>OW386293.2:100078194-100723751 GCA_936432065.2 Rutpela maculata
GACCCCCGAAGTACACCAGACGTTGCTGTTTTTCACCGGATGTAATACCACGGTATATTAGAGTAAGTTTCCCGTCAGAAAGCTAAGAAAAAAACGAGTTAATAAATGTCATTTATTCTCCCAAATAATATTTTTAAAATTTCGAGTTCAGTTAATTGAAGTTTCATAACGCTTTAATATCTTCTTAATTTTAAACATGACAGTTTTCTGTTTATGAGTACTTTTCATAAATACAATGCATTTTTTAATTACTTTTTACTTGCAGAAAAAGTAAAATTCGGAGTTCTTCAAGATTCCGCACTTAGAGTTCTGTTGTTTATAGTATATGTCAATGATCTACCTAATCAAATAAATGACACTTCGCTCGTATTGTTCGCTAATGACACCACCATGATTAATATAAATAGCAATGCAAACAATGTATTGCAGGATATGCAGCTCTCACAGTTGAAAGCTTGTGACTGGTTCAGATCAAATAAATTATATCTCAATAATTCAAAGACACAAACTATGTCGGTGCTTAGATTATTTCGACAATCCTGAAATTGTAAAATCTTTAGGAGTAACCTTGGATCCCCATATACGCTAAGATCAACATGTTGATTATCTATGAGTTAAACTCTCTAAAGTCTGATAAGAAATTTAATGACAGAATTGCCTGATAATTTTATAAAAAACAGTTTATTTCTTTTTATTTCAAAGTGTATTCTCTTGTGCTATTCTTACCTGGGGATACTCCTCTCATTTATAGAGAATATTCTCACTGCAGAGACATGTTATGAGGATAATGACACGATTAACATTTAGGCAAGATGTAAAGCAGAAGTTTACAGAGCTGAATATTCTAACAGATCCTAGTTATTATATTCTTACCGCGCTTATGTATTTTAAACAAAATCTAGACAAATATGTTTCACACAGAGAAATACACGAAAATAATACCAGACACAGAGATGAAGTTTGTTTAAACTACACCAGACTGGTTAAAAACCAGAATGCAATAAATTATTACAGTCCAAAATTTTTTAATAAGTTACCACCAGACATCAAGCAGTTACTGGAAAAAATTAATTTTAGAATCAAAGAAATTCTGCTGAATGGAGCATACTACTTATTTGACGAGTTTTTTATTAAATTATTTTTCAGTGTTTTTACTATTAGTTTGTCTTTATATAATGCGTATCATGGATGTAATTTACAATATCTGTACCTTTTGACTTTTGTAAACCCACTGGTATTGACATCAATAAATTATTATGATTATTATTTTACTACATACTCGACCTTTAGAGTCGGATGAATAAATCAACTGAGGAAGAGTTCATTTCATCCAATGGATTTTATAAAGATAGGAATTTACGGACAATGTGGCATGTCTGTAAGATAGATATGCTTTCTGCATGATCGAGAAAAGACCATGTGATAATCCTATCAAATTAATGTTGGGTTTAAGATGTTTTGTAGAAACTCCATCTACAGATACGTTTTATGGTACGATGTATACTTTATTTAATTTCCATAAGCGTTTGACTTCCATTGCCAGATTCTGGTAATTTCTGTACTTTTCGCGTTCGGTCTTTTCTAGGTTACTAGTGAGGGGGGACACCGATATCAATAATTATCCAAGCTTCTTTAATACCCTTCTCTATCAATAGGATATCTGGGCGGTTAAAATCCACGGTTTTGTCGGTAATAATTAGTCGGTCCCAACAAAGTACAGTTTGATTCGATTCTAACACAGCTGCTGGTGAATATTTATAATACGGTTGTGGATTTGAAATCAAGTTATGTTTTATGGCTAACGCTAACCGGGAGTGTATTATCTTAGCAACTTGGTTATGCCTACAGAGATAGTCTGTATCTGCTAGAGTGGAACATCCTGCAGTGATATTTCCCCTGGTAGGCCACATTTTCTGCATTTATCGATGGTGTCAAATTTCAGAATGTTTCTCACATAATTTTTTGCCCTAATCACTTTATCCTGTATTGCCATTACAAATCCTTGTCTAAGGATAAATGAGGCCTTGCTTTAGGAAATAAAGGGACGCAGATTTGTCAATATTGCCAGCGGACAACTGCAGTGGGTACTTTCCATGAAGAATTTTCTCTTTCCAGGAGGATATTCGATCAGCTTGGGATTTTAAGTGGTACTCGATGGCATTATTGGAAAGATTGAGTGGACTGTATGAACGGTCAGTTTCGACAACTTTTTTATTTTTTGGGTGGAGATGGTGATGAAAATATTCCCTTATTTTAAGTTTTTAACTGCTACATAGTGTATCTATTATTATTATTATTATTATTTTTTTTTTTTTGGTAAAAGCCAGTCGCCCTTTAAACTCTGTGGCTCCGACACTCACAGAGGGGGGCTGGTAGTACCGGCAGCCAGTCCCCATGCCCGTGGGGTAAGTGACTACTGGGCCCGAGAATCGTGTGCCCTGAGTAGACGTAATGAGCCGAGGATGATGGGCTTCTGCATCCTGCCGGCTAAGATGTCTGCCGAGTTTCGGCATGCCGGTATGTTCTTTAGTTCTGAAAGCAGTGTGTGTCTCGTTCCACTGAGGGCTCCTATAATCAGGACCACTAGCTTAATAGTATGGTCAGGGTAAAGCCTGCGGAGTTCGAAGAGCAAATCTCGATATTTCGTCTGTTTTTCCTCCTCCTTTAAGACAATGTTATTCTCCGTGGGAGCCGAGAACTCCACGACAGACATTGTCTTAAGTTGGTAGTCGAGGAGGACAACGTCAGGCTTATTAGCTTGTATTTGCCTGACGGTGGGAAACGAGTAGTTCCGGTAAATTAGGCACTTCTCGTTTCCCACAACGGACTTTTATTATTATTATTATTATTATTTTTTTTGTTAAAAACCAGTCACCCTTCTCTGTGGCTCCGACCCTCACAGAGGGGAGCTGCTAGTACCGGCAGCCACTCCCCACACCCGTGGGGTAAGTGACTACTGGGTCCGGGAATCGTGTGCCCTGAGCAGACGTAATGAACCGAGAATGACGGCCTTCTGCATTCTGCCGGCTAAGAACTCTGCCGAATTTCGGCATGCCGGTATGATCTTAAGTTCCGAAAGCAGTGTGTGTCTCGTTCCACCGAGGGCTCCTATAATCAGTACCACTAGCTTAACAGTATGGTCTGGATACAGTCTGCGGAGTTCGAAGAGCAGATTTCGATATTTTGTCCGTTTTTCCTCCTCCTTCAAGACAATGTTGCGAACTTGCCGAGAACTCTACGACAAACATTGTCTTGAGTTGATGGTCGAGGAGGACTACGTCAGGCTTGTTGGCTTGTATTTGCCTGACGGTGGGAAAAGAGTACTTCCAATAAATTAGACACTTCTCATTTCCCACAACGGACTCAATATCCCTCGGAGCGTAAGGCAGCACTGGTGTTTCGTCTATCCCATACGAGTGCCTTAAATGGTAATAAAGCACTCATAATGCTCCGTCGTGCCTTTGGATATAGGCCGAGACAGCATATGTCGGGCAAGTCGACAGCAAGTGCATAAGAGTCTCTGGCGCCCTGCGGCAGGCCCTGCAGCTGACATCAGGGACCTCTATACCCATGACACGAATACGATAGACGAGGGTGTTAAATACACCATCCTGGCAAGCCATTATGAATCCCTCGGTCTCAGACTTCAGCTCGGCTGACCTTAAGAAGGCAAAGGTCAGCCTTTCGCATAAGTCAAGGTTTTCTATATTTTTAGAGAAAACTCCATGCATTGGCTTATCTGTGTGTTATTATTATTATTATTATTATTATTATTATATTGCTTCATCTCTGGGAATGGCAACCAGCTAATATAAAAATCTATGCAATATTTAGATGGTTTCGTTTCGTGTACTTTATAACGTAAGTAAAGGGGCCAAAAAGAGTGAACATTTTCGTTCATTACAATAAACGCTCCAGGCTTGCGCCTTGGCAGATCAGTTTGTTTGGAGTTACTGAAGGTCTACTTTCCTTGTAAAGTAGTTTCATTCATGTACTCGATAACGCAAGTTTTATCCATATCCATTTTTAAAATTGGCATTACTTAAATTAATAAAATGACAATTATCGATTACTTACTTCAGATACTTATTGTTATAAATATAAAGGTTTAAAGAAATATTTGTAATATCTAATAAAAGCGTTATAGAATTATAGAGATTTCTGGGTCAATTGTTATGTCAATTACATTGAAGACTGGATAAATAATAGATAACTACCACGATAGGCCATTATTAATGAAGTTATTCTCGCCAAAAGCTTCATATAGGGCTATCACAATCGATTGCGTCTATTTTTAGCCACGAATCACCGACTATGGCCAGAAATTAAACTGTTTTAGAGGTTCACCGAATTGATTGCGTTTGTTAATTTTACACCTAAATCGTTTAATATTTTAATTTCATGATATTAATAGTTTCTGTACATGACTGTATATTTTATCATTCTATAATCTATGCAAATATAAAGCTGAAAGTAACTGTCCGAAAATTAAAATCAAGGTTTCAAATAAGTTAATTTTCCAGGTGTAATTGCTACATTGGTAATTATCTCTCGATGATGCCTTCTTTATTGGCGAAATGCTCGTCAGTTTGCTATGTAGTATTTTTGTGTTTGTAGAATTGTATCAAAGGTTACAATACTCATGTTTATTTTTTTTCTTAAAATGTTTTATAACTGATTAGAGAATATTATTTAGGTATTATGCAAATCACAACTTACACACTTTTTTATTTATTATGAAAATACCTACTTTCTGTATATTGTTGCCCTAATCTGGGCACGCTAATATACTAGTCAGGTAAATACTTTAAAACACTTATTATTGGAGAACCAATCAAAACAACTACTCTTCTAGCTAATACTGACGAAGTATTGAATTAAATGATAGGATTCTTAGCATTTTAAAGAAAAAAAAATAATTAGAAATACTTAAATCATTTATTTACATTTAGTCATTCACACTTTTTTTATTTCATATGAAATTATCTACTTTCTGTATATTGGGACCTTAATCGGGTCACCCTAATATACTACTTATGAAAACACTTTAAAACACTCATTATTGGAAAACCAATCAAAACAACTACTCTTCTAGCTAATACTGACGAAGTATTGAATTACATGATAGGATTCCTGGCATTTTAAGGCAAAAGAATATTGAAGATACTTAAATTATTTATTGAAATTCAGTCATTCACAAGAATTATTGAACCTTACATTCTATTTCAACTCTAGAAAAGTTGTACAAGTTTTTTCGAACTCGTTAGTTCTCATCAGTAGAGTATAGAAATATTCACTCATTATTTACAAGCCTATTCTTGATTTATTTTTTACAATTAATTATTTTTATTTATTTGCTTTTATCATGATTAGAGAATATTATTTAGGTATTATGCAAATCACAACTTACATACTTTTTTATTTATTATGAAAATACCTACTTTCTGTATATTGTTGCCCTAATAAATCAAGAATAGGCTTGTAAATAATGAGTGAATATTTCTATACTCTACTGATGAGAACTAACGAGTTCGAAAAAACTTGTACAACTTTTCTAGAGTTGAAATAGAATGTAAGGTTCAATAATTCTTGTGAATGACTGAATTTCAATAAATAATTTAAGTATCTTCAATATTCTTTTGCCTTAAAATGCCAGGAATCCTATCATGTAATTCAATACTTCGTCAGTATTAGCTAGAAGAGTAGTTGTTTTGATTGGTTTTCCAATAATGAGTGTTTTAAAGTGTTTTCATAAGTAGTATATTAGGGTGACCCGATTAAGGTCCCAATATACAGAAAGTAGATAATTTCATATGAAATAAAAAAAGTGTGAATGACTAAATGTAAATAAATGATTTAAGTATTTCTAATATATATATTTTTTTTCTTTAAAATGCTAAGAATCCTATCATTTAATTCAATACTTCGTCAGTATTAGCTAGAAGAGTAGTTGTTTTGATTGGTTCTCCAATAATGAGTGTTTTAAAGTATTTACCTGACTAGTATATTAGCGTGCCCAGATTAGGGCAACAATATACAGAAAGTAGGTATTTTCATAATAAATAAAAAAGTGTGTAAGTTGTGATTTGCATAATACCTAAATAATATTCTCTAATCATGATAAAAGCAAATAAATAAAAATAATTAATTGTAAAAAATGTTTTATAACTTTTATTCAATATTCAGATCGATTTTTTTTTTTCAAAAATAGAGTTCTTCCTCACTAAGATACTGTCCAAATTTCAACATAATCAGACTTTTCTCTCTTAAGTTACCATGCTTAACAAAAACGTGACGGACAGCCAGATAGACGCACGTTTTGAAAGTTGCTAAAATCCGATGACTAATAAAATGATTTTCAATTTTTTCTCTGCGGGCGATATTTACATTTTTAGAAATACGCCGATCAAATTCAATTCAATTTATTCACCTTTAAATGCCACAATGCTACAATTACAATTATTGTACAATGGATAAGGTATGTCAATTTGAACAAAAATTCATAAGAAACACACAAACACATAAAAAATAAAAATATAAAAAAATATATAAATTAATTGTACATAACAGTTCTATATACCAATAGTTATATTTCGTTATAAACAAATATAGATAAGTGAAGAAATAAGCATAAAAGTAAATAACAAACGAGAAATATGAGACAGACATTACGATTAACTATGACTAGGCATTATAATAACCTTCAAAAGAGTATTAAAGCTGTATGAAATCAAAAAATCTCATTTTTCTGTAATTTAATATGTTGTTTAAATTAATTGATATTGTAAAAATATTATCTGTTGACATGTTTTTAATTTTGTTTCTAAATTGCTTTGGTAATTTCAAATTTTTTGTTTCGTGTGGTAATATATTATAATAGTAGCAACCTGAACATGGTGGTATTTTGTATGCTTCATTGCTGCATTTTTTTATGTAAAAATGATTATTATTTCTTGTGGTGTATTTGTGAATATCAATGCATGTTTGGAATTTATTTTTGTTGCTAGGAATGTGTTGTAATAATTTTAATAACTATATTGAAACTACGGTTAATATTTTTTTCTGTTTAAAAATGTCTCTACAGCAGTCCATACCCCTTGAGCCAAATATAAGGCATATTATTCTCTTTTGTAGAATAAATACCCTTACATTAGAAATTGCTTGTCCCCAGCCAATAATATTATAGCAACTAGCTGAGTAGGCTAATGCGTAATACACGTTAATTTGAGCCTTCTCATCAAGAATACTTTTTAGGGAGAATATGGCACAGTAGGCCTTGTTGCCTGTTTACCACAGACATGTTCAATTTGCTCATTACACGATAGCTTGGAGTCGATGTATGATCCCAGAAATTTTACTGTACTTTGATTTTCTACCACATGATTCTCTATTTTCAAATTAAAACTAGTTGGTGTCTTATTTTTACTTAAAAATTCTATAGCCACGGTTTTTCCTGCATTGACAATAAAGATGGTTGCTTTGACACCACTTATAAAATTCTTTTATAGCAGCATGTTGGGCTTTTTTTGTCGCCGCATCGCCATTAGCTTCTGAGACCACCACAGTTGTATCATATATATAGTCTCCCATAGGTGATGTAATTCGGCAAGGCGATAATATATAAAAGAAACAGCAATGGTCCCATAATTCCCCCTTGAGGAGTTCCAAACTCAACATCATAAATATCGGAAGTACTCTGTTTCATTTTAACTGCTATTTTTCTACTGGTCATATATGAAATGATCCAATTATTCATGGAGCCTCTTATACTTAGTGCATCCAATTTCTGGGCTAAATATATAGGGTCAAGAGTATCAAAAGCTTGTGACAAATCGAATAATATGCCTATTACGCATTCCTTTATGTTTAATTTGTTATGAGCATACTGCACTAATTCAACTGCAGCAGCTTCAGTCCTTTTCGAAACCCATGTTGACTGTCAGTAATTTATGTTTATTAATAAAGTTAACTAATACACACTAAAATACACTTCGTTTTCATATTTTCAAAAAATATAAAAGTTGCATGGTATGTTGACGAAGGTTTCGCTAACCAACCTGATATCATGAAGTAATTAAAATTAATAATACATTAATCATACCTGAAACATTAACTTATTTTCGAAAAAGAGCATCTTAGAATATCGAGCAATTATACTATGTAAGCCCAAGTTGGCTACATGCGGAAAAAATTGTATTATTGATATATGCGGTCCTTGTTGGATTCTAAGCACTTATTCTCCATAAAATTTTTCTATTTCTCGTCAAATGAGTGAAAGTTACATTCTTTCTGATTGGCTGTGTTTAATCCCAATGACCACATAATAGTTAATTATGCCGTACTTGAACAACTAGATATTCGCAGTCGATCGTAAATGACTGCAACTATTTACATTTTATTTAATTGTGTTTTACATCGTGAAAAGATGTAGTGTCAACATACGGTATGTTTCTTTTCTTCCGTTGTGAATGATAAAGTTATAAAGTGGCTTTTTTTTATAGTTTTTTTAATAATACTGAGGATATCAAGAAAATGAGAAATTATCTTAATAAAAGAAATAAAAAGAAACAAGGCACTTTTTTAGCCAGTCCTAGGGGTAATGATCAATGAATTTGCTTACACGTTTCAATGTTTCACAAATATATGTATCCACTGATATCACTTTGCTATTTCACGAGCTAAAAATATTATCAATCTATGTTAATTGAATTGATATGCACTATAAAATCCGTTCTGCTTTGATATATAATTCAGTCATATACAGCAATTTAATTAATACAGCTTTTATCCCAGAAAATTAATACGATCAAATTAATTTCATTAAAATATAATCAGTTTTCATGCAATTCATTTATTTCATATCATATTTATTTTACGATATATAGGTAACAGTATGTGATGTTTAGTTAGTTTAAACATAGAATTGTATGATCATAGAAAAAACATTGCAGACCTTGCATCTTACGCAAGTATCTTAAACGTATTGAAAATATCTGCTACAGCTGGTTTTACTTCCACATCCAGTCGTAGTAACGCAAAAAATTTCTTTTTAAATCTTAATTGTTCAAATAGGCTTAGAATGTCATGAAACGTCGAGATTTTAAGTCTGAGCAAAATAATTTCTGTTTGTCGTTCTGTCGGTCTGTATGTTTGTAACTTATTTTGTGTGCACGATTACTCTGGAACCGTTTAAGATATTTACTTGAAATTTGGTACACGCATGTATCTTAACGAGATCTGGAACTAGATTATATTTTGATCTTATTCCGTTGAAAGGTTGGGCGGTAAACTGGGGTAAATAAGGCTAAATAGGTAACAAGAACCAAAGGCTTCATTTTTTTTAACTTCATACCACTACCACCCTCCTATCACCACCCCCATCCCCACTGCCGATGTGGCATATCGTTTTATGGGATTATGGGCTTTTGGGATAGGCGATATCAAATATTATATTATTAAAGTTCCATAAATAATTATTTCCACATCCAAAATTTTTTTCGTTGTGAGAGACTTGGATAGAAAATCTTGATGTGGAAGTAATGATTCCTTGGACATCGGTTTTTAATATAAAATTTAATAACAGCTATGTAAGTAACGAATGCACAAAGGCGCACTCATGGGGATTTTGGGGGTAAAACCTAACCTAGCCTAACCTAACCTAACCTGACCCCCCCCCCTCCCCGAAAGAAACCAGAAATATACCGTAGTAGAATAGTAGATACATTGTTTTAAATATAATAATAACATACATTTTAATTTATTTTGTATCGACCGGGATATTTAAATGGTAGAAAAAGCAAGAAAACTAAATCAAGTTAAATTAGATTAGGTACCTGTTTTTAAATGTTAGTCTTTCTTTTCTAGTATGTTATATTTGCTTATCGAGCTGATATATTTTGGTTTGGATACTGTGTTTTAATGTATTATTTAATTATGTGTATTAGGTATAACAATGTAAAATACCCCCCCCCCCCGAAGAAATTTCTGAGTGCGCCTCTGCTAGTACATAATATAGAACTTTATCGGACGAGTCTTTTGTTTATTTTGCCGAGCGAGCTTGCGAGAGAGGCTAATAAAAAAAGCGAGGCAAATAAACTCCGATTATGTATGATTATGTAGCTTTATGTTGGACTGCTAGAATTACATGATTATCGAAAAAAAAATCAGTTTATAAATATCACGTTTATTCTCTGATAGAAGAAAATTTGACAAATTATTGTTATAACAAAAATTTGATATGTCACAAAGTGTACCTTTGCTGTTGCTAATAGTTACTTGTTTACTAACAAACAATTCGTGTTTGCAAAAAGTTTTAAGAGTTTGATAAATTGGAGTTTTCCAAAGAAAACTAAGTAACATATCAAACAAATTGCACTAAATTCAAAAAAATTACTTTTGTCAAGTAAGTCCAGATTCCCATACAAAAATACATATAAAGGGTGTCCCATACGTCATGGATAAAATGAAGGGGGATGATAGATGCGGTCATTTTCAATCAAAATAACCACATATGCTGTTATCCAATTTTTGATTTTTTTAAATAGGCTACTGAGGGTTGTACCTTTCTGATGAAGGCATTTTTATGAAGTCTAGTTAGCAATTGTCAATTATAATAAAATATGTTACGGTCACTGTTGGGTTCATCAAAAATTATTTGAATTTTAAAATGACCCTCGTAGAAAAAAAATAACTACAAAAATATTTCCCCTAATAAAAACTAGTGCAATTTATATAGATTCTAACAAGGTATTAGACTGGCGGTACATGACCAGTCAGGTATAACGTTTTTAAAATGCATGCCAATCATATATATGAATGAAATTACCATGAATATGCCAGAAACGCAAATTTTAGGCAGTCGTCGCGTGCAGAAGGGTCTGCAAATCGATTTTTTTGGTTTTTTTGTGTTTTTTTTTAATTTTAAAATGGATGCCAGTAGTGCCAAACGAAAAGCCGTGAAAAAGAATCCAGCGGAAATTCATTGGCATGCGGATTCCACGCGCAAAACAACTTTTGATGCGCACATTAAATCGTAAAATTTTTTGGTGTTCTTGATTTTGGATGATTTTGATTTTGGATATTTTTTTCAAGGCTTTCCGTTTGGCACTATTGGCATCCATTTTAATATAAAAAAAAAACCCAAAAAAAAACAAAAAAAATCGATTTGTACACCCTTCTGCACGCGACGACTGCCTAAAATTTGCGCTTCTGGCATATTCATGGTCATTTCATTCATATATGATAGGCATGCATTTTAAAAATGTTGCACCTGACTGGTCATGTACCGCCAGTCTATATAGTTTATACACTTTTTATTAACATTTTTTTTTATTTCCGTTTTTTACAAGTAAGGTATATTTTTATGACAAAGTAAATTTTAAGACTAATTTTTAACGTATTATTTTATTGATTGTTATATGACTTGTCACTGTCACTGTATGTCAATCGCAATATTCAATGACTCAACACTATTCTGGTAGGTAGTACGTTTATTAACTTTGTTGTTGCCGGTGGATATGTCTTACAGTCAACGTGAATATGCAGAAATGCACTTTATCTATGGGTTCTGCAATGGCAATGCTTCGACTGAGTATCATTATCGAGAATGATTTCCCGAGTACCGTGTTTTCATACGTGTTCATAATTCGTATAAGGCGGAACAACTTCCTGGTACAGCTCACCGAGGAGGAACACCGAGAGTCGAACGGGAAGAAGTACTTGAGGAAATTGATGAGGATCCATCGACAAGTGTACGCAAAATATCTAGGAGAATTGATGTGCCAAAGTCGTCAGTACATCGAATTATAAGAGGAAATTTGATATATCTGTACCACATCCGGCGTGTCCAACAACTTTTACCCGATGATTACATACGAAGAATGGAGTTTTGTAGAGACATGTTAAGAAGACAGAGAAATTACAGAATTCCTAAATCGTATTCTCTCGACAGGCGAATCTAGGTTTAGAAGAAAAGCATTTTCAATTTCCACAATTTACATCATTGGGCTGTACAAAATCCAAGAGCAGTGAAAAGCAACCGTTTCCAACACCAGTTCAGTATAAATTTATGGGCTGGAATTTTAAATGGCACCTTATTGGCCCCTTTCAACCACCAGCGAGGTTGGGCGGTGAGCAATACCTTAATTTTTTAAGAAATTATCTTCCAGAACTACATGACGATATACCTATCGAAATACGTGGAAGTATGTGGCTGCAACATGATGATACTACGCTCTTGCAGTCTGCCAGTATTTCAATCAAACTTGTCCTAGAATATGGATAGGTAGGGGAGGAACCAATAACCTCGTTCACCGGACCTCAACCCCATTGATTTCTTTCCATGGGGTTACTTTAAAGAAGGACTTTATCATACAGAATATATGGATCGTCAAAATCTTCGACATGATATTGATATTATCGCTAATAATATCAGAAATAATAACCGAGCTTTACGACGTATTAAAACAAACTTTATACGCCGCGCCGATGCCGATTGTGTATTAGAATGGGAGGACGACATTTTGAGCATTTGTTATGAATCATTCTTTTTGATTATATTCTTAAAATTTACTTTGTCATAAAAACATGCCTTGTAAAAAACATGCCTTGTAAAAAACGGAAACAAAAAAAATTGTGAATAAAAAGTGTATGAATTATACCTTGTTAAAATCTACATAAACTGCACTAATTTATGTTACTACGGGAAATATTTTTTTTCTAACAGGGTCATTGTAAAATTCAAATAAATTTTGATGAACGGAACAATGATCGTGACATCTTTTATTATAATTGACAGTTGCTAACTAGACTTTATAAAAATGCTTCTATCGGAAAGGTACAACCTTCAGTAATCTATTTAAGACAAAACACTTAGTCTTTTGTACCACTTTCTTACTAAACGTACTAGGCGATTGCGGACAAAAATACAAAAGTTGAAATAACTTTTGAACCATCAAAAATTGGATGACAACATATGTAGTTATTTGGGTTGGAAATTAACTCATCTATCATTCCCCTTCGTTTTAACCACGACTTATGGCGTATAAAAAATAAAGTACCGAAAACCACTAAAGATAGTATTTTGGCATATTTTAATACTGATTTTAAAAAATTTGTTAAATTTTTCTTTTTTAAATGAAATATTCCAGATAAATTTAATTTTATCAATTTAAATACAAATTTGACATTGCTTGTGACTTTAAAAAAAATATGTTATTGACAGATGAGTCCAATTTACTTTATCATTATGAACTAGTACGATAAAGTAGCCCTTTATGGTCGCTAAACAAAGTCATAAATGACGTCTGCGTACGTACCGTTGAATATAAAAATTTTAGAAACCTGAAACGGAATCCTTTTTAGTCAACAAGTAAGTATAATTGATATTTAAAATCTTATAATATTTATAAAAATCTTTTATGGTTTTATATGTAACTAAAATGCCGAAACATTACTGTATCAAATTGTGTAAGGTCGCTTACAAAAAAAAATGATAACTTTTATAAAATAAGGAAGAAATATAGAAATAGTATAAAATATATGATTTCCAAAATATATCTAATTTTTTTTATGTGTTTGGTATAGAAATTAATGAAACACGTTAGGCGTTTATAATAATTTTAAAACCAATAATCATCTTCCATAAATTCTCGGAGCTCGGTTGGCTTAAAATTAACGATAGATTTTAAAGTACATACACTCTGCTTATATCACAAGGTATTAATATTTAAGGCACCTTCATATCCCTACAATAAAATTACCTTCAGAAGTGATGTCTACAACGTTAATGTTAGATTTCGAGGTTTAATTACTCCCCCTTTACATAAAACTCACCTTCATGAATGAAGTTTTCGATACAATATTGCTTTTGTTTATAAGGGCCTTCCTCTTGAAATAAAATCCATCAAATTACCCAAATTTTAAAAAGAAACAAAAAATATATGAGACAAACACTGTAACTAATAATCTTGGCGTATTAATTGTGCCATTCTATTATAAATTTCGCTTTATATGTTCATGCTACCTTTCTTTGCTATTTTTGTTATATTTACATTACATTTATCTTATTAATATTGTAAAATGTGTCACATTAGCCCAAGAAAATTGAAATTACATTTCTATTGGGTTCTGCTATGACAATGTTTTTCATTTTTAATAAATATTGTCACTATTATCCTTAGATTAAGTTATTCCTACTTTATTATTATACAGGGTGATCTACCATGACATATGGAAAAATCAGTAGGTTGTCCCCACCAAAAGGAGTTATAAAAGTGAAAATTTAAAAAAATATATTGACCAAAAAAATTTCTTTATTTTATTGTATTGGCGCCGTCAATGATTTTAACCAATCTGACGTAACGCGGTACAACCATATTACTTTATCAGACTTGCGATTGACACTATTGACAGAAAATATGGAGAGGGTAGAAGTGACTTTTTGGTTGTAATCAAATCACACTACAATATTACCGAAATAAATCGAAAAGACTAGTGAACTCTACAACAACAAGTAGATATAAGAGATATTTACTTAAGCCCATCAATAACACAAAAACAACAACTGCGGCGGTGCTTGGTACCTGCCGGTATCCTGATTGTTCGACCGAAAACAAAAAACGTGGCACTTTGGCTGCACCCGCCAGCATCACTTTTTATGTCAATTAATACGTTGACTGCCATCTCGGTCTATATGACCGAGGTTTTTATTGTCTATGAGGTCAACTCGGTCCATAAGACCGAGTACTTATATTTGCCCTGTGGGCCGACTCGCTCTATAAGACAGAGTCATGTTTTTGGGATCTCTGGATCTTCTGGATCTTTTCGGTATCTCGGAATCTCCCAGTGACTCGGTCCAGCACACTTCTATCGTTATAAATAGGCCGAGATGGCGTAGCAAAGGACCGAGACCTCTTTTGACGTTTTATTAGGCAGTTTTTTTTTTAATATTGTGTGTCAATTCATAGTGTATTAGCAGATGATGTTCATGGCCTGGGGGGATATTTTATTTGGTTAAACCGTTGCTACTGGTTGGCGCCTTATGAGAAATTTGTCTTAACCCGTATGGCAGTCAACGTGTTAAAGAAATATAAACATCTCCGATATGTTCTTTAACAAGTAAGTTCGTTGCCCTATTACTGACCACAGACACGTAATAGTAGCGTATCTTCGTAAGTTTTATATTTAATATACTAAATTGCCTCGGAGCACTCTAAAATTTTGCAGGGGCTTTCCCACATTGAAGAATAGTATACCATTTTATATTCCGCATATTATGGTAAATCACGTTGTAAATTAGATTAAGTGGTAGTGCACATTTAATTGTGAACTTCGCCTATTTTCCGTAACTTATTTGTTCTCACTATATTTGTTTATTTGTTAACTACTGTGCACTGCTGCCGAAAATAAAGACAACACTATTATTTTTAGTATTATATATATCGAGGTTGGTGTAATAATAACCTGTTTTAGGGGAGTTGCAAACCAAATTTTACTATGCATGCAAGTGCATTCGTTTTCCAAATGCTAATTTGACAGATTGTAGCCTACCATTATTGTTATTATATTAACCTACTTCCTGCTCGCATTGAGCGAAGTTTTAAACTAGATTTTCTGGCAAACGGTATGCATATTTATGATTACTTCTATGTGTCCGCGATTGCTTGCATCAATCGGGTAGTAATTGGCGAATGCAAATGCAATCTCTTATATAAATAAAGCAATCTCTAATAGGTAACACTTGTTACATCGCTACATTCGAGGAGTCTTTGAAAAACTGCATTAAGCTCCAGGAGACAGCAACGTTAGAGGGAGTTTCTAAGAAAAGCGCAGAGAAAAGATCTAATGACAAATATACAAATTCAATCCAACTCAACGCACTGTTAGCCTACCATTTTTAGACTGATTTGAACTTTTTCAAGTTCTAAAATTGTTAGTAAAAATTGCCATATTTCTCCGTAGTTAAGCTATATATATGTATAGAACCACTCTTTAAATCGTCTATTCTATTATCACAATAAAGCTCTATTGAATTTCATAATTATCCATCAAATAATTATTGTAAATAATTACCCCAGTAGCAAAATAACTTTTATAAAGGTTGTTAGAACTGCTATACAACATATTTTATAGAGACATGTAAATTATATAAGGCAGTTAAATACCATTATACAATGTCTATACAACCAAAAAGGGCCCACTTTTATACAACCTTTTGGTACTATAAGAGTTCTATTAGAAAACCATACAACCACTATAAAACTATTTTACGCGATGATTATAAAACTGTCCTATAACTATATCCTCAGGATTACTTATACAACATATTTACATATACACTTGGCAACTGCTATAAAATTATTGTATGGTAATTGTATAAGTGAGTTATAATGTAGACGGTATCCCACTAACAAAAATTTATACAATCATTTTGTTTTCTGGTGATGAAATTCAGAACAAAATTATTGCAAGAATGGTTATATAACGCAAACATGTTGTGTAGTTATTATTTCGAATAACAACCTCAATAATGGCGCTCAAGATCTATTAAACATGGTAAAATCGCGTTAAACAATGTAATTAACATGCTAGTAGCAAGAAAATTATTTTGCGCGGCGAAATTTTCTGACAAAATATGTATATATTTTTAGCAAAAAATGAAGGGCCTCAGTTTAGCATACGCATTTGGTTTATTAAAAATTAAAAAAAATATATTTTATTAAATTTAAAATGGTTGAATTTTCAGTTTGAACAAAATATTGATTAAATTGATAAGAAAATAATCTTTGCCATTCTGAAAAATTAATTTTTAATAGGCATTTTTACATTTCTATGAGAATTCTGCATAATGGCGGCAATTGATGAACCGCTAAATCCTTAAGTAAATATGGCGTAATATAATACGATAATTTTGTCCCATATGAAACGTTATACAACGCTTTTGTGTTATTCGAAACTCTATACGATATTAAAATCTTATAATGTTGTTTCTATAGGCGCTATAAAAATATTCTAGAAATAAACCAACAAGTTGAACTTTAAAGGTTGCCATTTTTCAAAACATATTAAACTATTCTCTCACACATTTTTTATAGAGTACGACAGTTTAAGTAATTGCAGAGATATAGTCAAATTTATTTTCCTCTAATATCGAGTTTATAGTATACGAATTAGCCAACATTTTATGAAAATAGAGATGGCTACCAATTAAAAAAATCATAGTCAATATTTTTTATAGTGAAATTTTAGCATATTAACAGCTGATTGAAATTGATTGATTGATTGATCCAATATATTGTTATGCAGTTGAGGGTTATTTACATCAATTAGATTTAAATCCTATTTATCAGCCTGTAAAATTTCTATTTCTCCGGCAATAGTTCAAGAGATATAAAGTGTGGGTGATAAATCCACTGCAAACGATAAATAAATCAATCTACAAACTAGTAAAGAATAGTGATTGAAAATATGTAAAATATTGAGTGGCACCCTTAGCATGACGATTTGTGTGTCGGCCTGCTAAAGTTCTCGGATTCAATACCATGCAGAAGAAGAAAATGTAATTTATTGGCAAAACATAGTTTTCCCTAATTTTATCCAATTTTTGCATAACGTGGCAACCCCGTGTGTTAACTTTCAATGTTATCCTGTAGTTCGTCCGCAAACCACGTTACAAAACAAATGTATGACGTAACGATTGTATATATTGCACTAAACAATTATTCTGTTCTGTTCTGTTGCAATCAACTCCAGTATAGAGTACGTAGACATTAGTAACCTAACTTACAAAATTGAACACATTTAGTTGGTATGTTTTGTTGTTAGTTGTTAATTCAGCATTTTTTTTTAAATTTGGAAACTTTTGTGCCCTTGGAGAACTTGGTATCTATCAACTTCTAGCCTTTCACCTAATTTTTTAGCTATTTGTGGCAGACGACAATTTCCATTAAATGGAAATTATTTATAAGTACAATTACTTCCACATCCAGTGGAAGTATAGTACCTAAAGACAAAAAAATTTAAAAAAATTTTTATTGTTCAAATAGGTTTAGAATGTCATGAAACGTCGTGATTTTAAGATTGAGCGAAAAAAAAATTTCTGTCTGTCTGTCGGTCTGTCTAACTTGTGCGCATGTTTACTATGGAACCGTTTAAGATATTGACTTGAAATTTGGTACACATATGTACTTTAACGAGATCTGGAACTAGATTATATTTTCATGTCGTTCCGTGGAAGGGTTGGGGGGTAAATTGGGGTATATTTGAGGTAAATAGCTAAATCAAGCGGGTAAGAGTCCAGAAAATTGGTATTTAGTATATACAAGAGAAGCTAAGGTATCAAACAAATTTTTGGCTTAGCCACCGCCATTACCACTCCCAAGAATTCGACGTAATTTTTTTAACTGTTCTTTTAAAAAATCCACTTCTTTCATTTTCATCCACTGAGATACTGCTCGATATATTTTTTAAAACTGACTAGTAAAATTAGTCTAATTTTTATGACAAAATGGGGTTATGTGTAAACAGATTTTATAACGCAGAATTTCCGATAACTTTATCTTTGAGGACTACATTTTTGTTCTATAAGGTATTTATAATAGAGTAAACTGATGTACTTATAGGGTAATTATAAAATGATTTTATGCTTATTGTACACTGCTACTGTAAGAACAGTTTCATAAATTAGCGTAAAGAACTTTAATACAGCTTTTTATACAACTTCCATACAACTATTTTTTAATACAGAAATTAAAAGTTGTTAGAATAGGTATACAATTGTAATATAATTTTTATACCATTCTTTTAAAATATTTTTATAGATGGTTGTATAAAATGTTATACAAATGTTATAAAATTTGTGAGTAGTATAATAAGATTTTGTCCTATAATATGAGCTATAAGAAGATTTACACAACGTTCTCTTATATGATAAAATTGTATTAATTTGATACTCTAATTAATAAAACTGTTCATCAAACGGCGCTAGACGATAACTATAAAATAATTCAGTTCCTTTAGGATTCCATTTTGCTACTTGGGTACACAGGCATACAAAAAAAAAGTCGAGTGCCAGAAGGCAGACCTATCTACTCCCATGCATTTTGACCCGCTGAATACGAATCCGATGTCCGTTTTGCCCGATTGGCTATTGCATTTTTGCTAACCTCAAAAAACACCTTAATATCTATACGTATTTTGGGGCTCTGAAACTGAATATGATGTCAGAATTAGCCGTTCAGTTAGGAATTTTGACATAACCTCAAAAAGCACCTAAAAAATGCCCGAAAAATCCCAAACAAGTAAATAAAAAGCTTACATGAACTGATCACTATATCTATAAATACTTTGGGGCACTGAAACCGAATCCATGGTCAGAATTTATGCGTGACTATCGAATATCTTGTAAAATCCATATTTAGGATGAAAACGTACCCAAAAATGACTGAATCATAGCCCGAAATTGACTTTGCTCTACATAATATCTGAACACATAATTTCCATCGTATTTTCACGAGCTGAACACAATAGCTTAGTCAGAATTAAAGCGCAATCTGCAAACTTCATAGAGAAATATCATTTCAGCATTTGTAATTGTTGAACAACTCTCGAAGAATAGAATTTTTTTCTCATATCAAAATCTGATAGAAAGTGAAGTACTTATGCTATTTTTCGAAGACCCTTTGTTTCCAAAAAGTTGAATTTGTCGAAAAATAATGCAGATATCGATCTGAAATGTTTACCAGACATTCCCTCCTATAATATAACACATACTCTAGTAAAATTTCAAAAAATTTGCTAAAATTAAAAATATTTCTCAAAATTTCCGTTTTTTTTTAATTTACTTCTGACCTAATAAAGCTATCTTAACGTTCGGGGGCTCAGTTTATAGGTTTTTTAATATCTATAACTTCTCATTTCAACTTTTCCTCCCAGATTATTAGCCTTCTATTTAAACGCGAAAAACCTATTTTTCAACTTTACCAGCCCCCACCTCCCTTATTCGGTATGACATCACCTATTCTTGCCATGTCAAAGTACAATTCGACTAGACTATAACTCAAAAACGGATCAATGAATTGGTCTCAAGTCTTCACAGTTTTATCACTACACATTTGTTAACAAAATGTGTTCACGTAACATAACCTAAGGTAAGAGTTTTACTCCATGAACTTTAAACCTAACTTAGTGCAAACATTTTTCGTCATTATTTAAATCGTAAATTTCTCTGTTTAATTTGTGTTTTTTAAATAATATTAACTCTCCAATTGAGTTGATAATTACTTCCACATCCAGTGGAAGTATAGTAACGACAAAAAATTTTTAAAAATTTTTATTGTTCAAATAGGCTTAAAATGTCATGAAACGTCGAGATTATAAGTTTGAGCAAAAAAAATTTTCTGTCTGTCTGTCTGTCTGTCTGTCGGTCTGTCTGTAACTTTTTTTTGTGCGCACGTTTACTCTGGAACCGTTTAAGATATTGACTTGAAATTTGGTACACGTATGTACTTTAACGAGATCTGGAACTAGATTATATTTTCATGTTGTTCCGACGAAGGGTTGGGGGGTAAATTGGGGTAAATTTGGGGTAAATTGGTAAATCAAGCAGGTAAGAGTCGATAAAATTGGTATTTAGTATATACAAGAGAAGCTAGGGTCTCAAAAAAATGTTTGGCATTAGCCACCCCCATTACCACCCCCACCCCCTTATTAAAGGGGATGAAAAAAAATGTGATTTAGTGTATGTACAAGAACCAGAAACCTCAAAATATTTTTTTTCTTCATCCACCCCCACTACCACCCCCCTATCACCACCCCCACCCAACTACCGATGTGGGGTATCGTTTTATGGGTTTTTGGGGTAGAGGATTTCAAATATTATAGTATTAAAGTTCCATAAACAATTATTTCCACATGCAAACTTTTTTCGTTGTGAGCGACTTGGATAGAGAATCTGGATGTGGAAGTAGTGATTCCTTGGGCAGCGGTTTTTTTTTAATTGTTGATTATCCTAAATACATTAAATAATATTATTAGCAGATAAAAAAAATAAATATATTAATATGACCTAATTAAGGTTATGCTCAAAATTAATGGAGGATTGAATCATATATTTATGATTGATAATAATTAATGTATGGCAGTCATATTGGATATATTTGAAAATTTCAGAAAATGTATTCGTTTTTAAATTTTTTAATAATTCTTAAGAATAGCATATTTAGTTTAATGCATTTAATTTATTTTTAAGTTAGTTTTATCATCTTATTGCCGCCATATTGGATCCGTCATCTTGAATTTCTTCCTGGAACTTAAAATTTAGTCTATTTTAACTTAAAAGTACTTATCAGAAATATTCAAAACTTCTCGGCATAAACTTTAACAAAAATATTTCATATTTCATCATTTTTTAGCGCTTTATAGCCGCCATTGATTCCGCCAGGTCAGTTTATGACAATTTGGATATCAGATTCGTAATCAGCGACCTCAAAAATCCCCTAGTAACAAGATATATGTAAGTTGGATAAGAAAAACGTTTTTTCTTGTAAGTTTTATTAAGCTTTAAATAAAAAATGACCATTTTGGATAAGCTCAATAATTTTGGTTAGCATAATTTAAAAATCGGCTCTCTTACGTTTTTTGGAAATTTAATAACGAGTATTTAAAAAAAATGTATCCCAATCAGTTGCGAAACAAATGCTCTAGATAATTTTGAACGAAAAAATTACGATTTGTGCCACTGTGCGTTGGTGAAAATTATGCCGAAAGATACAGGAATAGAATAGATTATATCATAACGTCTGTACAACGAAATAATATACTAATATATGATTTTTTAATGCAATAAAATAAAAGCATTTTGAAATATTTTCATTTCAATATATTTTTTAGTAATTTCGGTTTATGTAAAATTAGAAATTTTCTTTCTTTTGTTTTTTTGCAAACAAGCAAGATAGCAGATCGGATTTGGATCTATGCAGTTCTGTTCAAAATTTATTTATAAATATTTTGATTTATTGTTTGGCCTGATCCGATGAACAGAACCTGAGATATTAAAAAAAACGAGAAAAAACACGTTCTTCAAAATTAAAACTTAATTTCCAAGAAACATTCAACTCCCAGATTGGGCAAAAGCTTATTGTAACTTCTTGAATATATATAGATTGCAATTCCACAAAAAATCCCCCCAAGCAATCGTTCAAATCGTGTTTTTGATATTTAGTTTTATTCGGTTATTTGCTTGTTAGAAAAAAATTGAGTAATGTCCAACTTCTCTATAAAAAACACTCTCAAATATATTGCAGCTCGAAGTTAGAATAAAAAATTGTGAAAAATTAGTAATTTTTACATGTCTCGTCAAACTTTGCACGATCCGGATATCGAAAATTGATACCACATTCATGAAACAAATGGTAGAGTAGTTTCTACAAACCGCCTCCTGATGATGCTATATGGTTGGCGAAACGAGCGTCGAGTGATAATATTCGAGTGTTTTAGTGTTTGTCAAAACTACTAGAAAATCCTTTGAAGACTGGTTTGTATTTACTTTCTTTACTGAACGTGAGTGGAATTTTCAAACAAAAAGTATCATTTACATTTTATGTACCTACCTTTACTTCTTTTCTGAGTTGCAGTATAAAACACATTTATTCTTTATTTTTGGATATTAATGGCTGTAATATTAAGAGTGGATATGCCAGGAGTGAAACATTTTCAGAAATTCGCAGTACTTATTCGGGTATTAATACACAAGAGGTCGATTTTTTACCGGGTAAATTTTTTTTGGACAAAAACCTGTTTTCCCATGAAAATTATTCGAGAATTAAGGGCATGGAAAAATCGCGACACGAAGTGGAGCGATTTTTCCTATGTCCCTTAATTCGAGCATAATTTTCATGGAAAACATGTTTGAGTCACTCAAAAAAAATTTACCCAAATAGAAAATCAACCTCGTATGTATTACAGAAGATTAATACATGATTAAAAATATTATCTAAAATAAATATTAAAACAACAAAACTGTTTATTTAATGTTTTAAAAATAACGATTTATAATAAAAAATAAAAACATTAGAAAGTGTTCTTTATCACGTTATAACCCCAGTCAGTCAAAATATTTGCAAGTTCATCATATTAGTCGTATCTTTTTCGAGGGAATAATACTCTTTGCAAAAAGCTTTAAATTGTTTCCATATAGAATTTTTAGTGTTTCTCGTTTTAACTGGGACATTTTCATTCATAGCTTCGTTAATATTTTCTTGTGAAACATCACCAAATCGCTTTTTCTAATTCATTTTGTGTATAGAAATAAAGATGAAAACGTGAAATGTCAGATTTTAATAATTTCAATGACTTCTTTAGTTTGACACATGGCTATACGAAAAAAGTAACATACATTTTTCTCGATTTTTTCCACTTATCGATAGTCGTTTTTCTTACTTTAAACAAATGCTATTGGTCGATTTTTTTGAAAACGTACGTTTTGATTGGTTAATAAAGTAAGAATATATTAATCAGCATTTAACTTTTTGTCTTAAATAGTAATTAGTGAAATCAAAAAGCTAATACGTTACAAACATGTGTTAAACAATTCTTCTTTGGGTGATAATTTTTTTATCCGATTAATATAACCTTACTTTATTAACCAATCAAAACGTACATTTTCAAAAAATCAACCAATAGAATTTTCTTAAAGTGAGAAAAACGGCTATAGATCAGTAAAAAAAATCGAGAAAAATGTATGTTACTTTTTTCGTAGTAGCAATGTGTCAAACTAAAAAAGTCATTGAAATTACTAAAATCTGACGCGTTTTCATCTTGATTTTTGTGCACAAAATGAATGAGAAAAAGCGATTTGGTGATGTTTCACAAGAAAATATTAACCATGAACAAATGAAGAAGAATCTAAATGTAATAGCATTGTTTATAATAATTGTGTATTTCATATAGATACCATGAATATGTTTGATGATAAAAAACATTAGAAAAAGTTTCTATTTTTTATTATAAATTGTTGTTTAAATAAACAGTCTTGTTGTTCTAATAATTATTTTAGATAATATTTTTTAATCATATATTAATCTTCTGTATTTCACACGAGGTTGACTTTCTACTCGGGTAATTTTTTTTTGAGTGACTCAAACCTGTTTTCCATGAAAATTTTGCTCAAATTAAGGGACATAGAAAAACTCGCTCCGCTTCGTGCCGCGATTTTTTCATGCCCCTAATTCTCGAATAATTTTCATGGGAAAACAGGTTTTTGTCCAAAAAAAATTTACTCGGTAAAAAATCGAACTCTTGTGTATTACTACCTGATTGAAATTAATATTTTTTTCAAAAAGCACTGTAAAATAACCTGATTTTGTTGCAGCAGTTTTCTTTTAAGGAATTATTAACGAAATTATAAAAATATTTATCAATTAATTGAAGTGGTTTTACTTTTTTATTCCAATAATTATTATTTATTATTTTTCCGAAGATTTTTCATTCTTAGCATACCCACTCTTAATATACTTTATTGGTCAAAAAAATGTTTCAGTGTATTTGAGCCCATGTGCTTTGGAAGGTTGGTTGCATAATACTGAAACACTGTGTATAAAATTAATGGTAGATTTAAATTTGATAATTATCAAAAATGAATAAATGTTATTGGTAACGAATTAAAATAGTAGTATTGATGGAATCTATAAATATCTAAAATAATATATCAACGATCTTTTATATTATCAGCCCAAAAAACTGCTGAATGTAGTAAAAAAATGTCTTTTTTAGCAGTGTATTTATTTTCAAGTACACCAAATACATTTAATTTCATTTCAAATTCGATAATTCCCATGAAATTTGGTACAAAAATTAAATGCATATTACTTTTTGATTTTTTGCTTGTATTATTTCATTGTTACTTTCACAGAGAAATATTTATTCAGATATCACAAAAAATAAATAATTTTGTGCTGGCTCGAGTCTACGTTTTTCCAATACTTAGTTAAATATTAAATAAAAACACGCCAAAACTACTGTAAAATATTTATTTCATATTTTTTCTTGGAATTGATAAACATCATTACAAATATAAAATTTACACTTAAAATGGAGGAGTACCGTTCTACGTACGACGACATATCTCGGAGGTAACACCAATATATTTCTAAAAAACTATTGTCGACTTTACGAATATAGTCTAAAACACCATCAACATTACAAAACTAACAATGAATTGGTTAAGCCACTATATCGGTTATATTTAACACATAGACAACAACTTTTAATAATATTGATATAAATTCAGTCACACGTTTTCGTCTTTGTGTAAAGGTTCACGAATCAATCCCCAAACGTGGTGATCCTGAGCAAAAATTCAAAAACTAGGCACTGTCAAGTCCTCAAGATGCATATTACCATCCCGAAGCACAGGCTGAGTGTCATCTTGCAGACCAGTCTTGTCGTTTTCACATAGAGACCAGTTACTTCCCCTCATGACCGAGGCTCGCCCATGCTCTGTCCCACAGCGATGATGATTATGATGAAAACTGCCAGGAGCACGAGTATACAACAAATAGCGATCGCCACCATCATTGCAGAGAGGGTTGCAGCGTACTGTGAGATTCGAAAAGAGTAGGCAGTGGATTTGAGCCGCTTGCGCCCTCCAAGAGGGATGAAATATTGATTGCAGGGCCCTTGGCACTTTGCAAATGGCCAAAGTTACAAGGTTTAGATGACGGCTGGAAATAGTTTTAGGGCTCCCCGGTAACACCTCTGCACTGATAATGGGCCCCGTTCGGAATTATACACTCTAAAAAATTCGATAAAAAAGTCCTGGTTCTATCTGTGTTTTTTGCTTGGATGGGAACTTGAATTATTACACTTTTCAGCGTAACTTGTCACTGTTTTGTTCGGAGATAAGCGAAAGCGAGTTTAGAATTTTATTTGGTGATAATTTTTAAATAAAGTAAATAAATGCTAAGATCCTATCGGTAAACATTAAATAATAATAACGATAGTTATATCTGTGGAGTCAAAAATAAAAGGAAAAAAGATAAATAATGAACAGGGCTGGCTCTAGGGGGGGGGGGGGCGAAGCGGGCGGCAAAATTCTAAGGGCGGCAAATTCTTCAAATCCACAGTTACCAAAAAATATAAAAAGCTAGGAAACAATTGTTTCACTAATATAGTAATAATAATGTTAACTTTATATTAATAATTTGTTATTGGTAGTTTTTTTTGTATATAAAGTAGGTTACATACATACATTCTGTTTCTTATATGTGATTTTATTTTTTGTCTAATTTCTGTGATGTGGTATTTTTTTTTTTAAGTTTCAATACGGTTAATTTTTTCAATTATTTTATTTTACCCTTTTAAATACAGTAATCATATTGCTAAAAATCCAAAAATTGCTGTAAACCTTATAACTAAAAAAACAAACCATCAAGAATATTCAGTAGGTGAGTGAGTCTTAAGATATAAAATAATGGACTGAAAAGATGGGGGTAAAATGAAATAGGTAGTGGGGTAAATAAAAGATGTGATGTCCAACCCAGATTGAAATAAATTAAACTTAATTTTTTATTCAAGTTTGTTTTGTACATTCAGAACTGTTTTATGTTATCCAATCAGGTCCTATGCCTACTGTTAATGCGGGAAAAAATATTATTCAGTAAACTCTTTAATTCACTTTTAAAAAATTTTTGAACGCACCTTAGTACTTTTTTGGGGATTTTATAGTTTCTCTATTTGCATTGTCCGTATTTGGCAGACGTCAACTAGAAGTGTCATACTTCACATTTTGTGATCAAGTGTATTAATCTGCTAGTTTTAAATCATGAAAAATTTGATTTTAACGAAAAAATTAAAAGCGAGTAAAAAAGAGAATAAAGAGACCAAATATGCAGACTGAAACAGGCACATTTCAGCTTCCTAATTTAGGAGAAGCTAGCCCTTCTGCAAACCCCTTCTTGTTTAGTAAAAAATCTGAATAATTTATACATAAAAGAAAAAACCCTCCTCTGTTTTATTTTTGCACTTCCATTTGTACGACGTCAATAAGAATGGGAATAAATCACGTGTCTTTTATTTGCCCCCCACTGTCTTCATATGATACCAATCTTTCATTAAATATGACTCGATTCTAAGCAACCTAAAAATTGAAAAATGTCATTTTGTCTCATTTTTACCCCGCCTGACTCTAATGTTATTTATATAAGAGAGGGGCGGCAAAATGAAACTGTGCCCGGAGCGGCAAAATACCTGAAGCCAGCACTGATAATGAATTTTCTTGCTGCAGAGATGTTATTGTTTTGATTTAAAGTTTTGTATTAAATCTGAACAATGCTTATATAAGATTGAAACAATTTATGCTGCAAACGTTTTCTGTTAAATTCCTTGTCACCATCGCACAGTGGCACGAATCGCACATTTTTCGTTCAAAATTATCTAGAGAACTTGTTTCGCAACCGATTGATATATATTTTTTTTAACACTCATTATTAAATTTTCAAAAAACGCAAGAGAGCCGATTTTTGAATTATGCTAACAATAATTGTTGAGCTTAGCGAAAATGGCCATTTCTTATTTAAATCTTAATAAAACCTACAAAAAAAAAAAAAATTTTCTTATCTAATTTACATAAATCTTGTTACTCGTGGATTTTTGCGGTCGCTGATTACGAATCTGATCCAAATTGTCATAAACCAACCTGCAAAATGGCGGAACCAATGGCGGCTACAAAAAGATGAAAAATGAAATATTTTTGTTAAAGTTTATTCCGAGAAGTTTTGCATATTTCTTATAACATGGGCGCAGCCAGGGGAGGGAGCCATGGGGACCGCCCCCCCCAAGCCGTCTTCCATGAGCTAAAAAATAAAGAAGCAGTACAAAGCAGTATCTAAATTATCCCTTGAAATAAATGTTTTGTAATTAATGCCAATATTATCTAATAGAGGAATCTACATACACATCCGTCTTCAACCATTTCCTGAAAAATTTTCCTCATCCTCTGGGGAGGCCGGTTCTATTGCCCCCCCCCCCCCCAGACGAATTTTCTGGCTGCGTCACTGTCTTATAAGTATTTTTAAGTTATAATAGACTATATTTTAAATTCCAGGTATCAATTTAAGATGGCTTGTCCAATTTGGCGGCAATAAGATGATAAAACTAACTTAGAAATAAATTAAATGCATTAAACCAAATTGGCTATTCCTAAGAATTATTAAAAAATTTTAAGGAACAAATTTTCAGAAATTTTCAAATATATCCAATATGGCCGCCATACATTAATTATTAGTACAGTACCAAGAGGTAAAAAATATGCAAAACTTCGGAATAATCTCATATTGAACGGATTTCGTTAATTTTTAGCAGTATAATAGAAAATGCTTCACAGAAAAGTTTCTATATTGTACGGTGGCTAGCTAATTTACAGGGGGTGGATTCCACCCCCTCTTTGGGGGTGGCACTTAAAATATATAAATATATTTAAGTAGAATCAAATTTTAAGAAGAAAAGGTTCTATGCAATTTTTCACATAAATTGATAGTTTTTAAGTTATAACGACTTCAAAATTGCGATTTTAGCATTAAAAAAAGGTATTTCCAAAGGGCTTTCCTCAAGTATCTCGAAAAGTGTTACTTTATCGAAAAAATGTTACAAACCAATTACAGAAAGTACAAACTGGGAATTAATTATATTTTTTGTTTATTGATGTAGGATTAATAATTTCGGAGATATTTAAGTTTACATTTGGCATCCAAGTGTTCATAAGATAATTATTTATAGTGAGAGTTAAATATCTCAGAAACTGTGACACCTACGTCAATAATGCTAATAGGTAGAATATATTTTTTTTTTCCCTTATGGGTTGCGGTGCGAAGCCCGCCGTACTGAAGCTTAAGCTTATTGTACCCCATAGTCTCGTTATCCCATTAATCCCGTTCCTCTCCAGAAGGAGAGTATACGGTCAATGGGAGCTCTGGCTATTTCTTCCGGGGTCACGGTTAGTCCCCCGAAGTATGAAAACCTCCCAGCCACCAAGGCTGGGCATTCACATAGTATGTGATGAGGAGTTTCTTCATCCTCACCACACATCCTGCATTCTGGATTATCCTTCACACCTATGTTGGTTAGGTGTCTGTTCAGTGTGCAGTGTCCTGTTAGAATTCCCACTGCACACCTCAGCTGTTTTCTGCTCAGCTTTAGCAATTCGTTAGTCTTTGTCTTGGATGGCCCGCCGGTGATGAACATACGTGACTGTCTCATCCCCGGCGCGCCAGTCCAATACAAGATATGTTGCTGGCTCAATAGTTCCTTTACCATTCCTCTTGCGGTATTGTATGATATCCCGCAGGATGGCTCCGGTCCCATCAAGGCTGTTTTTGCGCCTTCTTTGGCCAGCTTATCTGCTTTTTCGTTGCCTTCATTGCCCTGGTGTCCTCGCGTCCACTCCAGTTGTATACTGTTGTGTTCCGCCAGTTTCGCCAGGGATTCAAGGCAGTCTTTTACCGTTTTGGAACGTATCTCTACTGCATTCAGAGCTTTGATAGCTGCTTGACTGTCAGTGATGATGCGGATTCTTTTGTCAGTATATGACCTCCGGATCATTTCTTGTGCACAGATTTCTATGGCTGTGACTTCTGCTTGGAACACAGTTGCGGTACTGCCCAGGTTCAGACTGATGTCTGTCGCTGGTTGGTCCCCCGTAACACCTGCTCCAGTACTTCTTGACGTTTTCGATCCGTCAGTATACCATATGGTATCATTTGGATGTCTTCGCAGTTGCCTTGTTCCTTCCTCTTCCCTATCGGGTATGTATACCCTGAAGGTCTTTGTGAAGTTGTGGCTTGTGCTGATTCTATCTGACTGCATATCTAGTAGTCGATTTTTTCTTATTTGTTGGAATATTTCGGTGTGGTATCCTATTCTTGGAATGGTCCCATGTCCGTTTATTTTCAGCCTGTATGCTGCCAACAGTGCCTCACTCTCCACTACTAATTGTAGTGGGGGCAGGCAAAGTAGCGCTTCCATGGCTGCGGTAGGCGTTATTGACATTGCTCCCGTTATGCCTAGACATGCTAGTCTCTGTACTTTCCGTAGTTTTCTCATTGCCTCCCCTTTTCCGGCTTTATGCCACCAGATCAGGGAGGCATAGGTTATTATTGGTACTACAACCCTTTGGTACAGCCAGTGCACCATTCTTGGTTGCAGTCCCCAATTTTTACCTACCATTCTTCTGCTGGCCCATAAGGCCCGCGTAGCTTTGGTAGTCACTCTATCTAGATGAGCATTGAAGTTTAATTTGGTGTCTAGAATCAGTCCCAAGTATTTGACTTCATTGCTCACCTGCAATTCGTTTCCCCGGAGATATAATCTACCCAGGTTGAGTGTCCTCTTTCTTGTGAAGGCGACCACAGTGGTCTTCCCTGGACTCACGGAAAGACCTTCCTGGGTACACCATTCGTCTACCATAACGAGGGCTCGCTGCATCTTTTCCGCTGCAGCGCCCTCGTATTTTCCTGTTACCAGGATGACGATATCGTCTGCATAACCTTGCGCATATATTCCCCGCTGTTCCAGTCGAGATAGGAGTTCGTCCGCAACCAGGCACCACAGGAGAGGAGATAAGACCCCCCCCTGCGGGCATCCTCTGGTCACGGACACCTCCTCTGTTGTGGATCCTAGCGTGGACTGAATTTTCCTAGTTCTGAGTGCTGAGTCGATCCATCTTGTTATTGACTTTTCGACTCCGCGCCTCTTCACTGCCTCACTTAGTGAGTCGAATGAGGTATTGTCGAAGGCACCCTCTATGTCTAAGAAGGTTCCTATGGCAGTTTCTTTACTGTCTAGGGCCCTTTCTATTTGTTGAGTAAGCTCATGTATTGCTAACTCACAAGATTTTCCTGTTTGGTAGGCATACTGGTTTCGATGTAGAGGTTTTGTACTCATTTTATCGTCCCTGATGCCTATCAACCAGTTTCTCCAGGGTTTTCAGAAGAAATGATGTTAGACTGATAGGTCGGAAGGATTTGGCCTGGGCGTAGGTATCACGCCCTGGTTTTGGTATAAATACCACCTTTATCTTCCGCCAGCCGGTTGGCACATAACCCAGGGCCAGGTAGAATAATAGGTTGTAAATTAAGCTTTCAACTATTTTTTTATTTGTTTCTGTAGCATAAAAAACAAAGAAGTTATGACCGAAGCAATGTGCGTATACACATTTTTTTAATAACAACGTTGCCATTTTGTTACTGTAATTAGCCAGTAATTAAAAAAAATGGAATTTCAAACACTGTATCTCATTAACGTATAGCATGACATAGATGTTCAAATTTTTTGGTTTGTATAAAGCACTTGCTTTAGAAAAAAATACAATTTAAATTATAAAGGTATTTTCGATAAAACGTATTTTTTTTTCCTTTTCCAAATATCTCAATAAATATTAGTTTTATTGAAAAATGGGTAGAGACCAAAAGTAAAGCTCATAAACTGATAATGAATTTCGCCTTATTTATTTACATAGATTTAATAGTTTCGAAGTTATGAAAGTTTACAAATGTCGTCAGAACATTTATATGACGAAAAATGCAGTTTAAATGTTACATATCTCAGAAATTGTGACACCTACGTCACGCATGCTAAGAAATGAAATTAAAGACAATTAATTGCGCTTTCAAATTATTTTTTATTCGTTCCTGTGGCATAAGAAATAAAGAAGTTATGACGAAAAAATGTGCGTATTTATATTTTTTTATATAAAAAGGTCGCCATTTTGTTACTCTAATTACCCAGTAATATAAAAAAATTATCTCAGATACAGTTGTTCGTTAAGCTGTAGCATTACCTAGATGCTCAAATTTTTTTGCTCATTTAAAACACTTGCTTTAGAAAAAAATTCATTTTAAACTTTAAGGGTAATTTCGAAACACTTGGATGCCAAATATAAATTTAAATATCTCCGAAATTATTAATGCTACGTCAATAAACAAAAAAATATAATTAATTCCCAGTTTGTACTTTCTGTAATTGGTCTGTAACATTTTTTCGATAAAGTAATACTTTTCGAGATACTTGACGAAAGCTGTTTGGAAATACCTTTTTTTTTAAGCTAAAATCGCAATTTTGAAGTTGTTATAACTTAAAAACTATCAATTTATGTGCAAAAAATTGCATAGAACCTTTCCTTCTTAAAATTTGATTCTATTTCAGCTCCAATAAATATATATATTTTTTAAGTGCCACCCCCTGAGAGGGGGTGACATTATTCCGTAGTTAAAACCACTAGTTACTGTACTATATACCAATCATAATTATGCGATTCAGTCTTCCATTAATTTTGGCCATAACCTAAAATAGGTCATATTAATATTTCTATTTTTTAACTTCTAATAATGTAGTAAATGCCCAACACCAAGAACTTTAAAACAAGAATAATGAATCTAACATAACCTAAGTTCATGGTGTAATGGTATTGTTTTAGGTTATGTTAGGTTTAATATTCTTGTCTTAAAGTTAGTTCTTGGTGTTAGGTATTTATTATATTATTAGCGATAGAAAAAGAAATATTGATATGACCTACTTAAGGTTATGTTCAAAATTAATGGAGAACTGAATCGCATATTTATGACTGATAATTAATGTATGGCAGCCATATTAGATATATTTGAAAATTTCAGGTAATTTGTTCCTTTTCAAATTTTTTAATAATTCTTAGGAATAGCCTATTTAGTTTAATGGATTTAATTTATTTTTAAGTTAGTTTTATCATCATATTACCGCCATATTGGATCCGCCATCTTGAATTCCTGGAATTTAAAATTTAGTCTGTTTTAACTTAAAAGTACTTATCAGAAATATTCAAAACTTCTCGGCATAAACTTTAACAAAAATATTTCGTTTTTCATCATTTTCTAACATTTTATACCCGCCATTGATTCCGCCAGTTTGCAGATTGGCTTATGACAATTTGAATATCAGATTAGTAATCAAGAACTCCTAGTAACAAGATTTATGTAAATTGGATAAAAAAAAATAATTTTTTGTAAGTTTTATTAAGACTTAAATAAGAAATGACCATTTTGACTAAGCTCAACAATTTTGGTTAGCATAATTCAAAAATCGGCTTTCTTACGTTTTTTGGAAATTTAATAATGAGTATTTAAAAAAAATTATCCCAATCGGTTGCGAAACAAGTGCTCTAGATAATTTTGAACAAAAAATATGCGATTCGTGCCACTGTGCTTCATCGGTTCTAGTACATCGCGAATAAATATAATTATCGGCAATGCAATTTCGAAAGAAACAGGTACATATAAAAAATCACCTTACGAAGGCGCAGAAGGGCCACTGCATATTTTATTTTTAAAAGTCAAAATTTTGAGATAAACATTAGATTAGTTAGAAGATAGTAACAAGCTGATCTCAGCGGAAATGTGTAGAAAATAACTTCCTTTTTAACCTACCAAAAGTCTTATTCGCTCCCACTGGGGAAAGTTCGAAAGAAATATCTGTGACTGAATGTTCACCCGCTCTGTTAATATTACAATAACATATTTAAACAGTACATTCAAGTCGCAGATATCTAAAAAACTATTAGGTTTAGACCAAGGACACAGAAACAAAAAAATATCCAGAAAGGTTAGTAGAATGTAAATTTAAGGTTCAATACAGAGTGTTCAATTAAAAGTATCGAAGTGATTTGAGTCTGAAATTCACTTTTCGTAGTACTTCAGCCAATAAATCAACAAAATATTACCCGTCTCTACTGAGAACAGACAAACAGACAAGAAATGCAAGTATTTTTAAATAAAACTGCTGAGAAATTTGAAATAGTGAAGTCAAAACTCAGATTTCTTTTAAAATTGTATCGGTCCTAGGAAACACTAAACACATCAACCAGTTAAGATATATTTTGTATAATTAAACTGAGTGAAAACAAAGACTAAATTAATTATTAGTTTTATATCCATTGAGTTCTTACTTGAAATAATACCGATCGTTCGCCATTTCCTAGAATACAACATCTGAGTGAATACACTATTAGATCAAACTAAAGTGTTAAAACTGAAAAACGCACCTTTTGGTACTATATTATCGTATTGTCGTCAGGACTATATGTCTATGCAAAATTTCAGCTCAATTAGACGTCGATAAGTGGTTCAAAATCCGCCTAAACATACTAACATACAAAGCAAGTTAAATAAAATCTTGTAAAAATTGTTGAACGAAGGAAACTAATATTTACCAAAACCTATTGAGCTAGTGTCAGTATGAACAAATATACATTGTATTCATGCTTATATGCATAAGACACAAAGAATTTATGATATATTTTTTTTCAGATTTTGTGAAGTGAAGTAAATTCGTAATACATCTAGATATACTTCAAATAAGTTTTAAAACCTTAGTATTTGAAAACAATACTCTCTCTTACTCTGAATATCGGTGCTCAAAGTGAGTGGATTTACTTTGATACTAAGGATAGACAAGCGACAATTGGCAACCGTGAATAGAGATGACGTCGATAGATCTCTTAAGATTCCAGTGAAGTGCCAAGAATAAAACGTTAAAACTGACTAGAGGAAATTTTCACTTTAAACAGTGTGGGTGTGATATTTGATATAATAAATAGGTCAAATGAAGCAGGATAATTTTTCAATTTCAAATCAACTTATAGAATATTTTTCATGAGATTTCGCAAAATTAATATTTTCATAGATAGATTTTTTTAAATTTTATGCTGTGTGCGAAATCCTGTTAAAAATATGCTTTATTAAATGAATTTAGTTATCAGCTGTATAAATTAGGAGTTAGTAGGATGAAACAAGCAAAGACAGAAAAATAATACTCGACGATAATTAGTTGCAGGCAACTATCCAAAAAAATTAAAAACTATAAGAAAATTGTTCTTGAATACGCTGAATATTAGATATGAATGTGTGTATGAAAGAAGTTGACAATATGTTTCGTAGGGGGAATTTCTTATCAATATATTAACGTAATCAGACTTGGATCTGTAGTATATAAAAGGAACGAATGGTTTCTTTCAAAAGTTCTGCTGAATACCCAAAATAATATTTTTCGATAATGATGTATGCAGAAATACTAGATATTTATTTTTAAATTCCTTCCACCCATGGATAACCTGCAAAATAAAATAGAAATATTTTGTGTTGGACGAAGTTGTGAACTATAATGAATGCTTGGTGAAATATTATCGCATGTAATATCATTAGTGCTTAAAATTTTATCGAAAATTTCACACCACATTTTTTAACCAATCAGAGGCTTGTTTTTTGTTAAGTTACCACGGCAACCCAAAAAATTTCCGGAAATTTTTTACATTCTGTCAAATTAATAAGTGGAAATTTTTCTGTCATTTAAAATGTCAAAGTAAAGACGCGGGAGTTGAAGTGCTTTTAGAATTAAATTTATTTGGCAACGCAAAGGAGGATATTCAAGAGGATATTGATATTACAAGAACACAAATCAATATGTTAATATTTATTTTTTTGTTTACAAAAATAAAGTTGTGGATATCACAATAATATACGTTAAACTAACAAATGTTATTAACACATGTAAGTAACTAAATTTAAGTGGACTCAGAGGTCTAGCAAGAATTCTTCTCGTCTTAATGGAGAATAAATAGGACTGTAGACTGAACTTTGTAAATGTCTATGTTTAATAAAATATATGAAATATTTCGACACAATTTTATTTACTTTTAATTTAGATAGTCTATTAAATTTGCTTGAAGATTTTAGTAGATATTTTTGGATTTTTCTGAATAGCTTTAGATCCAATATTTCTTCATAATGAATATCCTCAACCAATTGTGACAAGTAAGTAAGCTGACGATGATACTTTTCAATGTCTGAATATTTTTTGCACAAATACACAATCCATATGTTTTAGAACCTGGAGCCATTTTTGAGCTATATGCCCATGCACTTTATTCATTTGGCTGATAATGAAGTTTTGTTATGATTAGAATGTAAAAATTAATCTAATTATTGACGTCTGTAAGTGCGGTAGCCATTACTATCTTGTTACCTTTTATTATTCCATGGTTGCCTAGAAGTTGTTAATTATTGTCTCGGCGACAAAAATGAATACATTCCCTGTGCTCACATTTAAGTAATATCAGAAATAAATGATGTTCCACCAATTTTAGTAGATCAAAGTTAATAAAAAACGAAAATATAACATGTTTTTAAGTTATTTATAAAATATTCATGTAACTAAACGTGGAGAATGGTATGTTACTTCACTAAGAAATTTCGTATTTTATTAAACATATAAATCTTGAAGTAGGTGGGTACTTCAGAATAATTATCAAAAACAAATGATGTTCCACCAATTTTAGTAGACCAAAGTTAATAAAAAACAGAAATATAATATGTTTTAAGTTATTTATAAAAAGTTCATGTAACTAAACTTGGAGAATGGTATATTATTTCACTAAGAAATTTGGTATTTTATTAACCACCCGTTGTTATTCCATGGCTCACTATGATGAATGAATTTTTGTCATTCGTAATAAAAATGTTCAGTTTTGACATAATATTTATAAAATAATGGTGTGAAATTTTCTTACCGAATATCCTACGAGCTTAAATTAATATCCGGAAATTTTTCCTCGTTCATGAATATTTTAAGAAAATTCATGACCTCGAAAAAATTTCGGGAAATAATTTAAGCTCTAGGGATATTATAAGTGAAAATTTCATACCTCACTTTTTTAGCCAGTCAGAAGTTTGTTCTTGGTTTCGCTACCATGGCAACCCAAAAAATTTCCGGAAATTTTTATCCTCCAGGGTACCCTGGGCGCAATTAATAAGTGGAAATTTTTCTGTCAAATTACTGACATATGATCATATTTGACATTTGCTTTTACATAAAAATGGAATTTTATTTGTCATATTAAACGAGATAATTATAAAAAAAATTATTGAGCTCGTGAAACAACATTTTATTTCATGTTTAATTATGATACTGAATATTTCAAATGTGTTTGAAAATCCTTTAAAAACTCCTCGCGTTTCAATGGTGAATACATCGGTGAAGAATCTATATCAATTAAATGTCTATGCTTGACTACATAAATATAATATTTTGAAACAATTAATTGTTCCACCTATTTTAGTGAACAAAACTTGTTTCATAACACACAAATAGAGTTGTCTTAAACAATTTTCAGTAATTTTTTGAAACTAAAATGCGTGAAAACGATATTATTTATCTATTGTACGAATATAGATATTCCGGTTCACCCAAACTGTTGTAACATTAGAAAATAGAAGAAAAACTGAATTCCACACATTTTAATGAAGAAAACGTAATATCAAACTAGTATTATAACATTTACATTCATGTTTAGATATATAAGGAAATGTAGATAAATCAAATAAATTTAAATGTACCATACTAAATAAGTATTCTGATTAGATAAAAAGTTAACTATCAGAACATTCATAGAAAGGACTAAAAGTGAAACGAAACCATAGAATCAAATCTGAAGATTTTTTTGAAGTAAAGCCAAGCAACTTAAAACATTTTTAATTAAGTAAACTAGTGCTTCGCTAAAAGGTTTTCTTAATCAATAAAAAAGGCATTTCGGTAAAGATATAGACATTTGAGCCGAAATATGCAAATCGGGTTTGCAAATTTTAGCTGTGAATAAAGTAAATATACAATTTGAACTTTATACAGTAAAGAATTTACAGCAGCTGTTTTTATTTACAATGAAAGACAGTTATGAACTGAAGTTTAATCTTCTTAAAAGAAATCATTTTAAAAATAATATAAATAGAATTAATTTCGTTAATGTAATAGTTAGTATATAATTGTTTAACTTTGATCATTAACCTGCTTTAGGAAACTTTATGTAATTAAGTAATTTTAGGAATCTCTGTTGAATTGAAAATTTTATTATCAGATTAAAATATTTTAATTCAATTAGGGCAAGACCCATATCAAAAGATAGATAATAAAACATAGAATTTTATTATAATAAATTTTGTAATTGAAAAGTATTTCTGAAGAGAATTATTTTCTTTTCAATTTTAAAATGTTACTTAAATGTCAATTTAAATAGGCATAATGTACCAATTTACGTCAAATTTTAATTATTTATTCAAAATGGACGAAATCCGGACAGTCTCTCTCGTACCGTTACAGAAGGTAGTGGATGACATATAGAAAAATAACCTAAAATAATTAAAATATAAATGTCAAATGGGAATTAAACTTCAAAATAAAACATCGATTTAATAAATAAAATCTGATGGTAAAACTTCGATAATGGTATATGTATCAATGTAGATCAAGATAATATAAAATTGAATTCAAATTAAGATATTTTTATAAAATTAAAAGAAGAAAGAAGAAATATTTCACTAGTTTCAAATTAGTCAAGAGGAAACAAAGTAATCAAGAGGAAGTAAATTACAAGAGGAATTACAAAGCTTTATCAAGTATATAGTGAACTACGAATTTAAATAGAAGTAAGCTTACTAAAAATAAATTAGGACTCGAGCAAACGTCAATCAAATTATTATTTTTAAATTTCTAGGTTAAGTTATTTTTGTCATAAGGTTTCCTAACCTAATTTTTATATTTATTATTTAATACACTGTTACCAATCTACATTTCTTTATTTATTTAAACCCTGAACTAAACTAAATCGAATTAAACTGAAACTGCTCCTGAGATTTAAGTAACTGAATGCAGGCTATGTACAGTTCATTAATTCTCTTAATTTAGGTATACCGAAAGGTATTGGCGCTCTGGGCTAGTCATTTATACGAGTTATATTACCTTTTGGCAAATTTGCTTGAGAAAAAATTTACAGATAACATTTAAAAGCAAGAGTGATATTTGGGGAGAATATTATTTTATGAATAAATAAAGTACATAAAATATCGTTCATATTAAGTTTTGCCATTAACTGCCTCCAGACGTTGGTTTATAATTTTTTAGTGTTTACTGACCTTTATTTTCAATTTCATCATTAATTTGATATAAAGAAATATTTCCAAACAGACTCATTACTGTTAAAACAATAAATTTGAAACAAACGCAATAGAAACTACGCAGAATTCCCTATATTTTAAATATAATCTAGTGACGGTTTGTATGGCAACTAGTAAACAAAACGAGTTGAAACCTTAGATATTATCAGGAGTTTCTGAAGTGTAATATGACAAGGAACGATAGAGAGAACACTACTTTATTGCCGATGTCCCGCCCATATGTATGCACTCATAGTTCAAATGGAGAGCGCTATCTAGCGCTACTAGAGCTATATTCCAGACAGCATAATAAATGTTTATTGTCACATATTTACGTATTTAATCCTCATTTTCAACTTAAGAAGTTTAAAAGTTAAGTTGAGGTTTGCTTTGTTAAGACTTTAAATAAAACAAATTATAATGTTTAGTGCATAGCTTTGATTCGTCGAGTTACTTTTTGATATACCGTAGGTAAGTACATTTTTAGTTCGTTTTCAGAGCGAATGTGTTTACTTGTACATTTGTAATAAATGATTTGCTTACCTCGTGGGCATTTCTATTTAATTTTAGATGCTGCCAGTGATAATTATTTTGTAACTTCGTTATTGAGCTATTGAAAGCTGTGCTTGACTTGTTCCTGTATGAGCTATATTAAGTACAATCTTTGTATGTAATTGTTACCTGATTGAAAAGTAGGGAAATTGAAATAGTAACAGACAAGCAAGGGTTACAGCCCATATATTTCAGACAGGCTTCGCTTTGGAACTGTAGTGTGTTTATGTATATATTTACTGCTACATAATATCACGTGTGCGGAAACAACCAATCAGAACAACATTACGCTGATAACACCATCCAAGGAAATTTTCAATCACTATGACAATAAAATTATTCATCTTTGACAACTTCATAATAACTGCCAAATAAAGTTCAAAATGTAATGTATTGGCAATGCCAATTCTCAATATATAAATAAATAATTGTTTTCTTGTGTTGTGTCTATTTCATTTTATTTTTTCAACAAATTTTCTGACCGAATATCCCTATGACATTGACAAATGCCTCATAATTTTATGACAATCTCAAGCACGTTGCTTGGAAATAGCCCTCCGCTTTGAAAATTGCGTATTTCTCTTATAATAAGGTGTAGGATAAATGTATAGACGAAGAGGTGTCCTCGTCACGAGAGCTTTCAAGCAAAAAAGAAAAGAAAATCGAAATCGGACCATTAGAAGCTGAGATACAGAAAAATTTAGCGTGGCTAATGGCGGCCATCTTTAATGGCCGCCATTTTGGTGTTCTGCACTGATTTTCAAGTGGCCTCCTATCTGAAAAGTCACCTTTTACCATCAGCTATGGCCACAGAAAGTGGCGCATTCCAATCAAAAAGCGCAGCTTTTTGACTTTTCTAGACATGTACCCGACGTACTAAAATGATTCGGGGCATTTAGCAAATAACTTTCAAAGAAACCACAACGTCCTTTTCATGTACTATTGATTCAAGTTTGATTAATTTATTACATCAAGAAGTTCTCCCTACAAAACATCTTGTCAATCTACTATCGTAATCAAACTTGGATCAATAGTATATGAAAGGAACGAACTCTTTGAAAGTTATCTAGTAAATACCCAAAATAATGTTTTCAAATAATGATGTAAGCAAAAATATTAGATATTTATTTTTAAACAAACGATTCATTTAGAAAAATGTTAATTTCTGGTAGTACTCAAACGAATCCATTTGCATGTTGAACTTTTGTCCTTATCTCGACACACAAACTTTGTGCTGTAGATTAGGACACTACGTAATAGTTGGATACGTTATTTATTTACGTTGGATACGTTATTATACTCTTCGCAAAAACGAAGAGTATATTGTATTTGATCGGCACATTTCTAAAATCGTAAATATCGCTCGTAGAGAAAAAATTTTCATATCATTGTGTTAGTGAACGAATTCTGAACAACTTTCAAAATGTCCGTCTGTCCGTCCGTGACGGTTCTTGTAAGCACGATAACTTAAGAAAGAAAAGTCCGATTGCATTGAAATTTAGAAAGTAAGTTAGTGTTAGCTAGAGGAAGAACCTTATTGTTTTTGAAGAAAATCGATCGGTAAATAAAAAAGTTATTAATTATTTAATTAAAAAAAAATATATTCTCTTAATTTTTTTCGCTTGTACTAAAATGGAAATCTTGCGAAATATTATTTCCATAATATATTTTTTTTTGTTTATGAGTTTTACTAATATATATTTCATAGAAGTACGACTTGAAATATGTATGATTGTCGAAAGATATAGGTATATCACAGACAATCAATTTTCGTAGCAATATGTGGTGGCGCAGCGGTTAAAGCTTTGCGCCTCATTTCAAATTCTTCACAATACATCTCCTTAAGAGACCTCTACGCCTAGACCTCTACTTGTCATGACATAATGCCACTAGCGGACTACATCAAAGTTACATCGGAAAAATTCTATCAATTCAAACTTGGTGATAGCCCGCTAACAAACAACATTACGCGAATCAGAGAGCATAATGTACCCTTTCGCATAAAACACAAATTACCATACCCATCTTTCGGCAACATATCTATCTATAAAAACTCTCAAACATAATTTCTGATCGTTAACTCTCTTCTACTCGTTTCTTTGTCGTTTTTGTTTGTTTTGTCTCTCTAAATTATCTCTTCTCAATCAAAATTTATTTTTGAATATCAAAATCTTTAGAAAACCAAATATTTGAAACCATAAATTGCGCGGTCTTGCACAACCGTTCGCTTTGACTGCATTGCTTAGAACGCGTTTTTTGGTTAGTAATTTTCCCGTGAAGACCAGCCATATATATCTGATATTTTATTTACACCAGCCTCTTTTGTATTGTATATATCAATTATTTTAAGTTTATTTTTTACATGTTTTACCTTATGCACTTTTTAATTCGCCTATCCTGCGAAAGGAGATTGTGTTTATATTTTCATTTTATTTTTATCCAATCCGGCCTCGCTCCGTCCAGTCAATCAATTACCATGGCGATTCGCACCATGGATGTATGGCTGGCTCCGGATGAGTGCGCGGGGAGGACAATATATATTCTTAATTTAAAATAAGTTTGTTCTTGCTTGCTTGCTTGCTTTGCGTTGCAATCCAAAGGTCCCGTGTTCGAATCCCACACAGGATGGATATTTTTTTCATTTTCTTTTTCATATAATTTTTGTCACAGCAAAGATGGTATCACAAAATTTAGGATGTCCAAAAACTAACATTATTTACAAGAAAACTGCGAATAGTATCCTATAGAATGTGCAACAATTATATATAAAAAGCTGAGTAAATTGGCGAAGAGTACGTTTTTAGCTTGTTTAACGTTAACGTTATACGTTATTTAAGTTATTTCAATAGTTTAGCAAGAAATCATTAAAATTTGAAAAGTTACAAGGTGACATTTTCTGTGACGCGCAGTAGAAGTATATTGAACTTAATCACTGCTTAGTACAATGTTAATAAATTCCATTGAAATTTCTGATCTAAATTAGCAGCGTTATATAAAGTGTGATAAAAGAAAATAGGACACCACCTCGCGAAATTCCCAAGAGGTATATAGATATTATGCTGAGGGTAAATTATCTGAGCAGTCATTGTATATCAACATATTTATTTCATCGATGCCGTAAATACATTCAGACATCAATTTACTAGATTGCTACGATCCTGATAAGGATTATGAACGGGCAGAGTACGAGATTTTATTAAAGCGTAGAAGATAATTTACGGGTTTGGCAAATTTGGACAGGATGATGCTAGCCGCTGTAGATCTACCCTCACCCTAATGTATTTTAATCACTGTCAAGATCAATCAAAGCTCCGACAAGGACACAGAAATACTGATATCGACATGATTTCCTTGTAAAGTTTTGTTTATTTGTTTGTTCGTTCCTTCGTTGCCTGTTCGATTGTTTGTCCATTTATTTATTTATTTATTACTTACTTTTCACTTTGTTTACCGGACATTAAGGCATCCAACTAAGCAAAGAATAAAAATAACAGCCAGTGATGGATTACAATATGGATAAATATATAATAATACGAAAATAAACTGTTTCATGAGCAATAAATTACTATAAAAGAAATAAGTAAGTTGAGTTTGGCTGGAAATCAGTACTTATCAACATTTTATCTATATGCCTTGCATATGTGATCAAAATAAATACGAACAAAATACAATCCCTGTCAATTTACTTCAGTTTCATTAACTATTATAAAGTTCATATTTGTCTTATAAATAAATTAGGTAATCAATTATTACTTTTACATCAGTTTTCATTATATTAACAACAGTTTTGTTGCATTATAATACATTGTCAAATATCTGACCAAACTTGTATAAAGACAGATGCACTCGAGCGAGCATAAAAGTATTTTGCGCTCGTTGCCATGGGAGATGAGCGTGAAAGTCACATTATTCATAGCTCCTCGGAAAACGTCAACTTTGCGATTGTCAAATGCGAGCAAGAAAGCCTAGATTATATGTCGATTTTAGATAAACCAATTCTTGGGTGAGCATTCTTGAGTTTTTTCCCTCTTTCCCCACTTTTTAATAGTTTTTTGGGGGGTCCTGCTTTTCCTCCCCAATTTTTCATATTTAATCCTTTAAATGAAGATTGGCAAGAAAATATTCTTCCGTCTAATAGGCTCAAGGAAGATATTCCGGTATACAATATAAGACATTGTGTATATTTTAATATCGACAATAGATGTAAAATGTAGCCACAAGACAAATCAAGAGACTCTTAATTTTTGTGAAGCGGGAAAATGCATATTCTTGGAATGAACGTACTAATATAAAAAACAAAGAATCGAGAATGTCTCATTCTATAGTATATGAAGAAAATATATACTGTATAAAAATAAAATTACCGTTCCTGAGCCTATTTAAGCAATGAATAGTTCTCTCGTCAATTTTAGTTTATAATGTTAAAAACAAAAAGTTAAGGGAGAAAAAAACCTTTCAAATAGGGGGAGGAGGAATTCTAGTCTCCTTACCTAAAAGCGAGGCCTAGTATATTATATTTATTTCTAAAATTGCCACTTCAATTAACATTCATAGGCCTCCCTTGGAGGTTTGTACCATCTTTATGATGTGATATGAGACTATGCACAGTAGGCTAGAACCACCTTTAAATGAAATATGCATGCACTCTCTCAATTCCTACGGGAAATGGTAACTTTATATGTCCTGAAACAATTCCCGTAAACTCTGAAATCATTCCCTTGGCCGTTTTTTTTGAAAATTCATTTTTAACAATTTTTTTCGAAAACTAATTTTTTGGATTGGTAAAAAGTGAAATTAAACATTCCAATTCAAATTTAAACTTAAAGCAAGTTTAGAGAAATAACATACAAGAAACCTTCATGCTCGACAGTCCCAGACGTTTTGATAATAATCGGGTTGTATAAACTTTCCAAGTAGGTAGTCAATTTAGACAAAATCATTAGATCTATTCCTATGTTATTTTGAATGACAGCAATTTTGGTCTACCAATACATCCGTAACCAATGAATAACAGTACTATTTGCGTAACTGGATTTGCTAGGGAAATCCGAGAGCCTCTACTGGCCGTCTGAGTAGACTTTCCATTCTCGAAGGATTACGTAGTGGACGTAAGCACGTGTTGTTCACGTATATAGTTCGCGACTATCATTTAGTTCAGTCAGATAATAGGTGAGAATGAGAACCATACTACTGGCGATGGGCCGATGAAGACAACCCACAGAAGAGACATGACGATTACCGAACCACCTACCCACCATCCTGCAGGAACCTGACAAACACCCTTCAGTACCCGTAGTCACCTAACTCTGTGCAGACCAAAAGTGCTACCAAAGAACTAGGTCTGCACTACCTCGAGCTACATAGCTCATCCCTACCTAACCGATGATCCGAATGGCAGGATACTTTGCGTACCGGTAGTCAATCCCAACCAAAAATACCCTAAAGTTTCCGAACATACAGATGACTACCCCCAGGGGTGACAAGCTGGCGAAGAAAGATCATCAAGACAGAAGATAAAGACCTTAGCCAGCAAGGTCCAACAAGCCAAGACCCGGGGAGGTATACAGAAATTCACACCGCTCACATTTGTGAGTGGGGTTGATGTAAAGTAAGCTCGCCCGCCCCGCACGTGGCCGGTACAGATCTACAGCGATGTACTAGCGTAAAGAGCAGTAGTCCTGCTCGACCCTACACATCCGAGACCGTCATCACTGCCAAAGAATATTGTGACCATGATTGAAATCAAAGATCATGAAAACGTAAGAATCCGGGATTGAAGAAGAATTGATACTTAACTGATAGGTTGTTTGAAATATGTCCGGGTATTCAGAGACTTTAAAAATGTAGTAGATTCTTGTTTTTATCAATGCAAAAAATCAATTTTCAAAAAAAAAAAATTAAAAATAAATTTTCTAGAAAACGGCCAAGGGAATAATTTCGGGGTTTACGGGAATTGTTTCAGGACAGATCAAGCTACCATTTCCCGTAGGAATTGAGAGAGTGCATGCATATTTCATTTAAAGTTGATTCTAGCCTACTGTGTATGGTAAAGGTTATAAAATTCTTCATTTTTTGAGTATCATCAAACCCTGATGCCCCGTAATTATTTGAAAAATATGATATGCGTTAGATATCCTTATTTTTTTAACAAAATACACAGAGGTGTCCCATATGTAATGCTACATAGAGCAATGGTAGATTCCTTACGTAAAAATGTTACAATTTAACCAAACTTGCCTTGGTCTAAAAGATGATATTAACAGATACAGGGTGTCAAAATTAAATTTTTGTTTTGGTTTTCTTTAAATAATTTCTTTAAAAATTGAAATAATTTAACAAAGGTGATTGGAAAATTTTTGAAAAGAGGGAATCAAATATATTCAAACTTTTGCTGTTATTTGTAGAGGGCGTAACCTACAGTAGTTTGCGTGCCGTTTATATTCCATATATTTTTTTATTTTATTTAAATATAAATTCCTATTTCTTTGTCTTTTTTACATAAAAAAGGTTTACTTCCTAAATGTCGCTAAGAATAATCGTTTTCGAGATATTTGGTTTTAAATTAGTCAATTCAACCAATTAAAATTATGATTTAGGAATGTACAATTTTTCAAAGTAGGCTTTGATTGAAACAAAAACAAAATAGGTGCTTTCATAACTCTGTCAAACCTACTTATTGTTTGTCAGCATTTTGTGTGTTGTTCTTGTTTTTTGCCCAAATAGGAGGCAGAAGGATTTTAAGTTATTTCATAATATTTACAGTAGATTGTGGGAAACTGGTTATTTTCGTCCCAAACGAGATACCGTGGGATGCCCAAAAAATATTACTGTATACAGCAGGAGGAAATCTTAATCTGTGTTGCAGTAAATCCAGAAATACATTTGAGGCATATGGCTGCTGCTACTGGAGTAAGTAAATCATCGATTTCAAGGAGTTATCATCAAGAGAAGCTTTATCCGTACTTTACGCCTGTTCAAAATCTGCTGGAGGCCGATCTTTCAGCCAGGTTTCAGTTTGCTCGTTTCTGTCGTGCCCAGCAAAACAGAGATCTAATGTTTTTAATTAAAGTGTTGTTTACGAACGAAGTCACCTTTACACGTAGAAATGTATTTAACTTTAGAAACAAACATGCGTGGGACATATAAAATTCGCACTTATTAGCCGAACGCCACTTTCAACATGAATTTAAAATAAACAGTTGGTGTGGAATTTTTAATAATTATTTTTTTTGGACCGTATGTGTTACCACCTAATTTAAATGGTGTATTATACTTAAATTTCTACAAACCCAGTTAGGGGAGTTCTTGGATGATGTACCACTATATTTAAGACAAAATATGTTTTTATGCAAGATGGAGCTCTACCGCATATTTTATACCGGTCAGAAACTACCTAAATACAAATTTTTTTGGTCACTGGATAGGTCGCAGGAGCAATATGCCTTGGTTTGAGCGGAATCCCAATTTCATCCGTTGGATTTTTGCGTCCAGGGGACATGAAATCTCTTGTGTATCAAAATGCAATAAATAATCGAGAAGAATTATTGCAGAGAATTAGAAATTCAATCGAATCATTTCAAAATGAACACTTATTATTTAAAGTAAGGCAGTCGTTTAATATACCCATCGTCAAATGTATGGAAGTAAACCGAAGTTACTTCGAAAATTTGTTACCGAACACAGATCTCTTTTTTTAATAATTATTGTTATTTATTTATGTTTCAAATGAAATTTGTATTTAAATAATTACTGTTTCTCAAATTTTAAGTTTATTTATTTAAAAGTCATTGTTCCTTGTACTTTTTTTGCTAGTGTTGGAATGTAATAAATTTTAAAAAATCTGAAAAAGAGAATTTAATTTTAGCTTCACTATCAATTATTCCGTAAATCAAACAATAATATGATATTTTATTTTATTTAAATTGGTTGCATTGAATAATTTAAGACCAAATATCTCGAAAACGGTAACGACATTTAGAATCTATATATTTTTTATGTAAAAAATACAGGGAAATAGAAATTTTTATTTAAAAAAATTTTCAGGTGGCGCCCTCTACAAATAACAACAAAAGTATGAATATATTTGAATCCTTCACCTCAAAAAAATTCTCAATTACCAAATTTTGTTAAAATATTTAAATTTTTAAAGAATTTATTAAAAAAAAAACAAAATAAATTTAACTTTGACGCCCTGTATCTCTGTTAATACCAACTTTTGGACTAAGGTAAGTCTGGTTAAAACGTAATATTTTTACGTAAGGAATCTGCCATTGCTCTATGTGCCATTACTTATGAGACACCCTGTATACTGAGTTCTTAAACATGATCTTCGAAAGAGCAACCTCAGTTGTTCACCTTTTGTCATTTATCTGAATTATAAATATCTTCTCAACTTGAGTAAATTATAAGAATAATTGAATCTATAGTTGATTAACATTCAAACACAGCACACACATGCAACACTAGGAGTTTTAACCAAGATTACAGCTATTTTTAACTGATTGCCTTGCGTGTACTTACATAAAGGGGTAACTATACTTTGATCTATTTATAGACAAATACCAACAGAATCATCAAAATACTCCTCCCCACTCATCTATTAATAGAATAGGGATTAATATATATCGTGTTGATATATGTGATATTTTTAAACAAAAATGACATTGCTTTCCTTATTTAAATTATTTTCTCAAAATTATTAAAATGTGTGCCTATTAGACCGTTCGTTAAAATTTTAAAACCAATTTAATGAGTCACCCCAGAAACAAATGGGCTTCATCTTAATATTTGAATATAAATAAAGTCTTATGTCACAAAGGCTAAATTATTTGTTTGTATTAAGTCCCATTTTGTTTCTGTACTAAGAAGTATATAATAGTTGAAACGTTTAGTGACTTTTTATTTTATAAAATATGGTTGACATTTTATAAAATTTCTCAGAAAGGGTAATTCTGCATTGTAGCGGAACATTGGAATTTTTGCGACATTTTTTCAGGATACACTAATCTGAAGTCAGTTTTCAATGCAAATGCATAGTTTTTCCAAAAAGAATTTTTGCAATTTTCCACCATAGCACTCACTCTCCGTCACTGTAAACACTAAAAAACCATTAATTTCGACCGACTTCGATGTCGTGTTCAGGATGTAATAAGTGTTCCTCAGAATAATGCACATTTTACTCAACTAAAAAATTGCTTTTTCATTAAAAAAAAAAAACAGTACATAAATTATTCAAAACTATAAACAAGGAAATGAACATTCATCAAACTGTCAAATTAATGGGCATGTGTATCATCCCTTTAAAATTGTGTTTAAGGTATCGAGCAAAATCGGTAGGCGATTTTTGATGAGACGTTAATTTGTCCAATTAGTTCCAACATTTGCGCATGTTGTAATTGTGGTCATTGTTAAGACTTGCGCCTATATATCCCACATAAAGTTTAGGTATCTCGGATTTTGCAAATTTTCTAAAAAGTAATGAATAGAGTATGGTAAATAGAGCACATCTGCGAAAAAAAATTTTGGATGAAAAATTTATGATTTATGAGCGAGCTCTCTAAGGTTAGGTTAAAGTTGTGTTACGTTCCTTTATTATTTTTTTTATTACTGAAAAGCATTATGCATTTCAGTAATAAAAAAAATAACAAAGGAACATAACACGACCTTAACCTAACCTAACGTTAGAGAGCTCGCGCATAAATCATGGAATTTCTCCAATTTTTTTACATAGACGTTATAGTAATCGTTTCTTATAGTTGAAATGTTGTGCTCATTATGGAAACTGTCCTTGCCCTAAATAATATTATTTAGGGCAAGGATTTCGCATTTAGCATTTTTTTTACAGCTCTTCGATAGCAATAACAACAATAACCATATCAGCTCAACTGTCAAATTTTATGCAAATGCGCAAACTTTGGTACTAATTGGACAAATTGTCTAGTGATTTTTGCCCCTCTGATTTTGAAATAGTATTTGCATTTTAACGGGCGAATAGGAGGGCAAGGATCATTTTTGAATATTGCAAAACATGCATTGTATATGAATAATTTTGAGCGTTTGTTTTTACCCAAAAATTTTTGGAAAACCAAAAACAAACACTCAAAATTATTCATATACAATGCATTTTTTGCAATATTCAAAAAAGATCATTGCCCTCCTAGGAATGCTCAAACAATAACTTTCGCCAAACGAACCTGACCTACTAAAAATTTTTGCAGGAAAAAATAATTTAAAAAACAACTCGTGAATGCAACAAAAAAACCGCTGCCCAAGGAATCACTACTTCCACATCCAGATTCTTTATCCAAGTCACTCACAACGAAAAACTTTGTATGTGAAAATAATTGTTTATGGAACTTTAATAATATAATATTTGAAATCCTCTTTCCCAGAAACCCATAAAACGATACCCCACATCGGTAGTGGGGTGGGGGGTGGTAGTGGGGGGTGGATGAAGTAAAAAAAATATTTTGAGGTTTCTGGTTCCTGTACCAGTGGCGCAGCCAGAAAATTCATCTGGGGGGGGGCAATAGAAACGGCCTCCCCAGAGGATGAGTAGTAGATTCCTCTACTAGATAATATTGGCATTAATTACAAAATATTTATTTCGAGAGATAATTTGGTTACTGCTTTGTACTGATAGAGATTATGCTTCTTTATTTTTTGGCTCATGGAAGACGGCTTGGGGGGGGGGGCATGGCTGCGCCCATGTCCTGTACATACACTAAATCACATTTTTTTATATCCCCTTTAATAAGGGGGTGGGGGTGGTAATGGGGGTGGCTTTCGCTCAAACTTAAAATCTCGACGTTTCATGACATTTTAAGCCTATTTGGACAATAAAAATTTTAAAAAATTTGTTTGTCGTTACTATACTTCCACTGGACGTGGAAGTAATTTAAATATGAGTTGGTTGTCTACATGTATTTATTTACTGTCTAAAATATACATAAAAAACCGTACGGGAATGTTACTTTCCCGGCCTAACATTCCCGTACGGTTTTGTTGATCGTTGCTTGGCAACGGATCTTTTCCGGTATGTTTTGTGATAGTTTCTTAGCAACGGACTAAAATACTGAAATTGAACATTTTTCGATCTGAAATCGCGCCGAAAATGTAGACATTGCCGATCGATTTCAGAAAAAAGCAATTTTTTTTGGTGTTTGTTCTAAGGAACACTTTTCATGGTGAACATGACATGAAAATCGGCCGAAATAGAAGGTTTTTATTGTTTACAGTGACGGAGGGTGAGTGTTATGGTGGAAAACTTAAAAAACATTTTTTGGAAAAGTTATGCATTTCTATCGAAAACTGATTTCAGATTTGTGTTCTACGACCCCAAATTAGTGTATCCTGAAAAAATTTCGCAAATATTCTAATGTTCCGCTACAATGCAGAATTACCTCAGAATAGTATATTGTGTATTTAGGTGTGAAAGCAATACATTCCCGGACGACGATGCAAATTGCATCGAAGTCCGGGAATGTGCTTTCACATCGAAGTACACATACTATTTTTTCTGAAATCACAATCAATATTATTATAAATTAAGGAATTAAATTTCTTAACATTTCTTCATTACAATCTAACTGCTTACTAATAAATGCAATTTTAATGTGAGTTGGTTTGTCTGCGTGCATTTATTTAGTGTTTAAAATATACATGTTGCTTGGCAACAGAGGTTTATTGTTATGGTTATAGTATGGCGGCAAGCACAGTAAAAACCATTAGAAAACGGCTATTAATGAAACAGTTTTGTAATTTGGCATACACATTTCTGTCATTAAAACGAATATTTTTCCGAGCAGCGCCAAATAAAAATGGCTTTCGATTTCAAGATGGCGGCTGTTTTACGAAATTTAAAAGATCGACGTTTCTAGCTAAATTATTGATTTTATGAGTTATAAAGAAATATTGTTCCGCATTAAATTTTGAATAAGAATGTTCCTATAAGTTTTTTTCTAAAACTAAAGATTAAGACTCTACGGGGTAAAATACCACAAAGTCAGTTTCTTATGAAATATTACAAAATACGCAAAGTAATGTCCTATACTTATCATAGTAATTATCCTTTGACCATAAAGTAACAATCAGAGTTGAATTATAGAATAAATTAAAAGACTAGGAGGCATAATATTTTAAATCTCGGTCCTGTAAGCGAATCGTGTTGACAAAATATACAAAATACACCATTATTAACTGAAAATGAGACAAATATTACACCGAAAAGTAACTACGGCTGCCTCATTTACGACGGCCCCGCTTTAGTCCATCTAGTTTTGCCTAAAGGAGTTTCGAAATTTGAAGGATATTCAGAAAAAGTTTTTCAGGCACATATTAAACATAACATTGTAAAATTAAAATCTGAACTTGTCGACATAGTATGGTATGTGTACAAAAAGGACAGTTTAAAAAGTTATACGAGAGAAATCAGTCGGAATAAGAAGGCAAGACCGTAGTAATAATATAATACCAACGAATTGGTCAGAATTTCTGAAAAACGCTGAAAATAAAACAGAATTATTTTGTTTATTGACAAATGATATAACAACATAATAACTTTAATTCTGTCGAAACTGTGTCAGCTGTTGGCGAAGAAATTGGGAAAAATAGTTATAGCAATACTGCTCTAAAATCCTGCAAGCTAAGAAGACAAATATTGCATATTAATGATTGTGTTCAACAAGGTTGGAAGGACATTTGCATTAGAACTCTCGACACTGACGCAGTAGTACTGGCGGTTTCATTTTTCTAGTGTTTGTGTAAAGAATGGCTAAATAGTTTAAATATGCAGTTTGGGGCTAATAAATATTTTAGAGTAAGGTTCATAAGATAGCAAGTGTGATGCATACCGAGGTTTCCACTCCCTAACGGGATGTGATACCGTTTCCTTTATTCTGAAAACGGAAAAGTCACTGCTTGGAAGACATGGACCAGAAGTAACACGTTTATTTCGAAACGTCAAGAAAATATTCCTGATAAAATTTTAAACTCTTATTCCAGCGGTTTGTTGTTTCAATATACTGCAATACTTCTGCATGTACTGGAGTATATCAGGCACGAGAGGAAGAACTGTTTACTTCCAAGAACAGGACAACGTGTAACATCGCCTCTTCAAAGGATGCTTTGGAGCCACACATTTTACGGGCTAGCTTCCAAAGTGGGACAGTCTCTGACTGATTTGATTTTGCTTAATCTTGGAAAATGGAGATGGTGCCTGTCCGAAAATGTTTGGGTGCCAAAATGGTCAACACTTCTGGAGGTATCTAAGACAATTAATTCAATAGTTGCAAAAGAGGATACATTGGAACCAGATGTGGGTGTAAAAATGCCGGCTTGTAATGCACGTTACTTTGCACAAATTGTAAAAGAAAATGCAACTAACTTAAAAAGGTATGTAAGTCTAACTAAAAAAATCTTTACCTATTCTTATTAAAGTTTATTTATTCAAATTTTAACGTAGAATATATTTTCTTCCGTAACAGTAATTATTTAGTTGAAAAACTTGTAAACTTTTAGATTATAAATAAAACGTATTTTTCTATATTTTTCTATGTACCACCTTTATTTTTAGCTTTAGGCAAAAAGCTGTATTAAACTTTTTATTCAGAATTTAATTGGGAACAATTTATCTTAACAATTCTTTTTTGTAACATCAATAGTTTAGTTAGAAAACTTTTTCTTTTAAATTTTCTAAATTGGCTGCCATCTTGAAACCGGACTCCATTTTGATTTGGCGCTGCTCGGAAAAATAGTCGTTTTAATGACATAAACCAGTAAACCAAATTACAAGATTGTTTCACCAATAGCCGTTTCTTTCTGGGTTGCCGCTCTGCTATTAATAAGTATAATACACTTTTCAAACTCTTGTCAGCAATGCGAATTGGCTTTTAAATATTTGGCGGAGGCGCCGGTGAAAGTACGTTTCATATGTTTTTATTTTTCTTTAACAAATTTAGGTCCAGTATTTTCATCTCCCGTTCAATTTACCATCCAGATAATTTCGTTGGATACAATTGTGTCAATAATTGGTTTCATGGGAACATAATTAACGGGAGATGAAAGTACCGGGCCTTTGTATATTTAAAAACAAAAACAGATTCTTAAGCATATCAGTGAAATTGGACATTTTCAAATTATGAGTGGCCAGATATACAAGAGCACGGAAACACAAGTACAGATAATTATTATCAATCCCTCTTTCGTTTGAATCGGTTAAAAATGGATGTAACGGCCTCCTACAAAAAGTGTCTGCAAGTTTTAATCAGCATCATTTGTGTTTCAATGCAGATAAAACACAGGTAACTCAATTTTACAACAGGCAGAAGAGTCTACATCATTTCTCAATGTCAATTAGCTTGTAGTGTTATTGCATTGTTGCACAAAAACGCGCATTATGTTGAATATCTCTAGTACGCATTCTTGCACAGATATATTTACTTTGCCATGTCTACACATATTTGAAATGTGTATGTATGCGTGTCAAAACAACGATACGTCTAGTGTATCAAGGTATTCATAGTGTCAACACGTGCAGTAAGAGTGGTTTTTGCACACCATAAGCTCCACTAAATGCGACTAGTGAATCTCTAAATTACCTAAACTAGGTTCTATCATTGAATGTAAATTACTTATAAATCTGTCTTTTTTTAAAGCTAATTTAAAATCGTTTTTTTTTTGTCGAAATATTTGTATGCTCTCATTTTTTATGTAGTTTGTATGTATAATGTATATTGCATATATCGCAAATTATATGATCTTCACTTTTCTTTAGTGATAGAAGAGTAATTCATTCATGCCAAATATGTAGAAGTTGATAATATTATATTTGATAATTAGCACGACACCTCAATGTACTCAGTTCCAAAGGTTTATGTGCCCTTTTTAACAACTATTGCGCAACTGATTAATTAACTTTAATATGATTAATCTACATAATTCATATCATCATACATGATCATAACTTAAAATTAAAAATATAACTGTGAACCCACACATTTCCTATAGAAATATCATTATATATTTGTTAAAACGAATTTATCATGTACTTATAGCTAGATATAGTTTTAGTTAATATTTTTTTAATTTTCATAATGTTTGACTTTTTGAATTTTGTTGAGACTTCTTAGATTTACGAAATACGAAATTAACTAGGTGAATATTATGGACACAAGTAGAATTTTATATATGGAATGGGATAAAAAGTTTGCGAAAGGAGTGTGCAGGCTTTGTTCTAAAAATCGCTAAATACTGGGTTAATTCATATACCCGAGACAGTGTTTTAAATTTATCTCTGTAAGTATAAAAATTGTCTATTTTGTGTTTGCAACAAAATGAAAGATGGGCAAATTTTAAGAAAAAAAAGCTTCTAAGCATATTTTCGTAGGTACCATAGTTTTGGAATTAAAATAAAATTAAAAGCATTTTAAAGAGGAAGGTTTCAGCTTTTCAATTTATTTATTGCTTAACTGCTACATTTAATTTATATCATTAAAAATTTTATACTACTATCTGTGGTGTGTTTATGTGTGTTATGTGTGTTATATGAAAAATACGTAGACTTCTTAACTTTGCCCATTATAAGTATATCTTGAGTAAAATGCTACGAAAAAAAATTCCTTGTAGGATTAATTAGTTTATACATTTATTTTTGAAATAAAGTAAAAGTAAAGTAAACCTCTATTGAATAGTAAAAAATACTAATACATTAGATAAATAATAAAATAAATAAATACAATGGTAACTAACACAATCCATATAATACAAATAATACAAAACAATCTAATGCAATATAATACAATATATCTAGTCTTACAATTTAAATTGTGTTTTGGTATTTTTGGTGTATATTCTTATTTAAATTACTCTTAAATATCTTTAATGTTTTTGCCTCAACAATATTTCTCACTAGAGCATTATATTCCCTCAAACCATTGCAAAATACAGAATTCTGTACCTTCACTGTTCTTTTAAAATCAATATCTAAATTATTTTTATTTCTTGTATCATGGGTGTGAAAATCTTTGAAATATTTTATTAAATCTGATAAATATTTTGTGAGTAAATTATGTATGACTTTATATATAAATATCATAATTTGCATGATTATAACATAACCTCTTTCACTGATAAAATATCGAATGTATCAAGCATTAATTAGTTCAATTGGTGTATATTTGCTACAACTTAAAATAGTATAAGGGTAGCGACAAAACATGGCTGCCTCCCCGTTTTCGAGGACGGCCAATACGATGGTGATACTCGCGTGGTCCCTATTCCTCTCGAACTACCCCTAAACGCAAAAAACCACCTTTTTTTTTCATTTTTCGTTGTTAGCCATGCGAGGACTTTTTTTGAGGAAACTCAATATGTCCTGTAAAATTTCGCAACCCCCCGGGGGCTGAAACCACCCCCTCCCTCAATACCGGAGTATGCAAAAAACATCCAAACGCGCCAAAAATTGTTTTCCACAAGTTTTCAAGGGTGAAGAAAAAGATGCTGATATTATTTAGCCTCCCACCTCTAAATTACATGCATAAACCACCCCTTCTCCATGTGAGGACTTGTTGGATCGGTTTTTTTTTTGAGGAAACTCAATATATACTGTAAAATTTCGCAACCAGACATCCTGACGACCCTCAGGGGTTAAAACCACCTCCTCCCTCAATACCGGAACATGCAAAAAAAACATCCAAACGTGCAGAAAATTGTTTTCTACATGTTTTCAAGGGCGGGGAATACGATGATGATATTATTTAGCTTCCAACTCCTAACCCCCCTAACCCCCCGGGAGTCATTAGGATGTCTGGTCTGACGAAATTTTACAGGACATATTGAGTTTCCTAAAAAAAAAACCGATCCAACAAGTCCTCGCATGCCTAACAACGAAAAATGGAAGAAAAGAGGGGGTGTTAAGCATTTAGGGGTAGTTGGTTAGGGGTGGGAAGCTAAATAATATCAGAATTTTGTTCTCCGCCCTTGAAAATGTGTAGAAAACAATTTTCGGAGAGTTTGGATGTTTTTTTGCATGCTCCGGTATTGAGGTAGGGGGTGGTTTCAACCCCAGGGGATCGTTAGGACGTCTGGTTGCGAAATTTTACAGGACATATTGAGTTTCCTCAAAAGAAAACCGATCCAACAAGTCCTCGCATACCTAACAACGAATAATGGAAGAAAAGGGGTGGTTTTTTGCGTTTAAGTGTAGTTCGAGAGGACCGCGCAAGCATCACCATCGTGTTGACCTTCCTCGAAAACGGCGGGGTAGACATATATTGTCGCTACCCTTGCACTTTTGGGGTTTTTGCAACTTTCGCATGGGCCAGTAGTACAATACATTAAATGAGGCATAATTATACTTTTATAAATAGTCAATTTAGTGTATATAGATAAATGCTGTCCAATTCTTCTTAAAAAATATTTTTTTACACATTTCTTTACCTATGGATTGGGCATGAGGTGTAAACGACAAATACTGATCAATAATAACACCTAGGTATTTATATTCTTTAACAAATTCCAATTTTGTATCTGATATCTGCACCACCACCGGCATGGTACATTTCTAGTAATAAATTTAGCATCCTTGCCATTAATACATATCAAAGCATCATAAGCAAATACATACAATTTACTTGTTTTCAATACATTAGTCATGTTATTAATATATATAAAAAACAAGAGCGGTCCCAGTGTACTACTCTGAGGAACACCAATTATTTCTTGTGATTCATAATTATTAATTTTAACTTTTTGTTTCCGGTTACACAGATATGACTGAAACCACTTATATACAAGGCCGTCTACACCATGCAATTTTAGTTTCTGCAACAAAATACTTCTACTTACTGCCTCGAACGCGCTTTTAAATCTAAAAAACAGCTAAATAACATTAAGTAAACATCTTTTTTGTTTAACGTCATAAGATGAGAAGGTAAAAAATTTTAATTTCGCAATCTCACATTTTTTCAGTAATTATAAACTAAAGAAAACCGCTGCCCAAGGAATCACTACTTCCACATCCAGATTCTCTATCCAAGTCACTCACATTGAAAAAACTTTGTATGTGGAAATAATTGTTTATGGAACTTTAATAATATAATATTTGAAATCCTCTACCCCAAAAACCCATAAAACGATACCCCACATCGGTAGTGGGGTTGGGGTGGTGATGGGGGGGGGTAGTAATAATGGCGTGGGGGTGGTTAATGCCAAAATTTTTTTTGAGATCTTACTTCTCTTGTATATACTAAATACCAATTTTATGGACTCTTACGTGCTTGATTTACCCATTTACACCAAATTTACCCCAATTTATCCCCAACCCTTCGACGGAACAAGATGAAAATATAATCTAGTTCTAGATCTCATTAAAGTACATATGTGTACCAAATTTCAAGTTAATATCTTAAACGGTTCTAGAGTAAACGTGCGCACAAAAAAAGTTACAGACCGACAGACAGAATTTTTTTTTTCGCTGAAACTTAAATTCTCGACGTTTCATGACATTTTAAGCCTATTTGAACAATAAAAATTTTTAAAATTTTTTTTGTCGTTACTATACTTCCACTGGATGTGGAAGTAATACTGTAAAATATTCAAAAGTTAATGTTGAATAGGAGCAAAAACGTTGAGGGTAGCATCCCTGTTTTACCTGCTCCAATCCTGCTATTTGCGATGCTGTGCCTGTCTCGTGTGCAGACTCTGTTGTTTTGAATATGTGTGTCTAACGTAGCTGTAGTTTTTCTTCATATCGTTTTCAAGTTCGAGTTTCTCTAATTTTATTTGGATTATTAATTAAATAATTGTGTTTAAAAATTAACTATTTCGTAGAATTGCATATAAACTGTACATTGTACATCTATGTTAAAGTATATATTATTATTTTAACATGGAATCCAAGAAGTTTTTTGGACAGCTAACTAATTTAAGTTTTGATATATTTTATTGTTTGGAAAATGCATTATATACCCTCTTGTAGTTTATAAATTATCACTTCTCAATGAAGAATTTATAAAATCGTAAGATCCATCCGCTCCATTCAGAATCAGTTGCATGAAGCAGGTTTCTATTCATTTAGTTGTTCTTCCCGTATCAGCAATTCTAAATTAATGTGATTATGCAATATTAGCATAAAGTTACGTTACTTGTTTTTGATTTTTTCTGTATATAAGCATCATTTTTAATTTCTCGCTCGACAGGAATTAGGATACAATTCGTATTTTTAGTTCGATAAGTTAACCCAAACTCCGATACGTTCAGCAATGACTGGGCATTGCGCGCCGTGGATGTCTGGCTGGCTCCGGACACGAGTGTCCTAGATGCATCGTATATCAAACGTAAATACAATTGTGTCAAATTGGAATTGAATTGTGCATGGCTATAATCACCAATTTGTACGGTAATTTGTCCATTAAACGTTTATCAAATTTATTATCACTATTTCTTCGTTATTAAACTTACACTTAACAATTTAGACTAAACAATTATAAAAAATAAAAATCAACAAATCTACTAGAAAAAATAATAAAAATGGAAACTAAACAAAAATATACGAAATGGGTTTTTAGTAAGTTAATTTCAAAAAAACTGAAACAAAAGTATTAGTAATTTAGTATCAACCCAATTAATTAAATTTTAGGTACTCACGTCCGCTCGGAACAACCCATGTTCCTAGAAATGAAAATAATAAATAAAAAAGGGGAAAGGAACCTTATAATATACACAGGGTGAATCATTCCCACACGCTATAAAGCACAAGTTAATCATGATGGATCTATTTTTACAATTATTTTTTTTTTAATCATAACGGATCTATTGAACTAGAAATCCTAAAATAGTAATGACTCATGTGATAAAGTACGATAAATTACAAAAATTTCAATATTTGTGCCAGGGATATTAGATGAAATGGCACTAAAACCTCAGGAAAAATATGGGTCATAATTTTCAAACAGGCTTATAACTTAGCAACAGGGACTTCTAATGTTGTTGATATAATACTAGAAGTCCCCGTCTTGGCGCCATCGTTTTCTCCTTACAAGAAGGACGTAATTTTTTTTTTTTGCTGAAATTGCAAACTGATGTTTTGGAGGTATTATTAAATGTATTCTATCAAAATTAATAAATTCATATTTTGACTTCTAGCCAAACCTACCTAATTCTATTTAATTTCTACTCTGATTTTCTCATATTACTTTTATCGTTTGCTAGTAAATTTAATTGCGTCATTATATTGTCGTTTAATGATTTTTCTGTGAATATACTACATTGGATATCTGTTAATACTCTCTTTGTCCATAAATTCCTTAAAGAGATAGCTAAAAGTCATGAAGCCATGGTTGTTATAACCGACACTGACTATTTTTCATGCTGCCGATGTGCTACTCGTAGGAAACAACCTTGAAAGTATTTCATTCGGAAGTCAACACTAGCAGTGAGAGACTGTTTAATGAGGCCATATTTAATCATCATTCGTTAAGAACCATTTATTTTCTTCTCGAGCAACTCCCGAATTTGGCAAAGCCTCAGCAATTTTTGGCAGGGGTGAAAAGGAAGCCATCAAGCTGCTAGAAAACTTAAGGAAGATTCAAGACTGTTGCCTCTGTATTTTATGTTAATTCTTCCACAAGGACAGATGTGAAAGAGGAGTGAAATATTTTTGTTATGCAACTTTGCAGTACATAATACTTTGATAGTTTGGAGAACCATCATGTTTACGTTCTCACTCTGGCTAGGCAAGCCATATCGGCCTCATTCTAACTAGTTCCTCTACCTTTTACTAGTGTAGTTTGTCGCTAGAACTCACTGAGAATACACTTGTAAATGAGTAATTTCAACACAAAAAATAATTTTGTAATAATATTATTTATTTCGGTGGTAACTCTCAATGTTAGGTCCTGAACCGGTTGGAGATTTTATTTTTATCCACCAATTGAGGTTGTCCTCATGTTGACAACACTTACGTACAGGTGATGACAAATCTGCCGCCACCACCAGGTGTAATGTGAAAGTTAATCTCAAATATATAGAAAGAAATATTGATTTAATGTTTTATTAAAATTCTACGTGTTTTGGCTTTTTGGGCGTTTTTAAGCCGAAACACGTGTAGAGTTTTAATAAAACACTTTGGAATATTAAAAAGCACGTTTTTTTCTATATTTAAAAGAGCGGATATTGGTTTGACAAGGAGCTAACTGCTAACTCCAGAATGAATCCGTGTACTTAATTTCATATGGCTGCATATCCTAATATGCAATTTCTTATCCATATTTTGCAGCTCTATAGTTGACTACACTGCAAACCAAACTGCAGTAATAGACAGATTCTAGCTAACGAAATCTTGACTTGTTATATATAGTCCAGTCAACGGAGCGCTAAAATCATCAAAATCTCTAATTTGATTGCTATTGAATGGATTTTGATGAAACCTTGTGCAATGTGTTTGTAATGACGTTAATAAAAAAGATGAAAAAGGATTAGAATATGAAATTGTAGCGCTTTAAAAATATGTAATTTAAAAATTTGAAAAAATTCAGACGTGTGCATTGAGGTCTTCTAAACATTATTATCTCTTGGAATTTGTTTTTAACTTGCTAATTTTCCGAGTTGCAGGCAGTTTTCACGATAAATAATGTACTACATTTTTTACCTCTTCCGATCATTTCCTACTCTAATCTTTTTAAAACTTTTTTCTTAATGTCATTACAAACACATTGCACAAGGTTTTATCAAAATCCATTCATTAGCACTCAAATTAGAAGTGAAACCCCCCGTTGGCTCGACTAATAAGTTTAAGTACTTCCTAACAGTTTGTTTGAAAATTATCATTTTTTATTTATGTAATTAGTTTATGCAAAAAATGATTAGATTTTATTTTGTTAACTATAAATAAATATACAACATGCTTACAAGTAAACAATTTAATGATAAATTAGACAGTAAGAGAATTTCCCGGCCATTGTTAGACTATATCCAGCAAAGAAGTAAGTTACTCCCTCCTTGTAAAGGAAAGAGGATGACGCAAACACGGATAGTTAAGAGATTTTATTGTCTACTTCACTAGACTTAACTAAGCCTATTAGCAAATTTTCATTTTTACATGACTTTTCGAACTGAAAACCAAACTATTCCTGGGCTTATTTATGGTCGATTTTCTTATTTCATTTTCAATTTTGTCTGTTTCTAAATTCATTTTTCTGAAAGAATGTGAGAATATAATAATTGAATTGATCTCATTTTCAATATATCTAAAAATTAAAACAAGAAAATTAAGGAGTCCAATATTTATATTGTATATATTTCCTAACTCGAAGGTCGAAAAACTATCGGTAATTTTACGTATGGGAAAGAACCCCCTGTACTGTTTACTTAATTTAGATTTAGTGCAACATTAAATTTAATAAACTGTAAGGAGTAATTGTCTAATTTGGGAAACTGACAGTTTTCTCAATTGCACTAAATCTATAAGAGTATTAAACATAAAGAGCACAAAAATTATAATGCCAATGAGATATTACACATAACTTATATCAAATCGAAAAATAAATAATTTTGGTATACCTAGATAACAGTGTATAGATGTATACCGGGTGTACGAAAGGTTTGGACACGGTGGAATAATTCGAGTAATACACTTCGGATCGAAAAATAGAAAAACACGTGTTCAATGTTTTTTAAAAAGCTATCCAGTGATACAGAAGTTGATCCCCGTTCCCCACCCCCCGGGGGTGGGGTGGAGGTAACTTTCAAATCTCAAATTATTTGTTATTGGAGATTCAAATTCTACACCACAAATTACGTAGATTTTGTTTGAAACATTTTTTTCGACCCATGACAGATGGCGCTGTAGCCGCGAAAAATGTAATTTTTGCGATTACAACGCCACCTATCAGGAATCTAAAACCATTATTCCATTATTTCATCATTATTCCATAACTTCTTTATGTAGAATCCAAATCTGTAATAAAAAATGAGATTTGAGATTTAAAATCCACCTCCACCCCACCCCCCAGGGGGGGTGGAAGGGGGTCAACTTTGATATCCCCGAACAGGGAATATATTGAACGCCTATTTTTTTATTTTTCGATCCAAAGTGCATTTCACGAGTTATTCGACGGGTATATTTTTACAACATATGTAATGTACTAATTCTGCCAAATCCATCATATTAAAATATTTGTATTTGCTATTACTCTTTTCCGTTTTTTGAAAATAAGATATACAGCCAAAATCCGCAGTCTCTACACTATTAATTGTAGATGTGGAAATACTACTTAACAATGTCGGGAATAGGGTTTGCAATACCGGTTAGCCGGCTAACCGGACAAAAAACACGTGATGATAATTACCGGTTATTTTAATTTTTTACCGGCTATTTCGGTAAATTCTTAACTCACGATATGTCACGTATTCAACGTTTCTATTCATGTGAGTGACTAGTATTTACTAAATACAGAGTGACTGTCCCAACACTGAGCGCATTTAACAATAAATAATATTACAAAAAGTAAAACCCAAACACCAAACTCCAAGAAATACAAGTAAGAGAGACATTGACGATATCTTGCGACAATAAATTGAATATTTCACTGCCGCAAATATAACTGGAAAACATTTAGAAGTATGTTATTATTAACTTATCGACCTACCAGTATCGATTGAGGAAGGCTCGTGGTATCCTATGCACAAATAAATATCAGACGACTAACAGATGCAGCTTTGAAAAGCTAAGCCTTTTGACGGGCAATTTTTTGAAAAATTATTGTATTTTTAGATTAGGTATTCAGTAAATGCCCCATTTGAGTTTATGTTTATAATTTTTGTTATTTAAGTTGATATTTTTGTTATTTACAGAATATTTATTTAATTAATGTATTTCATTTACATTTTTTCCTCTTGATAAAAAAAACCTTTTGTTTGTTTATTATATTAATTATAAGTATATAAAAATTTTTTTGTTAAATTTAGATAATTTTGTACATGGAAAAAAAACAATTTCCATTTTCGTCACCCTAATCATTAATTCTAACAAAAAAAATTACCAGTGAAGAACGGTTAATTACATTTTTTTTTACCGATTTACCGGTTATTAAAATTTCCGGTAAATTGCAAACCCTAGTTGGGAACGACCCTGCTGCGTATATTTTTAACCTCCCCACAATAAAATTGTGGGAGGTTACTACAATTAGTCCAAAATCGAAAATTGAGATAACATCAAATCTTTACGTTTTGAGGTCCCAGGAACCCAAAAAAGTTGTTTTTGAAAAATGTCTGTGTGTGTGTATGTGTGTGTGTGTGTGTGTGTGTATGTATGTTAGCACGATAGCGGCGAAGCTACTAAACGGATTTGGATGAAACTTTGCATGAGGGTTTCTTTAGTGCTCGAGAAGATCTGAAAAGGTTTTGGTTGAGATCGGATTACGTTTAGTGCCGTTTTGGCACAACAAGTTGTTTATTTTATGATTACTTACAATTTGTAATTGAACCATTGAAAAGCAGTAAAAATTCCGATTTCAACGATATATCACACTTGCACTTTTTTGATTTGGTTTCCGTGAAAAAAATTAAAAAACAAAAATTTCACTTGTTTTGTCCTCAAAGCAGTGCAATATAAAGGGTGATATTCTAATAATGACAGAGGTGTTCAGTGATTTCGGCTGATAACTCGGGAACGGTTGAAGATATCGAACTGAAATTTGAAACGTAGGTATAAATATTGTAGACGGACGGATTACGAGTGAATTAATAATACACCTACGTCACACGAAAAATTCTTAGAAAGTGGTCAACATCCAATTAAAGTTTGAAACGTAGGTGGAAATATTGTAGATGGATGGAATACGAGTGAATTAAAAATACACCTACGTTCTGATGACGTCGTAAAAGCATAAAATTCTTATAACAGGCGAACTGATGATATCAAAAAAATATTTCTACAAGACGAGTCACGAAATTTTTTTTTTTTTTTTAATTTCCAAGAAATGTGAAATTTTCGGAGAAATGTCACTTTTCAGAAAAATGTCAGATTTTTAAATGTCAAATTTTCAGGAAAACGTCAAATTTTCGGAGAAATGTCACTTTTCAGAAAAATGTCAAATTTTCGAAAAAATGTTAAATTTTCAGGGAAATGTCACTTTTCAGAAAAATGTCAAATTTTCAGAAAACTGTCACTTTTCAGAAAAATGTCAAATTTTCGAAAAAACGTCAAATTTTCGAAGAAATGTCACCTTTCAGAAAAATGCCAAATGTTTGAAAATTGTCAAATTTTCGGAGTGTCACTTCAGAAAAATGTCAAATTTTCGAAAAAATGTCAAATTTTCAGAGAAATGTCACTTTTCAGAAAAATGTCAAAAATTCAGGAAAATGACAAATTTTCGAAAAACGTCAAATTTTCGAAGAAATGTCGCCTTTCAGAAAAATGTCAAATTTTCGAAAAAATGTTAAATTTTCAGGGAAATGTCACTTTTCAGAAATATGTCAAATTTTCGAAAAAAGTCAAATTTTCGAAGAAATGTCACCTTTCAGAAAAATGCCAAATGTTTGAAAATTGTCAAATTTTCGGAGTGTCACTTCAGAAAAATGTCAAATTTTCGAAAAAATGTCAAATTTTCAGAGAAATGTCACTTTTCAGAAAAATGTCAAAAATTCAGGAAAATGTCTAATTTTCGAAAAAACGTCAAATTTTCGAAAAAATGTTAAATTTTCAGGGAAATGTCACTTTTCAGAAATATGTCAAATTTTCGAAAAAAGTCAAATTTTCGAAGAAATGTCACCTTTCAGAAAAATGCCAAATGTTTGAAAATTGTCAAATTTTCGGAGTAACATCACTTCAGAAAAATGTCAAATTTTCGAAAAAATGTCAAATTTTCCGAGAAATGTCACTTTTCAGAAAAAATGTCAAAAATTCAGGAAAATGTCAAATTTTCGAAAAAACGTCAAATGCCATCCATCCCATTACCAACGAACAGGTTTTTTCGTTTAGTTGTTTCCGAGGTTGTTTCCCGTATCAATAATCAAAATTATTAAGTGCTCTTGCCTACAAACGTTTTTATAGAATTGTGTTTATTTTTATATTAATTTTAGGTCCATGTGGACACATTATAATTTTAACCTAGTCTTTAAGCCTGCCTACAGAAGACAGGAGCTACTTTTCTATTTTTCTCCAAGCCAAACCGGACCTACCCCGTCCAGCCTCACACTCGCCACGGCGGTGTTCACCGTGGTGGTCTGGCTGGCCCCGGGCTAGGATCCGATGAAGCATATATTTGTATTAAAAACATTGAATAAAATATTAATGTTGTGCAGACTATAAATTTAACACTCAAGTTCTTAGGTCCAAATCCCACCGAACGCAAGACTTTTTTTCTGATTTAATACGAAAAAAATATTTCAACTTAATAAATATAATTAAATGAGATCGTTCATATTGTTTAGTGCTCTTTTAGGCTTCAAAGATTCACCGTGGGGAGGTTCCAGCCGCTTCCAGTAGCTGCCGATTTTTACAAATATATTTAGTTCACTAAATTGTCTTAATTACTACCAAAGTACTGTGAGAAATCATCTAAAGTTATTTTAAAAGTGAACCTTCTACAAGAAATACATAACGCATGTATACATTTTCAGATTCTTCGCATATGCGAAAACGAAAAGTGTATTGCATTTGATTGCCACATTTTAAAACCGTAGAGAAAAAAAATTTCTTTTGTGAACGAATTCTGAACAACTTCCAAAATATCCGTCTGTCCGTCTGTCCGTCTGTCCGTCTGTCCGTCTGTCCGTCTGTCCGTCTGTCCGTCTGTCCGTCTGTCCGTCTGTTCGTCTGTCATGTTTCTTGTAAGGAAGAAAATTCTTCTTAAGAAAGAAAATTCAGACTCAATTGAAACTTGGGCAGCTAATTATTGCTAGCTAGAGGAAGAACCCTATTGTTTTTTAACAAATCGATAGTGGAACTTCATGACAGAGGAAATCAAAACAGATTTTCTCTCAGAAAAATTCTATTATATTTCAAATAAAAGAATTTTTATAACGAAAAAAGTATTTTTTGCTTTATTTTATGTACATGTATGATTGTTATAAAAAAAGTTATCAGTTATCATAATAATATAATGTCCAATCGTCAGAATATGATTTCCCCCTAGACACATTATATTATAAATATTAACTCCTGTAAAAGTCACTTCTAAATTATTCTCCCCACTCGTTAACTTTTAGAAAATCAGAACTTTTTGAAACCAAAACATTTGAAATTATGCTTCAAGTGGTCAGTATCCACTGCACAGTAGATTGCTGAAGTGGGTTATTCATCTAGATAATTTTCCGTATTAGTAAACAAAATTTTTTATTCGTCTGTGCATACTTTTATTAGTTTTAAGTTTTTTTTATCGTTAAATTTCGAGCATAAATACTAACATTTTATAATAAATTATATTAAAAGTTCATAGGATCCACAGCGGACTCTTGGAGAACTTTTTTCTTGTGAAACGCCACTTCATCTTAGATACGTAGAAGAATATGAAAAACTTTGTATACCGACTGTAGCATACCCAAGTTCGGGTTCATAAGAAAGATACAACTATACATGCGAAAATACGTTTTATGTTATCAAAATAATTATAAAAATAACATCTTGACTTGGAATTTTATGTTCCATTAAAAAGTCAAACATTATTGCACCCAGAAGAATAATATTTTCGACCCTAATAAAAATATTATTATCTATCACAAAATTACCGTATGGCTTCAGACCATAAAAAGATTTTTAATGGAATTAATAAAGTTATTTTTCAATTTCGTTCTGCAAATCCAGGTGATTTAGAAGTAATATAACTTCCTTGCATAGTATATAAAAATCTTTTATACAGTTCCATATAATTCTCAATAAAACTCTCGAGTCGGTGTGTGGTGTAGCAGTGGCTCTAATAAAGGAGCATCGATCGAGATGATTTCTTTGGTAAGGTCTGGATTTGCATTCGACGTAAGGGCTGAAGCTTCGCAATATATTTAACACTTTAGATGTCAAAGTAGTTCATCTTGAGTGTATACAGAGCAGTAATCAAGAAAAATTATCAGTTTCTTGGGCGGAGATGTTCAAAGAATTTATAATAATATCCATAAAAATTCATATTGCTGTTTTTCATTTATGTATTTATCGTTTATACCATATTAACAGCAAATACGAATTTTAAAAACATTTTTTCAAATCGAAATATATAGATATATTTTATATCGATTTCCACAAGGGTCCATATATGACCAATCCTAAATAATTTGAAATGTCAAATACACAGACATTATATATTAGTGTAAATATTAGTTACCAGATGAAAATCTATTAAATTCTTTTACTACACCATGAGATGAATTTAGCATAAAACGCAAAAAATAGCGCTGTATGAACAGATACCTTAATATTCGTCTGAAGCAGTTTCCAGGCATTTCGCCAAACTAAGTTAGCACCTTCTGGAGATGATTAAAGCTAAAGTACAACTAAAAATGTTCCTAAATTGATACTAAAATAATGTCATGGTTTAACGCATTCAACCAGCCCTTATCCCTAGTTAAACTCTGTCTTAGACAAATCGTAACGAACAAATTAGGATCTAATTATGACAAGAAAAACATTGGCCTCTTACAAATGCAAAGCCACCTGCCGTACCAAAATATGCAAAAAAAATCAATAAACCATATTTGGCATTTTTTTATCAGAAAATTTTGTTAATGAAACTTATTCAGAATTGTCCAAAAACCTTAAGTCCAAAATTTAACTGACATTTTTCACCCCTTTTTTGCTGTTAAATAAGAAAATTGAATTTCAAGTGAATATGTTAGAATGAATTTTAAGTTGACACTTTGCAAACGGTTCTCAGGGTTTTGTTGGTGAGTTGGGTCGTGGATACTGATTTTGTTTTGTTTTTTGAGAAAAAGTAAAAATTACACTTGTGATAATGAGGGCGCCAATTAGTTGCAAACAAATGAAAGCTACATAAAAAGCTATATAAAAAAAATAGTTAGCGAATCAATAAATTAACTACCACCAGTCTTAAAAGGAGATGTAAGAGAAATAAAACGAATAATCAAATCTGCGAGACTATAATTAAGAAAAAAATATTAGACACAATTTTTGCACATAGTGTTGAGTAATAATACATAAGCCAATAATATAACTCACACCTTAAATGTGTTAGCGCAGCATACATGCACACTCTGCTGCACGGTTTTCTTTTAGAAATGTTTTCAACATAAAACAAATATGCGTTATTATAAACATTATTATAAATATAGATATTATAAAACGCAATAAATCAAAGGAATTGATTTGTATTAACTAAATACGATTATTAAAAGATAAAGAAAAATATTCTATATAAATTAATTTTTAATAGAGCGTTAATAATTCTTCCCTCTGCGCCGATAGAAAAATATGGCGGCATCAAACGAAAAAAAGGGAGTAAAGAAAAAGAGTGTCGAGTTCTTACAGGATACAGCATACAGGCTACCTTCAGATGTTGTGAAACCACTGCTAGCTGAATAGTGTGGAAAAATTTCGCGTAAAACAATAGCCAGAGTGGACTCAACAAAAAAATTGGAGGGGCTTTACTAGATTTTCGGCATAACTTGGCGATTCCCACCAAAAGAAACCATAGACTCTTTCTATAGCAATAATCTTACGCAGCAGGCCTAAAATTAATTAGAAAGAACCTTAATTAGAATTATACATATGAAAACCTATCTAAAATGAACATGGAGGCATGGTACTAACCGTTGGTGTTGTATGGCCTGGTAGTAAAGACAGCTACGTTGGTCTTGAGACTTTCCTTTTATACTGAACGACACACAACTAAGGTTTGACAAAAACTTTAACAATATTCACCAATAATTGTATCAATGGTCGGGTACAGAAAACTACAACAACTATGTCTTATGACAGTGTATACCAAAATGCTTTTCCGAAAAATACGGACTGAGAAATTTGCCAGTAGGGGGCAACATTAGTTGATGGAGCAAATGAGCTACATCTACTGTAACAATACAGAAAACTTATATTTCCATTCGATTTTTAAATATTGATGTTTCATCTATTAGGTTTGAGAAGTTGAAAGGTATAGAAGATGAGACGACTAAACTATTAAAGACTGATTAGAAATTATTTTAAAGGATTAATTAAAAATGCAAGTAATCAGCAGATGGAATAAGCATATATTCATGTGAAGGTGTGATAAACATTTTCACAGACGGATCAAGGAAGAAGGAGGGGGCAGGATGTGGAATATATTCCAGAAGCCTGCAAATCCAATATAAATGGACTATGGATGAGCGAGCCAGCATAGTACAAACTGAACTGGCGGGCATAACCATAGCCGCAAAAGAGATTGTCCGCAGACAAACTACGGGCAAAACAATCAGGATCTACACAGACTGTAGACAATCACTACTAGCCCTGAGAAGTTACAAAATAACCACAGGATCAGTATGGGAATGTCATCAAGCACTTGTTGGTGCCTCCAGTACGAACAACATCTCGGTATGCTGGGTGAAAGGACACGCACAGTGCAGTGGCAACAAAAAAGCCGACAAACTGGCCAAGAAGGCAGCAGGCCAACTTATCTTTGGACCAGGCCTGGCCAGTTTGTTACCGATTACGGCGACAATACAATTAATTCAGGAGAACACCCACAACGAATTTAAGAAGCTGTGGTATGAAACAAGCAGCTGTCAGCTCGCTAGGGAACTACTCACGTATCCCAACAAGAAAACAGCAATGGACTACCTAGCAATGACCAGAAGGAATCTACGTTTTATAACAGGAATCCAGACTGGACACTGTCCGCTAAGGAAACATCTATACAATATGAGATTAAGCGAAACACCTCTTTGCAGAGGTTGTGAACAAGAAGATGAGACGGTTCAACACGTACTCTGTGACTGTTCAGCCGTCTCTTCAATCAGAGAATCCATCTTGGGAGAGCGTTGGCCTACCTTGGCCAATGTAAGGGAGATGCCCCTAGGCAACATCACCACCTACTTCGAAAGATTAGGTTGGTTGAAGGCCTAGGCGAGTGTCTGCCTAGAGGGAGGATGTACAAGAGGTCCAATGGGGCCTAAGTGCTGTGGTTTTTGACCACCCTCCTGCTAATTCCATACTCCATTCCATATATTCATGTGAATTTTAAAATTTTTTTATGTAGTTATTATGTATATTTGGTGACGCAATAAAAGTTCGATCTTGAATAGTACTATACATGTTCTTTTTATTTATTCTTTCTTTTTATAAAGTAGCAAAATTGAATTGCTAAAAATTTTAAAAATAATTATTTAAGAAAAAACTGCAAATTGCCTGACAACTACCTGTCACTTGGGTTCAATTTCAAAAAAAAAATTATCACAGTACAGTTTTATAAACAAAAAACCCATTAAAATAGTTATTTTTGTATCTAGTAGTCTAGGGTGCAAAATACTACTTTGATGATCGAGAACGAAAGTTTTTTGACGAGGCCCAGCCGAGTCAAAAAATCGTTCGAGATGACCAAAGAATTTTGCACTCGAGATGCAAACAATATTTTTTCAACAACTTTCGTTTGATTAAACTAAAACCATAAAATAATTTAAAAAATTCTACTTTCAGTTGATTTATTTGATAAAACAATAAATATTTTTGAACTAGATGTTTGTTTGATTCTCCTGTATACATTAAAAATTATAAAAAGTAGGCAATAACCGTATGTGATGTGCAAAATATTTTGCACCCTAATGCGCAAAATATTTTGCGCACGGTGTGATGGTAACGCAAAAAAAAAATAATGTCCATGAAAAATGTCTCATTTTAGACACTGACATTAATGCGCAAACATAACCTTTTTTTTGACAGTTGTAGAAAAAGATATTTTCGGACTTTGACATTATTTTAATCAAAATTTCAATATTTTTTATTTCGATTAAATTTTGAACTTAAGGTTTTTGTACGATTTTGAACAAATTTCATTAAAAAAAAATTCGATAAAAAAATGCCTAATATGATTTTTTGATTTTTCCGCATATTTTGGTATAGTCTAAGAAATAGCGTGCAAATTCGACGATGAGTGGTTACCGTCTGCCAGTCGGTAATCGAAGAGACCATATGAATACAAAATTTTTTTCTCTCTGGAACTTTTTGGTGTGGTGGGGGGATAGGGAGGGGGGGAATTTATTTTTAAATCGAATGATTATCGATATCTGTCCGCATAGGTAGTTAATATATGTACTTCAAATACCCCAATTACGCTGACAGACGAAACTTCCGCACGGCGCGCGCGCTAACCAGAAAAAGAAAAAAAATTTTAGTTTCTTTTTCCGGTTAGTGCGCGCGCCGTTCGGAAGTTTCGTCTGCCAGCGTAATTGGGGTATGTGAAGTACATATACTAACTACTTATGCGGACAGATATCGATAATCATTCAATTTAAAAATAATTGCCCCCCCTCCCTATCCCCCCCCCACCATACCAAAAAGTTCCAGAGAGAAAAAATTTTTGTATTTATATGGTCTCTTCGATTACCTACTGGCAAACGGTAACCACTCGTCGTCGAATTTGCACGCCATTTCCTATACTAGTACCGCAGATGGCTTTGCATTTGTAGGCGGCGAATGTTCTTGGTCATAAATTAGATCCCAATTTGTTCTATATTTGAGTAAAATTTACTTCAAATCGCACAATAAATAAAGATTTTACAGGGTAAACTCCAAACAAATGCGTCACACTGTATATAGCCATAATATTTCTTATCTGCTAGTTCGTTACAAATGTACTTTGCTAGATATAACGTGGTTAAATAAATATCTATGTATCTATCTATTTAACATTCTAGAACTTTCTATATCAGTTAGTGATATGTAGAAGCTAAATCCGCAATAGGTGGATAAGAAAAGGATAAGGTGAATAAAAGAATAAGTAACATATTTAAAAGAAACAAAAACACGGATATTTCATTCCTCTTGTGCCAGTTTACCGTGACTGCCGTCCATTGTCTTATTTCGATCCCACAACACGGAATTACCTTTTGCTGTTTTCGCTGTGTACCTTTTCAAGGATTCATTGATTAAAAACAGTCGGTTTTCGAACGTTTCAGACTTGCCTTCCACAGAAATAAAATTAGTTGTACAACTTGGAAGTTTTATCGGTCTGCGAATAGATCTATGAACCAGGAACTTCGAACTATTTATAATTTATGGTAGACTTAAGAATTTTCAGCAAAGTGTAATGTACTATTACGAAATATTTATTATCTCCGAGCTAAATCATTTACTTTTAAAGATCAATGAGATGCTCTGCTGAGCTTAAATAAATGATAACGTAGAAACTAAAAGCATACGATATTTACTTGGGAGGAATAGTCTATAGTGACTGGCAAACATCAGAATTAGCAATATCAGTTCGGCCAATGTGTACTCAGCGTTTCTCAGTTTGTCAACTTAAATGACTCCAGAGACGTTGACGTGTGTAACTGAGCAGTCCATTTGGAAATCAATATTGGTATGGGAGCTCTTTATTTTTCTTATGTCGTCATTAAGTTACAGATGTTAGGTACAATTATTTATGTACTTAGTTATTACAGTACAACTTCATAGACAGTAAAAATCGATTACGGCTAGGAATAAGTATATGAATAAAAACGTAATTATTAAAAAAATATTCATAGTTAAAAAATAATACAAAAATATGTAAAAGAAATACGAAAGGAAAGCAAAAAAAAAGTATGTTGGTAATGGGGGGTTATTTCGTGTGTGTAAAAAACTTAAATATAGCTATTAATTTGCACAGTGAAATATACGAGGATAAGGTAACAGCAATTAAAATCACATCTCATATTTTTTAATTATTCATAAATCCACAAACTATTCTACTTATTTTAAATTCTATTAACGCGTGACGTCAACGGTTAGAGGTCATTTTATTGTTGTTAGATTGATGCCCTGTCAATACCAAATGTTTTAGGAAATGCGAAAAGGCGCATATTTTCCGTCATAAATTTGCTGTTTTTTACGTTAGAGAAAAAATAAAGAAAACGTCGGGAAGCTCAATCAGTTTTCTTTAGAATTGATGTCTACACTTATTTTGAAATTGATAATTATCGAGATTTTTTGGAATATGGAAGAAATACGTTTTCATAGAAAATGCATGTAAATCTTAAAAAAAACATTTTTCCCAGAAACGTTTACTTCGAAAGGCCGAGATTAATAGAGAGTCAAGGTAATACATGATATTAAGAGGAATTTGAGTTCAATTTCGGTTAATTACTGATTAATTACGGTGACAAAATTGCGAAATTTTACCGAAAAATAAAGTCCCCAATTCCGCAAGACAAAAAACCAAAAAAAAAGAGTTTTAGCAAATTTAATTACATTTAAATTCGTTAGAGTAGTTTTTTGGCCTAGGAGAGTTACCAAGCTTTTGAATAAAAAAATGTGCAATTTTTGCCGTACATCGCCACACACTTCAGTAAATATTTCCGAAACGAAAAGAAAATCAAAATTCTTATGGAAGCAAAAGATTCGTAATAAAACAAACTCGTTTTATGGTATTTTTTATTTTGAGCTAGCTCTTACCATTTCAGAGATATTGGCGAAAGGTAGTTAAAAAAGGCATGCATTTCGGAACAGAAAATAGCGCAAAAACATGCAATCTTAAAACCTTCATATTTTTCGAAAAGCACCTGCGGGAAGTCCGTACGATGTCGCGACGCAAAGAGGAGGAGTTCTAGTTGATCTGCATCGTAAAATCGAAAATTCGGCTCGGCTGGAAAGAATCAAAAGTGGCATTTTCTGACATTTAGCGAAAACGACAAAAAATATGTCAGTCACATGTCAATATAATGGTGAAGTTTGTATTTCTTGGCTGCCATAAAATTTACTGCCTGAACTATACTGCGTCACGGCTTTTAGCGGGAACTACCATTTTCAAATCATAAATTGAATTTAAAATTATTTAACGTCCATAAAAAATATTGTCGCTACATAATTATAATCATTACTAATCCTAGAATGCCAATTTAATGTAAATACAAATTATGAAATAAACCCATTCAATCGTAAACTCTACAAACAAAGCTAATAATATGGGTGTGGAAAGTAATTAATAGTACAGTTAAAATAGATGAGAATTTTCCTCAACAAGGAATAGTAGGGTACTCCATTTTTTTTTTTTTTTGGAAACGTCTATAAATACTTACCTTTGAAAAAACCAATGTGTCTCTAGCTGAACATTGGTTAAAATATACTTTAAAAAATTCATCAGAATTGAATTGTGGTTTTTCGGTTTTACTTGAAAAATACATTCTAAATCAAAAATATTACTTCCCTCGTTTACGTGAAAACTCACCCTCCGAGATTTCTCCGGATTTTCACGTTTTAGACTATGGTGATTACGAAAATTAACGTCATTCAATCGTACCAGTCTGTCTGTCTGTTGGCGTTATATCTACAAAACCATTTGACGGAGGAGGATAATATTTGGTCGGCAGTTGGCGTCGTTGCAAACGAGGAACTCGGATATAGTTCCAGTGATATGCAGGGTGCATACCTAAAAAAATTATTAAGGAAAAATGAGACAGACGTCAGTAATTTTTGGCATGTAGTTAGCATAACTGTCAAGGAAGAAAAATATGAAATATACACAGAGTGGACACCCTTAAAAAATATGACAAAAATGCGACGGTGGCCAGTAATATTTCGCATGTAGTTATCACAACTGCCAAAGAAAAATGTATGATAAAAATATATGGGGAGTCAAACTAATAAAAATTATGAAAAAAGATGTAACAGAGGACGATAATATTTTTTTCGTGTAGTTAACTCTACTGTCAAGGAAGAAAAACATGAAAAATATACAGGGTGGTTACTCCAAAGAATAAGTAATAAACTGTTGTGGAAGTAATATTTGAACTGGAGTTGACATATGTAGGGTACTAGCCTACATACATATAGGTTAGATATTATATCACTATGGATATTTAAAAAAAAACAATTAATTATCATTATTAAATTCAATTTGAAATCGAAATTAAAATCTTTTTAAATATTAATTATTTTATTTATTAATATAGCTTACTATACCGCTATATATTGGTGACCCCGACGTGATCACGCATTGTATACCTCCTGAGAGTTAAAGACAGTTGTCAAAAATTAATTATGAAGACTGAAGTTTAATAACTTTTGACAGTGTTGTTAAATAGTTATGCCGAAAGTAATCTCCCATGGACATTCTAGACAGCTTTTCCAGTCGCGACAAGAATATGGGGCCGAACCAAACTGCTCGTGCTGCTAACCGCTGATGACGGACGACGTCCATAACGAAGACAGCCAGCTAAAGGTCGACCGTTCCATAGATATCTTCGCTAGACACGGATTTCTCAGTCTCTCCATGAAGATAGTACCGAGATACGAATCATACTAGATTTTCAGAAGACTTCTTATTACTTACTCAATTATGTACATGTATAGGTAAGTACTCTGCTATATGACTCCCTGCAATGTAAAACCAGCTTATCAAGTGTATCAATTTATTAATTATTCACTATTTTAATTGTCTTGCCAGCTTTTCTTTAGCCAAAGCTGCTATAGCTGGTGCGACTTCTTTTTAGAGAAGCTCAATCCAATTATGATTGCAAACTCATTCCCTATTTTAATTGTCTCGCCAGTTTTTCTTTAGCCAAAGCTGCTATAGCTGATGCGACATCTTTTAGATAAGCTCAATCCAATTATGATTGCAAACTCATTCACTATTTTAATTGTCTCGCCAGCTTTTCTTTAGCCAAAGCTGCTATAGCTGGTGCGACATCTTTTAGAGAAGCTCAATCCAATTATGATTGCAAACTCATTCACTATTTTAATTGTCTCGCCAGCTTTTCTTTAGCCAAAGCTGCTATAGCTGGTGCGACATCTTTGAGAAAAGCTCAATCCAATTATGATTGCAAACTCATATTCACTTAGCACATGCTTGCTATTTTTATCAATCAAATCTGACTTCTTTTTACTAATGTCATTTATCTAACTTTTATTTTAAATCTGATTTTTAATATTGATACCTAGGTAATTTGGTTTCATCGTTGTAGGGAGGGAGTATATATAGGGTACTAGCCTACATACATATAGGTTAGATATTATATCACTATGGATATTTAAAAAAAACAATTAATTATCATTATTAAATTCAATTTGAAATCGAAATTAAAATCTTTTTAAATATTAATTATTTTATTTATTAATATAGCTTACTATACCGCTATATATTGGTGACCCCGACGTGATCACGCATTGTATACCTCCTGAGAGTTAAAGACAGTTGTCAAAAATTAATTATGAAGACTGAAGTTTAATAACTTTTGACAGTGTTGTTAAATTGTTTTGCCGTAAATTGTCTCCCATGGATTTCCTAGACAGCTGTGTCAGTTGCGACAAGACTATGGGGCCAAAGGAAACTGCTCGCGCTACTAACCGCTGTTGATTAGAAGACAAATTCAAATTCGTAGACTTGGAAGTATATATTCCCAACATTCTCCTAATCAATCCTAGACGGCGAAGAAGCAAAACTGTATTAATTTAAATCAATCCTAGACGGCGAAGCAGCAAACTTTATTTATCTAGTAAGTGAATTGTTTTGCCATTTATCATTATTTCTTCGTTACTAAAGGGAATCATGTCAGTCATTCAACGTTGACGTCTCAAAAAATCTCATTCAAAAACATCACAAATAGCATATTATATTCAATCAATTAATCAATCGATCAATTAGTCATCCATTCATTTTTTCTTTCTTTTAAAAATGACACCACCAACAGATAATATTTTATTAGATGACATACAAATTTCATCAGGTACAGGGACATCTTATGGTAATTACGTCGCGACCATTAAATTACCACCTTTCTGGATATCTAAACCAGAAATATGGTTTACTCAAATTGAGTCACAATTTTCAATTCACAGGATTGTTATCGATCGAAAAAAATACGATTATGTCATTGCTAGTTTACCCCCCTGAAATTATTACCACTGTGTACGACGTTGTCACTAATCAGTCAGAGAGAGATCTATATGACAACTTGAAAAATATACTAATTTCTCGTTTGACCTCAAGCGAGGAAAAGCGATTAGAGGACCTACTCTCTGGTTCCCAGATGGGAGACCAAAAATCATCAGATTTTTACCGGTCAATGCTATCAACGGTCGGTGGTTCCCATGTGGTGAGCCAGGAGCTCCTGGTCAAGTTGTGGAAGCGGCGACTACCCAAAACAATCTTCATTGCAATTACCTCGTCGGGAAAAACTGAGATTAAGGAGTTAATCGACATCGCCGATCGTATATGGGAGTCGTGTCAGAATTCTATGACTTCCCTTACCTCAAATTCGATTTGTAACATCAATCCAACAGTTTCTACATCTAATTTGATCGCAACATTTCAAGACACATTAAATCAAATCTTACACAAACAGGAAATCTTTACATCTCAATTACTTGCTATTGAATCTAAAGTTTCTTCAATTCCTTCCACTACTCCTACAGTTTCTGGAACTTATTGCGATAGTTGTAGAAGTCGACTCGACTCGAGAAATCGCAGAGGCTCGAGGCCCCGTTCTAACAGTCGAAGTGGTACCAGCGTTAGATATAATCCATCTAATACCAAAGTTTGCTATTACCATCAACTTTATGGTCGTAAAGCATTTAAGTGTCTCGGAGATTGGTGCACGTTCGCCAAAGATGTCAAAACCGACAATCAAAGATGACTAAATGTCAATAATATTTTGACAACTGACGTTAAAATTTCGGATAGTAAACCTCGTCTCTTTATATTTGATAATACTAATAAAATAGAATTCCTCATTGACACGGGCGCTGATTTATCAATTATACCTCGGAATCTATTAACGAATACTAGGAGAAACCCCGATGTTGTACTAACAGCAGCTAATGGTTCAGTTATAGATGCCTTCGGGAAGAAATTTTTGAAAATTTATTTAAACTTACGTAGGTTATTTCCTTTCATTTTTAATATAGCAGATATAAATATCGCCATTATCGGAGCAGACTTTTTAGCTCATTTTGGTTTAGTTGTTGATTTAAAACATAAATGTTTAATCGACAATATGACTAGTTTGTCAACATATTTATTTTCAAACAATGGTCCGTCATATTCTCCTAAGTTATTTAGCATATCAAATGAAACCTGACATACTTTTAATGAAAAATACAGAGGGTTGTCACTTAAAAATTGCCTAGAAAAATCTGATACAATTTTAATTTATAAAATATGTATACAGGGTGGTCAGCCAACAGAAAAAATAATTGATAAACAAGCTAAAAACGTTCTCTTCGCCAATTTACTGAGCTTTTAATATAATTGTTACACATTCTATAGGATACTCTTCGCAGTTTTCTTGTAAATAATGTTAGATTTTGCACATCTAAAATTTTGTGATACCAACTTTATTGTGAAAAATAATATATGAAAAAAAAAAATCCTTCCTATCTGGGATTTGAACACACGATCTTTGGATTGCAAGCCAAAACTTTAGCCACTGCACCACCACAGATTACTGAAAAAATTGAATGTCTGTAATATATATCTTTCAATAACCATATTTCAACGCATTAGATATATTATTATGAAATATATATTAGTAAAATGTATAAACAAACAAAAATATTATAGAGATAACATTTCGCAAGATTTCTATTTAAGTACAAGCGACAAAAATTAAGAAAACAATTTTTTTAAATTAATGATTAATAACTTTCTTATTTACTGGTCGATTTTCTTCAAAAACAATAGGGTTCTAATACTAGCTTACTTTCCAAATTTCAATAATATCGAACTTTTCTTTCTTAAGTTATCGTGCTTACAAGAAACGTGACAGACGGACGGACGAACAGACAGATGGACATTTTGAAAGTTGTTCAGAATTCGTTCACTAATACAATGATATGAAATTTTTTTTCTCTGTGAGCGATATTTACGGTTTTAGAAATGTGCCGATCAAATGCAATACTCTTCGTTTTTGCGAAGAGAATAATAAAGGATATCCAAAAGAGAGGGAAGTTTTGTGTAAATAAGTTTACATATTTTTTAAAGCATATAAAACTTTCTTTAATTTAGATTTTTTGGTTACTGTACGATAAAAATTGACCAAGATACAGCAATTTAAATGTTTTCTATTACGGGCGGAATTATGGTCTGTTCCATTTTGCTCTAAAAACGCGCATTAAATCAACAAATTTCAAACGTGCTTTTTTAAGTAAATACCATAATAAGATACTTGTTATAATCAGAACTTGATTTTAGAAATGGCACCTCCTCACGTTCACTAGATTTTTTACTTTTCAAAATGGCAGTGGTATTGGGTGGTATTGGGTATTAACCCAATACCACTGCCACAGTAAACCAGTAGCTGTACTGAGCTCAATGCATTAGCATTGAGCTCAGTACAGCTACTGGTTTACTGCCACAATCCATCCATTTAGATAGACTTATATCTCCCTTTTTAATTTTTTTATCTGTCTCCAAATATTCGTCTAGAAAACTTTGTGTTCAGAAAGTTTCTCTGGAAGATAACATTGCTCTCAAAAATTCTACTACAACTTTCAATGATGTAAAAAAATGATCGAAAAGAATGCAGCAAACTTTGCTGTTCAGTGATAATTTTAACACTAGTCTTTCACTTAGATTATGTGTTAATGTGTTAGGTGTAGAAGTTTCCTTTCCGGTTTAGTCATCAGGTATTCAGTGACAACTCAATACGTAACCCAATATTTAAAACTTCTCTTTATGTATTTTGTTGGCATGCACTGCTTCATGACATATCTCCCATTAAATACAACCATCCTTTCATCGATGGATGTATATCGTGAAGGAGCAAAAAATATTCGACGGTTTTTCCTAAGATAGTATAGATGATAATAAATTGAGAGCACTTGTTGTTGACATCGTATTATTGTCAGGGAAGGGCAACTACCTAAAAATTTTTAGAAAGATCTTAAATTGACGTAACACTTGCTACACTTTCACAAGGACAATTTTCGTCTGTGAACCGGTAGAACCTCATACTGGGTACTGAATGAAAATTCATGAAATGAATTATCCCAAACCAAGCTTTCATCTCCTTGATCGATAATTGAAGTTGATATCCTTTTTCTTCAGAGTTTGACTATACTACAATTTCTAGTAAAGAAAAAATCAGGAAAAAAGTGAAAGGAAACAATGAAAAGGACTTTTCACATTGGACCATTGGGTTATGGAGCTAAATGGACACCTGGTTCGTTTTCAGCACGTCGAATTATTGGAGTCCCAGAAACAGACCATTGGAGTCCCAGAAACAGACCATTTTTTTTGTTTTAAAAATTGTCAGTTTCCAAGTCTGCTGAAAATCTACAAAATTATTCCAATACCAAAAGAATATGACATCAACCAATTTAATAATTACCATCAAATGATAATTATGAACAAAATGAATTTGCCATTATGTTTGTCGCACGACTTATGGGACACACTGTATATAGAGAAACGAACGTATACTTCAAATACATATGCATTTACAAATACGAAAGGTTAATTAGAGAAAATGTAAATAACTTACTTTTGCAACATTCTCCACACTTATTCTAAAATAATTTAGCTCGTTATATGAAAATATTAAGGGCCACCCAAGTAGCCAAATAGAATCCTAAAGGAACTGAATTATTAGTTATCGTCTAGCGCCGTTTGAAGAACAGTTTTATTTCTTAGAGTATCCAATTAAAACAATTTTATCGTATAAGAGAACGTTTCTATAATATTGTTGTGTAAATGTTCTTATAGCTCATATTATAGGACAAAATCTTATTGTACTACTCACAAATTTTATAACATTTGTATAACATTTTATACAACCAGCTATAAAAATATTTTAATAGAATCGTATAAAAATTATATTACAATTGTATACCTATTCTAACAACTTTTAATTTCTGTATTAAAAAATAGTTGTATGGAAGTTGTATAAAAAGCTGTATTAAAGTTCTTTAAGCTAATTTATAAAACTGTTCTTACAGTAGCGGTATACAATAAGCATAAAATCATTTTATAATTAACCTATAAGTACATCAGTTTACTCTATTATAAATACCTTATTGAACAAAAATGTAGTCCTCAAAGATAAAGTTATCGGAAATTTTGCGTTATAAAATCTGTTTGCACATAACCCCATTTTATTATGAAATTTAGACTAATTTTACTAGTGAGTTTTAAAAAATATATCGAGCAATATCTCAGTGGATGAAAATTAAAGAAGTGGATTTTTAAAAGAACAGAAAAAAAATTACCATCGAATTCTTCAGGGTTTAATTCTGGTCGACTTTTACAAACTGCAACTAATAATTCATCTAACTGCAACCATGGGGCTAATTTGGAAATAAAAACAGTATTATCTACCACTGCAGGCATCATAAAAATGATACTCCAGTAGAAGAGCTGCCAATAGACATGGTAGAAGATTTTCTTGTTGGGTTTTACCTAGTGATGTTTATCAATATTTTCTCTTGTTATTTTGTGCAATTACAATATGCTCCTCAAAAATATATACATTTGTTTTTGCTTTTAGCCGCATCGATGTTTGAAAACTATGTTGAGATGTACAGAGATTTTTATGGTGAAGATATAACAAGTAATGTACACCTACAGAATCTCTCAGACTTAACTCACGAAGTAAAAAAAAATTGGAGTGCTATCAACATTTAATGCATATCCTTTTGAAAACAGACTTTTTTATATTAAAAATTTACTTAGAAATGGAAATTGTCATCTGCCACAAATAACTAAAAGACTGGGTGAAAGGCTAGAAGTTGATAGATACCAAGTTCCAAGGGCACAAAAGTTTCCAAATCTAAAAAAATCCTGAATTAACAACTAACAACAAAACATACCAACTAAATGTGTTCAATTTTGTAAGTTAGGTTACTAACGTCTAAGTACTCTATACTGGAGTTGATTGCAACAGAACAGAACAGAATAATTGTTTAGTGCAATATATACATACGTTACGTGATACATTTGTTTTGTAACGTGGTATGCGAACGAACTACAGGATAACATCGAAAGTTAACACACGAGGTTGCCACGTTATGCAAAAATTGGATAAAATTAGGGAAAACTATGTTTGGCCAATAAATTACATTTTCTTCTTCTTCTACATGGTATTGAATCCGAGAACTTTAGTAGGCCGACACACAAATCGTCGTGCTAAGGGTGCCACTCAATATTTTACATGTTTTCAACCACTATTCTTTACTAGTTTGTAGATTGATTTATTTTATTATCGTTTGTAATGGATTTATCACCCACACTTTATATCTGTCAAACTATTGCCGGAAAAACAGAAATTTTACAGACTGCTAAATAGGATTTAAATCTTATTGGTGTAAATACCCTCAAATGCATAACAATATATTGGATCAATCAATAGCATCTCAATCAGCTGTTAATATGCTAAAATTTCACTATAAAAAATAATGACTATGTTTAACTGGTAGCAAACTCACATTTTCATAAAATGTTGGTTAATTCGTGTACTATAAACTCGAAATTAGAGGAAAATAAATTTGACTATATCTCTGCAATTACTTAAACTGTCGTACTCTATAAAAAATGTGTGAGAAAATAGTTTAATATATTTGAAATCTGGCAACATCTAAAATTTATCAAAGTTCAATTTGTTGCTTTATTTCGAGAATATTTTTATAGCGCCTATAGAAACAACATTATAGGATTTTAGTATCGTATAGAGTTTCGAATAACACAAAAGCGTTGTATAACGTTTCATATGGGACAAAATTATCGTATTATATTACGCCATATTTACTTAAGGATTTAGCTATTCATCAATTGCCGCCATTATGCAGAATTCTCATAGAAATGTAAAAATGTCTATTAAAAATTAATTTTTCATAAAGGCAAAGATTATTTTCTTATCAATTTAATCAATATTTTGTTTAAACTAAAAATTCAACCATTTTAAATTTAATAAAATATATTTTTTTAATTTTTAATAAACCAAACGCGTATGCTAAACTGAGGTCCTTCAGTTTTTTGCTAAAAATATATAGATATTTTGTCAGAAAATTTCGCCGCGCAAGAGAATTTTCTTACTACTAGCTTGTTAATTATTCTGTTTAATAACGGGATTTTACCATGTTTAATGGATCTTGAGCTCCATTATTGAGGTTGTTATTCGAAATAATAACCACACAACATGTTTGCGTTATATAACCATTCTTGCAATAATTTTGTTCTGAATTTCATCACTAGAAAACAAAATGATTGTATAGATTTTTGTTAGTGGGATACCGTCTACATTATAACTCACTTATACAATTACTATACAATAATTTTATAGCAGTTGCCAAGTGCATATGTAAATATGTTGATAAGTAATCCTGAGGATATACTTATAGGACAGTTTTATAATCATCACGTAAAATAGTTTTATAATGGTTGTATGGTTTTCTAATAGAATTCCTACAATACCAAAATGTTGTATAAAAGTGGGCCCTTTTTGGTTGTATAGACATTGTATAATGGTATTTAATTGCCTTATATAATTTACATGTTTCTATAAAATATGTTGTATAGCAGACAAACATTTTTTGTATCATTGTGTTAGTGAACGAATTCTGAACAACTTTTAAATGTCCATCTGTCCGTCCGTTCATCCGTCTGTCCGTCCGCTTGTCCGCCTGTCCGCCTGTCCGCCTTTACATTATTTTACGTGTTAGGTGGTGGTGTAGTTCTTACGCTTTTGACTCGGAATCCAAAGGTCTGGGTTCGATACCCAAATGGGGTATGGTATAGTTTTCTTTTTATTTTTACTTTATTTTACCAACTAAGTTCGTACTATAAAATTAAAAATGTCTAAAACTAACATTATTTACAGAAAACTGCGAAGAGTATCCTATAGAATATGTAACAATTATATAAACAATTCAGTGAACAGGTGAAGAGTACGTTTTTAGCTTGTTTAATTAACACTATTTCTAATCCAATGCAATTAGGTTTATACCTCGGAACCCAGCTATAGTGAATAGATTTGAATGATTTTTTTTTTGTTGGATTTCTAATGCTTTAAACTAAAAAGTTTACCCATTGAAAACTATTGCAATTTCGAAAACCTGTAATTTAAAAAAGAAATTAAAACTTTTAGGAATCTCAACAAAAAAAAATACAATTATCGGAATTTTTAAATATTTCTTTTAAAAAAATAATGATTGTTATAGTTTTAGAGGTTATTTATAAAGAATTTGTAAAATTATTAAACTTTAATCTGTAATTTTTAAAATCTATATTGTCGCATTATCAGCTTTTTATTTTTAAGGGTGGAAACCAACCCTAAAAACAGAAAAATTAATTACTCTTCCAATTTTACGAATAAATTAACGAAAATCTATGGACATGTTTTTCAGGTCGTTGAATATGACTGTGAGATGAAAACTTATGAGAGGAAAATATTAAGGGTTTAAATCATCCTTAAATACTTAAAAATTAATAATTCTTCTAATGTTAAAATAAAATTCACGAAAATCCATATATTTATGATTTTTAGGTCGCTGAATATAATTATGAGGTCTAAAATTTGTAAATCAAATTAATACAATTCAGTAAACTAATTAAATAACATTTTTAATCTGCACTCTAAACATGCTAAAGTGCAATGCAATCAGCTTTTTCTGCATATTTTTAGAAGAATAGACGAATATTGCTCGTTTTTCTACCTACTAAATTCTAAATCTTAAAATGCGCATGCAAACTGAAAAGTTTCAACATTATTTCAAACTATTATATCTCTGGAACAGTTTGTCGTAGGAAAAAAAATAAAAACCCAAACTCTTCGTTTTTTCATAAGTTTAATTTCATTCTTATATTTTATCAATTTTATAGTTATTGAGATATTTCAATTTTAAATATATAATTTTCTTGCGTATGTGCTCAAGCGCCATCTTTAAACCTTTATATCTCTAGAACAGTTTGTCATAGGAAAGTAAAGAAAAAACAAATTATTCGTTTTTTTTTCTAAGCTTTATTTTTGTACTCTTACCATGTTTTATAAGAAAATATTTTCTGACTAATTTTCAAAAATCACGATTTTTTAAAAAAAATTATGAAAATTTTAATTATTGAAAATGGGTAGGTACAGAATAAAAAATAATTATTTTAGAAAGTCTGAAAAAATTGAGCATGTTAGTAATAATATGCATTAACAATATATAAAAGGATTTTTAAAAAAATTGAATTAATAAGAAATTAGAGCAACAAAACTTAAAAATGGCGCCTAAATTTTTAAATGCGCTACTTTTTTGTTTGTAACATTTTTAGTTTTCATTATAAAAGGTCGTAATACGTCTCAATCGAAAGAAAATTTCAATACCTTTAATCCTTATAAGAATAACAATTTTTCTCATAGTTGTAGATTTTAAGTAATTTTAGATTTTAACGTAGTGTATTTTTTTCTGAACGTTTTGGCGCCATTTTGAAAATGCCATATTTCCAAAACTAAATCAGAAAAAAACGAAAAAGCCATTCGATTTGTTTTCGTAAAAGCTTTAATATTGTACCCTTGTATTTTTTTAAACTCCACGTATTTCGAGTAATTTAAAAAAAAACGTCTAGGAATACTGATTTTAGGGGGTGAAAATTGCTATTTTCAGTTCGCAATATCTCGAAAAATATGTATTTTAGAAAAAAGTGTATAAGACCTTTCTTTCTTATAACTTGGGAACCACCCTTAACCAAAAAACAGGAAAAATGACAATATAGATACTTATGTACATACTTTATGAAGCATGTTTAATTCAATTTAAAAAAAAGAAAAGTGAAATTTTCAACTGCGATTCCTCATAAAAGTACTTGTCCGATAGAGTTCGGACAGGGCTCATTTTTTTTGTTTTTATGTATACTTTCAATAAATAAAAAAAATATATATATAGTGCAATGGAAAAAATTGCCGGAAAATCCAAAATTCCGAAAAAATTCCTTTTTTCGTTGTATGTTTTTTAACTATTGTCAAAAATTTGTTACTATTTATTACAATTAATATAATTTTGTAATATCAATGTATGCTGCAAACAATAAGTAAAATAATTAATAATTAATTTCATTCCTCAACCACGTTTGAATTATTAAACCAACAAAAAAGTATGATCTTGATTTCTATGCCTTCTATTGTAACGGTATTGGTACGGCATATAAATGACCGCATTTTTATTTATTTAATAATCTAAATATATTTACTTTTAATTTTGATTGTTAATAACTTTTAAATTGCAAAAATTGACAAAAATTGCTTTGTTAATTTTAATTATTAAACATAATATAAATATTTTTTTGTAAAAATAATAAATGTACTTTTTAATACATGATTCTAATATATTTACATTTTGTAGTAAACATACAATTAATAATAATAATAATAATAATAATAAAATGGCTTTATTTATAATTAAATTTACAGCATATTTCTAAACTAAGGCGAAGTCTAGCTATAGCTACTCAACTTAACCTTTTACATTATAATAATTTATGTGCGTAGAGTTTATGTCAATTAATAAATGTGTATCTTACTAAAAAAAAAAATAAAATCAACAAAGTCCTAACAATATCAATTATGGTAAAGTTCAATGTTATGCCGATGATACTCAATTTTTTTATAAATTTCCTTCCGAAAACACAATAAATATTCGTAATTTAATTAATTCGGACTTAGACTCTATTCATAATTATGCTAATCAAAACAGTATTAAACTAAATGCCACCAATTTACTTTTAATAAAACACAGGAATACACGAAGGCAAATCTAAAGATCGCTATCAATGGGCAATACTTGCCCATTCTAAATGAAGCAAAAAATTTAGGTCTTATTTTTGACTATGAGATGCGTTTCACGGAGCACGTGGCAGTTTTATTAAAAAAAGCATATTACTCATCGAAAATGTTATATTTTCATATAAGTATTTTAAATTTTAAAGTAAGAAAAAAATTGTGGGAAAATCTTGTGCCCATTTTAAATTATTGCAATATAGTATACTTTCCATGTCTTGATAAGATTACGCAATATCGTTTGCAAAATATGCAAAGTAGCTGTTGTAGATTTGTATCTAAACTCAAAAAGTACAGTCATTTGTATATAACGCAATCTGGATCTACAATAATACAGATGACCAACTGAAAACAACTTCTGTAAATAAATTTCGCAAAAAGATAAAATCTCATTTCCTCTCTCTCCAAATTTTATAAGATAGCAATTGGTTTTATATGTGCAGATGTATGTATATGTGGATATATATACACATTAGGGTGGCCCATCTTTTTCGAAATCGAAATTTTTTATTTCTCACCCCTGCAAATGGTTCCATTTGAAGAAAAAACAGTCCCCTCAAAATATTATTGAGGCAAATTGAAGGCAAGGGGTGCCGCAGAATGCATTATTATGCAATAATAAAAGTAAATGGAATTATTTACATTCTTTGGTTGATGCATTGTTTTTTTTTTTAATCAGCAACATTTATCTTTAGAATGACTAATCAAGTCATACAAATATCAAAGACATTATCTGTTGTGACTATGTAAATTCGTAGTCTAAGAAAACTAGACTAGAAGTTTTTGAAATAAAACTCTCGTTTTATCTTTGTGTATTTTATTATGAAATGATTTTTTCATACATAGTACCAAATATTATCCTAAATCTACAAGACATATAGTAATAAAAACAATATTTTTTGCACTAGGCCAAAGCATGCAACAGGGTTTCTTTTTTTACATTTGGAAACTGTGATTTATAATCATTTACAACTTGGAGTAAAAACTGTTTTTGGTCTTCATTTTTTGTTAAAATGTCATTATAGTCAGTAATATGTTTGATTCCTCTCTCAGCGGCATCATTTACAACTTTAATTTTGTTTACAATATTGAAACATCGGGTATAACTTTCATTTTCCCTCCATGTTGGATCATTTTCCAAAAATTCCATAGACAAACCTAATTTTTGAAAAAACTGTTTAGTGTTCTCGCATATGAAGTCCTGAATTTCCTTGTTTTCAACGTCAGTAATGTTACTAATCATAAGTCGTTTAATACCCTCTTGATTTGGTGCTTTCCTATTCAAAGCTTTAACCATTTCTCTTTTAGTGGTAACTGAAATATCGTCATCAAAGAAAGATAAGCCAACATTTATTGAATTAAGGTACCACAAATGGTTCACTATTTTCCTACTTGCGGCTTGAGATATTTCTTTGTCAATATTTTGATAATTAATGAGTTCTTTACAAAAGTTTAAGTCATGAAGCGGTGCTTTACTAGCAAATGACGCTGTAAACCAGGCCTTTACATAAACCTTTACAATAAAGAGACATATATCTTCAATACCTATTTTTTCTTTTTTAGTTAGTTGGAACTGATCTTGGAAAAAAAATATTTGTAGACAGTAAATGGCTTTGGCCATCCAACGTGCATGATGAAATGCCCCTGGTTGATAGAATGTCGTGTGAGTGGGCTCTTCTTCAACAAAAAGTTTAGAAAGCATTAAAAATTCTTTATAATCATCACGAGGCTGTTGCAAAGTTAAAGCTGCATTTAGAAACTTTACAATTTCGGCTTTAACTGGTTGTAAAATGTGTTTAATTTTTGATATCTGAAATCCAGTTTTTAGTTTATTTTGATCTATTTTAGACCAAAATTCCCTAAAACGTTTAAATAGTGGCACATTTGGACCAGATGAGGAAGGCATTTTTGTGTCAAACACACTTCTCAAACCCACTTCAAAAATATGATGTCTACAAGGAAAATATAGAATATCTCTTTCCAATTTTTGTTGCAATAGTGTGGCTGCCCCATTTATATAACCCATATTTGATGCTGTTGTATCACAACACAAAGCTATTACCTTTTCGTCCAAATTCCATTCACAAAGCACATCATAAACTGCTTCAGTCTGCTCTCTTCCAGTTGAATTGGGCAAAGCTGGTACTCCAAGTAGTTGTTCAATATCTCCACTAGTAACTAAGATAGCAAGTCTATCGATATTTCCCATTCCAGTGAGAGAAGGTAAAAGTTTTCCATCCCAATGGATGACTGGGGCCGGCAATTCAGAATTACCGAAGGTAGTTTTTAATATTTCAGCTCTTTCTTCGCGGATGCGTTGTCTAGAGTGCTGAAGTGTGGTTCTGCTGATGGACAAAGATGTGGTGTCATGTCCTAGTGCTTCTGCTACTGCCGTCAAAATATGGACTCCATACCTGTCGCTTATTTTGCAAGCATCAAATGCAGCGGCTATTTTTGGTGTGATGATGTTACATGTTCCATACAATCTCCTCTTTTTTGGCTGTGACGGGCCAGGCTGGTCTTGTAACAACTCTTCTTGGGCTTCGATTATTTCATCTTCATTTTCGTTGGAGTTGGCTGAATTACTACTTGATGATGGACAAATGACTGTTTCCTCTAATCTAGCTTTTTCTTGTTGACTTCGTTGCATTCGTTCGGATAATTTCTGTAATTTCTCCTCAGCTGATTTTTCTTGAGAAGCAAGTTGGTAATCAATACCATGCATACATCCAGGACGTCCCTTTTTTCTTTGGTTAATTAAAAACTGCTTATCTTCATCTATTTTCATCAACTCCAATGCATTTGCATGAGAAATGTCAAAAAGATCGTCCAATTTTTCAACGATATTTTTTTCTTTACTCCCGCACTGGCCCTTTTAGCCGATTTTTGTAAGTTCCTCCACTCTGCATAAAGTTTATCTAGTTGTTTAACACAATGAAAATCCTGACGTGTCGGAATGCGAGCTTTATCCCAAAAAACTGACACCTCTTTTATTGTTAATTTAGCACTTTCATGTACACTTAGCTTCACTTCACGAATGTTATAAAAGAGCACTTGTAATACTTGTCTATTAGACGGCAATTTATTGCCAATGATTTGTGACGAATAGAGTCCAACTAAGTAAATGAAAGTATCCTTTCGTAAGGATCTAACAGCCATCGTTAAATGTTTTTTCAAAAAAGAACGTATGCTAGAACTTATAATGTCACCACTGTAAAACACAATTGCAAACTGACATAAAAACCTACCGTAGGTGCATTACATTTCCAAACTTCCAAAACAAATAATTTCTAGGAAATAATTACACCAATAAAACATTATGAGAAAAGAGGTTAGATATTTGTATTTTAAGTAAAATTTAAGTGTATTACCGTAATAAAATCTTATCTACAAATTTCTACCTGAATGCGGCACGGGTTACCGTTCACCGAATTATCTGAAACTTTGACATAAATTATTCCTAGTATTATAGTATATTTTCGTGGGGTGAGACTTAAAAAATACGCAAAAAAAATTCACCCCCTATAGAGATGGGCCACCCTAATACACATATTTACCTTTTCTGAGTCTTTAGTTTTAAAAAGTACATTTATTATTTTTACAAAAAAATATTTATATTATGTTTAATAATAAAAATTAACAAAGCAATTTTTATCAATTTTTACAATTTAGAAGTTATTAACAATCAAAATTAAAGATAAATATATGTAGATTATCAAATAAATAAAAATGCGGTCATTTATACGCCGTACCAATACCGTTACAATAGAAGGCATAGAAATCAAGATCATACTTTTTTGTTTGTTTAATAATTCAAACGTGGTTGAGGAATGTAATTAATTATTGATTATTTTATTTATTGTTTGTAGCATACATTGATATTACAAAATTATATTAATTGTAATAAATAACAACAAATTTTTGACAATAATTAAAAAGCATACAACGAAAAAGGGCATTTTTTCGGAATTTTCGATTTTCCGGCAATTTTTTCCATTGCACTATATAAATTTTTTTTATTTATTGAAAGTAGACATGAAAACAAAAAAAATGAGCCCTGTCCGAACTCTATCGGACAAGTACTTTTATGAGGAATCGCAGTTGAAAATTTCAGTTTTTTTTTTCTTAAATTGAATTAAACAACAACCGTTAAATATTTTGCTCCAAAAAAGTAGTGCTTATGTGGGACACCAAAAGGTATACTTTCACCAAGTTTGAGCTAAATCGAATTATTTTTGTGGAAGAAAAAAATTAAAAACCGAAAAGGGGGTTTTTTGCATGTATCTCGAAAAATTTTGAGGTTAGGAGAAAAATGATCTCCACACAAATTATAAATCTTTTATTACCTACAACTTTTATATTTAACTTTTTTTGATAGGATGCGTAGTTAAGCCATAAATCGCAAAAAACCGTTTTCCACCCCTAAAAACCCACCCCATTTCACCCCAGATAACCGCAGGTGGTTCGGATTATTTTTCCTTCTTTAGTTGTGATCTGTTCTAAAATATTCTGCTATCAGCTTGCAGTAACGAATTATTTATTTTTTTTTTTTAATTCTGGCACTTATCTAGCCTGGCCTATCACTGCATTATTCATTTATTTCGATTTTGATAGCTTCTGCCACCTTCAAATTAACTTTAAAAAGCTTCGTTTTTTTACAAATTCTTTATAAACAACCTCGAAAACTATAGCAATCATTATTTTTTTAAAATAAATATTAAAAAATTCCGACAATTTTATTTTTCGTTGAGATTTCTAAATATTTTATTATTTGTTTTTAACTTACGGATTTTCGAAATTGCGGTAATTTTCAATGGATATACTTTTTAGTATATGGTATTAGAAATCCAACAAAAAGAAAATCATTCAAATCCATTCACTATAGCTGGGTTCCGTCATTTTTCATTTATAATGACTAGTTGCACTGGACTATTCTTACAAAAACATAATTGCAATTGCTGAAGGACGTGTGTTTTAAACATGTAAACGAATATTCTCATAAAACCACTCACATAGAGACCCAAGTAGCGTGAAAGTGCTATGACATTTCCTTACTTTTGCTGGGAATATTACCAAGTTATTGCACCTCGCCGAGCCCTTTACCTTATCATTTTTACTAGAAGTGTCGCGGTATTTTTGCAGCTTGAAAACTGCATTATAAGAATAAAATCACGAGACGAAATCAGCATACAGCTTGGCTTTAGCCTAAAGCCAGGAAGCTTTATGTAAGTTTGCTCATAGATGTTACCTACGAAGTATCATGTACTTTTTAGGTGAAAAGAATCACATCCTTCATTTGATGTACACATTTTATCAAATTAAATGGACTGTTGAATAAATTATTTTTGTTAGCTTGGACAAGTAAATGGTATTTAAAAATACGGAAATACTAAACCCAAAGTAATATAAGGGAAAATAATTAGCGAGAAAGGCCATGGCAGGTTAAGATAAGTGTCCGGAAAATTAACAAGTTACAAAAAAATTCCAAGAGACGAAAAATGTTTAGAAGGCCTCAACGCATACGTTTGAATTTTTTCCAATTTTTAAATTACATATTTTTAAAGAAAGGGGTAGTTTTTCATGTTTTTCCGAAAAAACTCGGTGAAAACGCACTTTACAGGAAAGTTGCAAATAGAAAAAAGTCCTGCATTTCGATGATACACTCACCTGAATTTTTTTAGATTTTTTTCAACTTTTACATTTCCCCTCCCCCACTTTTAGGAATTTTAGAGTGGCCATATCTCAAAAGATATGCATTTTTTTGAAAAAATTCAAAAGAATATATTATGTTTTCATTTTTGTCCTAATTCTACAAGTTACGGGACCCCTTCCGATTATTTCCTACGCTAATCTTTTTTTCAACTTTTTTGTAAACTACAAACACATTGCACAAGGTTTCATCAAAATCCATTCATTAGCACTCAAATTAGAGGTGAAATCCCCCCCCCCCCCCCCCGTCTGGACTAAAAGTGTGAAAACTTTTTCATATTCACGACTGGTCTATATTATTTTACGCAAGAAGGAATTATGGAACGTTACAAAGAAACCAAATTCTGTTATCAAAAGCTAGGCAACATCGACCTCAGTCAGTGCAGTAATTAGTTAATCGGTGCAATTATTACGGAAAGTTGTGACTAGGATCACTAATTAATGATCAGAACTGCGAGAATTCCAGTTTTCGTGAGAAATAAGATTCACATTTAGTTAACTCAAAACTGCCAGTGTCTTATTACTTACAAACCATAAGTGCAAGAAACCGAGTTGATTTCTTTAAAAGACACATTTTCTCAGAATGCCAAAAAAACTTGCAGTTACCTAGATATGATTTTATTTGAAATAATAGGAATAACGGAGAACTTGACAGTAGATTGATCCAATCAATCAAACAATAATTAGAAAAATGTCAAAAGTATGTTTACAGTAAACCAAACGATATAAGGCATTTAGTAGTGGGTGCGGTAACCACATAAATAGGGTGAATACTGCACTTCAACCCCACGTGTCATCTGGCACAGTTGGCTCTTACACCAAGGAGATTCATTTTCGATGAGGACGCGTCAACCATTTCCCTTAGGAACCAAGATGGCGGCCATTTTTTGAGAACAAAATCATTAAACTGCAATCAGTTATATTAATTCAAAACAGTGTGGAGAGTATAATTTCTGGTTAAATGATATCTGATGAACACGAATATGGTGGCGTTTATTTTTAACCGACTTACAAAATGACGAGGTTCTCAATTCGACCTGTATCAATGTTTGTTTTTTTACGTTTGTTCTACCACTGCTTGTAGATTCGCTTAAGCGATTTCTATGAAATTGTCTAAAACTGTAAGGTATGGCTTATCGATGGTCCCATAATAATTTTATCAAGCTACGTGTAGTGTAAGGAGAGCAAAATAAGGAAAATAAAAGTTTTTTAGTGAAATTTCGAGATTATGCCGGATGCGCCCGCAGTAAGAAAAATGTAATATTGCGTAAACACGCAAACACTGTAGTTCAATAATTATAAAAATTTCCATCACAAAAAATTTTATCTGAGATTTTCCTTCAGTAACTGTTAGTGGAGGGTTATATATCACAAAACCACAGAAATCCGTCCCACAAAAATAAGCGGTGAAATAAGCCTTATTTTACTGATAACTCGTTAACCGTTGAAGATATAAAAAATTTCTCATCATAAAAATGAACGCTTGACTAATTTCCTAAAAGAAAGTCCTATTATAATTTTGTTGTACATGCCATGGTTTTCGAGAAAATCGATATTGAAAAAAATTCCAAAATTTGCATTTTTAATGCTCGCGAATTTTCGTTTATTTCAAAATTTTTGCGCGCGGCCTATAGAAAAAAAATTGAATTGCTCGAAAACCATACAAGCTAGGAATAAAAATCAAAATGGGTTTTAAAGGGGATATAAAATACTCTCTTGTGTTGCTATTTTTGATGGCAATTAATATTTATTAGTATATAAAAATAACAATATAATATTATCTCTTAATTTTTTGTGCCTCTAACTATTCACAGCCCATAAAAAATAACTGACTTTAATATAAGTTATAAATGCATTATCTTTTAGTTCAAGTTAGTACTGGAATGCAGAAAAAGTTAGGAATAAAAATCTTCACATTTACAAATTTACCAGCATGTTGAAGTTAGCCAAATTTTGGCCAATTTTTTATTGGTTCCTAAAAATAAAAAAAAATACCCAAACATCTTGATAATTTAGCTCAAAAATTTTTTTTTGAGTTTATATATCATATAATTATTGTTTCTAATCATTTAATAGTTAAAAAATTGTATAAAAAAATATCATCAAAAAATTGAATATGCAGCTTTTTTGGATTTTTTTTTAAATTAATCTAGCGTCCTTGTATTTTAATATTTTTAAATGTACCAGGTCTAAAAATAAAGGTAAGACTTCATATTATGATTGATCATACCATTTAAAATTATACTATATTTCTCAGGAAAAAAAATGCTATTGAAAAGGAAAGAATTTTAACGCCCAGTGACGCTCCGTTTAGAATGTATGGAAAACACGCGCGCATGCCTGTGCATTGTATAGTAAGTATACTACAACCTACAACAAACAACTCAAATACAACAGTTGCAAAGAAATATTCTTCTGCTATGTGCATCGCTTTACAGCCACGTGTTTTTTCGAAAAATTATTCTAATAAATTTTATTAAATTAAATTAACTACAAATAAAATTAGTGAAATTTCAAGTGAAAAATAACTAGATTTACAATAATTTAATCACGCAAATTTAAATACGTATTTCTGTCTGTCTGTCCGTCGTCGGTTTGTAACTTTTTTTTGTGCCCGTTTTCTCAGCAACGGTTTTAGATATTGATTTGAAATTTGGTTGGGGGTTAAATAGGGGTAAAAATATGAGAAAATAAGTAAAGAAAGTTGGTAAGAGTATAGTAAATTGAGATTTGGTGTATAAACTAGAAGCCAAGACCTTAATTTTTTTACACAATCTACAAATTACAAAACATATAGGGACTTCAAAAAATTTTTTGATGAGCTTTTAAAGACAACTTTATATAATGGTACTAGACTATTTAAAATTAAAAAAAGGAAAAAAAAATGTTTCTCGTGCGAGTATGAAAAAAAATTTTTTTTATTGATTTCAATAGTCTGGTACCATTCTATCAAGTTTTCTCTAAAAGCCTATTAAAGAATTTTTTCAATCGGTTCAGGGATATAGGAGAAATTCTCGAACTACGAAATCATTTTCTTAAGCACGGCACCGCCACCCTTAACGATTATATGACGCATTTTCTAAAAATTCATTTTTTTTTATATCTTCAATATCGATTTTCTCGAAAATTATGGCATATACAAAAAAATTACAGAAGGACTTTTTTTAGCAAATTGGCCAAGTTTTCTTTTTTATGATGAGCAATGTTTTTATATCTTCAACGGTTAACGAGTAAAATGAGGCTTTATTCACCGAAGGGGTGTTTTTTTTTGGGGGGGGGGGGTTGCGGCCCCCCAGAACGGATTTTTGTGGTTTTATGATGTATAACCCCTCCACTAACGTTACTGAAGGAAAATCTCAGATAACATTTTTTGCGAGCTTCTGGTATATTTTGTACTTTACCGACTGGAGTACTGGTAGTTTGGTATTTTAGAGTAGCTGATACGGAATCCGATGTTAAAGTCGTTTATCTAAATGATCTATCCAATGTACGCCCAAACAACAACAATAACAACTTCAGACTCGTGAATTACGCCGATGACAACAATATACTCATTAGAGAACAGTTTGCTGGAGATATTTGGCAAAATTTAAGAGATTAGTTTTTTATCAATCAACTGATACTCAGCGAATCCAAATCAAATGGTATGTTTTATAAAACAGACAAATCGAATTTGAACTTTCCTTCCGATTTATTACTAGAGCACTTACAATTTCCTGTCAAAGATAGCGTAAAACTCCTTGGAATAACTTTAGATTCGAACTTAAAATGGAACGACCATATAAAAAATATAAGTCAACAGCTAAATTCCGTTTGCTATGCATTAAGAGTATTTTTCTACTTCCATCTTTAAAATGGCGTTTATCGTATACGTTTCCATGACGCTAAATAATCCTTTAAACACGCTTTCGACAAACCGTGACTTCGTGCATTTTAGTCACAGGCTGAACTTAGCAACGAGATATTAGTCACGGCTGAGGTTAATTCTAGATATTTTAATCAAGTTAGTTTTCCGTAATTCTTGTCATCAATCTGTCAAAATAAATCGACGCGTTGTGACAAGAGACAAGTAATTTTGTATTTTTTGGAAAAAAATGAGCCTAAACGACAGTGAAAGTGAAGAAGATGTTTTCATTGGTACTCCGCCCGAAATTACTCAAGCAGCGGCATCGGCATCTGCTAGTTTGCTGCCAGAAAAATCTAAAAGTCAATACGAACGTGCATATAAACTTTTCCAAGATTGGCGTCAAGAAAACCAAACAAATTCATTTTCTGAGAATGTATTACTTGCTTATTTCCAAAATTTGTCGAAAAAGATGAAACCGTCCTCTTTGTGGGCAATCTATTCAATGCTGCGGACGACAATTAATCTAAAAAACAATGTTGATATTAGCAAGTAAATCAGACGGTTACAGACCTAAAAAGTCGAAAATATTGACACCCCAGCAAATTAGAGAATTCTTATCATCTGCTCCAGACGAAGAATACCTATTTACAAAGGTAATAGTATAAAACCAAATTAAATAAAAATAAACAAAATTATAAATATTTTAGGTAGGGTTACTTTTTGGAATAATGGGAGCTTGTCGGCGGGAAGAATTGACGAAAATTCAAACAAGTGATGTTGAAGACTTAAGGTCTTCGGCCCTTTTAGTTCACATTCCTGACACGAAAACAAAAACGGAACGTCAGTTTGTTATTGGAGGTAATTTCTATCATACATGCAAGAAATACATGGAACTTCGACCTCCAAACCTGACAAGTACTACCCGATTTTTCTTAAACTACCAGCGAGGAAAATGTAGAAAACAGCCAATTGGAATTAATAAATTTGGCAGCCTCTCTAGCGTAGTAGCAAAATTCTTAAAATGACCCTGCTGCTTATACTGGTCATTGCCTAAGAAGTTCTTCAGCGACGATTTTGGTGGACTCGGGTGCGGACATCACAGCATTAAAGCGTCATGGAGGGTGGCGATCCACAGCTGTTGCAGAAAGTTATATTGACCACTCGTTAAACAATAAAATTGAGACCGCTACTAAAATCATGAACACTGTTCAAAATAATGCAATGCAAAAAATAAAGAGAATATTGATATTGCAATTGCTCAAAGTTCAAGCATTGATAAAAATGAAAGTGGACCAAGTATTAGCTTCAATTCAAATCATGAAGCAAATTTAACACAGTTCGATGGAACGCATTTAGGAAAATCACTTAGTTTTTTTAGCAATTGCCAAAATGTTTCCAATGTAACCATTAATATACACAATAAGTAGAACAATAGTTTAGTAATTTTTTACTGTTACCATGTTATTGATACGTTAATAAATGAAATATTAAAATAACTTCCAAATTTTTTATTTAGATATTTGCTGTCGTAGAAAAAGTATAGTATGCAACACATTTTATAAACTTGTTAGTCACTCATTTTATTAAACACTCGCTCGGCTACGCGTCGCTCGCGATTAATAACTAAAATGACGTTTTTCTTCAAGCGTATTGAAATGTTTAAATTATGTCACCAAAAACAGAACTAGAAGTAGGACATTGTTTTACTAGTAACAAAATGTTAGTACCGAACGCCACCGTAGTGGACATTGTTTTACTAGTAACATAATGTTAGTTCCGAAAGCGCCACCGCAGTGGGTATTGTTTTACTAGTAACATAATGTTAATACCGAAAGCCACCGGTGGCGCGCTATCCACTAGCCACTTGTCATATTGTGTCAACATGTAAGACTGTAGTTTGAATATTTGTACATTTATGATAAATAAATGAATTTTGGCATTTTAATACGCTTGAAGAAAAAATAGTATATATTACACGGAGTAGAACGCCTTTTTTTGTGTTTCGCCCAGTTTGCGGCTTCGGCTTCGCCTCAGCCGCAAATCCTGGGCTCAACACAAAAAAAGAGTGCGTTCTACTCCTAGTAATATAATATACTATTATAAAACTTGTTACATAATATACTATTTCAATGTCTTCTGATACATCAGTGCTTAAAACCACATATTATTCAAACTTTTAGGGCAAAACTAAATATGGAATAACTATTTGGGGTGGTTCTTCTAATCTTGGGGAAACGTTTACTAAACAAAAAAGAGCAATTAGAATCACATATAAAATGGGTTTTTTAACTTCCTGCAGGGGAGTTTTCAAAAGTAACAATTTACTAACTATACCGGGTTTATTTATTTACGAATGCATTTTATATGTAAAAAACACAGTAACCAGTTCAAGAGCACGAATAACATCACCTCTATAATACCAGATGCAAGGGTGACTATGCATTACCCATTCACGTGTTAGCACTTCTTGAAAATTGTCCGCGTTATCAGTGTCTGAAATTTTATAATGCGCTTCCCCAACACATTAAAAATTTTAAAAAGTTTGATTATATATGTAATCTTGAACCTTACAATTTACAGGATTTTCTATAAGTAAATTATTGATGTTTGGTTTTAAACATTTTAATTAATTATCGTGATGTCCAATTTTTACAATTTTTATTTTTTTATATATATGTAATTATTGTTTAAAACCAGCTCTAGTGACTTATCTACGAATTTTGTAGCTTATCAGATCAATAAATGTATTTGTATTTGTATTTGTATTTGTATTTGTATTTGTATTTGTATTTGTATTTGTATTTGTATTTGTATTTGTATTTGTATTTGTATTTGTATTTGTATTTGTATTTGTATTTGTATTTGTATTTGTATTTGTATTTGTATTTGTATTTGTATTTGTATTTGTATTTGTATTTGTATTTGTATTTGTATTTGTATTTGTATTTGTATTTGTATTTGTATTTGTATTTGTATTTGTATTTGTATTTGTATTTGTATTTGTATTTGTATTTGTATTTGTATTTGTATTTGTATTTGTATTTGTATTTGTATTTGTATTTGTATTTGTATTTGTATTTGTATTTGTATTTGTATTTGTATTTGTATTTGTATTGTATTTGTATTTGTATTTGTATTTGTATTTGTATTTGTATTTGTATTTGTATTTGTATTTGTATTTGTATTTGTATTTGTATTTGTATTTGTATTTGTATTTGTATTTGTATTTGTATTTGTATTTGTATTTGTATTTGTATTTGTATTTGTATTTGTATTTGTATTTGTATTTGTATTTGTATTTGTATTTGTATTTGTATTTGTATTTGTATTTGTATTTGTATTTGTATTTGTATTTGTATTTGTATTTGTATTTGTATTTGTATTTGTATTTGTATTTGTATTTGTATTTGTATTTGTATTTGTATTTGTATTTGTATTTGTATTTGTATTTGTATTTGTATTTGTATTTGTATTTGTATTTGTATTTGTATTTGTATTTGTATTTGTATTTGTATTTGTATTTGTATTTGTATTTGTATTTGTATTTGTATTTGTATTTGTATTTGTATTTGTATTTGTATTTGTATTTGTATTTGTATTTGTATTTGTATTTGTATTTGTTTGTATTTGTATTTGTATTTGTATTTGTATTTGTAAAAGTTCAATATTCAAAATTGCGATTCTGATTGTAATAATTGCAATTTTTGCATATTTACATGAAATTTGTGGTTGCGGTACGACTTTTTGTGCGGCATCTCAACTTCACGGGATGCCATCTGGCACAGTTGTTTCTTAGTCTAAGCAGATTTATTTTCGATTAGGACGCGCCAACATTTTACTTTTGAAACTAAGATGGCGGACATTTTTTGAGAAGAAAAACTTTAAACTGCAATCAGTTATATTAGTCCAAAACATAAGTGTGAAGTATAATTTTAGGTTTAATTATATCTGGTGAACACTAATATGATGTCTATTTTATAAAAATTATACCCGAAATGAAAGATTTAGACAAGGAAATTTTTTTTTAAAAATGTCCGCCATCTTGGATCCAAAAATAAAATGTTGACGCGTCTAATCGAAAATAAATCTGCTTGGACTAAGAAACAACCGTGCCAGATAGCATTCCGTGAAGTTGAGATGCCGCACAGAGAGTCGTACCGCAACTACAAATTTCATGTAAATATGCAAAAATTGTAATGATTACAACCAAATCAGAATCGCAATTTTGATTTTTTTTACTTTTGTCATCGGATTCGGTATCAGCTACTCCTAAAATATCAATTTACCAATTTTAATTCAATTACGACGAAATTTGAATATTTTATAGCAATATTACATTTTCCTTATTCCCGGCGCATCCGGCATATTCTCGAAATTTCGACTAAAAAATTATTTTCCTTATTTTACTCGTCTTAGACTGCACGTAGCTTGATAAATTATTATGGGACCACTGCCAAGCCATACCTTACACTTTGAAAATATTTCATACAAATCTCTTAAGCAAATATATATGTAATGATTAAACGAACCTAAAAAAAGTCTGTTAAAAATATATCATATTCGTGTTCATCAGATATCATTTAACCAAAAATTATACTCCACTCTTATGTTTTGGACTAATATAACTGATTGCAATTTAAAATTTTTCTTCTAAAAAAAAATGGCTGCCATCTTGGTTCCTAGGGGAAAATGTTGACGCGTCCTTATTGAAAATGGATCTCCTTGGTGTAAGGACCAACCATACCTAATGGCACGCCGTGGAGTTGAAGTGCAGTAAAAAAGTCATACCGCACCTACACTTCCCGACAAATAAAAGTAGGACAACTCTTGTTCATTGAAAACTGTATTTTTTAGTTATGTAAATCGATCTTGGTAGACGATATTCGTGCGGCAGTGCCAACTCTATTATGTTTTCCAAATAATACAACTGGCCCTTAGGAAAATTAGACAGTAATTTATTAAAAATATCTAAAGGAATAAATAATTTTATACACATAAAATAACTAAAAAATAAAAAACAAACAAAAACAAAAATATGAGAATTCAATATCTAGTCATGGTCCTGTTATCATTCATTACTTCTTGTATTCTTCTGGGCATTGAATCGATCAAATTTGTGGTAAGGTTATGACTTTCCGCCAGACTTTCCCAAGTTTCCTCAATGATTTTTATTTAAGGGGAAAATATTTTGTTTCTGCATTTTCGTAACCATTATTCACCAAATGTTTTCCAACGGATTCATGTCGGGACTTTTAGCAGCCCAAGGCAGACCTCAACATTATTTTCGTCTAAATAATTCTCATACAATTGGCAGTGTGCACTGAGCAATTATCATGCTGGAATATAAAATTGTTATCAGGGAAACTGAAGGCAACATTACATTATCCAAAATTTCCAAATATTTTCTAGAATTTAACCTTCCATCGATATTCCAGCAAACCCCTGAACCAACCTGAAAACACTATTAATTTTCATTAAAGCTAGAGCATGGTGGCCTATACATCCGAATACGACCGTCGTTGTGGGATTAAAATATTTTTTCATCAGAAAAAATTACACTTCTCTCCAAAAATGTACATCATTTAATAAATGATTGAGAGCAAATATTATACGGCCTTGCTTTTTCTCTTCTGTTAATTTATATTTTTTGCGGCTGCACAATTTTTAAGATCAGACTTTTTCAGTCTTCTTAAAGCCGTCCTTACGGAGGCGGGGAAATTTGTTTCAACTTTAGCGTTACTTGCATTATCGAAAGGATGATTTCGTAAATAATTTACTAGTGTCCTGCTTCTCCCAGGTTTTTCTTGGTCTACCTGTTCCTACCTTTCTCCCAACAGTTCCTTTATTTTCCCATTTTCTTTTAATTTTTTTTATTTATTTATTTATTTATTATACGGCAGAGTCATTTTACATTTTATAATTCAATAAATGAGAGTATAATTACATAAAAATAGTTTTGAAATAATACATAAAATAAGAAAAATAAAAAACATTATTTACAAATACAATAAAATTTAGCTACATCATGTTTTAATTTTAATTACTTATACAATGTTTAACTTGGTTTTTGAATGAATATAGTGACGAGCCAGAGAGTTCTATATCTTTATGGAATGAGTTTGCTGTTCTGCGTAACCTGCTTATGGGCTCGTTTTGACCATAATTTGTAGGATGAAAAGGTATTTTAAAGAGTTCTGAATTTCTTGTTCTACGATCGTTCATGTTAAAGCTAATCAACTGAAGTATCTCTGGACAGTTTATATTACAATTAATTAATTTATGCAAAAAGCATAAATCAAGTTGCACTCTTCTTCGCTCAAGTGATAGAAGGTTGAGTTCGCGTAACATATCACTGTAGGAATATTCGCCTATTGGATGACCCATCATGTCTAAGGAATTTTGATTGGACATTCTCAATAGATTCTTTATCGACGTTATATGCTGCCATATTCTTGTAGACTCCTTACCAGAGAACAGTAGAGCAATTTGTATATATTAATAGAAGAATATGTAGTGTCCCTATTGATGCAACCTAACACTTTCAGTGATTGTGATCTGATTTTTGATATCTGGTGTTTGAATGTCATCTTGAAATCGAATATTACCCAAAGAATGTACCCTGTTTAAGGTAACACGAGAGGTAACATTATCGAGATGGTAGTCGAATATTACAGGATTATTGCTTCTCTTGAAAGAAATTTGATTACACTTAGCAGGGTTAAGTTTTAATAGATTGATGTCACACCATCGAACTAAATTATCAATATCACTTTGCAAAAGAGAGGCATCATAAGAGTTGTCAACGATTCTGAATAGCTTCAAATCGTCAGCAAACATTAAGTAATTACTATTCATGAGTACCTCGCTAATATCATTAACAGACAGATTAAATAATAATGGACCGATATGCGATCCTTGACGAACGCCAGAAGTAACTATAATAGCAGATGATACGGCTCCTGAGGATCTGACAAACTGAGTGCGGTTATATAAATAACTATGAATCCATTGAAGCATGCAACCTTCGACACCCAAAGCCCTTAGTTTGGCTATGAGTAACACGTGATCAACACGATCAAATGCCTTTGTGAAATCGGTGTGAATTGAATTGAATTGAATTGAATTTTCAAAATAGTATTCCTGTATTCCTTTTGACATTAAATTCTTCCGCAAGAAGTCTTATTGACCAACCGTCCTCAATCTTCGAAACAAATCGTAATTTTTGAATGATTATTGTGGCATCTTGGAAACTAAAAATAATAATTTCTGACAAATCAACAATAATTGTCAAAACTGAATTGTCAGAGGCTATTTTACAAAACTAAAATAAAGTGTCCTAGTTTTATTTGTCGGGAAGTGTACTATATAGGAACTGCATCGATCGATATAGGGAAAAGTATGCACCAGAAAATTTTGAAAATTTAGGGAGCTACTAATGGCAGTATGGCCAATACAACTAAAATAATTACAAGCATCTGGCACTTCCTTTTATGCCGGAAGTCGATACCAACTTGCTTATTTTAAATGGAATACCCTATATATTTTAGGGTTTTCGAAAAGAGCATAAAATTCATGTAGGATACCCTGTGCCTAAACCAATAGTACAGTAAGCAAAGCAGTAAAAATGGTAAAATTCCCGGCCCGAAAACGATGAAAGGAATTTCCTTAATTTTTTTTTGCAATATGATTTATGAAATACGTACATCAAAATCTATATTGTCGCATTACCTGCTTCTCATTTTTAAGGGCGGAAACCACCCCTAAAAACTGAAAAATTAATAACCCTTCTAATTTTACGAATAAATTAACGAAAATCCATTCACTCATGTTTTTGAAGTCGCTGAATTTGAATATGAGGTCAATACTGAGAATATTGAGGGTTGAAATCACCCTTAAATACTGAAAAATTAATGTTTTCTAATTTTATGAATAAAATCACAAACATCTTGTATTTTTGAGGTCGCTGAATATGATTATGAGGTCAAAACATAGGAAATACGAAAATATTAAGGGTTGAAACCACCCTTAAATACTGAAAAATTAATAATTCTTCTAATGATATAAATATATTCACGAAAATGATGTTTGAATATGATTATGATATCTAAATTTATAAAAAAAAAATGATGGATTAAAAATGGTCACAAAAGAGTACAGAAATATGTCTAATTTTATTTAAAATAGAGATTGTTATAAATAAATCAAATTAATACAATTAAGTAAACTAATTAAATACCATTTTTAATCTGCACTCTAAACATGCTAAAGTGCAATGCAACTCGCTTTTTTCTGCATATTCTTCGAAAAAATAGATGGCTATTGCTCTTTTGTCTGCCCACTATAGACATTTAAAATGTGCGTACAAACTGAAAAGTTTCAACATTATTTCAAACTGTCATATCTCTGGAACAGTTTGTTGTAGGAAAAAAAATAAAAACCCAAAAAATTGCTCGTTATCTCCGGTTGATTGTTTAATAGAAAGAAAAATTAAAGTAACGTTAACAAATTTGCTGTGTGATATTGTAAGGAGACTCTGCTAGACTAAGGTATGTAGCTCGATACGTATTCAACTCATTGAATTTGTTTTCCGATATGTTATGTGATTTGTTTTAGAAGTTATGCCGTATATCATGCCGTGTTGTGAAAATTTAAACTAAGTCACATCCTTGCTGGCAATGTAACCCCATACTTTTTTGAATATCTGACTTGCAGTAAAAGGATTAAAATTCTACTGGAACCTGTTCGAGACCAAAGTCGAGTTTTGAAGCAGATGTGTCCGGACATAACTTGTCGCATTTTTTATTTTATAGTTTTTATTTTTTGTTATCACATTTTGTTACATACAGTGTTTCTGATAAACGTTGTGAAATCATGTTCTAAAATTTTTATTTTTGAAGATTTTTTGAATTTTTTTCCACACAAGCCAAGGAAATCCCATGTAAGATGCAAAAAACCATGAAATCATTGAACTTTTTCATTATAAGCGATTTAAATGCGAAGGCAAGTTTTCCCCATTTTACGGAAAATATTACCACTTTTTTGAATCTTTAAAAAAGTTATTAAACGACATATAAAGCCTTTTCAAATCCAGTAATGAGTAGCCAAAACCTTAAAATTTCACATATATAAGTGCCAACTTTCAAAGATTAATTGATTCTGATATATATATCCAAAAAATCTTTAAAAAGCAGCAAAGTACCACCAGTACATGACACTCTAAGAAATACAGCTCATAAAGTTCTACCTCTATACCAGAATTAAAATTTTTAAGTCTAGAAATAAATTAAATACACAGGTGTCTTCATCTTAAATGTGTCGCACTGTATAAACAATCAACCATTTCCAATTTACTCAAGTTAACTGTTTTCTTTTGTATTGCATTTTAAATCACATCGAGCAAATCGTCTGACAATATGTTTTCGTTATTTGTTATTATGTAATCAATCACCATACCAAAAATCAGGATTTTCAAAACGACGTAAGTTATTCTATTTTATTTTTTTAGATTTATGGTTACGCCCTAATGCCGTTGCTCTACCGCTCGACAACCAGATGGCGCTTTTCATGGTCGTTACCTTTCATGGTCCAATAAAAAAATTTTATTTCCATTTCTTCAAAATGACGTAAGGAAATTTTCACTGGCTCTCTCACTATCTATTTTCATTTTAAATAAGGATTCACAAATTGTTTAACCTCATAAGTTGTATAAATAGTCTAGACACGATAAATTTCCACAAAGTAATGTTATTTATGGGTATCATCACACGCCATACTATGCCCCATCTGAAACGTAATCACTGCTTTTCTATATTAGTAGAGTAAAATCTGGAAGTAAAGTCGCTTAGTTTCCGAGAAAAAAAAAACCGGCGTAGAACCAAACCAGACTTAGTGGGATTCTTTAGTAACATAATCGTGTACACGAAATCGTTTTTTACATTTTTCGGTGGTCGAGAATTTTTTTATTTCGAAAAAACTCAAAAAAATAGATTTTTAATGAAATATGTTTTTTAACGTCTCCACCGCTATATCTCTGAAAATATTTGTGCTATCAATCTATTTTTTTTTTTTTTTAGATTAAAGTAGACATAATAGCGCTTCGAACAACGTCCCACGTGAACCCGATTTATTTTTTTTTAAGTTGGTAAAATAATAGGAAACTCAAACTTGTTATTTTCAGTAACGTAATTTAAGGCAATCGAGAAAAAAGTTTATTTATGAAAATTTGTATATACATGCTGCGTACAAATTGAAGCCATTAGTTGAAAAAAGTTTTTAGGATAAAAATTTTTCATGTCCCGTTCATAGTATTGAGTCAGCGATTTTTTTTAACGGGCCAAAGTCATATTCTTACGCGCTCGGCTGTAGCAAGCCTGCCGACTGCAACGATCTGACGATCCCGGTCGGGGTGTATATAATAGTTTAACTTATATCAATAGGTACAAAACCAGTAGTGATCAAAAGCATCTAGGGGATCAATATTATTGTTCAATATTTCATATATTGTACAGTAGTATTGATCATATGTTGTTAATATTAAGAAATTGTATAATAAATATTAAATAGTCTCCTTTTAATAATAAAAAGACAGGTGGTAGTGGTACAGTACCTAGAGGTAAAAAAAACTTCGAAGTAATGTTATATTGAACGGATTTCGTTCATTTTTGGCAGTATAATAGTAAATGTTTCACAGAAAAGTTTCTATATTGAGCGGGGGCTTGTTAATTTATAGGGGGTGGATGCCACCCCCTTTGAGGGGGCGGCACTTAAAAAATATATGAAGTACAATCATATTTTAAGAAGAAAAGGTTCTATGCAATTTTTCACATAAATTGAAGTTTTTAAGTTATAACGACTTCAAAATTGCGATTTTAGCTTAAAAAAAGGTATTTCTAAACGGCTTTCGTCAAGTATCTCAAAAAGTATTACTTTATCGAAAAAACGTTATAGACCAATTACAGAAAGTACAAACTGGGAATTAATTATATTTTTTGTTTATTGATGTAGGATTAATAATTTCGGAGATATTTAAGTTTACATTTGGCATCCAAGTGTTCGTAAGATAACTATTTAGAGTGAGAGTTAAATATCTCAGAAACTGTGACACCTACGCCAAGGATACTAATAGATACAATAATAGGTTATTAATTAAGATCTTAACTATTTTTTTATTTGTTTATGTAGCATAAAAAACAAAGAAGTTATGACCGAAGCAATGTCCGTCTACACAGTATTTTAATAACAACGTCGCCATTTTGTTACTGTAATTAGCCAGTGATTAAAAAAAAAATAATTGCAAACACGGTTTCTCATTAATATACAGCATGACGTAGATGCTCAAATTTTTTGGTTCGTATACAGCACTTGCTTTAGAAAAAATACAGTTTAAAGGTATTTTCGATAAAACGAATTTTTTTTTCCTATTCCAAATATCTCAATAAATATTAGTTTTGTTCAAAAATGTGTAGAGACCAAAAATAAAGCTCATAAACTAATAATAATGAATTTCGCTTGTTTATTTAGTTACATAGATTTAATAGTTTCGGAGATATGAGTTTACAAATGGCATCCGAACGTTCATAAGACGAAAAATGCAGTTTAAATGTTAAATACCTCAGAAATTGTGACGCATGCTAAGAAAGGAAATTAAAGACAATTAATTGCGCTTTCAAATTATTTTTTACTCGTTTTGTTACTCTAATTAGCCAATAATCTAAAAAAATTATCTCAAATACAGTTTTTCGTTAAAATGTAGCATTACCTAAATGCTCAAATTCTTTTTTGCTCATTTAAAGCACTTGCTTTAGAAAAAAATGCATTTTAAACTTTAAAGGTAATTTCGAAACCCTTGGATACCAAATATAAACTTAACTATTTCCGAAATTATTAATCCTACATCAATAAACAAAAAATATAATTAATTCCCAGTTTGTAGGGTGCTTTCTGTAATTGGTCTATAACATTTTTTCGATAAAGTAATACTTTTCGAGATACTTGACGAAAGCCGTTTGAAAATACCTTTTTTAAAAGCTTTTATTTTAAGCTAAAATCGCAATTTTGAAGTCGTTATAACTTAAAAACTATCAATTTATGTGAAAAATTGCATGGAACCTTTTCTTCTTAAAATTTGATTCTATTACAATAAATATATATTTTTTAAGTGCCACCCCCTGAGAGGGGGGTGGCACATTTTTTCTGAATGATATCTAATTTTTTAGATGACAGTAAGCAACTCCACCCCAACCTAGAATGCCATATATTAATCTACATTCAACTAACGCTACTTCTACGTGACTAATCTGACCAACCTGCATGTGAGGTGTATTAATTGCGTCCCATTGTCGCGTTTAGCGCTGATAAAAAAAATCGCTGTTGCCAAACGGTACACTTTAGGCAAAAACATATTTTTTCAAAAACTTTTGTGATTATTAGGCTTTATTTTCTTCGCTGCATGTATGCAAATATTTTCAAAAATAAAAAAGTTTATCGATTGGTGAAGATTTCAATACACAAAATATGTATTTTTAGATTATTTGATTTTTAGAGAAATGAAAGTGCGAATTGTGCCCAAACCGTTTATATTGGTAAAAGCGCTACAGTGTGTGCTTTAATTTGACACAAAACAAATTTCGGTACCTTTGATAGTTTTAAAGATATGGCGGTGGAAACAAAAAAAAACAATTTTCTTTAAAAATACATTTTTTTCACTTTTTATTGATTTAAAAAGTTCGAGACCACAAAAAAATGTCGTAAAATATGGTGACATACTCAAAGGAACCTAATATGTTTGAACTGGTTCTACGCCAAAAAAAAAAACGACACGATAGACTTAAGAAATCGCTGCTCTATATTGGTTTAGTTATTTATGTACCAAGGCTTGTAGGTATATTTTGCAGGTCGAGAACACAGTGCACACCGAAGCCCGTAGGGCTAGTAGTATGAAAAATAATGTCTAACCAGCATCATACTTAACGGCGTTGCCAGCCCCTCTAGTAGTAACTTAACTTTACAGTATTGAAAATACTAGATAAGAAAAAAGCAAAGTATCATAATAAATATACAAAAAACAGTAGACGGTGAAAGAATGCGAGCTGGGGCTAACAAGAGTGTAGAGGTCCGCTCAATGACCGCGCAGTACCATACGCATCCTAAAGCACGCGCCGCTCCACTTTTAAGGTCCTCAACTCGCATTCCTCCACTGCCTACTTTTTTGCACGTAGTATAGTCACGTCTGTATTTGAAATGTTATTCTAAAACTCCAAGTTTCGATCCCTGAAAACAGTTGATAAAGTTATGTCGCGACTAATTTCATGTTCATCGAATATAATGCACAATACCAACGAACATCCGGAAAAAGTTTAGTGTAAAAGTGTACACAGTTAAGTTTGAATAACTAGCTGTTACTTACCACTAGTGACCTGTTGACAAATAACTTGGAGGCATAGGATCGACAGTACAAGACTTCTCCCTGAGGTGTGCCGGTTATCTGGGGCCATACTGTGTCCTGAAATTAAAATATTTCATGTTGTTGAATGACGGTATACATTAAAGCAGCTATAGATAAATAATTTGCATGTCAAATATAGATGGAACACATTGTCTGTTAATATGAAGTTTATTTTTTTCTCATGTATCTTTATTTTTCATGTCATTGAGGCCAGCTCGTTGCCTAAAGAATATTCTGTTATATCCCACACAACCCACGATGACACCGGGACATCCTAAAATAATTCTGTATATCCGATAAATGGATTATTAATTAGGGATATCGATAGGAAGTTCAATGGTTATTCTTTGGTCCTAATAACGGCCAGAATAGGGTTATCCGCTAGATAACCTATAGGAATATCTATAAGATAGCCTTTAGGATGTTGATGTCATATATAAAACATATATAGGGATAACCAAAAGCTATCCCGAGGGCCAGCCACGAAGGTTAACTTGTTGGGTTAATGTATGTCCCAAATACATGATAATTCATAATTCACCTGTGGTACAAATAACAAATTCTTTATTTAGTTTATATTTACATTATAATCTTCATTGAATGAATGAGTTTTATTAGTGGAAGACATTACTTATAAAAAAATATGGTACTAATAACAGCCAGAATAGGATATCCACTGGATAACCTATATGAATATCTATGGGATAGCCTTTAGGATTGTTGATCTCCCATATAAAACCTACGTAGGGATAACCAAAAGCTATCCCAAGGGCCATCCATAAGTCAACTTGTTGGGCTAATGTAGGTCTCAAATACATGACAATTCATAATTCACCTAAGGTGCAAATAACAAATTTTTGATTTAGTTTATATTTACATTATAATCTTCATTGAATGAATTAATTTTATTAGTGGAAGACATTACTTATAAAATATGGCACTAATAACAGCCAGAAGATAATCTATATGAATATGGAAGATAGAAGCGTACAGTAAATAAAATACAAAATTTATATTATCAGCTCAAATATTAACTTTTTATGTACCATAAAAATACGTAAATAAGGCTGCAAACAAAGTAATAATTCCAGAATATCTTCACTGTAAATTTACATGTGACAATACTTTGGGATTTACGTATGTTTTTCATCGTGAAATATTAAAATACTTATTAGCCTAATTTCCTTACTAATGCAGGCATTTTTTGGAAAAGTCTTGCCCTCAAGAAAAAAAAACAGAGAAGTACAAGTTTCAATTTACGATTTTGCAATGAGTTAACTTAAACTGAGATACAGGTTTGACTTGAATATAAGTATATTGGATACCTATATATTTATATAATCGATAGCTCGTTTTTAGCGCTAGTTTCAATAAGTCATGGTAGATGGCTCTCCTTGCAAGTTGCAAATTACTTCTATTGCGATATTCACCTAGTTAGCAGTGGCTACTGTCAAAAAGCCAGAAACTGCAGGTTGTGTAGTCAATCCACTACGCAGGAAATGTATATCTTGCAAATGCTTCTTTTATGAAAGTTTATTTTTTTAAAAGATTTATTTATTACGAAAGGAGGGTGAGTATATCCAGAATTTTAAATTGTTGTCTATAGCAATCACGATGATTTACAAAAAAAAGGACCAATTTAAGTTAAAATCTGGACAACCTACAAAGTTTGCAGGTTGTCCAGATTTTAACCTAAATTGGTCCCTTTTTCTTCCCATGGACAACCATTAGTGGTTGGCTATCCCATTGTGGATGTCATTAGGTTGTCCAGATTTTTAACCTAAATTGATCCCCTTTCTCTTCCTATAGACAACCATGGGCTATCCCATTGCGAATATCATTAAGTTGTCCATATTTTCACCGCACATTGATCCCTTTCTCTTCCATGTACATGGGCTATCTCATTGTGAATGTCTGTAGCAGAGCTGGGTAATTCCTAGTGAAAAAGTAATTAGCAATTATAATTCCTTTTTTTTTCGTGTAATTGTAATTGTAATTAAGTACTTTTTTTTATTAAAGTAATTTGGAATTGTAATTGTAGGAAAATTGTTAAAGGAATTGTAATTTGTAATTATATTATTTGAACTATCTAATTACAATTATTTTTTCAATTACAATTACTTTTTCCAATTACAATTACTTTCTCCAATTACAATTACTTTCTCCAATTACAATTACTTTTTCCAATTACAATTACTTTTTCCATTTACAATTACTTTAAGAACATGCGTATGTGATTTAAGAAACAAGAATACATTAAAGCAGAATTTTACAGTTGAATAGTTTAAAATGAATCTGAAAAGTTCAAAAAAAGTACTGACTAAAAACGAGTTTTCGCCGTGGTCCGCTGCACATTTGTTTTTTTTTAAGTACACAAACTTTTGTATTTTTGTCCAATAAACTTTTAAAAACTAAATGTGTTTACTGTTTATTATTATCATTCTTATTATTATTAGGCATTGTTATTATAGTGGAGTCGATTTAGTCAATAAAATAGCGAGGTTGGGAAATTTTTAAGATGGATGCAGACCCGGCGGAAATCGTTTGTCATGACGAGTATAACAAAACACTAAAATCTTGATTTACAAATAGGGGCGGAACCGTGTTTTATTGGCCGAAAAGGGGTTTTTTGGACATTTTAAGGGTCAAATTTGCAGTTTTAATTTTTTTTGACCACTTAAACAATTTGTTAAGGAACTAAAATAGTATCCTTTTATTCGTAATATTAAAGGAACCTCCAGTTTAAATTTGGTGAAGATCAGACCACCTCCTGATATATATATATATATATATATATATATATATATATATATATATATATAAAAAATTGAAAAAATTAAATTTTGGCTATCTTGATCAGATCTCAACCGATTTGGCTGAAATTTGGAATGGAAGTAGTCTTTATCATAGAAAAAAACCGCTGCCCAAGGAATCACTACTTCCACATCCAGTCACTCACAACGAAAAAACTTTGTATGTGAAAATAATTGTTTATGGAACTTTAATAATATAATATTTGAAATCCTCTACCCCAAAAACCCATAAAACGATACCCCACATCGGTAGTGGGGTGGGGGTGGTGATAGGGGGGTGGTAGTGGGGGGTGGATGAAGTAAAAAAATATTTTGAGGTTTCTGGTTCCTGTACGTACACTAAATCACATTTTTTTTTCATCCCCTTTAATAAGGAGGTGGGGGGTGGTAATAGGGGTGGCTAATGCCAAATTTTTTTTTGAGACCTTAACTTCTCTTGTATATACTAAATACCAATTTCATGGACTCTTACCTGCTTGATTTACCCATTTACCCCAAATTTACCCCAATTTACCCCCCAACCCTTCGACGGAACAAGATGAAAATATAATCTAGTTCTAGATCTCGTTAAAGTACATATGTGTACCAAATTTCAAGTCAATATCTTAAACGGTTCCAGAGTAAACGTGCGCACAAAAAAAAGTTACAGACAGACAGTCCGACAGACCGACAGACCGACAGACAGACCGACAGACAGACCGACAGACAGACCGACAGACAGACCGACAGACAGACCGACAGACAGACCGACAGACAGACCGACAGACAGACCGACAGACAGACCGACAGAATTTTTTTTTTTCGCTCAAACTTAAAGTCTCGATGTTTCATGACATTTTAAGCCTATTTGGACAATAAAAATTTTTTAAAAATTTTTTGTCGTTACTATACTTCCACTGGACGTGGAAGTAATTATTTACCAGATTTCAGCCAAAAATATTAAATAGTTTGGCTGAAATTGCAGTTTCAGTCAAATTTTCTGAAATGTTCAAATTGAAATATCTCCGGACCTAAAAGACGGATTGAATGGAAAAAGGTAGGTTATTTTATGTACTTTTACATGATATAAGTCAAGAATCACTTTTTTTTTACATTCGGTAGTTTTTTAGTCGTTTGCACTATATATATAATATATGTGTACTCAGTGACTATGTGTGCGCGCACTGGTATGTATAAAGCAGAAAATAATTGTATTAATTGTTTATAAAACTGTAAAAAATATATACAGTGTGTCCCACTTTGTATTAAGCCACCCCTATAACTTGGCTATTTGTGTTTGGATTTGTATATATTTTTTATAGCACATAATACCCATAATGAGCTACCTTTGGAAGGTAGAACTGTTACTCAATCTCTCTTTCAAAGCCAACTGTGATGTTTTTAAAATGGGAATTTTGCAAAAGTAACATTAGCGATTGAGATAGAGGAAAAATGCATTTGGAAAAGTCGTTCAGAAAAATTAAGTAAGTTCAAATATGAATTTTCATTTAAAAATATTAATTTTTTTTTTTTTTAAAATATTGCAAGTCAGAAAAATTCGAGGTTTGGGTTAGTTTAGAGCATCCAGAAAATAGTTGAAAATTTTTAATTTAATAAACCAACAAAAAATTTAATATTTTTAAATGAAAATTCATATTTAAACTTACTTAATTTTTCTGAACGACTTTTCCAAATACATTTTTCCTCTATCTCAATCGCTAATGTTACTTTTGCAAAATTCCCATTTTAAAAACATCACACAGTTGGCTTTGAAATAGAGATTGAGTAACAGTTCTACCTTCCAAAGGTAGTTCATTATGGGTATTATGTGCTATAAAAAATATATACAAATCCAAACACAAATAGCCAAGTTATAGGGGTGGCTTAGTACGAAGTGGGACACACTGTATATTTTTTATTTGTATAGTCGTGCCTACTGCTTTGACTAGATAGATAAATGTATATTAAATTATATATGTGTGCGTGCGTGTATTTATTTCTGTAAATATGTGAATGTGTTTATTATTTTTTTATTTTTACGTGACTCAGATAGCCGCTTCATGTATAATCGAAGGGTAACGTGGTCTATCTTTTACTTTTCAAAACGAGTGTTTTGATATTGTACCACGCCTACCTTTTGCCACAAAGCAAATTTTGATCCGACTTTTAGGTCCGAAGATATTTCCGATTTGAAAATTTCAGAAAATTTGACTGAAACTGCAATTTCAGCCAAACTATTTAACATTTTTGGCTAAAATTTGGTCAACAATTTTTGTGTGATGAAGACTACTTCCATTCCAAATTTCAGCCAAATCGGTTGAGATCTGATCAAGATAGCCGAAATTTGATTTTCTCAATTTTTTTCGTATATATATACGAAAAATCATGTCATGTTAATATATACATATTAATATCAGGAGGGGGATGGTCAGATATCTTCCCCAAATTTAAACTGAAGGTCCCTTTAATCTTGAGAATAAAAGGATATCATTTTCTTTTCTTAACTAGTTGTTTAAGTGATAAAAAAAAATTAAAACATCAAATTTGACCCTTAAATGTCCAAAATACCCCTTTTCGGCGAAAAAAGCATTTTTTGGAAATTCAAATTTAGGGTTTTATTATACTCGTCATGACAAACAATTTCCGCAGGGTCTGCATCCATCTTAACAATTTTTCCAATCCTTTCCTAAACCGACTCCACTATTAAGCTGCCTTTTCTATATATTTATTTAATTTTTCCTGGTTACTCTTAAGGTCAAACACTCTAATAACGATTCTAATAAATATTAAAACGCAATATTACACAACACTTTTAATTAAAATTTTTAACTTACCTTTTTGTCTGTTTGATCACTATAATTTACTTTATCATAAAAGTAATTAGAAAAGTAATTGCTAATTCGTTTTTTAAAGACATGTACTTTGTAATTGAAATTAATTCCTTTTTTAAAAAAGTAATTTGTAATTGTAATTAGTTCCTTTTTTAAAAAAGTAATTTGTGATTGTAATTATTTTTAAATTACAAGTAAATACCCAGCTCTGGTCTGTAGGTTGTCCAAGTTTTAACCTAAATTGCTACCTTTCCCCTCCTATGGATAACCATGGGCAATCTCAATTAGTCTCAAAAGGATATCCACAGGAGGTTCTAAATCTGGAGTAAACCAGTTTAGGAAGTCCAGAGGATGTCTTGCTTATCCTCTATACCGGGTGCCACAGGCTAGTGGCTCCCCCCCTATATTTCCTTTTTTAACTTATCCGTTTGAAATTTGGGGTGCATAAACTACTTGTAAAAATGGATTTTTGGACATAAAAACGGTATGAGACCATTTCCGGTTTACCCGAAAATGACCGCAACTTTCGCTTTTTAAATGGAACACCCTGTATATTTTTATATATTTGGATTCAAGGCAACATTCTGAGTATACCATGAGATTTTCGCGAATTTTTGAGTCAATGTTCAGTTTTTTTAAGCATTTTAAGACATTCGTCTAGAGTTCTTTAGAATACCAAAATTTGTTCTACAGTATGTAAAGTCCAAGGGAAAAATATAATGTTCAATAAATTATAGATTTTTTTCTGATTTCATTGATATCCATTTCAAATCTATGTTATTTGTTTTTCTATTTTATTAAATTTATTTAAAAATAAAAAATCATTTTCAAAATAATTTTTATTGATCCTTATACTTTGCACTAGTACTTATACCCATTAAGAAATAAAAGAGAGAACCAAAAGGCTATTTATTATTCACAAAAAGGTAGTTATTCACATTTCATTATTAGACATATGATTTTTGAAAAGGCAACTACGTTAAAGTTCAATAAAAATTATTTTGAAAATGATTTTTTATTTTTAAATAAATTTAATAAAATAGAAAAACAAATAGCATAGATTTGAAATGGGTATCAATGAATTCAGAAAAAAATCTATAATTTATTGAACACAAGGAGCCACCACCTTCTCATTTGAAAAAAAAAAGTTTTCGATAAAAAAGTGATTTGTTCAATTTTGGAGGTTTCGTAAATAGTTATTAATGAAATTAAACGAAAAATTATATTTTTCCCTTGGACTTTACCTGCCTTAGAACAAATTTTGGTGTTCCAAAACACTCTAGACAAATGTCTTAAAATGCTTAAAAAAACTGAACATCGACTCAAAAATTCCCGAAAATCTCATGGTATACTCAGAACGTTGTCTTGAATCCAAATATGTAATATACAGGGTGTTCCATTTAAAATCGAAATTTGCGGTCATTTCCGGGTAAACCGAAAATGGTCTGATACCGTTCTTTATGTCCAAGAATCCATTTTTACACATAGTTTATGCACCCCAAATTTCAAATGGATAAGTTGAAAAATAAAGGAAATATAGGGGGAAGCCACTAGCCTGCGGCACTCGATATAAGGCCGCTGGTTGTCCTATTCGTGTTTCCCTGTTGTCCTGTTGGCTATCAAGTGCTGTATGGGATATATTTCGATAAATAATGATATGAATGTTTAGGACACTAAACCATGTTGAAGGGCCAATAATTATTTATTTTATAATAGTCTTATTAAAAATAATTTAATGATGTTTCAAGTTAACATTGTCATATTAACCTGAGAGACATCCTGTATATTTCGGTTTAGATATCTTGTACGTCTTCATTTTTTTACGCATAATCAAAAACTTCAGTAGCCTTTGGCTCTAAATTTATAGGAAAACATGGTATGTATAAAAGATGAGAGTTTACACGCCTCTAATGATCACCTTCTATGGCTAATATGATTCAATTTCATTAGGAAGTATGCTGTTTTACATATATACTTCAAATTCAAAAAGAAATTTTAAGTCCATTAGTGTTTATCGTATTTAATAGATATTCGCACTCTGCAATGCCCGATTGCAACTGTCCATTTTATAATGGTCTTATTAAAAATGCCATATACAATATTTTAGAGTAAAATTGATATATTATCTGATCTACATAAAGTTGATTCGAACCTGAGGGACACCCTGTATAATGTGGTTTAGAAATTTTGTACGTCTTCATATCTTTGTGTGCCTAATCAAAAACCTCAGTAACATTTTGCTCTAAAATTGAAATAAAACCTGTTTCACATAGAAAATGAGATATCAAGTATTGATCGAGTATTTTACTATACTGTTTTACATATGTTCCTAATTTGAATTAAAAATTTTAACTCTAACAGAAGTGATCGTGTTTACAAGAACACAGACACACACAGATATTTTTTATTCGATATTTGAATTCAGTCTGTGACGACAGGGATTTTCGTAAAAAGAAATTGTTTTAATTAATAAAAATGTTTGTCCGGCTATAATATAAGTACCTATTTAATTAAATAAAATAGGTATAATAACATAGATTTATTCTATTGTAGAATCACATAAGTACATGACGTCAACGTCGACTATTTAAAAAAGTTCTTTTCCTAACACCTTTCTACCATCCTTCGGAGGGGATATAAATCAGGCGGTCCCTTATCTATTAAATGTTAGGCAAGTGAAAGATAACAAACTCTTCTTACGAGAAAAGGTTCGGCAAAATTTCCAGGTTGGGGGTAGCTCGTCCCCTGACGTCGCACAGTGGCGAGAAATACGAGTGTTCCACCCAAATTACTCTAGAGGTAGTAAATTTTAAATTATTGAGACATTTTTTTTAATTGTTCGTCTTGAATTTACCTATCGATTCCTCTAGCTGGATTTTGAAATTTCATTTTTCATTTTTTAAAATTTTTAATAAAAACTTTTTACAAAAAAATACTGTTTTTTCTATTAAATTTATTCTAACGGGCCGTAAATTTGAGTTTTCGTAACAATTTTTTTTTTTAAATCTTCGTCTTTTAATCAGCTATTGATCTGTCCAGATGAATTTTTGATTTAGTTGTTGACAACTGTCAAAATTACTGTCAAATATAAAAAAATACGATTTTCAGATAAATAATTCATACAATAACAGGTTGGTGTTCAAAAAAATATATATAGTGTTTTCAATGTACCTGGTTCCGAAGTTGACAGGAAAATATGTATTTCTAAATTTGGCAGCTGCCATAATTGTTGTCAAATTTCCAAAGATAGATGGAAGAGCTTATTAATTTTAAAATTACCCTGCAAATGTATAGAAAAACAGATATATATTGTTTTTGATCTGTTTGATTTAGTAATTGACAGGAAAATATGAGTTTTAAATTTGGCAGCTGTCATAATTGCTGTCAATTTTCAAAATATAGAGGTAACAGCTTATTAATTTTAAAAATGCACTATAAATGTATACAAAAAATAGATATATATTGTTTTTAAACTGCCAGATTTAGTAGTTGACAGGAAAATATGGTTTTTAAATTTGGCAGCTACCATAATTGCTGTCAAATTTCAAAAAATTAAAGTTAGAGCTTATTAACTTTAAAAATACCCTATGAATATATAGCAAAACGGATACAAATTGTTTTTAATGTACCTGGTTCCGAAGTTGACAGGAAAATATGATTTTTAAATTTGATAGCTGTCATAATTGCTGTCTTATTTCAAAATATAGAGGTAGACACGGAATCACGGACAAAACAAAAAGACAGAAACACTGACAAACAGACACACAGGCATAAAGTCACAGTCATAGAGAGATACATAGACACACAGACATACAGATACCCGAATACATGGACACAGTCACACAGAAACAGACAAACAGATGTACGAAACTTAGACACGGACACAAAACCAGACCACATTCACAGTGACATACAGACACACGGACCAGGCACAAAGATAATCTGACGAAGACATTCATACACTCAGATACAAGGACACAAGCACACATATACAAACTTTCACACACAGATACAGACACACAGAGACAGGCATACAGACAAGGAAACACGGACAAAACAAAATCACAGACACACTGACAAAGATTCACAGTCACAAAGAGACACATAAACACATAGACATACAGACACATAGATATACGAATACATAGACACAGTCACACAGAAACGGACACATAGATATACGAATACATAGCCACAGACACAAAAAAGACCCACATACACAAATATACAAGCACACAGGCACACAGACCCAGACACAGACACACAGGCTCATAGAAATATACGTAGACATGCAGACACAGGCAACATACATACAGAAACGCAGACATAACTGACACACAAATACACACATACAGACGCACGCACCACACACACACAGATACACTAACTCCGCAATGCTGGTCCCAAGCCCGAAGCTCTGTTTATCAAAAAACAGACAAGGAGGAGGGGTGTGGGAGGAGCAACACCTCTTGAAAACCTCATCTACACACTTACACAGGAAGACCTAAATTACAAGTAGTTTATTCTAAGTATCGAAAACTTATAACAGAATATAAAAATCAACAGAATGTAACAGAATATTTCAAAAGAATATAAAAATCAAGTTCCCGTCAATTACGGAATCAGATACATGTATCTATTACTTCCACATCCAGTGGAAGTATAGTAACGACAAAAAAATTTTTAAAAATTTTTATTGTTCAAATAGGCTTAGAATGTCATGAAACGTCGAGATTTTAAGTTTGAGCGAAAAAAAAATTTCTGTCTGTCGGTCTGTAACTTTTTTTTGTGCGCACGTTTACTCTGGAACCGTTTAAGATATTGGCTTGAAATTTGGTACACGTATGTATTTCAACGTGATCTGGAACTAGATTATATTTTCATCTTGTTCCATAGAAGGGTTGGGGGTAAATTGGGGTAAATTTGGGGTAAATAGGTAAATTAAGCAGGTAAGAGTCCAGAAAATTGGTATTTAGTATATTAAAGAGAAGCTAAGGTCTCAAAAAAATTCTTGGCATTAGCCACCCCCATTACCACCCCCTCCCCATTATTAACGAGGATGAAAAAAAATTGTGATTTAGCGTATGTGTACAAGAACCAGAAACCTCAAAATATTTTTTTAGTTCATCCACCCCCACTACCACCCCTTAGCACCACCCCCACCCCACTACCGATGTGGGGTATCGTTTTATAGGTTTTTGGGGTAGAGGATTTCAAATATTATATTATTAAAGTTCCATAAGCAATTATTTCCACATACAACATTTTTTCGTTGTGAGTGACTTGGATAGAAAATCTGGATGTGGAAGTAGTGATTCCTTGGGCAGCGGTTTTTTTCTTTTCATTTACAGGGTATTTTTGAATTTAATAAATTCTTACCTCTATATTTTAAAATGAGACAGCAATTATGACAACTGCCAAATTTAAAAATGATATTTTCCTATCAGTTGCCAAATTTAGAAATCATATTTTCCTGTCATCTTCGGAACCAGGTACATTAAAAACAATTTGTATCCGTTTTGCTATATATTCACAGGGTATTTTTAAAGTTAATAAGCTCTAACTATTTTTTGAAATTTGACAGCAATTATGGCAGCTGCCAAATTTAAAAACCATATTTCCCTGTCAACTACTAAATCTGGCAGTTTATAAACAATATATATCTATTTTTCTATAAATTTATAGTGCATTTTTAAAATTAATAAACTGTTACCTCTATCTATATTTTGAAAATTGACAGCAATTATGACAGCTGCCAAATTTAAAACTCATATTTTCCTGTCAATTACTAAATCGAACAGATCAAAAATAATATATTTACAGGGTATTTTTAAAATTAATAAGCTCTTCCATCTATCTTTGGAAATTTGACAACAATTATGGCAGCTGCCAAATTTAGAAATACATATTTTCCTGTCAACTTCGGAACCAGGTACATGGAAAACACTATATATATTTTTCTGAACACCAACCTGTTATTGTATAAATTATTTAATTAAAAATCGTATTTTTTTATATTCGACAGTAATTTTGACAGTTGTCAACAACTAAATAAAAAATTCATCTAGACAGATCAATAGCTGATTAAAAGACGAAGATTTAAAAAAAACATTTACGAAAACTCAAATTTACGGCCCGTTAGAATAAATTTAATAGAAAAAACAGTATTTTTTTGTAAAAATATGATTTTTTATTAAAAATTTTAAAAAAATGAGAAATGAAATTTCAAAATCCGGCTAGAGGGATCGATAGGTAAATTCAAGACGCACATTTAAAAAAAAAATGTCTCAATACCTTAAAATTTACGACCTCTAGAATAATTTGGGTGGAACACTGGCATTTCTCGCCACTGTGCGTCGGTGATAGGCCCTGGTAGCGGAAATAGGCCGAGTTAAATGAATAGATAAAAAAATAAATAAATAAAATAACACCTTTCTGGTCTATACCCGTCAACCGTTACCAGCATTAAGTAATATTTTAGTCACTGTTCGGTTTCATATGTTAACGTTTTCTTCCTGCGCGTTTACTTCATGTGGTAAATAATTAAATTTTACTGTCTGGACAGTTGCATTAAATAAATAAAGAATTTCTCCCTGATTTGTATCTGCATTTAGGAAGTTGCACCTAGATCTAGTTAATAAAATTCATTGGTTTCAACCTGCAACAACTGATAAATAAATGAATAAATATAACTCCGCGAACTCCAATATAAAAGGAGAAACACCTAAACGTGTTGTGAAAACGAGAAAATAATTTCCTATTGCCATCACGATCAAGGTGGGCACCGGAATGCTCTTCCGCCACATACAATTTATCTAAACACATTAGTTTTCTAGTCCGGCCTTACCGAAATATAGGAACTTGCGAGGTTTGTACGCTACTGTAGTTTATGGTGGCGAACACGCAGAGTAAACAATTTTGCTGGTACAAGATAAAGCGGACATTTAGGTGCATAATTCGCTTCTAATTGTTTATGATTAATTGCTAGCTGCTCTGTTAGTATAATATTATCCCGCCGTGAAATTATGAGTCAAGGCACAGTTTGAGGTCCAACGAAAACTATTCACACCAAATATGAAAATTTGCTCAAAAATTCATTCATCGCAAACAGCAAAAGAAAAATACAATCCTACAACAGTATACAGGATGGCATATATTATTTGACAACAACATCAACAAAACACACTTATTTCCATTTAAGTAACTATAATGTATAACTGGAAAGCCAGGAGTTCGAATTGTGCCTTCCAAATGAGTGGATGTGTTTGAAACGTTTCCATTTAAAACATAAAAATATCGTGTAAAATTCCGTTAAATTTGATAAAGTCTAGATGAATTGTAGCTCAAAAAATTCCGCGTAAATCGATTCGTCATAACAAAAGAACAACATTTAAATAGAATTAATATTAGAAAATAACTAATTAGTGATCAGTGCTGCGTATAAAGAAACGAAAAAAGCGTAAACAAACAAGCGACCCAACGCAGGCATACTACAGTCATCTGATGCTCAAAAAAGAGGTTACCTGGGAAGTTTTCCGGGAGTTTTGAAAATTTGTGGTTTTATAGATTTCGATGTGCTCTTTCCGAATTTCTATTTTACCGCCTCGTATCTTTACCGCTCCCGCCGCCATATTGGAAAAATGGCGCCTAAAAACCGTTTTTTGACAATATCTCCTTTCCGATTCATTTTACGATAAAAACACGTATATAATAAATTAAACTGGAGAAAAATTCCTATCATTTTTCTAATAACTTTTTTTTTGTAAAAAGAATAGTTTTAGCGTACGAGTGCCGCAAAATCTACTCCAACATGCGTTTTGGCCAGCTCCGGAAACCTTGTTAAAACTTATTTCTTGTAAATGCAAAAAGGGATGTGAGAAATCCTGTGGTTGCAGAAAGGCTGGATTAAAGTGCTCCATTATATGCACGAATTGTAGTGGTACCTGTTATAATTCGCAAATTCTATCACAAGATAGCGATGAAGAGGAAGAAACAGAGACTGTTCTCGAGCAAACGTATGATGAAATCGAGGACGAAGAGGATTGCAATAAAACTGATAATCCCATCGCGGATTATGTGGATGAAATTTCTATCTGTGACGTTTTGATCGGAACTGAAGACGATGAACTCGCAACACCTGGTGCATCAAGAATAGCGAAGCGAAGGAGAATGCGCTAAATTTTGAAATAGTAGAACGCGCCACTTACTCTACCTCATGATGGTGTGGAAATGAGTTTTTTGGCCAAAACGCATGTTTCAGTAGATTTTGCGGCGCCCGTACGCTAAAACTATTCATTTTACAAAAAAAAAAATTATTAAAAAAACTATAGGAAATTTTCTCTAGTTTAATTTATTATATAACTGTTTTTATCGTAAAATGAATCGAAAAGGAGATATTGTCAAAAAACCGTTTTTAGGAGCCATTTTTTCCAATATGGCGGCGGGAGCGGCAAAGATACGAGGTGGCAAAGTAGAAATTCGGAAATAGCACATCAAAATCTATAAAATTACCAATTTTCAAAACTCCCAGAAAACTTTCCAGGTAAAACTACCAAATGACTGTACTAGCAAGCTAAGTAACCTTTTCATTAGGTAAATTACCAAGTGAGGTTTTTTAGGTCAAAATACGCTCGTCGTTAAGTGAAAAATTCTAGAGTGGTACATGCTGGCATAACAACAATTGATTGATATGGCTAATATGCAATTAATTTAGGTGATTAAATTTCTCAGTGCAAAGAAGTGAGAGGAAAACGAATGACAAAGACAATTGTTAAGTGAAAAATTCTACATAGAGTGGAACATATTAGCATAAAACCCTTAATAATCAAATGCATTACTCTTAAAGTTTGGTCATAATATTTTATTTTCTTAGATAAATTATTAAGCGAGGTTTTTCAGGTCAAAATTGCGCTCTTGGATAAGTGAAAAATTCTATATTAAATTCTACGCCAAAAATAGGGAGACCAGGTTACACGTGGAAAACAACAACCGAGAGGATCATGAACAAACTGCGAAAGAACGTAACATACTGGGAAAGAAAAGCGAGGTGAAAAATGAATTCCATAAAGAAATCGCAGTGATATATACTCTACCAGAACCAGAAACCGGGGAATCAGAAGTCTTACAAGAAGAAAAAGACTCGTAGAAGCAGAAATACAAAAAGATGAGCACAAACACTCCACATCATGATACAATGCGGTCACGCATTTCACAAATACCTACAGATAAATACTCTACCAGAACCAGAAACGGAGGAATCAGAAGACGCAGAAGGAGAAGAAGGAAATCTGTAAAAGCAGAAACACAAAAACGAAGAGCATAAACATTAACTATCACAAACACAATGCGGTAACGCATTTCACAAACACGTACACTGCCCATCCTCCACTCCTGTACCATGCGCCATGTGGCTCTTGTTACTGACAACAAGCATGATCCAAATCCAACCCAACATCGGAAACCGAGGAATCAGAAGACTCAGAAAAAGAAGACTCGAAGAAGCGGAAACACAAAAAGAGGAGCATAAACACTCAATATCACGACACAACGCAGCAACATATTTCACAAGAAGACTTAGATGAGGCAGAAGTCCAGAACCAGAAATACAAAAAAGGGAGCTTAACCGCTCCCTCACGACACAACGCGGTAAAGCATCTCACAAATACCTACAATGCGGTAACGCATCTACATCTCCCATCCCACATTCCTTTACCATGCGCCATGTGGCTCTCGCTGCTGGAAACAAGCATGACCTTAGTCCAACCCACCGTGGACGTAGCAGGCCCAGCTGTATAACCCTGGGAGTGGCAGCAATGCCTACCGCACGTTGGTAAATCAATCAATCAATCAATGTATAACTGGCACCTCACCCGGAGCCAGCCGGATATTCACGACGTGCAGCGCTGAGGCAGTTAAAAAACTAATTAGGAAGGGATCATATCAACTTGCATAAATAAAAATAAAAACAATTGTTTTAAAAAATGCAATAGTAAAAATGTACTATTCATTTTTGTTGTTTTGTTATAACCTGCGAATTGAAATAATTCTATTAGGTGAGTCTAATTAGGGTCGAATTAGGATTGTTTGCCATGTTGGGTTCGACAAACTACGATAGTTTAGTTAGTAATAGTTAAGCTGTAAGCTAACTTGACACAATTGAGTTATCTTTACCTCTATGATTGTTAAAATAAATACACGGATAACTGTACAGATCGGGCCGCCTCTGGTCCACAGCCGTATGCACAGCGTACCACCTCTCGGGAGTATCGCAAAGTTTATAGCTCTTATTGATCTATAAGGAAGGAAAGACATCCTTTTAAAGGAGTTTTTAGCAGATAGGATTTACCCGCTCTTCGGTTGGCAATGGTTACGCCCATCTCTACGCTTGATAGATAATCCTTAACCAAAGAGAAAATGCTGTTTCTTTATCTTTTGACGGTCGAAAATGCTTTATTGCAATAGAAACGTTGAGGTTGTCACTTAAGAGACTTGGATTGTGGAAAAAGAATTGTATTTTTCTCTCCCAAGCCGTAACAATGCTTATTCTTAAGGGGATATATTAGAGTATTGTACTTTGTGGTATGGTCCATTGGATAATAAATTTTATATATTTATTTAAATATATTTAAGCATATTGTATTGTGTATTAGATCAACTGTATTTATAAATGTATTTCTCATATTTGCAATACCTGATATAAGGATAATCCTATAAGAAAAGCATATTTATGTAAGAGAATTATGTACTATGAATTTTATGTTGAATATAGAGGCTTTATTTTGTTCGTTTCTGGCCATTTTAACTAAATAAATATCATCTCCCAGATTTGCTTCTATCGAGTTTTACGGAGGTGGATACTGAATATAGGCGAGGAAATATAGCAGTCACCCTTCAGTTTTTTTGGCAGTAAGTCGGATTGAGATGAGGTTTTTTGCATTCGCTTCGTTAACTCGTCTAGAAACGTTGTGCCATATTTTGGTCTTGTACTTTTTTGAAATTGCATTGCTGCATCGAAAAGTGCATTCTTATAAGTGCATCTTTTCAAGTGATGAAGAAAAAATTATATCTTCCAGAAAAAACTCCCGAATCATACGAATTTCAGCATCCGGGGGTTTTATGAGTCGCTGGACCTGAATGTGATGTCCAAATGAGACCCCTGTGCACCTGGAGGTCAGGGCGGCACCAGGAACGTCATCATCTGGAGTTCCCTGTAAACTCTGGAAAATCGATCGAAACTCGTTACCTGGAGGTTTTTCGGGTCGCTCGTCCTGAATCTGAGATCGGCACCCTCCTCCGGAGGACCTGGTGCGCGCGACGTGGCTAATAACGTCATCTCCTGGAGTTTTACTGAAATTACTTATCAAATCGATCGAAACTCGTTACCCGGGGGTTTTTCGGGTCGCTCGTCCCGAATCTGACATCGGCAACCTCCTCCGGAGGACCTGGTGCGCGACCTGGCTAATAACGTCATCTCCTGGAGTTTTATTGAAATTACTTATCAAATCGATAGAAACTCGTTACCCGGGGTTTTTCGGGTCGTTCGTCCCGAATATGACATCGGCAACCTCTTAACTTTTATCCACTCTTTTTCAATGAACTTACTTTATCACCAGAGTTGGAATAGTTGATTCAATTGAAACTATTCGAGGGATAGATGAAAGGTATGGGTACAAATATATGCAGGCACAATTTCAAAAATATCTGAAATTTATATTTTTTTTACAAATACATTAAGTTATCAAAAAAACTTTTCTTAATTTTACAGTTTATTCTAAATATCGTCCGCCTCATCAACTGATATGTTAGTACTTTCTTCAACGAGAGTGTCATTTTCGGCGGCAATTAATTGTTCTGTGGAATATTTCTCGACGTTGGTGCAATTTGAGCCGGCACAATTTTTGCAAGCGATATTGCAAATCAGTCCGTTCTTCCTACACCCACAGGAATAACCGCAGTCGGTTTTACATCCACAGAATATCAACTTCATTATATTCGGTGGGCCAGGTGGGTGAGTCATCCTTATGGGGATCAGCTTATCGTTCTCGTTTTTTCAACCCCAACCTGTTGGATCTAGGTGATGCTCTTCTCCAAACAACCAATTTTGTACTTGTAAATAAACCCGTTTAAGATGTTGAGTGAGGGCATCTACCGTAGGAATGATTTTTCCGATATCCATCTTTTTCTTCCTGGCAACTGCCATTAAGTACATTCTGTACCTGAACATTTCTACTAACTGAATTCTACTGAGCTTAAATTAGTCGGAGACATTTGGTTTTCTGAATGTAAGCAGTGCATTGTACATAGCTAGATATAAATGGCACCCGTGTTCCAAAATTTCCTCTACTGAAAGTCCAACATCCTTGAACTTTGCAGAATGGGGTTCAAGGTCAGGGAACTTTTGGAATGTTTTGAAAAATTTCACCTTCCTTTGATAGTGCGTTGCTGAGACAGTGTCGCATCCGGTAATAGCATGTAATAATAAAATACTATCGGCCACTGATGGCATATGAGCCAAACTCTTTGAAGAATATATTTCAGTAAAACTCCAGGAGATGACGTTATGAGCCAGGTCGCGCGCACCTGGTCCTCCGGAGGAGGTTGCCGATGTCAGATTCGGGACGAGCGACACGAAAAACCCCCGGGTAACGAGTGTCTACCGATTTGATAAGTAATTTCAGTAAAATTTCAGGAGATGACATTATTAGCCAGATCGCGCGCACCAGGTTCTCTGGAGGAGGTTGCCGATGTCAGATTCGGGACGAGCGACCCAAAAAAAACCCCGGGTAACGAATTTCTACCGATTTGATAAGTAATTTCAGTAAAACTCCAGGAGATGACGTTCTTAGCCAGGTCGCGCGCACCTGGTCCTCCGGAGGAAGTTGCCGATGTCAGATTCGGGACGAGCGACTCGAAAAGCCTCCAGGTAACGAATTTCGATCGATTTTCCATGAGTTTACAGGGAACTCCAGGTGATGACGTTCCTGATGCCGTCCTGACCTCCAGGTGCACAGGGGGCTCATTTGGACATCACATTCAGGTCCAGCGACTCAAAAAACCCCCGGGTGCTGAAATTCGTATGATTCGGGAGTTTTTTCTGGAAGATATGAATTTTTTCTTCATCACTTGAAAAGATGCACTTAGAAGAATGCACTTTTTGATGCAGCAATGCAATTTCAAAAAAGTACAAGACCAAAATATGGCACAAAGTTTTTAGACGAGTTAACGAAGCGAATGCCAAAAACCCCATCTCAATCCGACTTACTGCCAAAAAAATTGAAGATTGGGGCTATTTTTGTGTTATATTCCTCGTCTAATAGAGAAATATGTATATCTTATTTTTGTATACAGAGTACCCCAGTGAAGGCGGTAAGTACGCCATGAATTATTTCGTATATCGGCAAGAGACAAGCTGATAATACTTCCACGGAAATTGGATAGAATTCTACAAACTTGGTCTTTTATATTGAGTACATTGTCTGTAGGAAAGAAATATTGCCAATTGGATGAATTATTACAGTACCTAAAGGTAAAAAAGATGCGAAATTTAGAAATAATGTCTTATGTAATATTTTCTTACGAGCCTAATGGCAGATAGAGCACTTCAAGGTGAGTCTAGATCACCAACGAAAAAGATATTTTGGACACTGGTTAAGAAGATATAGGGTGTTTTATGAATTTGGTCTGGAAATTCAAAGATTCTGCAACAGTTGGATGTAATCGAATGAAATTTATCACTAACATTCATCAACTGGAACTTGTCAGAATCGCCTACTTGGTTTGGAAAAATCCAAGGCCGGACTCGAAAAAAAAATCAACCCTCCTCGTTTTTGACAAGAAAGTACATTTTTCTATTTTATTTCTGAAAAACTATTAGCGGATTCGGAAAGTACTGTAAAAATGCTAGAGATTCAATTTTGACGGCACACCTAAACCGTTTCGGCAAGAAAATCACAAACAATTTAGCGCATCACGACTAACACTTTGGCCAGACTTTATCTATGGAATGGTTTCATAGAGTCCATTGAAATGCTTCAGATCCATATCCCTTCCAAGACTTCACACAATACATAGCAAAAACCTTCCTACCTAATTCATAAGAAGAAGAAAAATCAATAATAATAAATTATAAGCTAAATTATTGTTTTGGTTAAGAAATATACCAACACAGTTTGATTTTGAAATTGAAAAGAATAGTAACCTATGGAGGTTTTGTTTATAGTAGAATTTTAGTACGGGTGGTACTATTTAAAGTACATTTGCAATTTCTATTCTAATCAATATATAACTTTTGATTTTAAATCTAACCTTGATAAATTCCGAGGGCCTTTTGGTGTTTTCCTTCAATTTTTTTGTAGTAAATTCTAGACAAATTTTATAGTTTTGTCTAAAGTCATATGTAAAAGTGTTAGCAAATATTGACATCTTTGCCTAGTTAACAAAATTTAACTATTCTTAAAGTTAAGTAAGTCAACCTATCTCTGTAGCTAACATCTGCAGTATTTTGGTCAGATGAAATTAATGTACACCAGTCGAAATTTTCACTTAGTTTTAACTTTTAAACATTTTTATTAATTTTTTATAATTTGTTTTTCTCCATATAACATAACTTCATTTAAACATTGTAGATAGATTGTATTTTTACACGAATTTATTAATTATATTGTTTTTTAAATTCCTGAGTTTGATTGTGTCCACCTGTAAAAATGTCCAGAATATCACAACTTATTTGTTTTTGCTTAGAAATATTGTTGAAGTATTGCAGAATAACTGGTGCCAAGAACTAGCTTTTAAATGACTCGAACCTCGACCCAACCACTGAGCTTAGCTGGTTGTTACGTTTCGTTCACCTTTGGTCTTTAGCCACCAACTGGGCGGAAAGATGACATCGCAAAGTGTTAACACATTTATGTGTGCATGCTTTTTCTAGATTATACCCATAATCCATCCAGATTTTATTATTTTAGATAGGTAGATTAGATACCATACTGCTACTTGCTGGGTAAGAAAATTTTTTGCTACACTCAAAGAAATAGTATGGGTAAATTCAACAAAAAAAAGGGTTAACTAACAATATCGTTAATTTTGTTAAACTAAATTATATTGATGGTATTTTTAAACAAAAGGTGATTGTTATTTTTATTAATAAAAAGTTGTCGTACAACAAATCAAACATTAACTTAATAAACAGATGAATAAGACTATTATTTTTATCGTCTGACTATTATTTTGTTGAATTCTGTCAAATTAAACTAGATAATAGTGTATTTTATTTTTAACTATTGTCGAATTGTAATTGTAAACCCAGTAGCAGTTTGCTCTACTATTATAGTTGACAGATAAACCAATATTATTGTAGAGTTAACCCGCAGTTCCGTTTACATAAACATAACATCGTTCTGCCATCCACTTTGATGAATTAAGACATCGCATCAGCGCTGTGGTTTCCAAATAGTATGGGTTAAATCAATCAAAAAAATAGTATATATATATATATATATATATATATATATATATATATATATATATATATATATATATATATATATATATATATATACTGTTCATTTTGTTAAATTGAAGTATATTTAATAGTATTTTTAAACAAAAGGTGATTGTCACACAACAAAATAAACATTAACTTAAAAAATTGGTGCATAAGACTATAATTTATTCATCTTACTAATAATTTGTTGAATTTTGTCAAATGAAACTAGAAAAATAGTAGACTTTATTTTTAAGTATTATCGAATTGTAATTCTAACCCAGTATTAGTTCGCTGTATTATTGTACTTTGTAGACAAACCAATAATATTGTTGTCTTCTAGAAGTTGTAAAAGGGAATTACCATAAAATTTGCTTGCTTACCACGTAGTCTATTACAGAAATGATTCCTAGATGACGCCACATACAAATCACTGACAATCATCAATCATGCATTATCTTATACTCTTATGAATTTATAGAAAATTAATAACATGATTGCAATGGTCAAATTCTCTCAGGGATCATCGATATATTTGGATGGATCTTATAAACGATCTCTAATCTTTAGTTTGGGTGGTCTGATGTCTCAATACTGAGATTTTGGCTAACCAAAAAAAACTTCATCATACAATAAAGTGTAGATCAACCTAAAAATTAGTTGGTGAACAAAAAACAAAGTCTTTGTACTATTTAATTGTAGACCAAATTGAAAATGGTTAGTGAACATAAAAAAATGTCATTGTACTATTTAATTTGTTGTTCTATAAGAAGATATGATTATTAAACTACTATTTGTTTACGAAAACAAATAAAGTTGTTGTATGACTATTCTTTTCTGATTGATTTAACTATGAAACTAGATAGGCGCGATTTCATATGCTCTTTTTGGTAGAATTCACCTATCATTTTCTTTGAGTGTATGTATTATGTGAAGTCTTAGAAGGTACATGGATCTAAAGTATTTGAATAGACTCTATGAAACCATTCTATAGATAATGCCTGGTCAAATTGTTAGTCGTGATGTGCTAAATTATTTTGTAATTTTTTGCCGAAACGGTTTAGGTGTGTTATCAAAATTTAATCTCTATTCTGATGGCATTTTTTCTGTACTTTCTGAATCCGCTAATAGTTTTTCAGAGATGCGATAGAAAAATGTATTTCTTTGGCAAAAATTAGGAGAGCAAATTTTTTGCGGGTTCGAAACTGGATTTTTCAAAACCAAGTAGACCATTCTGACAAGTCCCAGCTGAGGAATATTACTGGTATATTTTATTCTATTACATCCAGCTGTTGCAGAGGTATAGCTCTTTGAATGAATCTTCAGACCAAATGCATAAAACACCCTGTATAAGTGTAATCTCCCATATCCAAAACCATTAACTAAAGTTGTCAATAAAACAAAATAAAAACTTGGTCCAAAATCCAAGAAGTAGACGGTAGGTCGTGTATACGTACTTAACCAAGTAACGACATATGCTAAAATATTGCTTGATAATATCAGAAGGGAGAGTACCTATTTGCACAAATGTCAGAGTGTCATACGCGACCAGGCGCGACGATAATAAAGCCTACCCCAATTTTCCAGCACTTCTCAAACAATATTATTAAAAACTTTTGAAATTTTCGTTTATTTTTTCTCCAAATCTATGGGCTTTAGACCTCATGTTTTTTGTTTGCCTAGTTGTTCCCCACCACCAGATTTTTCAAATGACATGAAACGAATTACACCCTGTATACTTATTATTTCCTTTCACTTTTTAGAACTTATCATTAGGTTCAAGCCTTATGACAGGGAAACAATTTATCTGTTATAGATTATGGGTGGAAAATTGTTGCACTAAATTATTTATGGTTACTATGATCCAGCACAAACTGCTGTATCTATTACATTGCAAGTGTAAGGATGGATATCAAGGGAAATGTCAATGTGTCGCTACTGGGACGAATACTGCACTTTGAATGAATTGTCACGCCCTTGACTGCAAATTTTTCAGTTTTGTAGGGGACTCAAATTTAGAATTATGGTATATTACGTTTATTGGAGTTCAGCTTTATTTCTTTATACTTTTGATCTACTATAGGCACTTTACTTACAACACAATTTTCAAAATTGCCAAAGGAACGAGAATCAGAAATCATTCAATTTTTTCCTGAGAATGGTTCATTTAATGAAGAAGTCATAACCACCATTTCTTGCCATTTTGGCAGCATATTCATTTTAATGCGGATATTACGTTCTATATAAATATAAATTAGGCATCATTCGAATTTTGCAAGTTTTGGAATTTTCTAGGGGTCGGGAAGATAAGCCAAATTTAAATTACTTAGCTCATTGGCAAGTACTCAAATAATTCGCCGTGCAGGTAAATATAGGTAAAAACATAGTTAAAAGACAATATAACGGCTATATCTGTTTGTTTCGGCGTTTTCAGACATGCTAAGAACTTGAAATTTTGCGAGCAGAGGGACTAAACTCGAGAAACGTAATCGGGAAATTGTCAAATTCAAAATGGTCACCCCAATATGGCGACTTAAAGTTTAGTCAACTCCAAACTTGGATAATTTAGATGGTCATTATTTGAATAGTTTAATTTTTGTTTGATAATGATTGGATGGGGTTGGTATTCGTTATTCTTAGCTACCTTAACGAACCCGTAGTGCAACACAGGCATTTTGCCAGTATTATATAAAAAACCGCTGCCCAAGGAATCACTACTTCCACATACAGATTCTCTGTCCAAGTCATTCACAACGAAAAAACTTTGTATGTGAAAATAATTATTTATGGAACTTTAATAATATAATATTTGAAATCCTCTACCCCAAAAACCCATAAAACGACACCCCACATAGGTAGTGGGTTGGGGGTGATGATAGGGGGGTGGTAGTGGGGGGTGGATGAAGTAAAAAAATATGTTGAGGTTTCTGGTTCCTGTACATGCACTAAATCACATTTTTTTTTCATCCCCTTTAGTAAGGAGGTGGGGGTGGTAATGGGGGTGGCTAATGCCAAAATTTTTTTTGAGACCTCAGCTTCTCTTGTATACACTAAATACCAATTTCATGGACTCTTACCTGCTTCATTTACCCATTTACCCCAAATTTACCCCAATTTACCCCCCAACCCTTCGACGGAACAAGTTGAAAATATAATCTAGTTCTAGATCTCGTTAAAGTACATATGTGTACCAAGTTTCAAGTCAATATCTTAAACGGTTTCAAAGTAAACGTGCGCACAAAAAAAAGTTACAGACAGACAGACAGACCGACAGACAGACAGAAATTTTTTTTTCGCTCAAACTTAAAATCTCGACGTTTCATAACATTTTAAGCCTATTTGGACAATAAAAATTTTTAAAAATTTTTTTGTCGTTACTATACTTCCACTGGACGTGGAAGTAATTAAACCACAGGCATTGTTATTTAAAACAATAATATAATCTTTATAACTACTCAGCAATTCTTTACTTTGATGATAAGTATTATGTAATTATGTTCACAATTCTTAAAAGTTAAAATATTAATCATCGCGCACCGTGTTAAATATATAAAATAAAAAGAATTCCTTATTACTTTTACTGTGATTTGAAGTTACTTTTTATTTTGTGTTTCATTGTTCTTGAGATGGCCCCAGGGGGATTCTACTTACTTGGGAATTTCCGTGTGCCTGTGTAAACCGGGCTCCGTTTTTAAAGTAAACAGCTGCATTCTTAACTGAGATGGACTATAAGTGTATGATTAAGAAATAATATCCCATTCTTTATTATTGCAACCCACTCAATATTAAAATTGTACGTGTTATTTCAACTAAATTTAATGAAATAATTTAATACTAATTGCAAATTTTGCGATTTATTTATTTTTATTTATCACCATTTTTTCTCTTCCTTCTCGGCTTTGGATGAACCATCAACCAATAGCCCTTGCTTTATAGTGCAGTTTTGATACATGCAAACAAAACTGATCCAGCATATTATGATTTTCATTCCTACCATTATCCACTGTACAGTACCGTAAACAAAGCTATATAACAATGTATATTTACGCAAACCATACAAATACGCATAGATGCACACATGCATACACATCTATTATTGCCGGAGTATACACGGGGACACTCATTTCACGTCAAGGGGACCATCTTGATGGCTTTATATGTAGACAAAGATATGGGGATACGGTATGATATGGGTTAAAAATATACGCAGGAGTAATTAACACCAAGGTTCGAAAAATTATTTAATTTATAAGCTTATATCTGTTGATTTAAAAACCTAAGCCCAAGGAAACACTATCCAAGCAACGAAAAACATTTTGATACTATATTTGCACTCGTCTATGTGGAAATAACTTGGAACTTCAATAATATAATATTTGAAATCATCGACCCCAAAAACCCATAAAACAATATGCCACATCGGTAGTGGGGGTGGATGATGATGGTAAAAAAAATGGTTGAAGCCTTTGATTCTTGTACACACATTAAATAACAATTTTATTTCTTTCACTCCTTTTAATAATGGTGTGGGGGTGATAATAAGTGAAGTGTAAAAATATTTGAGACCTTAGCTTCTTTTATATATGCTAAATACCAATTTTGTGGACTTTTATTTATTTGATTTACCCCATTTACCCCCAAACCATTCAACGGAATAAGATTAAGTATAATCTAGTTCCAAATCTCATTAAAATACACACGTGTACCAAATTTCAAGTCAACATCTTAACTGGTTCCAGAGTAATTGTGCGCACAATAAAAGTTGCAGACAATCCGACAGACAGATTTTTTCTCAAATTTAAAATCTCTAAGCCTATTTGAAAAATAAAAATTTTTAAAATTTTGTTTTGTGTTACTATACTTCCACTGGATGTGGAAGTAAAAAATTAAATAATGCCCTGAAGACCTCAAAGTTTTGTCAATATATTATTAATATTTCGTGGAGGGTAAAATCTCAGCTCTATTAGTTTATCCATTAAAACGTTTGTGTCATTTTGGTCTAAGTAAACAAAGTTTTATGATTTATATCCCAACACTGTCCGCATGTACAAACATTATTATCGATACGTATTATATCTTAAAAAGGTCTGAAGGGAATCGGCCATGATTAAATTCTTTCAATAGTAAAATTATAAAATTTTCTGAATGTATAGAAATTATTGTACATACATGTTTATTGGGAAATTACTTCCACATCCAGTGCAAGTATAGTAACGTAAAAAAAAATTTTATTGTTGAAATGGGCATAAAATCTCATGAAACGTCGAGATTTTAAATTTGAGCGGTCTGTCTGTAACTTTTCTTGTGCGCACGTTTACTCTGGAACCGATTAAGATATTGACTTGAAATTGGGTACACGTTTGTATTTTAACGAGATCTGGAACTACATTATAATTTGATCTCATTGAGTTCAAGGTTGGGGGGTAAATTGGCGTAAATGGGGATAATTATTATTATTATTATTTTTTTTTTTTTTTTTTCGGTTTGCCCGCTGCCGGACAGGACTTCCGTGGCCTCCGACACCTCACGGTAGCCGCGCCGGCGAATTCCTTGCAGCCACTCTCCACGACCTGTGGAGTTAGTGACTGCAAATACCTAAATCGTGTACCCTAAGTAGACGAAGGGACCCCAAGATAACCGCCTTCTGCATCTGGCCTGCCAACCATTCTGCCGAATTCTGACAGGCCGGTATGATCTTCAATTCTGAGAGCAGCGAAGGCTTCATCCCTCCGAGTACGCCGATTATTAGGACGACCATCTTGACAGAGTAGCCTGGGTACAGCACTTGGAGCTCATACCGGAGATCACGATATTTGGTCCGTTTTTCCCCCTCCTTCAAAGCGATGTTTGTCTCAGCAGGTGCTGAGAATTCGATGACAAACATCACTTTGTTCTGATGGTCGAGGAGGACTATGTCAGGCTTGTTGGCTTGAATTAGCCTGACGGTCGTGAACGAGTAGTTCCAATAAATTCGGCACCTCTCGTTCTCGACAACGGACTCAATATCTCCGGGGATGTAAGGCAGCACTGGTGTTTGGTCTACCCCATACGAGTGCCGTAGATGGTAGTATAGCACTCGCAAAGCCGCGTTATGGCGGTGGATGTAGGCCGAAATCGCGTATACCGGGCATGCTGAAAGCAAATGCATAAGCGATTCCGGCGCCTGACGGCAGGTCCTGCAGTTAGTATCAGGGACCTCTACACCCATTACGCGGCTCCGGTAGACCTATTATTATTATTATTATTATTATTATTATTATTATTATTATTATTATTATTATTATTATTATTATTATTATTAAATTAAGCAAGTACTTAGGACGTATCAGAAAATAATTTGTTATTTTGCCACTGTAAGAATGTTTACATATTTGATATTTGTTCCCACTAAATTCTTACCTTAAGGTTCGGTAGGTACTTTCATCTCCAGTTAAGTCTATTATATAGATAGAGCCCAATTATTGACATAATTGTATCCAAAGACTGGGCCTTAAAATGCTTGATCAATAATAGCAGACGAGCATATTATGGACTTGGGGAATTAGTATTTATTTACCCTCGACCCCAAAAGAGGGTGTTATTAGTTTGACGCGTATGTTTGTATGTCTGTCTGTCTGTGGCTTCATATCTCTTTAACGGGTGATCCGATTTTGATGCACTTTTTTTTTGAAAGAGTATTTTGTCGAGAAGGTTTTTGCCATATTAGATCTTGATGTTTGGTCGCCATCTTGATTACAAGCTTTCATTTAACTTACCTTGTTCTTGTGGGTCAAATTTTGCAACTGAATTTTAAGATAGTAATCCCCAACCAATTGAGCTAAAATTTTGCATACACGTTTAGTTTGGATGACAATACATGGTTAGCTAAGTGACCTCATTCCAAATCCAATATGGCGGACTCCCAAAAATGGCGGACCAGTTATTTTTTATGCACCCCCATGATATGGGTATCAAATACTGAGAAGAATACGAAAATAAAATGACGTCACACTAAATTCAATATGGCGGACGCAACTGAATTTTAAAACAGTTGAGCTGAAATTTTGCGTATACGTTTAGTTTGGATGACAATGCATGGTTAGCTAAGTGACGTCATTCCAAATCCAATATGGCGGACCAGTTATTTTTTATGCACCCCCATGATATGGATATCAAATGAAAAGGGTTTGCTGAGAAGAATTCGAAAATAAGATGACGTCACACTAAATTCAATATGGCGGACGCCCCAAGATGGCGAACAAAATTTTTTAGTTTTACCACTATAATTTGATCGTATAGTGTATTCGCTCATACGTTGCATTCTAAGAATTGATGAAGGATTCGGTTTAAACTGTAAGTTTTATATCGGATAGGAACGATGCAATGAATATACACTTCTCCAAGAAATTAACGCACCACCAAAAAATAACCAAAAGTTTGATGTTAGTTAATTTTTAACCCCCGACCCAAAAAGAGAAGTGTTATAAGTTTGACGCGTTTGTTTGTATGTCTGTCTGTCTGTCTGTCTGTCTGTGGTTTCATATCTCTTCAACGAGTAATCCGATTTTGATGCACTTTTTTTTATTTGAAAGAGTATTTTGTCGAGAAGGTTTTAGACCATATTAGAATTCTCCATATGGAACTTCTCTAGAAATTGTCCGATTGAAGTAAAATTGAAAATATGCAGATAATTATGGTAGCCGAATATGATTTCGGCCTCATTTTGATTCGGTCATATGAAACTGGTACGATTAGATACATTGATCGGGGTTTTTTTTTAATTTTCAATTTTTTAACCTGCGACCCAACTCGTATGTTTGTATGTTTATCTGTCTGTCTGTCTGTCTGTCTGTCTGTCTGTCTGTCTGTCTGTCTGTCTGTGGCTTTATATCTCTTTAACGGAAGATCCGATTTTGATGCAGTTTTTATTAAAATTAAATATAACACATAAATATATTTATAATAGAACCTGTCGTCTTGTAGACTATGTGTGACTAGTAGAATACAAAATTGGACCGCGTCGACTTAAAGGTTAAAAAGTTCTGTGTGGAACTCATAATATAATAATACGCTATGTTGTATGTATATGTTTAGTTTAAAAAGTATAAAATAAAATTAAATTACAAATTTAAAAAAACGACACAAAAATATCGACTAAATAACTAATATAAAAAAATAAATTAACACGACTTTAAAAATTATGAAATAATGATTCCATATACGAACTCTTATGATTTATTTAAATCCAGCTTACATTTTCTTTATGTCCTCGAGATTTGCTTTCTTATACGCATGAATGTGTCGGGGGCTGCTGTAAAGACGAACTACTAAATAGTTATATTCAAAACAGCAACCCCCGATATATTCGTGCGTAGAAGAAAGCAAATCTTGAGGACATAAAGGAAATGTAAGCTGGATTTAAATAAATCGTTAGAGTTCGTATATGGAATCAAAATTATTTCATAATTTTTAAGTTGTGTTAATTTATTTTTACTTCCACATCCAGTGGAAGTATAGTAACAACAAAAAAAAATTTAAAAATTTTTATTGTTCAAATAGGCTTAAAATGTCGTGAAACGTCGATATTTTAAGTTTGAGCGAAAAATAAATGTCTGTCTGTCGGTCTGTCGTTCTGTAGGTCTGTCGGTCTGTAACTTTTTTGTGCGCACGTTTACTCTGAAACCGTTTAAGATATTGACTTGTAATTTGGTACACATATGTACTTTAACGAGATCTGGAACTAGATTATATTTTCATCTTGTTCCGTCGAAGGGTTGGGGGGTAAATTGGGGTAAATGGGGGTAAATGGGTAAATCAAGCCGGTAAGAGTCCATAAAATTGGTATTTAGTATATATAAAAGAACTTAAAGTCTCAGAAAATTTTTTGGTATTAGCCACCCCCATTACTACCCCCCACCTCATTATTAAAGGGGGTGAAAAAAATAAAATTGTGATTTAGCGTGTATACAAGAACCTAAGCCTCAAAACTTTTTTTTTACTTAATCCACCCGCACCTACACCCCTCTGCCACCACCCCCAACCCCCAGTACCGATGTGGCATATCGTTTTATAGGTTTTTGGGATAGACTATTTGAAATATTATGTTGTTAAAGTTACCTCGAGTAGTATGGATGCGCGGTGGCTTTCCTCGTCTACTATGGATGCGCAGTAGGTTTCCCCGAGTATTATGGATGCGCAGTGGCTTTTCTCGAGTATTTTGGATGCGCAATGACTTTTTTCGAGTATTATAGACCGCAGTAGGTTGCCTCAAGTAAGTATGGATGCGCAGTGGCTTTCCTCAAGTACAATAGATGCGCAGTAGGTTACCACCAGTATTATGGATGCGGAGTGGCTTTTCTCGAGTGCTATAGATGCGCAGTAGTTTACCTCAAGTGATATGGATGCGCAGTGAGTTACTTCAAAAAGTATGAATGCGCAGTGGCTTTCCTCGAGTAAATTGGATGCACAGTGGGTTACCTTGAGTAGTATGGATGCGTAGTAGGTTTCCTCGAAGAAAATGCTCGAAGTAGAGTACTTTTATCGTGTAGTTTACGGCACACAACAATTTTTTATATCTTTGTCATGCCATTTTCTGCGTATTACTTCCACATTCAGTTAAAGTATATTAACGCAAAAAAAAATTTTTGGAAATTTTCATTGTTTAAATAAGCTTAGAATATCATGAAACGTTAATATTTTAAGTCTGAGCTAAATAAATTTGTCTGTCGCAACGGTCTGTATATTAGTCTTGTATCTTTTTAGTGCTCACGATTACTCTGGAACCGGTCTCAAAAAAAAATTGGCATTAGCCACCTCTATTACCACCCCCACCCCATTATTAAAGGTGGTGAAAAAATAGTGTGATATAGTGTGTGTACAAGAGCCAAAGTTATCAAGAATTTTTTTCACTTCACCCCTACCACCAACCCTTCCTCTATTACCGATGTGGCATATAATTTTATGGATTTTTGGGGTACATTATTTCAAATATTATGCTATTAAAGTTCCATAAACAATTATTTCCACATAGTCGAGTGCAAATATAGTATTTTGTTGTAAGATACTTGGATGTGGAAGTAGTGATTCCTTGGGCAGCGGTTTTTTTATATTAGTTATTTAGTCGATATTTTTGTGTCGGGTTTGTTATTAAATTTGTAATTTAATTTTATTAGTATATAATTTAAATCAATGGGATTTGAGATAATAGGAACGGTATAGATGTGGATTAAAACTTTTGGAAATTCACATAAGAAGCTATATCGTAGAATGATGGGCTGGCGAAATTAATATATAAGCATATAATTGAATCAATTGGATTTGAGATATTGGGAATGATGTGTGCATATTACTGTTAGTCTTCTATAATTTATCAAAATATAGTAAGTTAGAAGGTTTATTTACATTTTAAATATGAAATAAAACAATAATATTTTTACTACAGTTTTATTTTATTTAAAATAATGCAATAATATATATATCATACATATATCTAAATATAAAACTAATAATATAATTTAAATATACAGGCTACATATTAACAAATAAGTCAAAATATATATCATCTACATAAATTAAGTACAGCAATTCACAATCTTAAATCCCATTGATTTAATTAGGTACTAATATATTAGTTTCACCAGCTTATCATACTGTTATTCCTCTAGTATCGATCTAGCTTTTTATGTGAATTCCCAAAAGTCATAATCCACATATATACTGTTCCCATTGTCTTGAATCAAAATTCTGCAAAATAAAGCTCCATAAGAAAATACATGGGGTCTTGTCACCGAACTGTCGTAGCTTATCTACTACTATTTTCAATAAAATGTGGTAAACTGTTAGAGTTTCATGGAGAAAAGATCTAATATTTAATCGTTTTTTTAACCAGTGATCAATTAACATATTTCTACATTACTTCATTTCAACAAATACTTATGTCAGTGAACGGATGGCTTAAATCTTCAATATTTGTTACTTAGCAGCAGAAAATTAAAATTCCGAACAAAATATTAGCTCTAGTGATTTTGTTTAGGAACAAACGGAGTGTTGAAAATGCAGCTTTGATATAAACTGTTTATAGTAAAGCTTGCACAGTATTTACATATAGATGGAAGATGGGGACAAATGAATTGGCCTACATTGTCTTCCTTTCTGTAGAATTAATGATTTGGGAGATTTGGAAGTATAAATATGTCGTCCGAACGTTTATAAGACGAAGTATGTACAGTCTAGGTGCCCGCGTACATAAATGCAATTTATACATCTCCTCGTATAACTTCTTTTACGGCATAATTGCGCCTAGTCTATCACTTTTTTCCTGTGCGAGAATTTTCGTTCCTCCTCGGCATAAAAAAGACGATTTCCACACGTCGGACTGGAAAATCGGCAAAATGCTAACTTGTGACTATACATTTTTATTAACCATGGTTAACAACTTGAGACATATGCGCTTTGGGTTTAACAACGATCTTTTAATACAAATATTGTAATATAATATTGTCAATACCACCGGCTGAACATCCGGTCACAACTCGGGGCCACTTCGTAGAAATTATTAAAGTTACAATTAAAATATTAACATCATTTATTAATTAAGCATATTCCATGGCAAAGAAACTAAAAAGACACAGTAACAAAATAAAATAAATTAAATAGTGTTAAAGAAGCATCTAGTTCTTTCCACAAGCACATAATGAGAATAAATGTGTGTTCACAAGTTATATTGGACTTCTCTTTCTCATTGATTGAGAAAAATTCATATTGTCAATAAATGCTTGATCATTGCCTACAAACTTAGATAGCTCCTAGTTCGATGTTATTAATTAGAATTGTAATACGACGTTTTACATCCTTTATAGCTATTAGAAATTATTAATAAGCTGTGTATTTTATGAATTCAAAAGTAAATGATACTGGATTTGGTTTATTTATTATTAATTTAAATTGGAAATTATTTTATTAGGCTTTTCTATTGTTATATTTATCTACAGGAAATTTGCCAAAGAGAAATTTTGTCAATTTCACATCAAGAAATGGTTATAACATGTGACAATATCTATATCAATATTCGTATAACTCCAGAATATCCCCTTGGCCAATTCTCAAGGTATATCAGCCCCTTTCGCCACATGACGCCGACGCCTTTGAATCAGAGCGAACAATCAAGCTACCTTACGCCATCTCTTGCAACGAGCAGTCACTTTTCGTCGCGCAAGCCGTACCTCCGAAGAGTCCTTTTTACAAGGACTAAGGACGATTCAGGACGAACGACGTTGGAACGTCTGCCCTGCAGGTGGTGAAACCGTATTGACACAAATTATTTAGGCTGCATAAATATCGCATGCGCCAGCAATTTGGTAGTTATTAAAAATGCATGAGGTTAATAATTACAACTGATTTTTAGTTGATGTATTATTATTAATCGTACGCTTTTAAAACAAGTATGATTAAAGTGAATGCAAACAATTTACGCTGAAACAAAAATTTTCTGCTATGTTCCGTATTATCTCCGGTCCTAGTAATCGCTACATCGCAGAAAATAAAACTACTAATTCTATAAAAAAATATAAAAACCATTAAAAATTGCCCCTTTTTTATAATTTGAGAAATATATTTTAATAATGCAGAGATATTAGCGAAAGGGGGTGAAACTCTGCCTTTTATTGAAATAGACCTTTGTACCAAATTTTAGCGAAGAATATTATTTCTTTTTATCATCCAGATTATATCATTGTATACCTGCGTGCTTAAAAGAATTAAAGTTTGGTTTATTCAAGAAAAGAATTAAAAATGGATTTAAAAAACCTAGACAATATATCAGTCAACAAATTGACGTACAAATTTTCCTACATAGAGCCTTATTTATCATGAACACATTATTACTTGCACATAGTCACTACGTGATTGTTAATAATAAATATTTTCCTTTTTAACCTATTTTTAAAAAATTACAAAATGAAGAGGCTCTCAATTCCATTTTTCTTCGCGACCCGCTACAGTGTTTTCGCACCGCCACATGAAATCAGAGTTTACGTTAAAAAACGTTGCAGCCGCCGCAGCCGGCCACAAAAAAGTTTTTAATTCAATTGTAGATAGCAACCCTCCCCCCCCCCCCCCCATCCACTTGCAAATGTCTAAGAAACTCTGGTTTTTATTCGTCTAACTTGCTTTCGTTTATCTTGCGATGTAAATTTGGGACAAAAATGGGTGTATATAATTAAGAACCACGAAGTATCTTCCAGCAGAACTATCGAGAGGGGGGAGGGGTGAGTGATTCCCCTAGGCACGGGCTTTTGAAATGTTGAAAATTTGTATTACAACAGGTCTACAAAAAAAAAAAAAATTTGCTCCAAGGACTAAACCTATCATGCCTTAAGTATTTTTGTGTGCTGAATCCGAATTTTGAATTTAAAAAAATTTCTACCGCGTAGATTTCGAGTAAATTCCTGTTTTTATAGTCAAAATATGTTTTTTGACAATAAAAACCGGGATTTACTCGAGATCTACTCGGTAGAAAATTTTTTAAATTGAAAATTCGAATTCAGCACACAAAAATACTTAAAGCTTTAGTCCCTGAAGCAGAATTTTTTTTTGTTTTGTAGACCTGTGTAATTTTTTATAGCGTATTTTAAAAAACATTTTCTCCCCCCCCCGCTCATCAAAAAATTTTCTGGATTTTTCTCCTCGATGTTTTTGGGATACCCCCTACCGCTCATTAAGAACTGTTGTACCCAACCCCGCTCATTGATTTAATTTTTTTTTTCACAGGACCCATATTTTCTCTCCACGGCCGGCGGCATTGCCTTCGAGGCTTATCATGCTATTTTCGCTTCAAGATGGTTCCATTCATGTATCTTATGCCGCCCAGTCTATTATTAAATGTTTAGTAAAATTAGGAGTAGATTTTTACTTAGGTTAATTAGAGAAGATGAAATTGTGAAATTCTATATAAGATTAAAAGTGGATTATTTAGTGTATATAAAAACCCACATATAAGGTTTCTTACGTGGGGTATCTTTATTTGCTATGTACTGCTTGAGTTTATGTTAAAATTTATATTTTGTATTTTCACTGGAAAAAAATTATTATTATATTATTATTATTATTTAAACAGCTGAAAACAAAAAAAACTTGGAAATTTAAATCGCTTATATTTTAAGTGCAACGGCTCGTAGAGGATAAATTGTTTTTTAATTGTAGGTTTTTACATTTATCTTGCAATGGTATTAAAATAATGTTTTATTTTCATTTAAACTTTTTCTTGCATTTGTTCATAGCTTTCAAAATTATAGTTATACACAAATTTAAGTAATGTGGATTTTTTTATTAAACCAAAACTGGTAAAAGAATTATGACAATAAATTAAAAAACAACATTAACAAAACTAAATGTAAATACTCTTGGCCGGATTGTTGGAATTTTCTATATAATTGCTGAATATTCTATAGTAGTACAGTACCTAGAGGTAAAAAAATATGTAAAATTTCGGAATAATTTCATATATAGTTAAAATTTTTCTTTATGGGTTATTATTGTAGTAAAAGATATCGTCTTCAGTTTCTATATAGTCCGGATACTTGCTCTTATCCTGAAGGGGGTGGAAACCTAAAATGAGATATTCAATATTTGAAAAAGGATTACTAATTTATTTTTGAAACGTAGGATAGTTATGTTTTTGGGACCGATGATTACGAATCTGAAGTCAAAACTAAACAATTCAAAATGGCGGTTCTAATATAGCCGATGAAATTGTTTTAAGACAAAAAAAACGAGCATCTAGGTGATGCTATATTTCAACAATAAACAGCATTTTTGAAAAAAAAAAATGAATTACTAAGCAACTATTATAATAACAAAATGTTGCCATTTTGTTTAAAAAAATGTGAAAACGCACATTACATCGGCCATAACCTCTTTATTTTTTCTGATGTAGAAACAAACAAAAATCATTTTAAAGATTTATTAATTGCCTTTAATTTTGTGCCTTAAAATGTTTTATGGAAGTTTCACAGTTTCTGAAATATTCAATATTTTAAACTAAATACTTCATCCTAAAAACGGTCGAATGCCTTCTATAAAATTAAATATCTCTGAAACTATCAACCCTACATAAATATAGAAAAAAAAACAAATTCATTCTCAGTATATAATCATAATTTATAATGTCCACCATCTGTTCTCTAAAACTAATATTTATTAAGATATTTGCAGAGAAACAAGAATGTTACGTTTTTTTTAAAATCTCTTTACAGTTTAAAATGCAGTTTTTTTCTAAAGAGCTGTAAGCGGAAGAAAAAATTTGAGGGTCTAGGCCACACTAGTATTAATGAAAAACAGTATATGGGAATATATATTTTTTTTATTTCTGGCGACGTTTTTGTTAAAAAAATGTGAAAAAGTACATTGTTTCTATCATAACTTTTTTGTTTTTTATGCTATAGAAATAGGTAAAAAATCATTTGAAAGCCTAATTAACAGTCTTTCATTTTACTTCTTAACGCTTTTGGCCTAAGTTTCTGAGATATTTAACACATAAACTAAATACTTTGTTTTGTAGACGTTCGGACGTCACCTTTAACTTCCAGATCTCCGGAACTATTAACCTTACAGAAATTAGAAAAAAGGCAAATTCATCCTCAATTTAGTAGCTTTAGTAAAGTTGCATATAACCTTGTCTTCTTGAAATTTGATTCTTTTTCAGCTCCAATGTTTTTGTTGTTTTTTTTTTAGTTGTCACTCCTTGAAAAGGGGTGTCATCCACCTCCTATAAATTAGCTAGCGCCCTCATAATATAGAAACTTTTCTTTGATTCATTTACTATTAAGTTGCCAAAAATGAACGAAATCCGTTTCATATGACATTATTCCGAAGTTAAAACCTTTAGTTACTGTACTGTAGTATGCTCTTCGCAACTTTTTGAAGATTAGTTAAAATTATTAATATAATTAATTACTATAATTTTAATTATCACCCGATGATGCCGTTTTGATTGGCGGAACGTTTGTTGATATACTAGTAGTATTCTTAGCAATATTTTTGACTTTGTGATTAAAAAATACAACACCCTTCATGTACATTTTTTTTCTGAAAATGTTTCATAACTTTTATATTTAGGAATAGAATGTTTTTTAAAACAATATGATTCTTCCACTAGCTAACACTAACTTATTGTCCATATTTCAATTCGATCGGACTTTTCCCTTACTTCCCACCCCCACCTAATTATTAAAGGGGGTGAAAAAAATAAAATTGTGAATAAGTGTGTGTACAAAACCAAAGGCTTCAAAAATTTTTTTTTACTTCATCCGCCCTCACCCCCACTCCCACTACCGATGTGGCATATCGTTCTATGGGTTTTTGGGGTAGACGATTTCAAATATTGTATTATTAAAGTTCCATAAACAATTTGGATAGACATGGATAGAAAATCTGGATGTGGAAGTAGTGATTCCTTAGGCAGCGGTTTTTTCATCCTACGATAAAGATGCAAAACAACAATAACATTGCAAACTAAATTTCCCGTAATAAATATCCTACGAGTCATCGTACATTTCTTATTAGTATTCGCATAATACAAGCACAAACCGAGGGGATAGGCTGAAGCGCGCAGCGAAAAATGCTCACACAAATTAGATGAGGATTGAGTATGCAAAAATTTTGTGACGCGGTTTCTCTTCGGATTCGTATTTAAGGGGTCCTAGATAATAAGAAAGTGAAGGGTGCTGAACGTGGAAAGTTTACGTTTACCCTCGGGGTGAAATAGGGGGTAAATATATGGAATCTTTCTCAATTTGAACGCTACATTACGGTTATTATATACAAATTATGTATATTTAACATATATTTTAACAGTGCTGACTAAAATAATTTATAAAAAATAAAATCCATTCCTTAAAATAGCCCTTGGAGTCGACTATACACATGCATATATGCGTAACGAACCGTAAAAGTATGCAGCGTCTTTTCGATATTAAGCACATTAGTTGCAATTTTATAGTGAAATGAACATATATTTTGAACAAGTAAGGGATATTTTAACAGCTCATAATAAAATACAACAAAAAAAAAAAAAGAAAAATCATCCATTCGCCGAATTAAAAATTAATATTCCAGGCATATAAAATACGCGTTTTGTGAGATTAAAGTTCTTTAGCGGCAAATTTTAATATTTTTATTAACTGGTATATCACTTGTAACTGCTCTGACTAAAATGCCTCCTTTCCTTAAGAATATTCCTTAGACGAATATTCATAGTGTAAAGAAACGAGTATGTGGTATTTTAGGGTTTATTGGGTAAATTAATAATTGTTTTTATTATTGTTTATTATTGTTGAAATTATAAATTCTTGTTGACAAAGTTTAGAAAAAAAAAATAACAAATAAGTATATAAATAATAAATAAGTGATATAAAAATTGTATAAGACATATAGAATACAATACATAGATATACATTCATATATACTATATTATCTTGATGTTAATATAATAATTTAAGTTATTAACCGCTTCTGCACATTTATGAAATCACCTAAGCTCTATAAGAAGCTTGTGCGTGATTTTCACAAATAAAGCAGCAACGTAACTGGATTATAGTATATGTGGAAAATTTTATATACATGGTAAGAATTAGATAAATAAATACATTTAAAATTTATTTTAATTACTTTATAGCAGTGTGAGAAGGAGGATACCCAGGCAACACAAAATAGTATAATAAACGTTTTTATTTAGTTTATATCATGCGTTTAAATTTGGTATACCAAAACGTTTATTAATTGTTCGAATGTCCGCGCAATAAATGTTTTATTTTAGTATCTTATAAACGTTTTATTTCAGTATATCACAAACTATTTATAAACGTTGTAATTTTCCCTATATTTAACGTTTTAAATAAATGTATATTTTGAATACATTTAGAACGTAGATATATATGATTTAGAAGAAACGTGTTTTATACTTACTTTTATAAAAACTAATGAAAAATGTAGATTCATTACTTATACCAAGAATGTGGTCGCCCGGCCCATCCAATATACAGTGCATTCCCAGATGGGTACCGCACTCTTGTAAACTTTCTTATTTTTGATTCGCCTAGAAAAAGTAATTCTTTATAAAAAGTTTTGCTCATCTTAGGAATTTATAAACAGTTTTCAATCTTAAGATAAATTATACAAGGTATTCTAAAAATTAGAAAACATGAAATTGACTTCGAGCAAAACATTTTATGAGTCTATCTGCAAAATTAGGAATAGTTTTTAGTTGAATAAAATGTTATTTTTTTTAAAGAGGCTTTTCCTAATCAGTATTATCTAGCTCGATCTCTGTTTTATATATCAGATACTTCGCAGTAGCTGATCTTTCTGTGACCGAACTAGTCGAATAAAATTGCCATTGAAAATACATTGACTCTATAAAAACGTTTATTATATCCGTGTATAATATGTTTATGACCTACTAGGAATATACGGATGTGAAGTAAAACTGTGCGAGTTATTAACGGTTTATAAAAATGAACAATATTTTACGTTAAAATGAAAGTGTCGTACCTATATTTTACAAGATAGTGTCATTATTAAACTTATACAAATAAAATTGGTGGATTAGTTACGTTAATAACACGTTGATTTACAAAAAGGTTTATCATATACGTTTAAAAAATAAACGAAAACGATAACTCAACTAAAATTTCGTTGAATAAACGTTTATTTTACTATTCGGTGTTGCTTGGGTACTACATTCTTATTTTACTAGTAAGTGGGGTAAGTTTATAGATATTAATATAGTTGTAATTTTTATAGATATAAAACATTTTATTACTGGAAAATTACTTTAATTTCACTGTAGTATTTATTTAAAAATAGTTTAAGTCTTTTTTATTCATGCTTGTTTTTTATACTTTTTAATTTTGAAACATGTTATAAAGTTTGGGTTCATAAGAGAAAATAAATCGCTGAGTATGCATCTCCTGGTATATTGGCACTTGTAAAGAAAGGTTTGTATTCCAGCGGGTTCCATAGTCATGGTTGACCACATTTGGTGACGTCTCAAAACACTTCAGAGAAGTTAGATGAGAACATTAGGACAAGATCTTTCTTTTGCGTTTTTAGGGGATGAAAGGGATGATATAGGAAAACTGACACGATAGAAATTTTTTTATCAATAATTAGCTTCAGTGCGTCAAGATACTTTAGAAAAGTTAAATGAAAGCCTTAGAAGAAGGCCTTTTTTTTCAGGAAATAACAGGGGTGGTAGACAAAAACTGACGTGATTAAAATTTTTTTTGTCCAAAATTGGCTTCAGCGCGTCAAAATACTTCAGAAAAGTTAGATGAGACACTTAGGACAACACTTTTTTTTTTTGTAGACTTATGTTATTAAATTGCATTTTCATTAAATTGACAGAAATTTTGACAGCTGCCAAGAGTGAAAATTTTATTTTAATATTAATTATGGAACTAGAAAGTTTTAAAACACTTTCTTTTTCTGTGAAAACTCACATTATTTTCAAAATTATGAGACACACTTTTAAATTTTTGTCATGTGAGACGAGCGGTAAAATGACATACGCAATACGCATAGCTCCTCGGCAATCGTCAACTGTGCGCTTTCAAAATGTGAGCAAAAAATGCTACTTTATAATATTAACAAGCTAAAAACGTACTCTTCGCCAATTTATTGAGCTTTTTATATATAATTGTTACACATTCTATAGGATACTCTTCGCAGTTTTCTTGTAAATAATGTTAGTTTTTGGACATCCTAAATTTTGTGATAACCATCTTTATTGTGAAAAAAATTGTATGAAAAAAAAATGAATAAAAAATGTCCAACCTGTGGGATTCGAACACGGGACCTTTGGAATGCAACGCAAGGAAGAAAGCAAGCAAGAAATATTTATTTAAAAATTAAAATTTTACAAAATGCGCCTCCCCCGAAACCTGGCCCGGAGCCAGCCAGACAAACGTGGTGAATGTAGAGTTGGACGGGGCAGGTCCGGTTTGGCTAAACGATAATTAATAAGACAATGTTAAAACTCCTATCCGCCTGTGGCGGATTTAAAAATTAACAATAACATTTAAAAATGCTGTCCACATGGACCTGAAACTAATTCATATAAAACTTAGAAACTAATCACTGGTTGTAGCACTGAATAAATTTGGGCTGTTGACTCGGGTGAAAAGCTAAACGAAAAAACCCGTACGAGAACTGCCAGGAAAATGTGGTGAAAAAGGATAGGGTTTAAAATGTTTGAATTTTTTAGAAAGGTTATCGGCCAAAAGGGAATTTTTGATAAAAAAGAGGACGAATATAATAAAAAATGCAACGCAAAGCTTTAGCCGCTGCGCCACCACCTATTGCTACAAAAATTGCTTGTCTGTGATATATATCTTTCGACATTCATACATATTTCACTTCTATGAAATATATATTAGTAAACTTCATAAACAAAAAAAAATTATTATGGAAATAATATCTCGCAAGATTTCCATTTTAGTACAAGCTACAAAAATTAAGAGATTTTTTTTTTTTTTTAATTAAATAATTAATAACTTTTTTATTTACTGATCGATTTTCTTCAAAAACAATAGGGTTCTTCCTCTAGCTAACACTAACTTACTTTCTAAATTTCAATACAATCGGACTTTTCTTTCTTAAGTTATCGTGCTTACAAGAAACGTGACTTGCGAAGAGTATAATAATATGTCTATTGTAGATAAATGATAATATCCTATCAATTATATATTATGTTGCCTGGAAACGCTAGATGCATGGAAATATTGACTTATTCTTTCAGAAATTTTGTCAGAAATGTCTATATTTTTTAAACGGTTTTCGGAAAAAATATTAAGAATATATATAAATATTCTTTCAAGTCTGGACTCTTTATTTTTTGTGGTCTTTGAGATAAAAAAAATAGATTTGGATCCATCTTTTTTAAGGGACAATAATTTTATAGGGAAGGATTATTTAAAAAAAATATTATAAGAATCCTTTTAATTTTCAATAAGGAAATATGTGAGTGAACCTTATAGTAAGAATAAAAAACTATAAAGGTGTTCTAGCAGCATAAAGAGTGTTAATACCAAAAAATTATCTCATTCTTTGTGTTAATGCAACGGTATTAGCTTGTAAAGTTTTTAAACGTTTTTGATGATTATTTTGACTGTAAACTAGATTTTTTTCGTTAGATTATGTGTTAGCCATGCGAAAATGTATTAATCCAGTTATTTTTTTTTAACGCCAGATCCACGTTCCTTTCTACTAAATCATTAAATTAGCGGCATGCTCCAAATGCACAGAATCACTTTGCTGAAAGGCATTATACATAATTGATTTTGAATTTTTAACCTTTGACTTTTTACCGTATCCCAAATCGACAATTAAGAGAGCTCCAATGCTTTAACAGGAACTCTGCAAGGTGGCTTTGATTTAAAAATCGTAGAGCGTGCCTTCGAAATTAGTAATTGAATTTACAACTCAATCCGCCACTCAATGAAGCACTGCCTTTCCGAATCATATAAATAAAATCCATAATTCACAATTTTTATTCTCTGTTGAAATATTTTGTTTGCAATATCGCCGGAATATAGGTGGTAATCACACAGTCACGTAACTATCGTATCTCTCTCTACACTCAATTAACTAATTTTGTATAATGCAATACAAAATACTAAAAATTTTACACTATACGTTATGTAAATCCAGAACAATTGGTCGAGACCAATGCCCCAGAATATTCCAGATTCTTCGAAGGGCAGTCTTGCGTTCTGGATTACCTTTTCCAAATGGTAGTTCTAGTTATGTGATTTATCTAATATAATGCCTAAATATTTCCCGTTATTCAAAAAGGGAATGTTTTCATCTAATAAGTAAGGTGGTTCTAAGTTAACCAGCTTTCTTTTCCTGTTTATATTATCGCCGTATTTGTGGGTTGAAAAAAACTGAGTAAAATTGAAGGTAAAGTATGCCACTTCTGGACTCTGTTTATACAATTTTAACCCACCAACGCGCAACAGAAAACACTTAAAATAGCTAACAGCTTCAAAAGTTAGAAAACTGATTTTTAAGAAAACCTTAAAGGACCCCGCACACAATACATGAGTTTTGCGGCTCCGGTCAAATTTCGTGTAACGCTGGGAAATAGTAATTCTCAATGAGTAGAAAAAAAGTATAAATGGGCGCGAAGCTCCAAACCCCATTGGTTCCGTGATAAGACCAGCTGAAGTCCTAGAAACCACCCCTACCAAACCACAAGCGGGCTAACCCACCTAACCCTGGGAACAGTGAGTTTAGTCGCTTATTTTTTTTTGAAATTATTGAATTCCATACCACAAGCGGCATAACCCACCTAACCACCAACCCACCTAATCCCTAGAAACCACCCCTACCAAACCACAAGAAGGCTAATCCATCTGACCCTGGGAACAGCTGTTTCATCGCTTATTTTTCTTGAAATAATTAAATTCCACATCACAAGCGGGCTAACACACCTAACCACCTACGCTCTAACCCACCTTACCCTAAATGACTGGGTAATATAGGTCGAAAAAAGATGATGGCCATGACGGGTAAAGTAATAAATGCAAAGTAGTATCGGTAAAGTTATAATAGCATGGCAGTAACGCATGAGTTTGAAACCCGTAAACACAATTAACTTTACTAACCCAAGTAATGTAGAACTTTTCTCTTGATTTCTAATTGTTTTTGATATAAAATAAAATATCAGTAAATTCTACTAAAATGTGTATTATATTCAATTTTACATAGATTTAACTATTCTTTTTTTACATACTGCCGCCGGAATAAGCACAATCCACGTGGAGGTTGCACGGTCGGGTCTTATACCTCTTCATCTGTCAGTCTGTCATCTGTTAATTCATCATTTTTCAAAAATACTTTGCGAATCATATGGTCAGCCTATAGCGTTATTCATTGTAAAAAAATCGTCAGCATCAGCGGCGACGACGACGATGATGATCTTGACGATGAACTCGACCAATTACTTAATATGGCCTTGTAAATACTTGTAATATTATAAAATTTTCTACCTGTTAAGCATTACCTCCCACAATACACAGTTTTTCCAGCTATTCGCATGTTCAAACTCACGTACATCCTTAACTACTACCCCTAGCGAAAAAATGAATAAGATCTTTTTTGTAGGCCATTTAATTTACTTTCATTTTGTGTAGGATGCTTAGTTTTCGAGAAAATAACGAAAAACCTACAAACCGACCCTTTCCACCCCCCTCCCGCCTAACGCATGAGGCCCACGGCTGGGGACTTTTGGTATGTTACTACTAAGAGTCAACCCTACAACTTAAAATAATAATCCGTTGAGCACTATTTATTTCCGAATTGGGGGATTTTTCGGTCTTCGTTTTCTGTACTAAGAGGGAAACTGAGCCGGTAGAAAAATTTGTTTGTCCAAAATTGGCTTCGTGCGTCAAAATACTTCAGAAAAGTTAGATTAGTACCTTAAGACAAGACCTTTTTTGCAGACCCGTGTAATTGTTTAGTGAGTTAGTGCGTTATGCAATAACTGGTTAACATACAAATGGGTCTTGTTTTGACTCTTTTAAGTTTTTGATTATGGCTCTTTTCTTTGAGATCTCCAACTATTTTTTTTAGGTCCTTTATGTTTTTTTTGTATTATTTTAAGTTTTTCTTTTAGTGTTATGGTGATGGGTAATTGTACGTGAGTTTTGTTTTACTTATTAAATTTGCCGATACGGCTTTCATTCATCCTATGAGAATAATCGTAAGGCAGCAACTTAAACATCAAGTATATAGCTCCATCTACCATTATTCACTGCAAATATTTTTGAAAATCCCGGTTATAATAGTCATCAGACGATTATTTTCATGTGACATAATTTCGCAAGCTCTTAAAATAATGACATCAAATTGATTGTAAATAGGATGTCATTAAATAACACCGTTTCTGGCGATGGTGTTTATAAAATTAGGTTAAGTAAAAATAAACAGACTATTAATTTCCCAAACTTGTTACAACACATTTTCAACAAAGCCATTGTAATTAAATCTTTGGAATAATAAAATGTACAAGAATTATGTATAATTATGTATAATTATAATAAGAATGTATAAAACTATATTGCATTGCATTGAAATTTTATAATTGTTTCAAAAATGCATACATACAACATTGTGCAAAATTTGCCAAAATCATTTCTATTTGTGTAGTATACTGCTCCGTCCACCCGCTATTAGATCACGATGCCTTTTAATTATTTATTCGAAAACTGTAACACCTACGGTGACCTGCGGTGACCTACGGAAAAAATGCTTAGAACTTCTTTGTTGTAAGATCTCCTCATCTTTTATTTCCTACACATAAAACCGATATTTTTGTATTTACTCGAACATAATTGAAAGAAACGAAGTCGGGTATATAAATTATCCCATTTATTTAGTTTTTTGGGACAAAGCCCTTACAAACATTTTCTATCGTATTTTTTATATAACATACTACTTGTGTTTTTACAATTAATTATTTTTTATTTATTTGCTTTTATCATGTTTAGAGAATATTATTTAGGTATTATGCAAATCACAACTTACACACTTTTTTATTTATTATGAAAATACCTACTTTCTGTATATTGTTGCCCTAATCTGGACACGCTAATATACTAGTTAGGTAAATACTTTAAAACACTCATTATTGGAGAACCAATCAAAACAACTACTCTTCTAGCTAATACTGACGAAGTATTGAATTACATGATAGGATTCTTAGCATTTTAAAGAAAAAAAAAAATATATTGAAAATATTTCAATCATTTATTTACATTTAGTCATCACACTTTTTTATTTAAAATGCTAAGAATCCTATCATGTAATTCAATACTTCGTCAGTATTAGCTAGAAGAGTAGTTGTTTTGATTGGTTCTCCAATAATGAGTGTTTTAAAGTATTTACCTAACTAGTATATTAGCGTGTCCAGATTAGGGCAACAATATACAGAAAGTAGGTATTTTCATAATAAATAAAAAAGTGTGTAAGTTGTGATTTGCATAATACCTAAATAATATTCTCTAAATACTACTTGTGTACACAAAATTAACGTTTTTATTCTTATAGATTGCGGTACCGATAGATACATAGATAGATAGATTATTCAAATAGATTAAATTACAATAGTATAGGAAAAGTCAAAGGAGGCTCCTCTGATTGAATAGATACATTTCAGATACATAGTTTAGAGTAAAATAACAAATATTTGCAACAAGTTTCAAATAAAAAGATACCCCGACAAGACCCCGCCGAACTGAAGCTTAAGCTCATTGTACCCCATAGTCTCGTTATCTAATTGCTCTCGTTCCTCTCCAAAAAACGAGTGCACGGTCGATGAGAGCTCTGGCTATTTCTTTCGGGGTCACGCATGGTCCCCCGTAGTATGAAAGCTTTTCAGCCATCAAGGCTGGGCATTCACATACTATGTGGTGAGAAGTCTCCTCATTCTCACCACACATCTTGTATTCTGGATTGTTCCTCGTTCCTATATTGGTTAGGTGTTTATTCAGTGTGCAATGTTTTTATAGCTGTGACTTCTGCTTGGAACATCGTTGCGGAACTGCCCAAGTTCAGACTAATGTCTGTCCTTATATCAATGATATCATTTGAATATCTGCGCGGTTGCCTTATTCATTCGTCTTCCCTGTCGGGTATGTATACCCTGAAGGTTCTTGTGTAGTTGTGGTTTGTGTTAACTATCTGACCGCATGTCTAGTACGTTGCTAGCAGTACCTCAGTCTCAACGACTGAGGGTAGTGGAAGTAGGTGCTTCCATGGCTGCGGTAGGCGTTGTTGATTCTGCTCCCGTTATCCTTAAACAGTCCAGTCTTTGTACCTTTCTTAGTTTTCTCATTGCCTCCTCTTTTCCGACATTGTGCCACCATATCAGGGAGGCATAGATTATTATTGGTACCACAATCCTTTGGAAAAGCCGCATCATTTTTGGTTATAGTCCCCAGTTTTTCCTACCATTGTTCTGTTCGCCCATAAGGCTTGCTTTGGTAGTCACTCTATCTAGATTTGCCTTGAAGTTTAATCACTCCCAAATGCTTGACTTCGTTGCTAACCTGCAATTCATTTTCCAGGAGATATAATTTCCTCCCTTTTGTGAAGGTGACCACAGTAGTCTTCCCTAAGCTCATGGCTTACGTCTACCAAAATAAGGGCTGTCTGCGTATTTTCTAATGCAGCGCCCTCGTATTTTGCTGTTACTAGGATGACGATATTGTCTGCACAACTCTGCGCATATATTCCCTACTGTTTCAGTCGAGATAAGAGCTAGTCCACAACTAGGCACTACAGGAAAGATGACAAGAACCCCCCCCCCCCCCCCTCCCCTGCGGACATCATCTGGTCACGTACACCTCCTCAGCGCGAATTATATTTGGAGTAAAACCCATAGAAAATGGATTAAGTCTGATTTTTGGTAAGGGAAAATCGAAAATGTATTCTAAGATTTGCAACTATTACATTAATTGCAATGAAGCAAAAATGCAGTGTTATTATGCAACCCACCGTGTACAGCAATTTTTAATTGTAACTAAAACATAGAAACCGCAATGCGGCACCGAGGTAGAGCATTTTAGTATCATTTTTTCACCCCTATAAAAACCTCTTTAACGGACAAATATTAACAAAGTTTATAATTGATTCCGCAGTTTGTTTTTGCGAAATTAATTCAACTAAAGTTATTTAGTAAATGCATTTCTGGGTGCCGTTTGAATAGACCAGGTAATTGGTAATTTTCTTAATACTTCAACTAAGTTTCCCAAACTAATTATAAAGTTCGGATAAGGGTAGTTGCGGGTATTCGTTGAAAATCATTTACCTAAAGTATTATCGAGAAATTACCCTTCTACATGAAAAATATGATGTCTTAGAACTACTATACAGGTAAAAGTAATTTCAAATGTTTAAATTCTCATGTATTTCAATTTCTTTTCAACCAACTTCAAAAAAAAATTAAAAAAGATGAAGTTCCCAATTCGACTCATGTTTATTTTTTACGTTTTTTTTACTAATTACTTTGGATTAGCCTAATAGACCACGAGCCCGCTGACTACTAATTGTGTGTCATGGGTTTGGTCCCAAAATGTGTGAATTATTAATTTGGGACGATAGAGCACAGAAATGTCCATACCAGCCCCTTTTGGTACAGGGGCATACGGTAGGCCCCCAAATGTGTAAGAAATATGAATTGTAAAATTAAAAAAAAACATTTACGCATGGAGGTTAGAGGGATTTCTTAATTTACCCCCAAAAATCATGAATTCAGACTCTCATTCATTCTGGGTGGTACAAGGAGGTGCTACATTCGCCCAATTTTGAAAACAAAAATGAGGTAAAAAAATGATAAGTTTATGAATAGCAATCAGGAACTTGGTACACATGAACTTACTGAGTGTGAAAATATATTCGCCTTCTTTGAAAAGTGATACGACAGCCTTTCCATTCACTCTAATTGATAGCGTACCGGTGTTTCCTAACTCATCGAATCACATGGGTAACTAGTACATGCGGTAGAAAGCTCTGATACGCCGTCAATTATTGTGAAATAGAAGATCTCCGCAACATTTTTCAAAGATAGCGAATGTATTTTTGAACTCGGGGGATCATACTCACCAAGTATCTGATTACCAGTCGTGAATTTTTTATATTCATCTACACAGATAAAGAGTATATGTGGTAGGGAATTCTGGTACGCCATCAATTATCGTGAATGGCAAGGCTATCGTGTCACTTTCCAGAGAAGGCGAATATATTTTCACACTCGGTAGGTTCATACTTACCAAGTTCCTGATTGCCATTCATAAACTTATCATTTTTTCACCTGCCTTTTTTTCAAAATTGGGTGAACGTAGCGCTTCCTTGTACCACCTAAAATGAATGGAAGTCTGGATTCATAATTTTTGGGGGTGAATTAAGAAATCCCTCCAACCCCCGTGCGTAAACCTATGACTTTTTGTGGCTGTATTTTTTAAATTTTACAAGTCATATTTCTTACACGTTTGGGGACCTGCCGTACGCCCCTGTACCAAGAAAAAGGGCCTGGCATGTACATTTCTGTGCTCTGCCACCCCAAATTAACAGCAATTCACACATTCTGGGACTAAACTTATGACACACAATTAATGGTCGGCGGGCTTCTGGTCTATAAGCAGCTTCTAAGAAATCTTATGCAGTGGTTCCATTGTAGTCAAAGTTATTACAGCTATATTATTAGACTACACAAAAATATTCGAGTCTTTAAACCCTAAATTAGTAATCGAGAAACTTACTTATTTCAGTATTGAGACAAACTCAGTTGATTGGTTTAGACATTATTTAAACAAGTAATATTAATGTATTATGGGAATCGATGGAATTCAGAAAAGGTGACCCTCAAGGTCGATATTTGGCACCATTTTATTTGTTTTCCGTATAGCTGGTTTATCTAACTTTATTAAATTTTGTAAATTATAGTATTACGCTGATGATTGTTAAATGTAGTCATATACTCCGTTGAATAACAATAATAAATATCCTTCATACATTATTTTTTACCGACTTCATAAGATTTAAAAAAGGAGGAGGTTCTCAATTTGACCCATGCGTATGTTTTGTTTTTTTTTTACATTTGTTGTCCCACACCAATTTTATCAAGCTACATCTAGTGTAAAGTGAACAAAAATTGGAAACAATTTTTGATATTTCGAACCGTTTCGAAGATTTGGCGGAGGCGCCGGTGATACCAATTAAAATATAGTTCTCGGTTGATAACGATAACACAACCCCACAAAAAAAAAATCTGTACCAGAGACGCGAATGCATAGATTTTGTGTAATTTTTTATGCTGAATCCAAATCTGCAGCCAAAAATATGGATTACCCAGGTAGTTTTTTAGTAAAACGCAAAAACATCACCTAAAATAGAGTGATATGGTAAAGCTTTATAATGAAATGCAACAATATGTAAATACTTTGGGAAAGCATTTTAAAATACGATTTTGAGCATTAGAAAGAAATATATGCAAATTAAATCCATACCCACCCCTACGAGGGGTTTAATTCCACCTCTAAGATCAAATAAAGAATGTTATAGTGCAAAACAACGTGAAAAGCCATTGCCTCGTAGTTTGTAATTCCAAATATACAAATGTAGGTTGACAGACAATATACCTAAAAAATATAATATAATCTTATTTTTAAGGGGCTTGAAACCACCTCTGCAGACCTAGGTATTTCTTACCGTCACATATTTTTCTATTCACTGGTTTGGTTTAAATTTTGTTACCGCGGGTTTTTGGGGTCGCTGATTGTGAATCTGAAGTCCGAATCCGAAAATCCCTGAATAAAAGATGGCGGATGTAAAAATCGGAAAAGCATTCAAAATTTGAAGATTATGGCTGAAACTTGTTACTCGGGGGTTTCTGGAGTCGCTGAGCACGATTCTAGGGTCTTACTGGGGTCCAAAATGGCGGACCCATTATGGCGGATTAAAAAGTACCATAAAAATTGGTATTTACCACCCAAAGAAATATATTATGAATGTTTAAAAAAATTGAGGCATTTGAGTAAAAATAGGCAAATATCTAAAAATGAGAAACAAGGAATATAAATTCGATTTGCAGTGTGCAGTCTCGCTTAAATGTGAAAGTGAGGACGCATGAAATAGGAACGATTTGGAGCCAAATATATAAAACTGATCATCGTGGCAATATCGTGGGAAATTATAATTTAGAGCTTGAAAGTACCCCTTTCCTAACGAGTTACATGAGCTGGGTGGAAAATTTGAATGGCGAATAGTACATTATTATTATTAATCTTATGACCACGTCAGGGTAGCTGTCAATTTGACATCTGTCAAAGTGACGTTTACTCCATTTGACATCTGCCAGTTTGATATCTGTCAAAATGACGTTTATCCCGTTTGACATATGTAAAAATGACGTTTATCCCGTTTGACATATGTCAAAATGACGTTTATCCCTTTTGACACCTGTCAGTTTTACATCTGTCAGGTTTGACATCTGCCAGGTTTGACATCTGTCAGTGTGACATCTGTCAGTTTGACATCTGCCTGTTTGACGTCTGTAAGTTTGACAGAGAATTTTTTTTTGTAACTTTTACCAAATAGGCGTCTACAGAGAATCGTGATCAGCGCCTCCAAAAACCCCCGATTGACAAGTTTCAGCCATAATCTTCAAATTTTCAATGCTTTTCCGATTTTTTACATCCGCCATGTTGGATCCGCCATCTTTTATTCAGGAATTTTCGGATTCGGACTTCAGATTCATAATCAGCGACCACAAAACCAGCGGTAACAAAATTTAAACCAAACCGTTGAATAGAAAAATATGTGACTCAAAGGAGTAAGAAATACCTAGGCCTGCAGAGGTGGTTTCAAGCCCCTTAAAAATAAGACTATATTATATTTTTTAGGTATATTGTCTGTCAACCTACATTTGTATATTTGGAATTACAAACTACGAAGCTATGGTTTTTACATTGCTTTGCACTATAACATTCTTTGTTTGATCTTAGAGGTGGAAATAACCCCCTCGTAGGCCCACCCCTACGAGGATTTAATTTGCATATATTTCTTTCTAATGCTCAAAATCTTATTTTGAAATGTTTTCTCAAAGTATTTACAAATTGTTGCATTTCATTATAAAGCTTTACCGTATCACTCTATTTTAGGGGATGTTTTTGCGTTTTACTAAAAAACTACCTGGGTAACCCATATTTTTGGCTGCAGATTCGGATTCAGCATAAAAAAATACACAAAATCTATGTATTCACGTCTCTGGTACAGAATTTTTTTTTTTTTGTGGGACTGTGATTTTTCACAAACACAGGACATTTTTATAACTTTCTATCATGTCATATACCATTTTGCAACGAAAGCGGGCCTTGCACGGAGGCGAGTCATCCGAAGAGTGTTTTCTACGACAACACTATAAATTGAGACTTTTATTGAGAAAAGACCTTAGCGAGACGTTTGCATTAGTCTCTTATAAAGTTATTTTAGATAAGATGTTTGAATTTGGGGTTAGGAGACCAGCACTCAATTGGCTCTACAGTTATTTGGAAAATCGGTCGCATATAGTAAACATCAATTCTTGTCGGTCAGAAACAGTTGATACTGCAGTTGGTGTCCCACAAGAGTCTATGCTAAGCCCCTTGTTATTTATAGTTAATGTAAATAATCTAAATGTCCATAATATGTCTGGTGACACATCAGTGATCAAAACCTCAATAATACCATTAATACTAATTATGAAGAATTAGGAATAATTTACAGATTGCTATCAACAACATGTTCATATAGAATCAAAACAAGTAAGTATTAATTAGTTTCAAAAATATTTTTATAACTTCCGATTATAAAAATCTCCTATAAGTCTCTTATACAAGCTAATTCAAGTTTTTAAGTACTTTTACAGAGTGCACCACTTAAGACTCCCCAGACCTGTAACTTTCTTATTTTTTAAGCGACGATCATGTTGGATACATCAAATTGTAGAGATTTTTAGGCCTTTAAACATGCATACAGAGTGATTTTAAAAAAGTCGAAAAATTGTTAAGAAAGGAAATTTAATTTCACTGAATATTTTTTCGCTGTGTTAATGTTTTCTTATAAAGGTTTTAGTTAGCTTCAATATATGTTATTATGTCATAATCGAAATTATTTTTGGTTTTAGAAAAAAAAATTAAAAACACTCTTTCCGATTCCAAACTGAACCCTTTTATAATAACTTTGAAAGGAATGTAAATAATAATTTTAAGCTTTATTTGTAGATATATCATAAACGATATTTAAAGTAACAGAACAGCAACAAGAAACAAAAGGAATAAATATTTTCAAAAACAAGCTTTTATTAAAATGTACTAAATAGGAAATTGCAAAATTTCCGGAGGTAAAATCATCCTTTTTTTGTGTTGGGACGTGTTTTGTGTTGAATTACAATATTTGACCCAAACTGACAAGTGTATTTAAATAAAAGCTTGTAATAACGTTCATATGACGATTAATACTAATTTTAAAAAGTTAATTCACTCAGGTAAAAAACGTATCGGAGTTACAGTTGTGCATTACAAATATTGTTCAAAATTTTATCCATTAACGTGAACACAGCAACTCATTCCCTTTATTAATTCACCATTTACTGTGTGTAATAAAGTATGACGTCGAACAGAATTACATCCATTCCTTATTTAATTTCTCAAATCTTCTGCGTTAAGAGGTTGGGTTTCACACACAAATGTCTTAAGGTAACCCAACAAAAAAAATCCAGCGGGTTTAAATCTGGCTATCTAGCTGGCCATCGCAATGATCCAGAATTACCTATTCTCTGATTTCCAAACGTCGTGTTTAAATAATCAGAAGCAATATTGGCGTTATATGGAGTAGCACCATCTTAATGAAACCACATATTTCTTCTATCTTCGGGCGAACTTCTTCTAAATAAGTAGGTAAGTCATTTCCGTAAAAAATTTAGATACATTATGCTGTTTAAGTTAGTTTCAAAAAAATGTGGCCCTGGTAATCTGCCTCCTAGAATACCTTCCACACGTTAACTTATTTTATCTGAAAATTTCTTTGCCATCGAGGATTTCTATCACTCCGATAGTGCATGTTTGTGTCTATTGACACGAGTTCATTAAATGTCGCTTCAAAAGAATTTATTAAGTAAATTTCTGCTTCTTTCCTTCAGTACTGACATTTCTGCTACAAAATTCAGTCGCTGTTATTAATCACCTTGGTGAAGTTGTGGTACTAGAATGCTTTTATAATCGTGATATCGTTTATTTTTGAGAATTCGTCTAACTGTAGTGGAAGAAATATGTGTCCTAGCATTGATTGCTCTTGTGTGAATTCTCGTTAACTGCAGCGATAACTTCGTTTACCTCCGATCACTACTGTAAATAGTAAAAAACACACTACCTGCCATCTATGTAAGTTGAATTTTACGTATTGTAAACAAAACGCACTATAAACAAATCCCACGGTAAACAAAACGCACGGGACACGCAATTATAGGTGGCTTATACCGCTGACGCGGGATTTAAAAAAAACAAATGCGCCTACTTAATTTTCAAACGCTGTCAAAACTGACATAATATTTGTTGAATAATATTGTTGACTAGTAAACTAAATCCATATTTGACTAAATAACTAAATAAATATGATCGTAGGTAATAGTATATTACGTAATGAGTGTTGTAAGAAGTATATTACGCACGAATGGAAAAGTTACGCACGATGCCGCGTAGCGGCGAGTGCGTATTTCCATGAGTACGTAATTGCTTTACAACTCGAATTATGTACTATACTTTACCTACGATCATATTTATCTATTTATTTAGTAAAATCTGAATTTAGTTAACTTGTCAAAAATATTATTCAACAAATATTATGTCAGTTTTGACAGCGTTTGAAAATTACGTAGACGCATTTGTCTTTTTAAACCCCGCGTCAGCGAACTAAGCCACCTACATTTGCATGTCCCGTGCGATTTGTTTACCGTGCGATTTGTTTACAGTGCGTTTTGTTTATAATATGTAAAATCCAACTTACATAGATGGCAGGTAGTGTGTTTTTTACTATTTACAGTAGTGATCGTAGGTAAAGTATAGTACATAATTCGAGTTGTAAGGCAATTACGCACTCATGGAAATACGCACTCGCCGCTACGCGGCATCGTGCGTAACTTTTCCATTCGTGCGTAATATGCTTCTTACATCACTCATTACGTAATATACTATTACATTATTTTCATTTCTCACAGGTCTTCTTCTTTTTATCTTAGGTTTAGTAAAAGTAATATATATTTTAAGATTATCAACTAATAATTTAATTGTTTTATGGTCGGGACATCATCTACCAGGAAACCTTTGGGAATACACTTTGCACGTCGAATTGAGTGACGGGACAATTAATATATCTAACAGTGACACAACTCACAAATTGACATAACTGTGATTCTTGTTTCAATATGACATATCAAATCGTCCATGGCTAACTTAAAATATGTATAAATGCATATTAATACTATCAAAGAAGGTTGATTTATTAAATCTAAGAGAAATAGTACAGACCACAGATAAAGCATAAAATTATTATTTACATTCTTTCCAAAGTTATTTAAAAAAAATTTAGTTTGGAATCGGAAAGTGTTTTTAATTTTTTTCTCTAAAACCAAAAAGAATTTTGAATATGACGTAATACCATAAATTGAAGCTAATTAAAACTTTTATAAGAAAATATGAACACAATTCATGTACAAGGTGAGGTAAATAGATATTCAAGGAAATCACGCTTCCTTTCTAAAAAAAAAAAAATTTAAATCACTCTGTGTGCACGTTTAAAGGCCTTTAAAATATTTACAATTTGATATGGCCAACATGATTGTCACTTATAAAATAAGAAAGTTACAAGCCCGAGGACTTTTAAGTGGCGCACCCTGTATACATTTCTGATGATTGTAGGTGGAGAACATATATTGACTAATTTTGTAAGAAATTGACACCTGTTTGTTTTTGCATCAAATAATTAAGAGATGTTGTAAGCCTTGATGACTTAAAAATGTGTTATTTCGCCAATTTTCATTCCATTCCTTCTTGCGGAATTACTGCTTGGGATTTTACTTTTCTAATGAGGGTGTGAGAGTTTTTAAAGCACAGAAAAAAGCGGTCAGATATATGCGTGGTAGTTGCAAAGAGCATTTTAGATACTTAAATATCCTCACGCAGCGCTGCCCTACACATTTATTATGGGTATTCTCATATTCTAAAAATTAAAATTTTCGAACTCTAAATAAATCTTACCGGCATAATATAAGAAATAATGATAATTTGTAAATATCTGAACATAGAACTACGCTTTATCAAAAATATTTCACCATTAAGGTTTATAGTAATCTACCTGGCGGACACAAATTATTAAGCTCCAATAAATATCTTAAAAACCATATCACAGAACTGCACGTCAGAAAAGCGTATTACACCGTCAGCAAGTTTTTAAATTTATTTATTTCTTTATAAATTGTACATTAGAACCCCTTTCAACTTATTTTTGGGGTTATGTAAAGAAGTTGAAATATAACAGTTATAGAAAATCATGTGTATTTTCAAAAGTCATGTCCAGAGCTCGGGAATTTTATTTTTGTGGCGTCAAAATCAGGGTTGGCTCTAGGTCAGCGCGGAAAGATTTTCATGCAAGTATGACACAACATGTCTTACTTTGTACCTTTTTAGAGCATTCCGTAATATTCAAAGTTAATATGGTCAGTTTGTCAGTTTATTATAAACACTAGAAGAGGAGATATTGGGGATGCAACAATGAACTAACATACACACACATGTATTTTTCACTACCTTAAAATAACAATGTAATTTTTCACGACCAATAACGAATATAAAAGTGTATTATCAATATTTGTTCTAAATTTTCTGAGAAGCACGAGACGTTTTTGTATACCATCAACTCTGTTTAACTTCATGTTAGTTTTCTAACTACATACATACATATGGCTAGATCTGCGGGTTGCGAAACTGCAATCTCGGATGATCCCTTCCCCTTTATTAAATTTTGACGTAAATGCCCAGCATTGCCAGAGTATAGGCACAGAATAAGGAACTACCAAAAGCGACACTCTCAGCACCGCCTTTGATGTTTTTTGTGACCTTCGCCATTTTGTTGTTGGTAATTTTGGCGGGAAATTTATACAGCATGTTTATAAAAAAACTTTACGCAGGCTGAATACAATTACGTTATTCGAAGAATTCTATTTATAATGGGTATTAAAACTATTAAAGTAAACTGGATAAAATTGTCTCTACGAACAATTGTATTCTTAATATAAAGTCACAAAATGTATTAAAATCAATACAATATCTCGCCTGAGAAAATCTGAAAATCTGAAAATTTCTTACTGGGAGGTTGTTCTGAGGAAATATTAATTTTTTTTTCGGTTGAAACTACCAGGTTGAGGAAAAATAATAGGTTAAGTGTTGTTGGTAGCAATCTATTTAGATACATATTTGTCGTGCGCACAACTTAAAATTGTTACAAAGTTCGGCTGAACTTTTACTTGCCAAATCTCCACGATGCGCATGCTTCCAATACGGACCTTAAAAGAAGAAAGGTTCACAATTACTTAGAAATATCTTACAATTTACATCAATAATAAAATACCTTTGGGAATCCTTAGGAAACCTAAATAAACTAATGTCTTTTCCTGTCGTTCTACTTGTACATTCCTTCATAGCGCAAACGGTCCCACCTCGTTTACTCATATCGCTATTCAAAATTACTATTAAGCACAATAACACTAAAACCTTTTAAGAATCTATTTCGGTATTATGTCACATCAGACTGTCATTTACCGCACTTTATTGTTTTAACCTAAAACAATAAATTAACTGACAGATGTAGCAACAACAAAATGGCGGCAATGGAATTTTGGCGGGAAGCCAAATTGTCGTTTCTGGTAGTTCTCTTTTCTGTGGTATAGGTACAGTAAAAGGGATTTTGTCGAAGCAATGTTTCACAATTTCGACGAATTAAAGGAGATAATAAAACAGCATTAGTAAAAAACATATAAAAGTACCGTCGTACACTGGAATCTAATGTTGGCACTCGGTCAGGATTGAATGCCTTCAACACTGCAATTTTAAAAGAATCAACTACGTCTTTAGGTAATTGTCAGTACGTTTCACAAACGTAGCAGACTTGCGATGAAAGTAGGTTAGGTATTAACATTTTAAAAAGAAATAACTTTATCACGTTGTTCGCATTTGTGACGCACACGGTACACGGCAGTTTTATGCCATTAATCCTTAACTTTGTTTGTCATGTATGATTTAACATTATATAAAGTTTATTTTACTGGGAAAAAATGATTTATGTTGCCAGCAGCTTATTGGGTTTTATATTTAATTATTATGAAAAACATACATAATAAACATAATAAACATGCCACACGTATTAAAAAGAACAGGAAAATAAGTGTTTCAAAATTGTTTTTTTATTTGATAGCATTACATGTTTTTGTAAGAATCATTACCGTTTTTAGGTTAAATTTATTACCAGAAATACATTGTAGCTGGCAATGATGAATATTTCACCATTTCGTCGTTTTTCTGAATGTTTCAGTAGGTGTTTGCAGCATAATATTATGTCTATATGAGAGCTGTCTTTGGCGCCGAGATAAACCTCCCGAGCCTTGTAATGGTATATAAAATATCGTGGTTAGCTATACTGAATATTAAATTTTATATTTTGTTGCCATTAAGTCGTGGTACACCGAAAAATATATAAAAACCATTGAAATTCTCCATTTTATTTTAAAACCAAGGGAAATCAATTACCAACAGAAATTTTGACAGAACTAACGTATTGTTTACTTTAAATGAAATACTTTAATTTTTCACTGCTAATTTGATAAATTGTAAGTATAAGGTAAATTAGACAATAAATTTGTAAGATAATATATATCATTATAAAACTTATTTTATGACCTTTCAGATGGTGTTCCACTAAAACAAAACTTAAAGTTCATATCTTCGAAATACAATTTTCAATGGTTTTTCTGACATATTTTTTGGAAAATACATGAAATTTTTGTATGCGATACTTACATTGAAGCAACGCGGTTAGTACTTGGATAGGGTAACTCGCCTGGAGAAACACGGCGATCTTATCCCGCCTTCTAGCAGCTTGTATATCAATGTATACGTAGAAGCTATGTAATTTGAGACGAGGATTACGTAGTAGATATACCACCCTCGGAGGGGATGTAAAGCAATCGGTCCCTTGTCTATTAAATGTTAGGCAAGTGAAAGATCCCTACTCCAGAGAAGAGGTTCTGTAAAATTTCCAGGTTGGGGGTAGCTCGTCTCCTGGCGTCGATGATAGGCCTTGGTAGAGGAAATAGGCCAACGTTAAATAAACAAATAAATAAAAAATACATGCAATTTTCTTTAACTTCTATTTTTAACTCCAAAAATAAATAGTTAAATGGGCTTCTAATGTTCGCGCGACCACCCTGTACATTATTTTTAATATTCAGAGTGTACCTACTTAACTCTACTTTTTATTTCTTATATACTTTTACTTGATTTTGACGTCCTATATTATTGGGTAATGATCTATTGAAAAAATGAATTTTATTATTTGTTCTGGAATATTTCTTTTTACAAGCGTAACAACTTTAGTGTAACTTTATGGACAAATCAATTTTACAACCAATCCCTAGAGCGTTTCTGCATAGAAATTGTTTTATATATTATTTCACACCCTGTAAAATGATTTACCTACGAATTTTCCTTTATTTTCTCAATTTATTTCGAATGAGTAAGCATGTATCTGCGAGGACTATTTTTATCCTGCGTGAATTATAGGCCCGTAGTTTGTCAACGTTTTCTGCAAACGTTTTTCTTTTTTCCCAGGAGTCGGATGTGTGTCTCCTAACAATGCCTGGGAATACCTAAAAAACTGCTTTTATTCGATCTACGTTAAATAAAAAAATTATAATTCATGAGCTGGGTCTACTGCATTACTTCCCTACTTTATTTAAGTAATGATGTGTATACATTTTTAAACGTTTAACGGGTCTTTATGCTGCTATAAAGATACGTTGAATTAGTTCGAACAGTGTAATACCTGGTAGTCTAATATTAGTTCATTAATTTTCTCCACATTTTAGGTATCGTGAAACAGTTCCAAAATTCACCAAGGCACTGATTCCTTTATGAGATGTGTTTGTTTTTCACGAAAGATGAAGTTATCTAAGGGTAAAATAGTACAGTAACTTGATGTTTTCGGAATAATGTTATACGAATTCGATTTCGTTCATTTTTGGCAAATTAATAGTAAATGCATTAAGTAAAACTTTTTATATTATGAGGGGCTTGCTAATTTATAGGGGGTGGATGCCACCACTTTTCAGGGGGTGGCCCCTAAAAAAACAAAACATGGAAGCTGGAAGATAATCAAAGGGTATAGCAGAATAAGCATGGTAAAATGCCCCCAGAAGCGTTTGGGTCTAATTCGGTGTCAATAGATCGACAATAGGAAAATAAATGTTTTCCTCAAGTTTTAGCCCCCCGTCGCCACGGGTACCCCTGTACCCTAATAAACATGACATTTCGTTTTCATTTTTAATCTCTGCAAGTTGTGCGTTAATTATTATGAAAAAAATAGACGATGTACATGTAATTTAAATGCATCTTAGGAAAGAAAATCAGCTGATATTGCTGCCTCCTTCGAATAAAAAAAAAATATTTAAAAATTTCATGAAAATATTGATTCGCGTACACAAAACTTTTACCAAAAATGAAAAAATGTATATATAAAAATTGTATCAAATTTTGTCCTCCAACTTTGTTTCGAACATTTTTCTCGTAGGATCGAGCGTTAAAGAATTATTTTGAAAAAACAATATTTTGCTCCTTTCAATAAAGATGGCAGCTCGTGCCTCCCCCCTCCAAAGTCGAAAACATTTTTCGTCAAGGTCTCGACTTAAACAACATATAGCAAAATCATTTCTACTCCACTTTTTGTAGGGTATAACCCCACCCCTCCTCCCACTGATTGGACTAATAAAGGTTAATTTTTTCAGAGAAAACAGTAAACCAGAGAAATGATAATTATTTAGTCTGGTCCTGAGAACTTTTATTTTTTCCCAAGAATTTGCATGAGTGATATCACAATATTTTTGAATAACAAATGTTTTAATTCGAATAAAAGCCGAAAATGTAATTTTATAAATTTATTCTGTACCTACTGCCCTTCGATTTCGACGAAAATTAGCTATTTCTTTAAAATTAGCCAAACCTGTGGTATAGATACAAATGTACAGGTTCGATCATTTTGATATGTAGTTTTATAATTTAACATCAAAATTTGGGAAAAAAAAAGTACACAGGGTGAATATTCATGACTATAGGAATAAAAATTACTTAATCCGGCCCTGAAATTTTCTAGCTTTTAATATACATGTAAATTAACAATTAATAGTGTACTACACATCCAAAATACGAACAGATTCTAGCAGGTTTTTTTATTTTTATTACCTCTTTTTACAGTACGAAGAATAATGAATTCAAAGCTTGAATTCGAACCGCTGCCCTGTGAAAGTGACATAAGATATGAAAACATTTGTAGTAGCAAAGTTATAGTGAATTAAATTTTTTTAAAAATTTTACTCGGAAAATGCGCTTTTTTTTTCATCGAATGAAATTCATGTTACCAAAACAATAAAAGATACATAATGGGTATGTCATCGCCTTTGCCACTACTTTTTCATGTAAAATATTACCATTTTAGCAGCGTTTTCATTTTAACGTGGGTTTTGTCTTTTATGTATATAAATTGGCCTCCCGAATTAAACCATTTCGAATTTTGCAAATTTTGGATTTTTTGAGGATCGTGAAGGTGCAAAACTCCAAGTTCCTAGCTCATCGAGAAGTAACCAAACAATTCATTAATATATAAATGTAAGTAAAGATAAACAAACACTTACGCTGCTTTATATGTATACATAATAGCTATTTGTGTATTAAGAGCGCAAAGTGCCTCATTGTCGCTCGACAGTGTCAGTTGACGCGCGACGCGAAGCGGAGCGAGTCAAACACTCGACAGTGAGAGTGACAATGACACTTTGCGCTCTTAAACATGATTTTATCTACAATCATTTGAAAATATCAAAATAAAAGAAATTATTAAGTTGAATTTTGGCTGGAAATCAGCATTTATCAACATTTAATGAGTATGCCTTGTATATGTGATCAAAATAGACGAACAAAACACAATCCTGTCAATTTATTTCAGTTTTATTAACTATTATAAAGTTCGTATTTCTCTTATAAATTAATTAGATAATCAATTATTACTCTTACATCAACTTTTATTATATTAACAACAGTTTTGGTGCATTATTATTTCATAAAAATATATTGTCAAATATATGACCAAACTTGTGTGGGGACAGATGCACTTAAGCGAGCGTAAAAGTACTTTGCCGCTCGTTAGATTAGATTGAAAAAGGAGCTGGCCGATTGGCCTTGGCCACCGCGACCCCTGTGGATTTATTGTGGCTTTCCTTGTCTAATTTTACTCAGAGCTCCTTATCTAGCTTTGTCTTTTGTATCAAACTCCACAGCCTTGATAAGGGCTCCTTGGTATAGTTATCTGCCCTTGGTTTCTCGTCGCCAAATAGTTGGAACCTCAGTCTGGCTAGGCCTTCGCAATGGCACAGCACATGTATTGAGGTTTCCTCTTCCTCTTGACAGAATCTGCATGTTGCATCCTCTGCCAGGCCCATTAGACTCATATGTCTATTGAGCCTAAAATGTCCAGTTAGAAGACCTACTATTATCCTAATGGCCTTTCTATTTTGGCGTAGTAGGTCTTCCGTGAATTTGATCGATCGTTCTTTAATGAACTTTTTGGCCTGTCTCTGTTGTGGGAAATTCTTCCACCACTCTAGAGATTTGTTAATGGATGTTCGTATGCGTGGCTTAGCCACACCGCAAAAGGGTTCGGGTCCTACTAAGGCCTTAGATGCGCGATCAGTTTGTTCTGACTTCCCAGGTCTGTAAGGGCATTTATACAATCCCATATTAGTCTTGAATCGACCTGCATGGAATCGAGTGCCTTTAGCGCTGCTTAGCTATCGCAAAAAATGGCAATTGACTGGTTTACAGTTCCTTGCCTCATTATTTCCTTTGCACACCACTGTATAGCGGCCACTTCAGCCTGAAATATTGTGGCGTGTGTTGCTAGACTTATCGGAATTTTCGTTTTCGACCTTATCCCGTAAATCCCAGCTCCGACTACTTGTTCTGTCTTGGAGCCGTCCGTATACCAGATATTTTGCGCCGATATTGGAGGACCGTTTTTCTAGTCCTCTCTGTCTGATATTTTGATTTGAAAATTTTTGTAGAAGTTATACTTTGGGACCTTAGTGTCCTTGGGCATTCCCAAAATGGGATCTGCCTTCAGCTCTGAGTATAACTTTTGGTACTCTGTTCTATGTTGTTGCCTTATGGGCGTTGTGACTTGCATTAGCCTATGTACCACTGAACGAGCTTCCCCTTGGATAAGTATGTTTAGTGGTGTCAGGTCTAAAAGGACTTCCAATGCAGCCGTGGGAGCAGTTTTTATGGCCCCAGTGGCGCATAGGCAAGCAAGCCTTTGTACGCCACATATTATGTGCTTATTGCTCCAAGCTGCAGGGTCTTGGTCCACCATACCACCGATCCATAGGTTATCAAGGGTCTTACAACCCTAGTTGTTAAACTCATCTTGGGGTTTAAGCCCCAGTTTTTTCACACATCTGCCTTCACCTTCCCAGGGCAATTGTTGCTTTCTGTGTGGCTTTTTGGATGTGGGAATTCCATGTCAGCTTTTGGTCGAAAATGACTTTTAGGTATTTAACCTCGCTAACAAATGGAATTTCCACTTCACTGAGGCCTCCCAAGGCTCTTTTCCATGTAAAGGTGACGACTGTAGTTTTGCGAGGATTTATGGAAAGTCCTTCGTCACTACACCACTTGTCGACAATATTTAGGGCTCTTTGTGAACGCTCTTATATCCTGTTTGCAAATCGCCCCTTGACTACTATCGCTAGATCGTCAGCATATCCTAGGCAGTAAAAGCCTTCTGCGGAAATTTTTCGGAGGAGTTCGTCAACAAGGGTTGCCCACAGCAGTGGAGATAATCCCCTCCCTGAGGGCAGCCTGTACTCACTTTTGTCTCAATGGTAGCCTCGCCTAGATTGGATACTATTATCCTCTTTTTTAGGCTGGCTTTAATCCACTGGCAGAGAACTGTTGGAACAATTTAACAACACATTCATTAAAGATTGCGTTGTCGCGTTATTGAACGCTCTTTCTATAGCTAGAAATGTTACCAGTGCCATTTCTTTGTCATCTAATGACTTTGTCAGTAGCCTATTTAAATCATCCAGCGCGAGGTATGTTGACTTTCCCGGCTGGTATGCATATTGACGCTCACTAAGGGGTTTTTTCCCCTTAGTATTTCGTCTCTAATGTACTTGTCCAGTAGTCTTTCCAACGTTTTAAGTAGGAAAAAGGACAGGCTTATGGGTCTATATGACTTGGGCGTTTGGTCTGATATCCTACCTATATTTGGTAGGTAGGTGACCTTCACCTTCCGCCATATGTGTGGTATGTACTTCTTGGCCAGACAGGCTCTGAATATTTTACATAAATGTGGTACTAGTATATTCTGCCCTTTTTGGAGCAGAATTGGGTAAATTCAATCCATTCCAGAAGACTTGAATGGTTGCAACTAGCTAATTGCCCATCTGATTTTGTCGGGTTTTATTACCTCATTGGCCAGCTTCCAATCCGCAGGTCTGGGCCGCTCCGGCCTTTGATCTGGGAATTGCACGGCCTCCGAACCCTCCAATATCAGTGAGCCCGGAAAGTGTACCACCATGAGCAATTTGATTCTTTTCGTTAGTGTTTCTGTGTAGGTTTCATCCTCTTCCTTGGGGAAGCCTACTTCATTTGCAGTACAATCATCCTTGGCCAAGACCCTATGGATTCTGGAGGCTGCAGGGCTATCATTGACCTTTTCGCAAAACGTCCTCCATGAGTCTCTTTTGGCCTTGCGGATTTCGTTGTTGTATTGCGTGAGTTTTATTTTGTAGGTATCCCAATCTTGGTTGGATCTGGCCTTATTGAACAGTTTTCTCACTTCTGTCCTGAGGCCTTCTAGATGTTTGTTCCACCAGATTGTTTTACCTTTGTTTTTCCTTGTTTTCTCTAAGCAGTTTTCCTGGTAAGCGGCTATTATCGCCTCGCTTACCTATTCCACTGCCACCTCAAGGCTCTCTACATCTCTTCCGGGTACTATTCCTCCCTCCAGGTGCCTTCGAAGGGATTCTGAATATCCTTCTCAGTTAGTATCTCGGAGATTTCTGAACTTTGTCTCCGTCAGAGACCGTTCGTTGCTATGAGGATAAGCTTAAAAGGAACATTATTCATAGCTCCTCGGCAAACGTCAACTTTGCGATTATCATATGTTGACTTTAAATAAACTATTTTGTCAACGATCGACAAATAAAGTAAGCTTTACTGTTCACATTTGAAAAGGCAAAGTTGGAGTTTGTGTTTTATTCGTTTGTTTATTTTGATGCAAGCAAAACACTTTCATATTATTTTGAGAAATCACGGTTTCCAGCCAAAATTCAACTTAATTATTTTTTTTTATACTTTCAAATGATCGCAAATAAAATATTCATGCAATTCGAGTGCCAAGTAACATTGTCGTTCTTGAGTGTTTGGCACGCCCCGCTTCCTGCTTCACGTCACACATCAACTTACTCTCTTTACAAACGAAGTGCTTTGCGCTCTTAAAGAGAGGATTTTGCAGAGTGAGAGGGAAATAATGCGTTTATTTTCGATTTATTATAAATATTTAAGAAACCAAACAGAGTATAATCTTTAAAACTCTGTAGATATTTGCTATTATTCTAGCGAATACAACTATATATTTTTTTATTGTAAATTTCTGTTGTACTTGAATATCGTAGTTTGTCAATGAAAATAGTTTCTAATTTCATTATTAAAGTATGGCATTTAACTATATACAAAATTTATGATAAAAATTGTACATGGTTGTGTTCCTTAGAACAATGGGAAGTACCTGAAACTATTTTAGAGATTATACCATTTATGATTTTTTAAATATTTACAATAAACCGAAAATAAACGCATACTTCCCTCTCCCTCTGCAAAATTTTATCCTTAATATACAAATAGCTATTATTAAATACAATTTTGGAAAATAATTTTCTTCTTCAGACACCTTTTTGTCTTTATTGACTGGCTTATAAAGCATCCTACAAAAGAATGTTCGCTTTAGATGATTGTAACTTTCTCTATTTTTTCTACAGTATTGATTTTTGCGACCAATTTGAAGGGCCATAGTTCTATTAGAAAATATATAAATATTTAAACTTACTGATCAGAAACCTCGTTTTAAAAATGAATCCCTTTTTTCTAAGATGTATCAAAGCTTTAATTTAATATTACTGCATTCGATTACCGGGGCAGTCGATTACGGTAAAAAGAAATATAAGTTCTTAATTCTTCGTAAACCCTCAATTTTATTCCGTATAAGAAAACGGCGATATTTTGAAAACTCAATTAATTTAAGAGCAGGTAAAGGTTTATAGCAAAAATGCTGCTAATACATCAAGCTTTTTCAATATCACGACATTCTTAATAAAATCTACTTAAAAGCTTTCGATTTGGTAGCTGCTGCGTAACGTTAACAAAAATGCGTTACAGAGAATGATTAAGATTAATCATTAAGGCACGGAGGTATGACGTTCTTTATCTTGCAGGTAATATTGATTAAGTGATGTTTGAAAAAATAATATAATTTAAAATACTGTGATGCTCACGCAAGAAAATACGTATCGACTAAATACCAAAGGTTAATAAACCGAAATATAATGCAAAAGAGCTATTACATGAGAAACATATAGTACAAGATCCGGCATAAGAAGTTAATACCTTCATCTGTTATTCATATAAGAAATAGTTTTTATGAAAGATAACATGTAGGCTAATAGATCGCGATTAGGTTGCCTAAGCATATTTTGACCTCATGACATTTAATTTGAAAAAATTTAATTAATTTTTTCTTTTTTGTCAGGCGAAATCGAAATTTTGTCTTTAAACGTTTATAGCAGCGAAGCCATTAATCCTACAGGAATTTTTGCCATAGGAGCCACCGTTTGGAAGTTATGGAAGTTTTAAGCGAAAAAGTGCAAGACACCGCCATCTTAAAAGGCCCGCCGGGCCCAAACCAAGAGTCACCGTAAAATTTGGAACGCGATAAAACGTTCCTCACATTATGTAACTTTCCTTTGCGAGTTTTTATTTTTGAGCTATCTCTCACGGATTCCGAGTTACGCGCGAAAAACCGTTTTCAGAGATGCGGAATCCGAAGGGAAATTTTCACTTGTAATCTCCCAAGTGCTTGAATTATTTCCGGAAATTTTTTTAAGATCCGAATTTTTTAAAAATCTTCCCGAAGCATTAGCTGAAGGAAATTTTCTTTAAAAATTCGTGAGCGAGAAGGAATTTCCGGATTTTTAATTCAAGAGCGAGGGAGATTCGGTAAGAAAATTTTAGACCAAAATTACTTGACAAAAAAAACTTTAGAAATGTTTGCAAAATCTTGTAGGTTGGTGCCGGTGTTGGATTAGTTTTTTGGTTTTTATTTTTTTATGTGGTTTCCTCATATCTTAGTAAAATGAAATATTTAATAGTAGATAAAATATGGTAAAAAATATATTGATTGTTTATATTTTTCATACTAGGATTCAGGGGAACGCTAATATAAGGTAAGAAATAATGAGAGTGAACTAAAATTAAAACAAGTTTAGTATACATATTTCTTATATTCCCTACACTCTAGTCGCATAAAAATAATATAGCGAATTAATATCAGTCATAATAATTTATTTCGTATACAATCTTTATACTACAGTAAAGGGGAACCAATATGAAATGATATTTGCTGTGATTTAAAGTGGTGACAAATAATATCCCCTAAAAAAATTGCTAATAGTTAGCCATGGAATCACAAGTCTCTTGGAATATGTCATAAAACGGCTTTGTGCTTTATTTTCTAAGGAAATAAGATGTACAAGAGGAATTTTTAAAGCATTTGGAATTAGTTAATGATGTAAGGAAACATAGTAAGCCAGAATTGTACTAATTTAATTTAAAATAAATATAAAAATATTTTTCATAATATAAACGCTATTGTCTAATCATTGCTGTCAAACCAGGGAAATTTCCACTTATTAATCACATAGGTAGGTGCTCATGGGTAAGTAAGATTTCCAAAAAATTTGATGGTTGTCATAGCAACAATGACAAAATAAACGTGTCCGATTGGCTAAATGATTGGTATAAAATTCTCGTCGAAAACCCGACAAATAAATATACTCATATTTTCGAAAATACGATACTGCGACGCCCGTACCATGTCGATACGGAAAGAGGAAGACTTGTAGTTGATCCGTACATCGAAATTCGAAAATTCGGCCCGACACGAACGAATCAAAATTGACATTTTTGGCATTTTTCGTTTGACGTTTCTCGATTGGGATTTTGTGTTAGAACAGTGTCTTTTACCCATCTCTTTCCGTCGCAAAAAAAAGAGATAGTCGACCTTCCTGTTAATAATTAATCAACCATAAATAATAAAACAACGAAAGATAACCTAACAGACGTAGAATTTAATTCTAAATCGACCTGCACCTGTCCCGATCCCGTCAGATATGTTTAAAAAAGCCTTTGTTAATGCAATTCGCAAAGAGTAAAAGACGTGTAGAATTTTTCTTCAAAAATCTGTTACAACAGTCGAGCTATCTTTTATTTTTTGTCCTACGACAAAAAATAAGTACGCTAGGAGCGATACAACTGAAAATTTACATTTTCCAAGGAAACGTATCTTTTTCTCATCTCTTGCGAATATCTAGATAAACGTTGGTTCTAGGAAAAAACTGGTAGGGATCTATTAGAAAGATTATAAAATGATGATGAATTTGCTTCCTTGAAAAATTTCTGTAAGATTAATGGTTTCGCTGCTATATACGTTTAAAGACAAAATTTCGATTTCGTTTGACAACAATTTTCAAATTAAATGTCATGCGGATGCGGTCAAGATATGCCTAGGCAACCCAGTCGCGATCTATTAGCCTACATGTTGTCTTTTATATAAACTATTTCTTATCTGAATAACAAATGAGGGTATTAACTTCTCATGTCGGATCTTAGACTAATAAGTGAAGTATACGAAAGTAAAGTGGCGCTACTTTACCTAGGTACTTACACAAAATACTGCTTGGTGTGTCTCCACTCTTCTTTAATAAATACTAGTTTACTTTTAAGGGCATTTTAATTTTGTTATCTGATCTGAATACTCAGTTTTTAATGCTTTAATGTTACCCAAACACTATTCAGAGATTCTTCAGTTCTTTTGGTAGGTACGGCGTTGGTTTAGACCTCCCCTACCACTCCGCATGTAAGCCACATCCACTACACCTCGCAGGAGTGCTTTCGAGATAAGAGTCTGGAAATATTTGTTAGATATTTCATAACAAGCGAGGTGTCTCTAAGAAATAAGTCCCCAAAACTGACTCTCAGCATCGTATTTTCTCAAATTTTCTCATTTTTTGGCCACATCAACCGGAGAGGGAACGGTATAGAACGGTTGATGGTTCAGGGAAAACCAGAAAAGAGGCGAAGAAGAGGCCCTCCAAAACGTTGGGCTGGTGGGAAGAGCTTTAATGTGGGCCTAACAGGCACCCGCGACAGATGGCAGCCGGCATGTTGCCGCCAGACAATGCTTGATCACAAAACGTCTAGTAAGAAATTGGGAATAAGAAAAAGAAAATGATCTCTTGACTTAAAATTGTATCTTTAATATTACACAGCCCTACAAAAAAAAAGTTCAAAGCAGCGAAGCAGACCCATGTATCCCTATGTATTTTCGGTCGCTCAATCCGAATTCTGGGTCAAAAAAAATCGTACACCCCCAAAATCATTAGCTAGAGCCAAATGGGATAAAGAAGATTAAGCTACGAGAATAGTTGTTACTTCTTAATCAATAGAATTATACAAATTAAGGTTAAACAGCAGCGTACATACAATAGATATGAAACACACCCCCAGGGAGGGACGAAAACTAGCCCCCATATATAAAAAAATCGATCCAAAACAGCAATGACTGCCGAAAAAGCTTTGTTAAAGCATTAAGAAACTACATCAGGTCCGACGTAATCTTCATAAACTGCCCCTATAGGGTTGAGAACAACCACCCTCAAGTTCAAAGGACACGAGAAAAACAAGAAAAAACGTAAAATCCAACAGGATTTCCATTTTCATGGATGCTGTGATTGGCTGAAATTGCGTAGTACTCTAAAATAGAACCAGAAACTTACGTACCATCAACATCCTACACTGTCAACCCTCAGAGGGTGTGAAAACTACCCCTCATGTAAGATTTAACTATAAAAAGTTGCAGTGACTTCTATAAAAATTCGAAACACCTGCGTTGTGTGGAAGAGAGAAGAAACTAGACTATGTTCGACAATGTGCTTGAAAACCACCCCCACAGGGTTGCGAGATACTATATCTGTAGGATGCTGGAAATTTCACCTTTTCACCTCTTTGGCGTATTTTTCAATTGTGAGCCTTGTTGTGCCTTACTTTTCTGTGAGCATGTATGAGTCCTTTTGTGCCTGTCTTCGGCGCTGATGCCTTAAATATATTAAGCACTTAATTAATTGTCGTTTGATAATTTTTTTCCTAAGTCGAAGTTTTTATTTATTCTTCGACTTAGGTCGATTCTGGGAGGTTCTATAACAATAACACTGACGATCTTGACATACGCTTATAAAACGGTATGCTACAAAACACTAAAATCTACAATTTAAACCTCTAGGTGAAACTTCTAGTTAAACTCTAGTTCAATCTGAACCTATAAAATCGGCCCTTAGAGTTTGAAACTCATGTCCTATAAATGTTATTAAGTAACACCCCCCAAAAAGGATGTAAACTACCGTAATTCAAGATGTAACGAAAAAGCTATGCTTTGCTTATTCGTTTCATTTCCATAGTTCTTTTTATAGGGGTGGCGTCTCTCAACCCCGTGGGGTAGTTATCAAGCACAGCGTCGAACATAGTCTAGTTTCTTCTCTCTTCCACACAACGCAGGTGTTTTGAATTTTTATAGAAGTCACTGTAACTTTTTATTGTCAAACCTTACATAGGGGGTAGTTTTCACACCCTCTGAGGGTTGACACTGTAGAATGTTGATGATACGTAAGTTTCTAGTTCTATTTTAAAGTACTACGCAATTTCAGCCAATCATAGCATCCATGAAAATAGAAATCCTATTGCATTTTACGTTTTTTTCTTGTTTGTCTCGTGTCCTTTAAACTTGGGGGTGATTGTTCTCAACTCTATAGGGGCAGTTTATGAAGATTACGTCGGACCTGATGCAGTTTCTCATCACTTTGACAAAACTTAGACATTTTGAGTTTTTTCAGCTGTCATTGCTGTTTTGGATCGATTTTTTTATATATGGGGGCTAGTTTTCGCCCCTCCCTGGTGTGTTTCATATCTATTGTATGTACGCTGCTGTTTAACCTTAATTTGCATAATTCGATTGATTGAAATGTAACAACTATTCTTTTTACCACATTTCAGGGGTGTTTTTTGGCAGTAGTTAATGACTTTTGGGGGTGTACGATTTTTTTTGACCCCCGATTCGGATTCAGCGACCGAAAATACATAGGAATACATGGGTCTGGTTCGCTGCTTTGAACTTTTTTTTTGTGGGGCTGTGTTATTAAAGGATTCATTTTTTTTTTCTAATTCTCAACCGAACGGTGTTGCCGAACGAATTCACCTGCAATTTCACTCTAATGAGTAAATTGCAAACTTTTTGCAGTCCCAGTAACCAAACAATAATCACTTTACCTACACTAAAAAAAAAATAATTACAGAAATATTACCCCCACTATTGAATTTTAAACATACTCCATGTAAATTTACATAAATCAGATGATATTTCATTCACGGTAACAAATTTTCCACTAATCGTATAAATATAACGGGCAATATTGTAGAAGAACACACTACCCAGGGACCGTAACCGAACCGAAATGAGAGATTCTGGAAAACCGAAACCGTAACCGAAAACCGGATTGGCGCTGCTTTGAAAACTGAAACCGAAACTGAAAACCAAATTAACGCTGCTCTGAAAACCGAAACCGTAACCGAAAACAGAAAATGGTGTACGTTAGGTAACCGTAACAGAAACCGAACCGAAATAAATTTCGTTTTCGGTCCCTGACACTACTAGGCGTTAAACTGACGCGACACCAATTTATATTTAGAAGGGCGCCAGTCGCGTTCTGCCCCATTCTTCCAATCCCAAGCGGGTTCGAGATAAGATACGCTTCGATAGACGAGTAATGGGTCAAGGCTGCACTACCTCAGATCATCAACGACGCTCTCTCAAGACGTGATTTCAATTATTCACTGACAATAACGGCTTTTACGTCTTTGGATTATTACAATTTTTGCATTAAAAAATCCCTATCGAAGATTTCTCTCCGACGGGATTGGAATTTGACGTGATTTGGATCTGTTTATCCGTAATAAATGGTCTGACGTCTTTTGGTTTCTGCTATTTTTGCATAAAAAAATCCTTATCGAAGATTTCTCTCCGACGGGATTAGAATTTGACGTGATTTGTATAGATTTACCTACTAATAATGGTCTCTGCACTTAAAGATTTCTGGAGAAATCGCATAAAAAAATCTCTATCAAGCTCCCGTAAGGCGACCAGAACACTGAGTATCAGACTTAGGAATCTTGAGATTCCGATTAACTCAGTTGTTTAGGTCTTACAAACGAAAACTTCAGGGATTAAGACTAGCAACAAGTCCTTACATCAATAAGTTGCAATTAGTTAAAGGAATACCATTTAATAAGTATGAAATAATACAGTATTTTGTAAAGGAATCACGCCTCCCCAAATAAGACAAATGACTTTTTAACCATACAAGTGAGAGCGTACGCTAACAATCGATTTGGTAGAAAAGAGTCATGCAACCCTCCCAGAATTAAATGCAAGCCTTTTTAAAAATTTATATGACTTGTAATTATGGTAATTACGGCTGACTGAAAATAACATAAAAATGTTTTACTAAAAAAAATTTAGTTTCACTAGAGACTACCTAGCTTTAATGTTCTCATAACGTGAGATTTCACGTACTAAAACGACATTCAAGAGGACTTACTTTCTACATAAGGTTGATAATGTTCGGTCAGTCCACGACTTACTTGTATTTATGTAGGTGTTCAATATAGGAAAAATGACATTGACTCGCCTCCGAACGACTTTTGGGCAAAATGAACTTTTGAGTCCTTTGTGCACAAGGCGGTTTTCTCTATAACTTTATTATTTAGAAAGCCCTGCTATTTTGAATATTTTCAAAGTAATTTTTTGGCGTACTTTTGAAAAAGTATGTGATTCATTCATATACTTTCACTCTCATATCCTGAACCAAAATATATTTTCCTAAGTAAAAATTCGGTGTTTCTTCGAATTTTTACCCGGTTGTGCCTAATATCTTATCGACGGTCCTTTTGGACTAGTCTGTGGCTCTGAAGTCCCTCAGACTCTTGAAAATGTCCTTAAATGAAATTTTTGCCTAAGTCGATTTTTTTTTATTTTGGCTTCGACTTAGGTCAATTCTGGAAGGTTCTACAACAATATCACACTTGGTAAGTACAATTTTGTTAGAGATTAAAAATTCACTACGTCTGGTGTAAGTATCCGCACCTGTGGATCCCCCGCATGCGCGGATGACTCGTATGCACTGCTTTATATTATTAGAGCAGCGATTTCTTAAGTCTATCGTGTCGTTTTTTTTTTTTGGCGTAGAACCAGTTCAAACATATTAGGTTCCTTTGAGTATGTCACCGGGCATATGAAATCATATTTTACGACATTTTTTTGTGGTCTCGAACTTTTTAAATCAATAAAAAGTGAAAAAAATGTATTTTTAAAGAAAATTGTTTTTTTTTGTTTCCACCGCCATATCTTTAGAACTATTAAAGGTACCGAAATTTGTTTTGTGTCAAATTAAAGCACACACTGTAGCGCTTTTACCAATATAAACGGTTTGGGCACAATTCGCACTTTAATTTCTCTAAAAATCAAATAAACTAAAAATACATATTTTGTGTATTGAAATCTTCACCAATCGATAAACTTTTTTATTTTTGAAAATATTTGCATACAGCGAAGAAAATAAAGCCTAATAATCACAAAAGTTTTTGAAAAAATATGTTTTTGCCTAAAGTGTACCGTTTGGCAACAGCGATTTTTTTTATCAGCGCTAAACGCGACATTGCGACGCAATTAATACACCTCGCATGCAGGTTGGTCAGATTAGTCACGTAGAAGTAGCGTTAGTTGAATGTAGATTAATATATGGCATTCTAGGTTGGGGTGGAGTTGCTTACTGTCATCTAAAAAATTAGATATCATTCAGAAAAAATGTGCCACCCCCTCTCAGGGGGTGGCACTTAAAAAATATATATTTATTGGAGCTGTAATAGAATCAAATTTTAAGAAGAAAAGGTTCCATGCAATTTTTCACATAAATTGATAGTTTTTAAGTTATAACGACTTCAAAATTTCGATTTTAGCTTAAAATAAAAGCTTTTAAAAAAGGTATTTTCAAACGGCTTTCGTCAAGTATCTCGAAAAGTATTACTTTATCGAAAAAATGTTATAGACCAATTACAGAAAGCAACCTACAAACTGGGAATTAATTATATTTTTTGTTTATTGATGTAGGATTAATAATTTCGGAAATAGTTAAGTTTATATTTGGTATCAAGGGTTTCGAAATTACCTTTAAAGTTTAAAATGCATTTTTTTCTAAAGCAAGTGCTTTAAATGAGCAAAAAAGAATTTGAGCATTTAGGTAATGCTACATTTTAACAAAAAACTGTATTTGAGATAATTTTTTTAGATTATTGGCTAATTAGAGTAACAAAACGAGTAAAAAATAATTTGAAAGCGCAATTAATTGTCTTTAATTTCCTTTCTTAGCATGTGTCACAATTTCTGAGGTATTTAACATTTCAACTGCATTTTTCGTCTTATGAACGTTCGGATGCCATTTATAAACTCATATCTCCGAAACTATTAAATCTATGTAACTAAATAAACAAGCGAAATTCATTATTATTAGTTTATGAGCTTTATTTTTGGTCTCTACACATTTTTGAACAAAACTAATATTTATTGAGATATTTGGAATAGGAAAAAAAATACGTTTTATAGTTTAAACTGTATTTTTTCTAAAGCAAGTGCTGTATACGAACCAAAAAATTTGAGCATCTACGTCATGCTGTATATTGATGAGAAACCGTGTTTGCAATTAATTTTTTTTTTAATTACTGGCTAATTACAGTAACAAAATGGCGACGTTGTTATTAAAATAATGTGTAGACGGACATTGCTTCGGTCATACCTTCTTTGTTTTTTATGCTACATAAACAAATAAAAAAATAGTTAAGAGCTTAATTAATAACCTATTATTGTATCTATTAGTATCCTTGGCGTAGGTGTCACAGTTTCTGAGATATTTAACTCTCACTCTAAATAGTTATCTTACGAACACTTGGATGCCAAATGTAAACTTAAATATCTCCGAAATTATTAATCCTACATCAATAAACAAAAAATATAATTAATTCCCAGTTTGTACTTTCTGTAATTGGTCTATAACGTTTTTTCGATAAAGTAATACTTTTTGAGATACTTGACGAAAGCCGTTTAGAAATACCTTTTTTTAAGCTAAAATCGCAATTTTGAAGTCGGTATAACTTAAAAACTTCAATTTATGTGAAAAATTGCATAGAACCTTTTCTTCTTAAAATATGATTGTACTTCATATATTTTTTAAGTGCCGCCCCCCTATAAATTAACAAGCCCCCGCTCAATATAGAAACTTTTCTGTGAAACATTTACTATTATACTGCCAAAAATGAACGAAATCCGTTCAATATGACATTACTTCGAAGTTTTTTTTACCTCTAGGTACTGTACTACTACCACCTGTCTTTTTATTATTAAAAGGAGACTATTTAATATTTATTATAAAATTTCTTAATATTAACAACATATGATCAATACTACTGTACAATATATGAAATATTGAACAATAATATTGATCCCCTAGATGCTTTTGATCACTACTGGTTTTGTACCTATTGATATAAGTTAAACTATTATATACACCCCGACCGGGATCCGTCAGATCGTTGCAGTCGGCAGGCTTGCTACAGCCGAGCGCGCAAGAATATGACTTTGGCCCGTTAAAAAAAATCGCTGACTCAATACTATGAACGGGACATGAAAAATTTTTATCCTAAAAACTTTTTTCAACTATTGGCTTCAATTTGTACGCAGCATGCATATACAAATTTTCATAAATAAACTTTTTTCTCGATTGCCTAAAATTACGTTACTGAAAATAACAAGTTTGAGTTTCCTATTATTTTACCAACTTAAAAAAAAATAAATCGGGTTCACGTTGTTCGAAGCGCTATTGTGTTTACTTTAATCTAAAAAAAAAAAATAGCTTGATAGCACAAATATTTTCAGAGATATCGCGGTGGAGACGTTAAAAAACATATTTCATTAAAAATCTATTTTTTTGAGTTTTTCCGAAATAAAAAAGTTCTCGACCACCGAAAAATGTCGTAAAAAACGATTTCGTGTACACGATTATCTTACTAAAGAATCCCACTAAGTCTGGTTTGGTTCTACGCCGGTTTTTTTTTCCCGGAAACTAAGCGACTTTACTTCCAGATTTTACTCTACTATATTCATATTTTAGGCACATTCTTATTGTTTTTAATGTGCTCTTTGGTGTTTGCATCTGAAAAACAGTAAGTACTGATATTTTTTATTGTATACATGTGAAATAATAAGCAGATACGGCATTAATTGGTTACAAGGAAGATGCGATCTAAATAATGCATTTTTTCTACTATTGTATACTTCTTAAGTAGGATGAGACTTACTCTGGCAAGGTATATTGATGAAGCTACTTAAACTAATGAAACGCTGTGGAATCACCCAATAAAACTACTTTAACTGTACTAAGCTTTAGATAAAGTTTTAACTGCATTTTAACGACATACATAGCTCACGCTGATCGTCCTACCAATTTTGTAGCATGTAAGGACGAACTTCGTTGACAGATTATCCTAAAAACTCCGAATTATCTAGGATCCCAAGGACGCTACTCGAATCAGTTACATTTCATCGTATATAAATTAAGGAATAAAATCTTAGAGATAAGATAGCCAACTCTTTTCTATTTAATGCGAGAACGTATTCGCGAAATATTAACATGTAAGCAGATGGATTTTATTTGCATGTCTCAGAAGTTGGTGCTCAAAACATAATTTTTAATACACAGTCATAGGCACGCAGATATTTTTTCCCCATCAGTATAAGGAAGGTAAGTGGTGGATGTCCAGCAAATCTCCAAGTATTCGTTCATGATCGTATCGAGCTTTCTAGCTAAATGACTGTTTTCCTATGTAATTCTAGTTAAACGTTCGTAATTTGCATTCTTCCTCTGTTCTGAATTTATTTTCCTTAATTTTTTGCCTAATTGTTGCTGTTAATGTTAATTTGTTAACATTTCTTGGTCCAATTTTTTTTTTTTTGTCTCTTTTGGTCTCATGCAATTGCGGCTCTATTTTGGTTTGGTTCTTTTACTTTATTTCATTGTACGTTGAATTCAACTTAGTGACGAATCAAAATAATATTTTCGAATTCAGCAACCCATGCTGTGTGACGTCACGGGGAATCTTTGTCTCGCGTTTAGCATCATTCGCGTTGGACTCAATAGCACAGATCCTTCTCGAAATGTGTTAAACAGTTTTATATTAGTAAATAGTAATATTCTTATATTATTTAAAAGTCCAGCAAGGACAATAGTTTTATATTATTTTTCATTAAACAGAAATAGATACGGATTTTGTTAAAAATGTACCTATTATACAGGGTGATTTACCACAATATGGAAAAACAAAATGTTGTACTAGTTTTTTATGTGGGAAAGTCTCTGCAAAATTTTATAGTGATCCGAGGTAATTTAGTAATTTTTGTTGCATTAAAAGTTGCAAAGATGCGCTGCTGTTACTTGTCTGTGGTCAGTGATAGGGCAATGTACTTACTTGGGAAAGAACATATTCTGAGATGTTTACATTTCCTTAATTGGCATAAAAAGTTAAGCAGACGCGTGCGGTCAAAGTGCCGCGTTTTTTGCTTTCGGTCGAACAATTGGACACCGGCAGGTACAAAATACCGCCGAAGTTTGATGTGTTTGTGTTATCGACTGGTTTAAGTAAAAATTTCCAATATCTACTTGTTGTTATAGAGTTCGCTAGCATAGGGTCCAATGTCTTTTCGACTCATTTTGCTATTTTTGTAGTGTGATTTGATTAAAACCAAAAAGTCACTTCTGCCCTCTCCACCTTTGCTGTCAATCTCAAGTTTGATAAAGAGAGAGAGGAAGTAATATGGTTGTAACGCGTTACGTCAGATTGGTTAAAATGATAGGTGGAGCATTTCTACACAAAATAAGGTAATTTCTTTAACTTTTCATTTTTTCACTCCTTTCGGTGGGGTTAACCTACTGATAAATTTTCCGCATGTCGTGGTAAATCACCTTGTATACACTAAAGTATAATTATTTTAATCGAATGCTACATATTGTATGTATGCTTTTTTACTTAGTTTCTAGTTTTGTGTATAGTTTGTGTTGCTTACACTCATCGCAAATACGAAAATAAAGAGTATATTGCATTTCGAAAACCATAAGTGTCGCACGTACAGAAAAAAATTTCATACCTATTGTAATATTATAATTCATTGAAATATTACATTTTTAGAGGCTAACCTTGCATTTTGTATATGCCAAGGTTTTTTTTTCGTTGTGTAAGGTATAAGTTTAAAATTGAGTATTCGGGGTCGGCCGCCATCTTGAAAACGGGGGTACTAACAGTTTTTGCCCTATGTCTCCGTAACGGTACATCAATTTATCAAAATCGACTTGCAACATTTGACCTAAACACAAGATTTGAACTGAACATACATACTTACAAAGCAAGTTAAATGGAAGTTTAATGTTTAGTACAAATCTTGTGTTTAGGTCAAATCTTGCAAGTCAATTTTGAACCACTTAACGAAGTCTAATTGAGCTGAAATTTTGCATACACGTGTAGTTCTGTAGACAATACAATAATATGGTACCAAAAAGTGTGTTTTTTAGTTTAACACTATAATTTTTAGTTTTTTTTTAATCGCATAGTGTATTCACTCGGGTGTTGCACTCTAAGATATTCTAATAAATGGCGAAAGATTTGATTTTAGGTACGGATACATGCAGCGAACGATCCGGTACTATTTTAAATAAGAGAATAAAATTAAATTAAATTTGAAAAAACTTTGAAAAGCTTTGATCCCTTCGCAGCGCTGTGAAGCATTTAAGAATTAAGGAAATTTAAAAAAGTATAAACGACAATTATTCGTTATGAAATCCTCTGCATGAAACATGTAATGTATGTTTTTGTTAAAATTGAAGAAAAAAAGTTTTAGCGTTTAAAAGAAAATTTTGTGATAAATTTCTATCTTCTAAGGGTTATAACTTTTTAATTACTCAAGATACGACAAAATGTTTCTCTACTAAAGTTGTAGAAAACTCGATTCTAAACAAAAAACCTCTTAACATTTTTTTTGTAAGAAGTACCGTTACGGAGATATAGGGCTAAACTTCTTCTTTTTTCAAGATAGCGGCCAAATTGGGTGACCGCTGACACCGAAAACTTAATTTTAAACTTACATACACAACGAACAAAAAAAACCTTGTCCTATACAAAATTCAACATTTCAATACTATTAGTCATCAAATTCTGAACAATTTTCAAAATGTTCATCCGTTCGTCTCTCTGTCTAACCGTCCGCCCGTTACGTGTTTTTGTAAGCACTATAACTTAAGAATGAAAAGTTCGATAGTATTGAAACTAGGACGGTAAGTTTGCGTTGCCTGCGTTACCGTTAACTGAAAGATTAAATTAAGATAAAAACAAGATTAAAATAATTGCGAAGACTACATTATACAATGTTCATGTCTAACTTAAAATATATTTAAAAGTACGTTGGGTGCGTTATTTATAAGAAATTTATCATCTACCAAAATAGAATTTGAGAGATTTACAATAACACAAGAAATAATTAATAAAAATAACCTGAATAATTGCCGACAAATTTACTAACAGCTGATTATTTACAATTCTTAATAATTTAATTCGTTGGTTTATGTCCTCAATAATATAAACACCATCAGATAAAATGACCTCACGATTCACTTCACACACAATGGGAACATGTTAATATAATCACTAACCTAAGCTGGTAGGCATACACTTTAATGATATCCGAGATAATATCTTTCACAAAACAACTTTGTCTCACGAAAGTTGTGTAAATAACACGTCTACTCCCAGCACGGTGACGTCACGATGGGGATATATTAAATGATTCATATATTGAAAACTGATAGATATACATGGTGGTTCGAATTTTAATCCGGAAACTTTGTCAGCCAATACTACGCCTAAAAATAATAATTTTTTGTCATATAAACATTTATCGAGCAACTAAAAAATGACAAATGCTTTAAAAAGAACGTGAATTAAAATGTTTGCATTAAATTTGACCAGTGGCGTACGAATAAAAAGTTCTTTTGGCTTGAAGGGCAGCTGATAAGAAAAAAGTATGTAATCAACCAATGTAATATTTTTGACAAAATTTATTTTAGATAATACGCATTCTTTATGTCTGTATACCAAATTTCAATACAATACCTTAATTAGTTTAGAAGACTGAAAAAAAAAATCTTGCATTATTGTATTTCGAAATCCATTCGTTTCTCAGTAAATGTTTATATGACAAAAAATATTATTTTTAGGCATAGTGTCCGCTGGCGAAGTTTCCAGATTAAAATCAGGACCACCCTGTATATTATATATTCACAAAGAGCATTTACGTACTGCCCTAATATTATATTTACAAAGTTATGTATTCATTTCACTTCACTTTTGGTTAAATAGAAAGCGATATTTAGAATTTACATGCATTTTTTAATTTCCATTAATAGCACAGCCCCACAAAAAAAAATTCAGACCAGCGAACCAGACCCATGTATCCCTATATATTTTCGGTCGCTAAATCCGAATCCAAGGTCAAAAAAAAATCGCACACCCCCAAAATCATTAGTTAGAGCCAAAAACACATGGAATGGAGTAAAAAGAAGATTAAGCTAAGAGAATAGTGTTACATCTTAATCAATCGAATTATACAAATTAAGGTGAAACAGCAGCGTATATACAATAGATACGAAACTCACCCCCAGGGAGGGGCGAAAACTATAACATATAAAAAAATCGATCCAAAACACAGTGACTGCTGAAAAAGATCGAAATGTCTAAGTTTTGTTAAAGTAATAAGAAACTGCATCCGGTCCGACGTAATCTTCATAGACTGCCCCTATAGGGTTGAGAACAACCACAACAACAACCCCTAAATTTAAAGGACACGAGAAAAACAAAAAAAAACGTAAAATCCAACAGGATTTCTATTTTCATGGATGCTATGATTGACTGAAATTGCGTAGTATTCTAAAATAGAACTAGAAACCTACACGGGGATAGTTTCACCCCCTAGGGGAGTGGAATTGAATAACAACAGTGGTACGTGACTTTCTAACTCTGAGTACTACGCAATTTTAACCAATCATCCATAATGGATCCATAATGGAAATACTTTTGGTTCAATGTTTTTTCTTGTTTTTTCTATGTCATTTAAGATAAGGCAGCGCTGTTGGGGCAGTTTTAAATAATTGAGCCAAGAAGACTGCAGACTCTTCTCACCTTTACAAACTTCCGGAGGTTCCAGTTTTTTTCGAGGGTCACTGCAGCTTTCTTCAAGTTGAATCTTGAATGGGGGTAGTTGACACTGTAGGATGTTGATGGTACGTAAGTTTCTAGTTCTATTTTAGAGTACTATTCAATTTCAGCCAATCATAGCATCCATGATAATGGAAACCCTGTTGGATTAACGCTTTTATTGTTTTTCTCGTGTCCTTTAAACTTGGAGGTGGTTGTTCTCAACCCCATGGGGGTAGATTATGAAGATTACGTCGAACCTGATGCAGTTTCTTATGATTTTAACAAAACTTAGACATTTCGAGCTTTTTCAGCAGTCATTGCTGTTTTGGATCGATTTTCTTATATATGGGGGTAGTTTTTACCCTTCCCTGGGAGTGTGTTTCATATCTATTATATGTACGCTGCTGTTTAACCTTAATTTGTATAATTCGATTGATTAAGATGTAACAACTATTCTCGTAGCTTAATCTTCTTTTTATCCCATTCCAGGGGTGTTTTTGGCTCTAGCTAATGATTTTCGGGGTGTACGATTTTTTTTGACCTCGGATTCGGATTCAGCGACCGAAATACATAGGGATACATGAGTCTGGTTCGTTGGTTTGAAAATTATTTTTTTTGTGTGGGGCTGTGTGCTAATTACAAAAGTAAAGAAATCCGCTGTTTTCAATCTTTCAGGCAAATCGGCGTTGTGATTTAATTTTTTCTGATTTGCTTCTTAGCGACATCGGATTACTTGAAAAAAACTACATCAAATGGCATTTGAGCTATAAATTTATCTCAAAATCTACCGAGAAAATGGAGCATTAACTGGAACACCATGTACATGTTCAATATTCATAGTGCTTATTATTTTAGTATTCATGCAAACCAAATTTATTTAAAAAAGTGTCAACTTATTTTTATAAACTGCCAATAACAGAGACCGGCAATAATAAGAATACACTCAAAATATTTGCTGCCGTCCCTGCTGTGTAACTTGAATCGACTCAGTTTTGATAAAGAGTTTGGTTTGGTAACAATTAATTTTAAATTACAAAAGGACCCCATAATCAACTGACTGATTGATTTAAATTGCTGCCCGTCGAGTAGGTTTTGGATATTAATTGCTTCTGACATAGCAGGACAAGTGGTTTATCAACTTACATGTGATTATCTCATAATTTTAATGAGTTTTAGTTCAATTTTACATTTTACTGATAACTCGGGACCAACTTTCTATATTAATCAACACTATCCTTCACAAACCTAATAATGGCAGTAAGTCATATTGGATGGTTGTGAGGTTACTAGGTAAAAAAATATTGTCGTGTCCAGAGCTGGGTAATTACTTGTAATTTAAAAATAATTACAATTACAAATTACTTTTTTAATAAAGGAACTAATTACAATTACAAAGTACATGTCTTTAAAAAATGAGTTAGCAATTACTTTTCTAATTACTTTTATGATAAAGTAAATTATAGTGACCAAACATACAAAAAAGGTAAGTTAAAAATTTTAATTAAATGTGTTGTGTAATATTGCGTTTTAATATTTATTAGAATCGTTATTAGAATGTTTGACCTTAAGAGTAATCAGGAAAAATTAAATAAATATATAGAAAATGCAGCTTAATAGAGGAGTCGGTTTAGGAAAGGATTGGGAAAATTTTTAAGATGGATGCAGACCCTGCGGAAATTATTTGTAATGACGAGTATAATAAAACTCTAAAATTTTAATTTCCAAAAACGGGTGAAACCATGCCGAAAAGGGGTATTTTGGACATTTTAAGGGTCAAATTTGCTGTTTTAATTTTTTTTTGATCACTTAAACAACTAGTTAAGAAAATAAAAATGGTATCCTTTTATTCTCAATATTAAAGGCACCTTCAGTTTAAATTTGGGGAAGATATCTGACCATCCCCCCTCCTAATATTCATATATATATATATACGAAAAAAACTGAGAAAATGAAATTTCGGTTGTCTTGATCAGATCTCAACCGATTTGGCTGAAATTTGGAATGGAAGTAGTATTTATCACACAAAAACTGTTAACCAAATTTCAGCCAAAAATGTTAAATAGTTTGGCTGAAATTGCAGTTTTTATTAAATTTTCTGAAATTTTCAAATCGAAATATCTTCTAAAAGACAGATCGAATTTTGCTTTATGGCAAAAGGTAGGTTATTTTATGTACTTTTACATGATATTTAATTTTTTCAATTTTTTTCGTATATATATATAATAATAATAATAAAGTTTATTGAACCAAGTGTTACAAGATTGATTTAGATACATTAAACTGCTTAATTATTGAACAACGGTACAAGGAAAATAAACATTTAGGTAAACCTCACATAGTTATAAAAACTGGCCGTGAGTGCTATACTGATACTATAAAAAATACTATTTATAATAAAATGACTTAAGTAATAAATGAATTCCATTAAAATTCAACTGTACGAATAAGAGTTATAACTATTAAAATTAAGTATATTCTGATAATTGGATAAGTATATTAAGTATAACTAGTGCTATAATTTACAATTATTCTTAATATTTAGAAGTAGATAATACAATTTTAAATTGGCCGAAATAACTTAAATAATAAATTAATTCTATTGAAATTCAACAGTACGAATAAGAGTTATATTATAATTAGGTACATTCTGATTATTGGATAAGTATATTAAGTATTACTAAGGCTATAATTTACAATTCTTCTTAATATTTAAAAGTAGATACTTAATACAATTTTCAATTAATCAAAAAGACGCCAGTGTCAATAAATCTGTGTAGTATTTGGAATGGATAAGTTAGAAGCCATTTATTTATTTCGTATTTAAATTTGTTTAAGTTGCAGTTTTTAATTGCTGGTGGTATATTATTATATATTCTAGGAGAGAAATAGATAAAGCTTTTTTGTCCTATCGTTTTTTGGGTCCGAGGTACTGTTATTACATTTTTTTCTTTACTTCTAGTGTGATAGTCAAAAGGGAGAGATAAGGTACTCTGTCTATTTTTATGTTTTAGGTAATTATATTGGTTTAGTATTAAAGCTTTGCAATATAATTTTCTAATAGTTAATAATTCTAATCCATTATATAATAAATCTGTCGGGTAAAAGTAATCTTTTTTAAAAATGATTTTAAAAAATCTTTTTTGCAATTTTTCTAGCGGGTCTAAATTGGTTTTGTTTATGCCACCCCAGGCTAGGATACCGTAGCATAATTGCGACTGTATAAGTCCATAATAAACAGTTTTTAATTGTTTTTCTGTTAATATGTTTTTTAGTTGTTTGAATGTATAGATGAGATACCTTAGTTTCTTACATACTTTTTCTATATGTAAGTTCCATTTTAAGTGGCTGTCAAGAATAACTCCAAGATACTTTATAGATTTTGCACTTTGAATTTTCAGATCGGTTCCTTCGATGGTGATGTTTGTGAACTGTGGAAGATGGCTTTCATAAGAACAGAATTGTAAATATTTTGTCTTTTCTATATTAATCGTAAGGAGATGATTATCGAACTTTTATGGTTTTCAGGTTTTTACTTACGAGTTGCACTAGTATCTCCCAAGATCGTGCAGTGAAAAATATTACAGTGTCATCTGCAAACGATATAGTTAAGCCATCTAATGGTAGGTTAAGCAGGTCGTTTAAGTATATACTAAACAAAATTGGTCCTAGGACCGTGCCCTGCGGCAAACCGTAAAGAACGATTCTGGGATCACTTAATGTATCACCTACTTTCGCTATTTGGGATCGATTTTCTAAATAACTGGTCAATAGTTCGTGTATTTTACCTCTAAAGCCCATGTTCCAAAGTTTTTCTAATATTTTTTTGTGACTTATCGTGTCGAACGCCTTCGCAAGGTCAATAAAAACACAAATGGAAGGGAGGGTTTGATCAACGGCGTTATATATTTTTCCAACTAATTTTGAAATTGCGTCCTGGGTTGAAGTTCCCTCACGAAAACCAAATTGTTTACTTGATAACAATTTAAATTTGTTTATAAATGATTCCATTCTAGTTTTGATCGCTTCTTCGAAGATTTTTGAAATATGCGTTGTGACAGATATAGGTCTATAATTTATCGCCTCCAGTTTATCCCCACTTTTATAGACTGGTTTTATAATCGCGGTTTTGAAATGTGAAGGACATATACCGGTATCAAAAATATTATTAATTAGGTGAGTAATTAATGGAGATATTATGTCAACAATATCTTTGAGGGTTTCCGATTTTATGTTGTCATAACCGGGAGATTTCTTATTTTTTTAAATTAACTGCAAATTCAAATTTGCAGTTTAAAATATCTAAAAAAACCCTTTTCGGCCAAAACACGGTTTCACCCAAGATTTGATAGAAAGATCGTCCTAATAAAGCCTATCTCTTGCGTCAGCGCAAGATTCTGGGACAATTTCCGCCGGGTCTGCATCCATCTTAAAAAATTTCCCAACCTCGCTATTTTATTTACTAAATCGACTCCACTATAATAACAATGCCTAATAATAATAAGAATGATAATAATAAACAGTAAACACATTTAGTTTTTAAAAGTTTATTGAATGAAAAACATAAATGTGCAGCGGACCACGGCAAAAACTCGTTTTTAGTCAGTAACTTTTTTTAAACTTTTCAGATTCATTTTAAACTATGGAACTGTAAAATTCTGCTTTAATGCATTCTTGTTTGTTAAACCACATACGCAAATATCTAAAGAACCATACATTTTGCGTATAGGAACATGATACATGGTTAGATGCGCATTTTTCTTCTCTATCGAATGGTGCATTTAGTTAGGTATGGTGCCATTTAAAAAAAATGAGTTTTTGCTGTTCTTGTGTTTTCGACATATGTCAATAATTTTATAATATTTCGATAATTTTCTTACATGATGAGTAACCAATACCTTGTCTTACCCTCAGAGAAAAATCAACATGTTATCAATTATTGTTACTGAGATATTCATTTTTATGTTATACAACTTTTCTGTCAAAATTTTTGGGAACGAATTAATCTCTCCGGAAATATTAATTTTAGCTATAGGAAACCTTTAACGAAATGTTCTTTAAATTAACTGCAGAATCTAAAAAAAATTGAAAATGGGGGCATTCCATTTAAAATAACAAAGTTGGGGTCAACTTCCGGTATAACCGGAAATGCCACCATTTTGAAAATATTTTCGTTAAATAGATCCTACCCCGTTAGGCCTATAGCCAAATTTTCAGATCGATATCATTTCTCTTTCTCGATATACTTCTAATAGACGCCCAAAAAAAATCACCCTGTATAGGGACAAAAAAGTGTTCTCTTCGCAGGAGCTTTCAAACAAAAAGAAAGACAATTGAAATCGGACCATTAGGAGCTGAGATTCAAAAAAATTTAGCGTGCCTAATGGCGGCCATCTTTAATGGCCGCCATTTTGATGTTCTGCACGGATTTCCAAGTGACTCCCTATCTGAAAAGTTACATCTTGGCATCAACTATGACCACAGAAAGTGGCACATTCCAATCAAGAAGTGCAGGTTTTTGGCTTTTCTAGCTTTGTACCCGACGTACTATTACGTGCACATTTGCGTTATGTTAATTGTTTATTTGTGAAATTTATTATTGTCTTTGATATTTACAACTTTTAATTGCAACCAGTTATTTAATTTGTTTTAATTTATAAAGTGACTTGCGTAAATAGTTTGTATTTATATTTCCAAGTTTTATTTAAACTTTTTTTATATTTATACTATACCTATTATTGACTTGTGTAAATGCTTTGTAAATGTACAAATTATTGAAAATTGAATGAAAATTATCCCAAATCGAAAACGAGGGATAATTTTAATACAACAGACCGAGAGATCGAGAGACATAGAAACCGAGAAAAAAAATAACAATTCAAGCACGTGGGGATCCGGTAAAAAAATTTCGTAGCTAATTAAAATTAAAAACTAATGTCATCAACCTAACATTTTTATCATATAAAGCACAATATGAAACTAATATTTTAAAGTAGGCTACGTGTGTCAATGGAAAAGTTCTGTATCAGTTGACGAGCACTTACGTTAAAATCAATTAGTCATCGTGTTGCGTTATTAAGCTTTTTTACAGTGCCTCGTTTTGGAAAAGAATGGTTCAATTTATCGTTTTTAATTGAATAGGATTCTCTAAAAGTGATGGAGCTTTTTTTTACAAATATACCAAAGCAAATTCGTTTGATTTTTCACAAATTCTGCAAAACGTTTAGTAGAACAAAATACGATTCACCTATGTTAGTTACATGAAACAATTAATACAGATTGGGAATAGTTCATTTTATTTGTTTTTAATTAAATTTAATCCGCTAATAGTGCAATTATTATACAGTCTGTCCATTTTACCAGGGCCAGGGCCACGAAAAATATCTCGTTTAATATATGTTTAGTTACAGTCATTTGATATCAAAAAGTACCCAAACTTCGAACTAATTCTATAGCGGCTTGAAATTTTTTTATTTTTGCGGGTTCTTAATCTTTAGGGTATCAATTTTTCAAATGTTAAAAAGGAGTAGATATGCTTTTACCCCCAAGAGGGTGAAAACCACCTCTAAACTCAAAATATCAATAATTAACGAAGTACTGAGAATAAATTAATGAAACTTATACTATTTATGTTTTTGGGGTTGCTGATCGCGAACGTGAAATCAAAAATTAATTATTTTATGTCGCACCCTCAATATGGCCGATATAAAAGGACGAAGTAATTATTTTTTATTTATTTTGAGAAATTAAGACTTTCTTAGCAGACTGTTACATTTTGAGAAATAAAACTTATCTCCTAATAAGAAAACTAATTGTTCTTACCGAGAGGGTGAAAACCAGCCCTAAATTTAAAAAATAAGTATAATGGAAGTACTGAGAATGTATTAGTGAAACTAATATTATTTATGATTTTGGGGTTGCTGAATACGAATTTGGATCGGGTTTTTGTGTTAAGGTGTAGCAAATTAATAAAACAGTAATTCACATTTTTCAATTTTATTAACTATATAGAGATTTAGCCTAAATTTAATGTAATTATTAATTTTCATCAATGTTTGAGTCATTTTTATATTTATACATATTTATACAAGTACATACATGCATACGATGTCCAACGACTTAAGAAATGTGGGAGAATATCAAAAAAGTATAAAAATTATGATTATTCCTTGATAATTGAAAATATTGTGGGACTTTACCACCAAACGAGCAATATCGGTCATATCTCCTTACAATCAACGCCAAAAATCATAAAAAAAGCCTTTTGAAGATCTCCTAATCGTCTTTAAGATCAGATAGGTCAAAATAATAGAGAGGTTGTCAGTTTTTCTATATTTATCTTAAATGCGTCAATTTAAAAAAAAACGTTAGGAGTTAACTTTAAACACTTGTATCTCCTAAGCCATTATCTTTATCAAACAAATAAAAAAGCAACATTTTCCTTAGTTTATTGCCATAATTTTTTTATGTGTTCAAATGAAATTAAGCCTCCAAAAAAACTGAAAGTACTAAAATGGCTAGCTCCAGCAAGAGACCTCAGTGGTGAGATTCGTTCATTTTTAATGATTTTATATTTTGCCAAAAAAAAAGGTTTGAGCGCCAGGTAATTTCCAATAAAATTTCACCAACCTTAAGCACCCGTTCGACACACCGATATAAAATTACCAAACTCCGTGTTTATTAGGAATAGGAAAAAAACATTTATAACAAAATGGTGAAAGGTTCAGTCATAAGGTGACTCTCTCTGATTTACTCTAAAAAATTCGTACAAAAAAAATTCTTACCCGATGTTAAATAACTTCTAATTTAAATAAATTCAGTATACTGTACGAACGTTACTATCATCCAACATCTTTCTAGTATCCTAAGATATGTGCATGTACAAGACAATTAAGTATACGTATATAACTGAGCAGTTACTCACATTAATTGTTAAAAATGTAAGTATACTAAATGAGTAACATATCAAATGTTTAGGTACTCAAAATGGTCATCGTTATAAAAAAAATTACAGGAACAAAAAATTGAAACGCAACCGGAGGTCCTTTATTCTGGACATCACTGTAATGCGATGAATGAAAAGGTATATGAGATATTTCAATTTTTGTCATTAAAGTTTACTTAGAAGCTTGGTTCTTAGCACCACTTACTGGCAACTTCAGCTCCATACCAAGATTAGTGTTTTAAAAAAAAAACTTCATGAACATAAATCCACGGATCCGAGCAACAGTACACAGATTTAAAAATCACATATGGTACCTTGCCTTATCTTAAGTACAGATAAAAGTTATTTGAAATGATTTTGTAAGAAAAAAAACTGAAAGTCGTCAAAGACGTGGCGGAAGTAGGTGTTAAATTATTCAGCGATTACAATAGTTTATTGACAAAAGACGACGAGCAAAAACACTTAAAAAAAAGAAACTTTGCCGAACATGTGAGGGATTGATGTTTCTTTTTTAATTAAGTATTCAGTGTTATTTTGTTATTTTTTTTTTAAATCTGTTGCAAGGAATTGATAAAAAAATCGATTCAACCTGAGCGCGCATTAAACCCATAACAATTGTATTGTCTAAAAAGGGGGCGTTGCGGCACCCCTTAACGTAATCCGATCAAGCTAAAGTTTTACACAGAGTATTTTTTTATGGAATGGAACCATCCTGGGGGGTTCCGCAAAAAAATATCTAAATTTGAAAAATAAGGACCATCCTAATCTACATATCACTGAATCATAAAAATCAGCCATGCCATGATTGGTGAGAAACAACTTATACAGCCATCAACAAGTTTAACGATTGTCACTGTTGTATGTTGTCGTTGTCGAATTCTAAGACCAGTAATCAGTAATTGTGGTATACACCAACATCGAAAAATTCGATATGATTACCATGTATTTATTGTCAGTGCAATTATGATGCTGAGTGACAGTTTACAGCGAGATATTGCCAGATGCTCTGCAGCCAAATCGAATTATGTTTAGGAAGTTAGTTCAAAATCTAAAACAGAGATGGAAAGGAAAGGAAACTTTCAATTTGAAAGTTCCAGGAACTAAATTTTGATAAAAATGAAAGTTTTCAATAAAATAGTTGAATATTTGAATATTTGAATGTTTTCAAAATTCCGGGAAAGTTTTCTTTGAGAACTTTCGGAATATTCAGATATTCTATTGAAAACTAATTTTTATCAAAATTTCGTTCCGAAAACTTTCATGTTCATTTTGTACTTGTATTTTTATTTATGAGATGTTTGTATTAAATTGCAATAAATAATTACTGAATTATAATTATTATAAAGTGAATTTTTACTTTTATGGCATAGCTGATTTTTACGATTCAATGATATGTAGATATTATGGTTTTCATAAAATTTTAAATTTTGGCACTGTCAATTAAAAGTTGTTTTATATCGTTGTAAAAAGAAAAAATAACGGATTTAATGGCGTCGTGACCTACCTTGAGATTTGTTCTCTTTATTTTTGCACAAGAGCGTATGTGAAAAGCAACTGTAACAATAAAAAATTAAACCCTCTCTGATTGGTTGTAAAATACAGGTGAGATATTTTCCAGTAATATACACCTCTAAACTATGTGTGTTATCAGTTATTATAAATATCTTGATTATCCAAAAAAAAAAAAAATTATGCTCAATAAAATTCACATTTATAGTCAAATCTTATCAGATTATAAATAAAAATTTCATTTCGTAAAAATTTTTATGAAATTATTTTTTTGCGAAAAATCACAAGTATTTTGATAAGGTGTCCTTATCAGTGTATTACTGTTGATAATCGAGCTCTTGTTATTATTACCACACACAAGCAGTTTAATTTTTGTTGTGAAATTCAGTTACAAAATTTGGTAGATAGACAAACAGTGAAACAGGTTTGGTTAATTTGCAAGTGAAGTGATTAGGGCCATTAGAAGAGCACCATCTAGGTGAAATGGTACCTATTTCCCATGTATATTATATTTTTATGGTAAATAGATATTTTATTATTATTGTTATTATTACCACTACTACTTTTTTAGGCTCTGATAAAGAATGATAGAAGAACCGAATGAATGACAGCCCAAAACAACAAACTTTTATTTCTACAACTCGCCGCATAGAGCCGGTCCTGCATGTCATATACATGTGTTTCGGTAAATACATTTCACACATTTGCAAATAATCTATATGAACAAAAACAATTTCCATTCGTAATGAGATTTTGGTGAAAAATAGGATCAATCATTTCATAGTCCATCGCTGGGCTTAATTGTAAAATAATTTAGTAGGTTAATCGTTTATTAATTAACGTTTAAATTCAAATTTATTGTAGAAAATTTGCGACAGACTAAACGAAAACATCAGATGTGGCTTTCTTAACGAGAGTCTAATATAACCATATGGCTAAAATGCACGAACAAATAATGGTTCTATTGCATTTCACACTTTCGATCTGAGTAATATCATAATGATATTTTAATTGGAATAAGTTATATTAAAATGAAAATAAATAAATAAAATAAGTAAATGACTAAATAGTTGAGACACCACAAAACAGATTTTAATGCTTCAAAAAAAAATAAAAAAATTAAACCTGTATGTCTTTTTTACGTTTATTTGTTTATTATTCTGAATTAACTCAGAGTTTTTTTACATAAAAATATTTTTTCTTATTATTTTGTAATAGTAATCTTGTTTAGACCTTCTATACTTATATTTAACTTGAATAGTATAAACGATTACTACTTAGTAGTTTTAGACAAAAAAATTACAATATTTAATTCAATAGACGGTGTTCATTTCGACATTTATGCAAAATAGACGAATTGTCTGGCTCCGATTTAATTAAAACGACATTGTTCTGGTAAGCCTTTCAAAAAGTTCCCAGAATCTACATATATTACAATACACTTTTTATAAATGCTGAATATTCTGTATGATTGACAAATCCACTATGAAAGTTTGAGATTTGGATTAACAGTTATGCAAATGGAAGCGTTTTATTTTTCGGATTCGCGCAATTTTCTGCAACCACATAACACCCAGTTGAGTCCATTGTACTCATTGGTTAAACAATTGACTAAAAACGTTTAAATCTAATAGCGTTTATTACCAATATTGAAATCACTTTAAGCACGTTCAATAATTCTGATCATATACTTCTATCCATGAAAATGTTCAAGATTTTCGTATAAATATTCTAGTAACATTCTCATGTAAAGTAATAACGATAATAAATGTTCTCTCTATATTTTAGCCAATCAAGCCTGGCATCATCGGGGTATGATTGAAATATTACTAATATAAATAAATTAATTAAAGAAAAATCTGAGAAAAATATGCTATAGAATATTCAACAGTCATATGAAATATGAATAAAGGGAAGATAAGTCGAAAATCAAGATTAAATTTTAATGTTCAAATAATCAAAAATATAATGTGAACTTTTTCTAAAATGATGTTATTACACACCACGATGGCTATGTGCTATATTCTGGTTTAACATGATAGTGTTCAATAGGCCCATTCAGATTTTTTTTTATTTTAGAAATCGAAAGTAGAACACTTTTTGAGGCAATTCCCAAATTTTCAGGTTTTATTCGGACGTTTAAGCCCTTAAATAAAGTACCAAAGTTGGACCGCGCGAAAACGGGGCGGAGCTTCGCGTGACGTCACTTTATAGATGCTGATCAGGCGACAGTCGAGATTTAATAATTTAAAACATTGGAGGTGAAATAAAATAAAATAAAATAAAATACAATTTTAAGAAGAAAAGGTTCCATGCAACTTTTCATAAAAATTGATAGACTTTAAGTTACAACGACTTGAAAATTAGGATTTTAGCTTAAAAAGAAGTATTTCAAAACAATATTCATCAAATAACTCGAAAAGTAGTAGTAGTAGTAGTACATTCAGCAAAACATGCTGGAGACAAGAAAGCTACTAAATTACTGTTATTGTTTTTTTCTAAATTCTGTAGAGTTAATGGTTTCGGAGATCTGGAAGTATAAAGGTGGCATCCGAACGTCTATAAGACGAAGTGTCCAGTTTAAATGTTCAATATCTCAGAAACTATGGCACTTACGTCAAAAGCAAACAAAAATGAAAGACTATTAATTAGGCTTTCAAATGTTTTTTTTCTATTTCTATAGCATAAAATGCAAAAAAGTTATGACAATGTGCTTTTTCAATTTTTGTTTATGAAAAATGACGTCACGAATCGGCGAAGCGCTTTGTACTGAAACCCAATCTTTAACATTGAATATCTAAGGATTGGATATACTTCTGAAGCTGAAATTTTAACAGCTTATCTAGATGATCTAATTCTATTGAATACCATAAAAATAATAACGAACAGAAATTATCGGTAGCAAGCCCATTTCATTGCTAAAAGTTTTTGTTTTGTTAATTCTACAAGTTTTTGAAAATTGAAGATTTTACTCTAAACTTGAACTTTTATTAATGCACCACCGTGATGTAATAAAATTGACCCTTACCCAGACAGGATTTTCTTTCCATAGTAAATTTACCGTCGTTGCGTGTAAAATTACCCCCAATTGTAATGGAATTTTACCCACAAAGAGGGAGGAAAATTTCTATTTACCGGTAATCCTCCCTGGTAAATGGAATTTTCCGCTCTCTTTGCGGGTAAAACATGGAAATATTACACGCAACGACGGTAAATTTACCCCCATTTTTTACAGTGTACATAAAGCCGATGACTCAAGATACCCACAATAATATTCAACTTCAATAATATTCAACTACATTAGCGGTTGCGTTGCGGTTTCATTATCTGCTACTGTTGTTTTCTGAATAACAGTTTAACAGCAGTCAGCAAGTACATTTTTACTACGTCGTGTTTCTTATCTGTTATTTTTTCACCTGTTATTTTCGTACAGAAATAACAGTCTGCTAGTGCTATTTACAAATAACAGTTATAAAATAATAATAAATAAATAGCAACTCATCTCTACTGTTTAGTTCGCAAGATGCCTCGACGTAGTTAATAAGTCATATAACGACTATATCTGTTTGTTTGGGCTTTTCCAGGCGTGCTAAGAACATGAAATTTTGCAAGTAGATGTACTAAACTCTTAGGAAAATTAATGAAATTGGAAAGTCGAAATTGCCGGCCTAAATTTGAGTCAACTTTTTTAGGAACTTCCTATGTTGAATAATTTATAGATTGTCATATTATTTGATAGTCTGATTTTTATAATACATTGGATGGAGGGTGTTATATTACTCATTATTTTTAATTATATTAATGAACCCGTAGTGGAACGCAGGCATTCTACTATTCGATATAGTATAATTGTCATCACTTAACTCAAGTAACTAAGGCCTTTCTGTTATAAAAAACCCCAAATGAAGCTATGAAGAAACTATCGTTTTATTTTTTTGAGCTATTTTTATTTGAAAAAATAGTGGAAAAAAATTATATCAATGTATTTAAAAGAAAATTCTGTTTCATATGCTTTTACTTCCTATTTTTACAAGTTGGAAAAAAAAATTACATATGACTTTTTTAGCTATCTAAAATTATTGTTTATTTAAAGAAATCAATAGAGTTGTCTGTTACTTTGTGATATTCCATTATAACAGGTAACGAACACAAATTTTTCTTGTTAAATATCACAATATTTTTTTCAGTTTATGACTAAGTACAGTTTCGTAGTTTCTAGTCTACATTTTTAAGCATATGGACTGTTTAATTTGAATTGGATAATACGGTCCTGTCGGAAACATTTAAATTGTTTGGAATCCAACTCTAACTTTTAACCCGAAATGGCGACTTCAAGGTGAATGATTTTAGTCACGCCAACACAAAGGAACTGACGAGAGTTTCTCTGCTGTCTCTCTATCTATGCTGTGCTTTTGGTTTTAACGTTTTAATTTTTTAACAACTCGTATAAGAATTTTACGATGACGTTCCTCATTTTTACAAATTACAAAATTTTCACTCGTCCCTAACGACAACAAACAGGATAAATCCATAAAGAGTAAGTTACCTTGACTTTAACAGAATGTTTACAGCGCCGCATAGTATTTAGGTCAAATAAAATTTGATTTTGTATTTACATTCTCATACTCCATAAAATTTTAAACATTTGTTTGTTTTTGTTATTTTCGCGTTTTATTTACATGACGAAAAGCATAAAAGTGGGAAAGCGTGGCAATCAATTTTTCGAACACTTTCAGACAAATCGAACTCGATTTCCATTGATAAGTGCCAGTAACTGGTGGAATATTGGAAAACGTTTGGCAACTTTGTTATAAGTGATTTATAAGAGAAAAATACATTGTTTTATTTGTGATTATACATTATTTTAACACTGATTTAAATAGCATGAAATATTTTACTTCCCCATATACAAAACGAACACTCCTTCTATATACAAAATGTATATAGTTGAATCAATGGATCTTTGAACTGACGTCACTAACGCGAGAAGCAAGCAAAGACTATCGTTTGTATGTTGGCGTCTCACTTCTTACAATTGAACGGCCTGAAATGGGCGTAAGGGTATGTGTCTTGCACAGTCTACGACCTACGTTTGCTTATCCTGCGCATTAGATTTGAGATTAATAGTAACGCGTACGTCTAGACTACATAGAAGCGCATCAGTCTCATGTATCGACAGTGGCGTACATATTGTTTACTTTTCGTAACGCAATTAATTCATTTAATTCATTATGCCTGGAAAACGTTTGAATACGCAATCTAGAAATCTAGTAATTTAATATCATATTTTTTGTTAGAGAAAGGAAACAAAGCTCCACTGATAAGGTTAGGATTTTGCAGAGTGAGAGGGAAATATGCGTTTATTTTCGGTTTATCATAAATAATTAAATAACCAAACATACACTCAAAGAAATAGTATGGGTAAATTCAACAAAAAAAAATGGTTAACTAACAATATCGTTAATTTTGTTAAACCAAACTATATTGATGGTATTTTTAAACAAGAGGTGATTGTTATTTTAATTAATAAAAAGTTGTCGTACAACAAAACAAACATTAACTTAAAAAATAGATGAATAAGACTATTATTTTGTTCGTCTGACTATTATTTTGTTGAATTCTGTCAAATTAAACTAGATAATAGTATATTTTATTTTTAACTATTATCGAATTGTAATTCTAACTCAGTATTAATTCGCTGTATTATTGTACTTGGTAGACAAATCAATATTATTGTCGTCTTCTAGAAGTTCTAAAAGAATTACCATAAAATTTGCTTGCTTACCACGTAGCCTATTACAGAAATTATTCCCAGATGACGCCACATACAAATCACTGACAATAATCAATCATGCATTTTATCTTATACTCTTATGAATTTATAGAAAATTAATAACATGATTGCAATATTCAATTTCTCTCAGGGATCATCGATATATTTGGATGGATCTTATAAACGATCTCTAATCTTTGGTTTGGGTGGTCTAATGTCTCAATACTGAGATTTTGGCTAACCAAAAAAAACTTCATCATACAATAAAGTGTAGATCAACCTAAAAATTAGTTGGTGAACTAAAAACAAAGTCGTTGTACTATTTAATTGTAGACCAAATTGAAAATGGTTAGTGAACATAAAAAAATGTCATTGTACTATTTCATTTGTTACAAGAAGATATGATTATTAAACTACTATTTGTTTACGAAAACAAATAAAGTTGTATGACTATTCTTTTCTGATTGATTTAACTATGAAACTAGATAGGCGCGATTTCATATGCTCTTTTTGGTTGAATTTACCTATCATTTTCTTTGAGTGTAGTATAATCTTTAAAACTATTTTAAATAATTGCTATTGTTCTAACGAATACAACTATATATATATTTTTTATTGTAAATTTCTATTGTACTTGAATATCGTAGTTTGTCAATGAAAATAGATTTTTCCGAAAGGAAGTCAAATAATTAAATCACGGCAAGACAACTTAAGAATGTCAGAAAACCTGGAGGATATGAACCTACTGACAATGCCCAATACTGTAGTCTAGCCCAATTTATCATTATTAATAATAATTTCCGGTACTCATAAAAATTTGCTAAGCCTATGGTGCAAAATCATTGTCATCCTTTAATAAACTAATTCAGACAATGGAGAATGATGACGTCAGTTCAAACATTCATTGCTTCAACTATAGGTAAAGTATCGTGATTGTGCAGAAATTCGATTTTCAGTTTCTGATGAATTTACGCGCTTTCAGATCTCCTGAACCTAAAAAAGGTTTATGGTCTTGAAAAAACGTCTGTCTATCGTCTTTGTGACAGAGCCCAAATCACTAGATCGATTTTGTTCAAATTTTGTATGCGTGTTGAGAACTGCCCCACCTCAAGGCAAAATTGGTTCTAACTCAAATGTAGAGGGGAGGGCGGGTGTAAATCGTTGAAGACCAGTAAAAATAAGAAAATAATGTGTTCATCTAAAATGGTACTAATGATTTTTATTAATAGCCCAGACAACAGAGAACATTTTATAGTGAAACCTACAGAAACTTGCAAAATGAATAATTTTTTTTAGTAATTTCGTGAAAGTGTATTAAATAATATCCTGAAAAGTTTACATTCCGCTTGGATGCACAACATAAAAAAAAAGTGAAAAAAAAATTGTATTCATCTATTTATTCAAAATTTTGAAATCAAGTCAGGGTAGGAAAAAATGAAAAATACAGGTGGATAGACCACGTGTTTTTGAGCAAAAAAATGTCCTAATAAAATTTATCGCTAAAGCCTCGGTATTCTTGGTAAAAAATAGAGAAGTAACTTTGTTACTCTGCACGGCCAAGCGCATACTATGCAACCTCTAAACTACCGCCATTTTGAACGGCCGCCTTATTTGAAAGCTACCTCCCCATGATGCCCCCCCCCCGACTTTTTTGCTTCACATGAGCCCAGAAACAGCTGGTAAAAGTTTCATTCAGTCCCCCCAAATTATAATGACTTTAGGAGGTCTGGCACATGGTCTACTATACTATGGAACCTCTAAAAATTCTTAGCAGTTCTAACGAGTAAAATAAAGCTTTTTTTTCTCTTTCTAATTACACATTCTTAAAATTTTTCTTAGTAAATAGTGAGGATGGAGGGAAAATATATTCAATGAAGAAAGAATTCTTTTGAAGGGCTTTATTTTTTTCTGTATTACTTCCACATCCAGTGGAAGTATAGTAACGACAAAAAATTTTTTTTAAATTTTTATTGTCCAAATAGGCTTAAAATGTCATGAAACGTCGAGATTTTAAGTTTGAGCGAAAAAAAAATTTCTGTCTGTCGGTCTGTCTGTCTGTAACTTTTTTTGTGCGCACGTTTACTCTGGAACCGTTTGAGATCTAGAACTAGATTATATTTTCATCTTGTTCCGTCGAAGGGTTGGGGGGTAAATTGGGGTAAATTTGGGGTAAATAGGTAAATCAAGTAGGTAAGAGTCCATAAAATTGATATTTAGTATGTACAAGAGAAGCTAAGGTCTCAAAAGAAAATTTGGCAGTAGCCACCCCCCATTACCACCCCCACCCCATTATTAAAGGGGATGAAAAAAAATTGTGATTTAGTGTGCGTATAAGAACCAGAAACCTCAAAATATTTTTTTACTTCATCCACCCCGACTACCACCCCCTATTACCACCCCCACCCCACTACCGATGTGGGGTATCGTTTTATGGGTTTTTGGGGTAGAGGATTTCAAATTTTATATTATTAAAGTTCCATAAATAATTATTTCCACATACAAAATTTTTTCGTTGTGAGTGACTTGGATAGAAAATCTGGATGTGGAAGTAGTGATTCCTTGGGCAGCGGTTTTTTTTATTGCTACGATTGAGTTCGGGCGTGTAAAATATATAAGTATATTTTTCCCATCCATCCTTTGCTAGTATTGTTTAAAACAAAGAAGCATCGGAACTTCCATCTTTTAAGTGAACTAACACTCATATAGATTGCAAAAATTCTGATTTAGTGACATGTAATTCAGTGCGTCGGTGTCACAGTCATGCGTATTCAAGCGCGCGCACGCATGGATCTCGCTCCGAGTTATAACGTTATTTAACTATTTTCTTCCGAGAATACCGTGACTATAGCGATAAATTGTGTTAGTACATTTTTTGTTCATAAATACGTAATCTATATTTTTTATTTTTCCTAGATTGACTTAATTTCAAAATTTTGAAGAATATTTCTTTTTCACTTTTTTTTATGTTCTGCATCCGAACGAAATGTGAATTTTTCAGGATATTTTTCGATACACTTTCACGAACTCATTAAAAAAAAAAATTATTCGTTTTGCAAGTTTTTGTAGGTGAATACATTTATCGACTGGGCTATAAATTTAACATATACAAACTGCCTTAGTGCCAGTGTTAGACGGGATGATTAGCCCCTGCTCTGTGGGAGCAGGGGTTAAAAAATGAATAATAAGTTACACCCTACTGGTAATATTAAATTAATATTAAATAATATATTTGAAAAGTACGTCGCAAGAGATACAAGAAATATAAATAGGGCAAGCTAAAAATGTATTTTCCTAATTTAATCATACAAATAATGCTAGTACTGCATGGAAAGTAATTAATAGTACTACAAAAATGGTGCAACTTCAAAAAATAACTCTGGCATGGAAGTAAGGAGAAATACTATCTCAGACAGAAAAATAATATCTGATGAATTTATTTCTATCTTTGTGTTAACCAAAACCACTTTTAGTACCGCAGGAAAAATCAATCACACTAACAACATTACACTACGTATAACTGACAAATCGATTCAATTAGTTGTAAATATATTTGAAGAAATAGAAACAATTAATAATTTGAAAAATTTCAAGGTAATTGGTCTTGATTACTATTCCATAAAAGTAATAAAACAGAGTGCCAGACAACTTGTAAAACCATTAACTTACATAATTAATGAATGCTTTAAAGATGATCAATTTGCTAGTCTCCAAAAAATCTCTAAAATTATTCCTATATCGAGGAAAGATGACAACAACCAACTTATTAATTTTTAATTGCATTCCCAATAAACAAATTTGTTTTATAATTGTCATTTCTACAACAATTTTGTTTTATTGCTGTTTTATTACATTTATAAAATTGCAATAAAACAAAATAGTTGTATAACATTTAAATTTTGCTTATTATTATTATGTGTTTTTTTTTTCGAAAATATTTGAAAAATGACTATCGAAACGAATTATAGCTTTTTAGAGGTAAATAAATTATACTCTCGTAGCTAATACGGATTTAAATAAAACATATCTACAATTTCCGCCTTAACGGACATACTTATTTATTTACATTTTATTTACAACACAGATGAAAGAAAAAGTAATGGCAATTTTCTATGACGTTTCTGAGGTTTTTGACTACGTAGACCATGATATTCTACTGAATCATATACATATAACAACAACATGTCCCAAGTGATCATTGCTAAAATCTCTTCATCATATTTGGATAACAGAAAACAATTCATTCATTCTCATTAGAAAAAAATTCCATTTTAAAGCATAAAGGGATTATAGAAAAAAGTAATATTTTTGTGTCTTTGCAAATATCTCTATATACAGTGTATTCGATCCTCACCATTGGGATATCGGAAACTATAAGAGATAGAGAGTCGGTTAAATTAGCAAAGTTGTGGCAATTTCAATGCTGATTTTAAATCCGCCGAGAAATCAGAGCTAACTGCGATCATCTTCGAGTTATTTTCAGAAAACTGAAATTTTCTATTTTAGTTTTTGTCAAATATCTCAAAAACGAGCAATCGTACAAAGATAAAATTCTAAACTTCTAAGGGCACTTTTTCATGAACGTTTTAGTAGTGCCATTCGTTTTTTTCTAAAGCCTTTAGTTTTTAAGATGCGACCTACAACTTTCAATTTTCTTATGGGCGCCATATTGTATTTTTACAGATTTGAAATCTACATCAAATTCTCGTTCTCCTGATGTATAACAGTAATGGTTTATGGTAATTACCACACATGGACCTGTAAGATGGCCTCCGAGATCGCCCTATTTTACGCCCCTTGGTTTCTATCTCTAGGGCTATGCTAAGAACCAAATTTATGAAGAACCTGTTGTCGATATTGATGATCTGAGAGAACGAGTTATTGAAACATTTCAAAACATTAACAGCGCTGCCCCACCTAACAGCATAAACCATTCGTGTTATACATCAGGAGAACAAGAATTTCATGTAGATTTCAAATCTGTAAAAATCCAGTATGCCGCCCATAAGAAAATTGAAAGTTGTAGGTCGCATCTTAAAAACTAAACTAAACTAAACTAAACTAAACTAAACTAAACTAAACTAAACTAAACTAAACTAAACTAAACTAAACTAAACTAAACTAAACTAAACTAAACTAAACTAAACTAAACTAAACTAAACTAAACTAAACTAAACTAAACTAAACTAAACTAAACTAAACTAAACTAAACTAAACTAAACTAAACTAAACTAAACTAAACTAAACTAAACTAAACTAAACTAAACTAAACTAAACTAAACTAAACTAAACTAAACTAAACTAAACTAAACTAAACTAAACTAAACTAAACTAAACTAAACTAAACTAAACTAAACTAAACTAAACTAAACTAAACTAAACTAAACTAAACTAAACTAAACTAAACTAAACTAAACGCTTTATAAAAAAACTAATGGCATTACTAACACATTCATAAAAAAGTGCCTTTAGAAGGTTAAACTTTTATCTTTGTAAGATTGCTCGTTTTTGAGATATTTGACAAATACTAAAATACAAATTTTCAGTTTTTTGAAAATAACTCGAAGACGATCGCAATTAGCCTTGATTTCTCAGCGGATTTAAAATCAGCATTAAAATTGCCACAATTTTGCTAATTTATCTGACTCTCTATCTCTTACAGTTTCCGATATCCCAATGGTGGGGATCGAATTTGGGACCCACTATATATTAGATTTAGGGAAAAAATAATGGACATCAAAAATAAAGCTGAGAATGATTTTTTTAAATATATTTATGTTGGATTAATAATTTCGGAGATATTTAAGTTAATAAATGGCATCCAAACGCTTATAGTATGAAGTAGTTAGTTTAAGTGTTGAATATAATAAAAACTGACATTTCCATAAAAAAAAATTTGTTTGTTTCTATATAATAAAAAATAAAGAAGTTGTGACCGAAACAATGTACGATTTCTCATTTATTTTAACAAAAAATCACCAGTTTGTTATTGTAATTGTCCAGTAAACATATATTTTTTATTCTGTTTTTTGTTAATATACTGCATCACCTATTCAGTTCTTTTTGTCCGTTTAAAATATTTGTTTCAGAAAAAATTTCCATCCGCCATATTGGAGTTGCAATTTTTTATTTTTTTATTTTGATTTCACATTCGTAATCAGCGATCCCAAAAACACAAATATCCCACGTTTCAAATATAAATCTGTCATACATTTTCAAATATTAAATGTCCAAGTTTAAGGGTGGTTTTAACCCTTTGAAGGTAAAAGCAAGTGTCAGAACCAAATAGAATCTAAAGAAAAATTATCATTACATATGAGATTATGCCTAAATTTTGCTTGATGCTTGTGGTTTGTATGCACTTACGTAGTGGGTCCAGCACCTGGAGATCTGCTAATCTTAGTTGGTAAGTAACCTCTACTGGAAATTACTTAAGTCTCGTGATTTTTGTTGCTCTGCCTTATAATATTTGCTTATTAAGAGCTCTTATGGCTTCTTAATACCCTTTTACTTGATTTTTATTCGATTTCACGTCTTCTAATAGACGTCTTCTTGACTTTTTTAGGTTAACCCCAAAATGTTGGAGTTTTCGACCAATGACGTTTTCTCCGCCAACTGATGTGGACTCGCCGCTATCTAAATGTCGACTCCCCTTGCTATGGAACCTGTCAAAGCTATTTATACTTTAGCCAAAACGGGCTTCTAGATTGACTTTTTCTTGCTTCAAACTGGCAGGTAAATATAGTTTTTCTTTAAATGCTTTGATTTGTGAATGTTTTTTGGTGAAATATTGTTCCCCATAAAATTAGCTTTATTTTGAGATATGCCAGAGCTCTCTACTATTAACAGAGGTGCTTCGTACACTGTCGCATGACTCTTTTGGTGGACCCCACGCACTTATGTCCCCTTTTCCCTTTGTTTAATGCATCTGTGTCTTATCTCAGATGTTCACTCTTACATACTACACTGTTTTAGACTCATTTTATTTAGTTTTTCACTACTTATGAATAGCTTAACTTAATTGACATGGTTTATTTCCCTTTTTTAGAGATTTGTAAAGAAAACTCAAAGGCCCCCATTGAGTAAATGACTGAAAAATACTCTTTATATACAACCAGGCATCTCACAAACATTCGATGGAATTTTCATGAACTTACTAGGTAAAATTCACAAGTACTAGAAATGCTGTACCGTTAATCATCGCTTACGCTATGTGATTTTGCAACTTTTAATATTTGGCTTATTAGTCATGCACGAATTGCTGCTCATCGTTTAAACCAGCTTTGTGACTTGCTTTCATGTTTAAATAGTTTACAATATTCGTGTGATTTTGATTTTATTTTGATTTTTCCGATATGTTTTATGGTTTTCTTAAGAATCTTGGTAGTTTTGATACTTTTCTGTTTATTTTACATTGTGATATTGAAATACATGTCATTATGTAGTCTATAAGTTAGGCATAGTTTAAAAGATGTATAGTGTATTAAAATATCTGCATTTTTTAACTGTATTTAAATAGAGTATCTCTTATGGTGGGTAAAAAATTAAAGTTAACAGGACAAGGATATCATTTTATTTAAATGACCGAAAAACCCAAGAAGGATCTATGCACTCTGTATATTACCTCACTTGTTACGAACTAGGTATCTATGAAAACCAAACACTAAATACTATAAACAAACTAGTGTTATATTCAAAATTCTTATTCATTTTGGACCCTTAAAGGCACTCTTAGATGCTGAATAATATTGCACAACTTTTTTTATTTCGCAATATTATTGCGTGCTAGGCTCCATACTGCGTACATTAGGCAAGTATTGAATAAAGATTGTGCATGTTTGAAATTTATTGCGCAATTTTGAATGATATTGTAATTATAGGCGGGTGAGGATTGCGCAATATTAATTCAGAACAGCTTGTAGCTTGAGGGCGAGTGTAGTGACATCTTGACTGTATTCCCTAATAGCACAACGTTGTCCTATGAATATCTGAAGGACGTCCTCGACGAACATACAGGACATCCGATGGACGTTCGTTTTTGGTTCAAAGTACATCCAACGGGTAGCCGAGAGTTTTCCAAATGTCACAACTTTGAACAATATTTGTAGAGTCCACTTATTTAAAAAAAAACGGAATGAGTAGGGATCGAACCGCCGCGCCGATCTCATGATTTGTAAGTCAACTTCTACTCAACTCAACAAGATTTTGTTCAGATTTTTTTTCGATATTACATGTCGCATCAGATTCTAGCCTCGGAGCCAGCCAGACAACCACGGCGAACATCGCCGAGGTGGGTGTGGGGCTGGGTGAGGTAGGTCTGATTTGGCCGATTTCATGATTTGTAAATCGACGCTTTAACTCACTCGGCCAATAACCTAGCTTACTAGTACTTACTTAAAGACTGTACAGTTGGAAGTAGGTCTTAGGCTAATGTAGCAATTTATTTCAAAATATAGAAAGTATGTTTAATAAATGTTTAGTGTCAAATAATATCATTAATAATTTACAAAAAAGGTTAAAATTAAATTATTAAATTAATTTTTTACTGTACTAATAGTGCAGTGATTAAATCTGTTTCTGAGAGTAGCATTTTTCACAAAATATCACTCCGAAGTTTTTTGATAAAAAACAATAAAAACTTTAAAAGGGCGAAGAAAACCTAAATTCCTATTATCACACTATTAATATTATCAGCGAGCTATTTGTCCATTCTTAATCCCAACTTCCTGCCTAACCTGCAGCATACTTTAACGGGCCTTTTAAATATGGTCGCGATTGTGTGATCCATCATCATTCATTCTAAAGTTATCTCTGTGAAGTTAAATGCGAGCGACGGTCCCATCAAAGCAGCTGCTAAAACTCACTTTAAAAACTTTCTCGCTTTTGTATGACGACATTGAAAGATTGCCTTTGTAATGGAAAAATTGACGGGTCAAAAGTAGATTGTCTTTCAATTGAATAATTAATACTTCTTTAATTTCCTTCCTTTGTCGCTTCCAAACGGCCTGAGCTTTTATGGAGTTAATTATTTTATCATTTTTTTATATATTCCTTCCTAATTGCAATGGATTAATAAAAATTTTATGACATCAAATAAAATTATAACCGGAGGAACGCGATTCACTTCAACGAATTGAAAAGATGAAATAAAAGATTTGATAAATTTTTTTTAACAAATAACAGTTTTCTATAACTACTTCACGATGCACAGTGTGGAATTTTCGTAATCTAGGCGGACAAAATACCATTTTGACAAGTGTATGATATTTTAAGAAACATTAATTCCTGACAGTAAAATGATCAAACTTCATAAGCATATATATATTTTTTTATCAGCAACATTCAAAACATCCAAACAAGTGTCGTAAACTGTCGTGTTTCCTTGTTAACGCTATACCAAATAAGGATAAACTGAATGGACACGCTTCAACTTTTTAGGTTACAAGTGTTCCTGCGGTTTACATGTGTTTTAGTGACAATATTATTTTAATGGTATTTGAGGTAAGTGGCCATATAATTTTTTTTAAAATTATTCTATAGGACTAAAAAAGAAGATACATGTTTAAGCTTGAGATAACATGGAAAAATTATATTTTATAAATAAATAACTAAACTTTTAATTCATACCTCCGCAGACTACCCTCAACTTCTTATATTCAGAAAAAAAGGTTAGTTTGTGTACTTCTAATATCAGAAAGAAAAAGTTGCGCGAGCTTGCGCTCTCACTAGTTTTTTCTTAATTTCAGAATGAGTGTCGAAATTTCTCGGAGGTCAATTCTCAAATTTTTTTAATGGAATGGCTATATTTTTTTACATGGATGAATAAAGCATAAAATTCCCCACATTTTAATATTATACACTTAATAAGGCCCGTTCAGCATTTTTTTTTATTTTATAAATCGAAAGTAGAACACTTTTTAAGGCAATTTCCAAATTTGTAGGTTTTTATTCAGACGATTAAGCCCTTAAATAAATTATCAAATTTGGACCGCACGAAAACGGGGCGGAGCTTCGCGTGACGTCACTTTGTAGATGCTGATCAGGCGACAGTCGAGATTTAATAACTAAAAAGATTGGAGGTGAAATAAAATACAATTTTAAGAAGAAAAGGTTCTATGCAACTTTTCATAAAAATTGATAGTCTTTAGGTTATAACGACTTGAAAATTGGAATTTTAGCTTAAAAAACGTATTTCAAAACAATATTGGTCAAATAACTCGAAAAGTATTACATTGAGCCAAAATATGCTAGAGACAAACAAGAAAGCTACTAAATTGAATATGAATATTGTTTTTTTTTTTTTTTCTAATTTCTGTAGAGTTAATGGTTTCGGAGATCTGGAAGTATAAAGGTGGCGTCCGAATGTCCATAAGGCGAAGTATTTAGTTTAAATGTTAAATATCTCAGAAACTATGGCACTTACGTCGTAGTAGTAAGAACAAAAATGAAAAACTATTGATTAGGCTTTCAAATGGTTTTTTTTCTATTTTTATAGCATAAAAAACAAAGAAGTTATGACAAAAACAATGTACTTTTTCAATTTTTGTTATTGCAAATCACGACTCGGCGAAGCGCTTTGTACTGAAACCCAATTTTTAACATTGAATATTTAGATATTCAATGTCAATCCAATCCTTAGGGATTGGATATACTTATGAAGCTGAAATTTTAACAGCTTATCTAGATGATCGAATTCTATTGAATGCCATAAAGAAAATAACGAAAAAAATTATCGGTAACAAGCCCATTTTTATTTCAAGCGCTTTTTGAGATATGGTTATTTCAAATAAGTTTTGCGTAAATTGAGGTGCTTTTTATTTTAGCATAAAATCTAGTATGGCTTTGGTCTTCTCGTTTCCACAAATACTCGAGCACATTCCTGATTACATTACAAACAAGCTAAAAACGTACTCTTCGCCTGTTCACAGAACTTTTTATATAATTGTAACACATTCTATAGGATACTCTTCGCAGTTTTCTTGTAAATAATGTTAGTTTTTAGACATCCTAAATTTTGTGATACCATCTTTGTTGTGAAAAAAAAATTATATGAAAAAAAAAATGAAAAAGAAAATACTCAACCTGTGCGGGATTCGAACACGGGACCTTTGGATTGCAACGCAATACTCTAGCCGCTGCGCCACCACGTATTGCTACGAAAATTGTTTGTCTGTGATATGTATATCTTTCAACACTCATACATATTTCAACTCCTATTTCTATGAAATATATTAGTAAAATCCATAAACAAAAAAATATATATATTATTGAAATAATATTCCGCAAGATTTCCATTTTAGTACAAGCGACAAAAATTAAGAGAATATGTATTTTTTTAATTAAATAATTAATAACTTTTTTATTTACCAATCGATTTTCTTCAAAAACAATAGGGTTCTTCCTCTAACTAACACTAACTTACTTTCTAAATTTCAATACAATCGGACTTTTCTTTCTTAAGTTATCGTGCTTACAAGAAACGTGACGGACGGACGGACGGACGGACGGACGGACATTTTGAAAGTTGTTCAGAATTCGTTCACTAACACAATGATATGAATTTTTTTTCTCTACGAGCGATATTTATGATTTTAGAAATGTGCCGATCAAATACAATATACTCTTCGTTTTTGCGAAGAGTATAATAATATGTGGTTACAACTTGAACCACATTTTAGTAGAAATGTTCGTCAGGCCACGACCGGCTTTAATGTGAACAAGCCGGAATATAGAAATGTGGCAACATGTGGTTCAGTCCTTTCTTGGCAAAACAAAACAGTTGTACAGTAATCTGTCACGAATAAATTGGCATTATAATACATAAAAAGTGTCTCTCTGTTGGTGTAATCTCACAAATTGTGTTTTATAAAGTAAGTAATTATTTTAATTAATTATATGGGTATCTATCGCACCTGAAATCCCTTTCTGTGCGTCAAATTACGTTATAACCTTACTTTTTATGCAAGCTATATTTTTAATTCAATTCACTTTTACTACCAAAACCAATAAAATAATTTTAATTAATTCTAGGTCTGGGGTCTGAAAACAATAACAACATGCCAGATAAATATTGTGTACCTGGCTGTACAACCAATGGGCCTTTCCCAGGTAATGGAACTTGATGATATTTTTTCATAAATCATTTATTAACATCTAATAAATACTGTATATACACGTCATATCGTATAATATTTTAATTTTAAATGGATATTTTAAAAATAAAAATGTCTTATTTACTCCATATTTCAAACAAATAAACGGGCTCAAATTACGTCATTCTTCATCTAAAGGTTATGTCCGAGTCTTTAGATTTCCCAAAGAACCAGAACTGATGAAACAGTGGCTAAAGAGAATTTCTAGGATTGACAGTCTACAAAATATTCAGTGGTGTGCATAAAACATTTTTATGACAGTGCAATATCCAAATCTGAACGATACAAAAATGCTTACGGTGTGTGAAAGGAGAGAGAAATGATGTTAGTGTCTGGTGCAGTGCCCCGGGTAACGGAAACTTACCCTCATCCACCAGTTATCGCTGGGGCGATGATGATAGAGAAGAGATCTCGTGCGATGTGCATTTTGAAGAATATGAGGATTGTTATGCTGTTTGTTAACGACCTAGGTTTTTTAAATTAATTGTAAGCAAATAATTTATTTTGTCATAAAAATATTTTCATGCTGTCTGGATTCCACTTACCCTATAACCCTTTTCCATATAATTTCAAGTATAACCCGTCGATAAATCACTTCCCAGACCAGTTTATATATGAAAACATAAAGGGATACATAAAAGGGGTGGTTAAAAGGGATGTTTTTTGGCGCTTCAGAGGGTTGGGGCGGTCAAGAACTTCTCCCACTACTTCCATCGTGTTCAGCACCCTCGAAAACGGGAGGGGAAGGTAATCTCGTCTTTGCACGAAATTTTTACGCTATCTTTTCCTTCATTACATAGACTATTAGTAGGACTGACAGAGTTTAAGATTGCAACGTTGCCACATCGTACACTCTGGCCTGTTCACATTAAAGACGGTCGTGGTCAGGCCATTAGTAACCAGTTTCCTGAAAGGTGGATGGGAAAAGGAGGTCCAATGTTTTAATAAACTGTTAAATAATATTTAATTTATTATTTTATTAAATTACGTTAGGTCCCATTGCATGACCGCCTATGTCACCCCACCTGACTTCAATGGGGTTTTTCCTTTGGGGATTTGTGAAGTCAGACGTTTATAAAGTGGAACCAACGACTCGAGAAGATATGATGGAAAGGATTCGTCAGTGTTTCAATCGTATAAATGTTGATATGTTATACTGTGTAAGGCGTTCATGTATCAAGAGATTTCAGTGTTAGGTTAATCAAAATAAGCAATTGTTAGGCTAGTTTCAATATCGTGAAAAAAAATTATTGCTCAAAAACCGTTCATAATTATTTTTAAAAGAAAATGTATGATATCAAAATGTGAGAAATTGTATGCGTATTTAAACAAATTACAGGCATTTCATTTAAAAAAATTGAACAAAATTGAAAAAAACTTAAAAAAATTTAAAACAAAAGGCCAAAGCCATATTAGATTTTAATGCTAAAATAAAGAGCACCTTAATTTACGCAAAAAATATTTGAAATAATCATATCTCAAAAACCGTTGGAAATAAAAATAAAGAGTATGACATTAAAATGTGGGGAATTGGATGCTTTATTCATTCATGTAAAAAAAGTATACCTAGGCATTCCATTTAAAAAAATTGAGAAAAATAATAATTAAATATCAAGAAATGTAGACAAATATTTTGGACACCCTATATACTAAAGATTTGTTTCAAAAATGTTTTTCAGTAAATACATCATTATCAAAAACATCCCACATTTTTTAGAAATAACGATTAATAAATGGCGTTTAATATTTTTTTATTCGTTTAGCGGCTGTATTTTGCGATTATTTTTACAAATTTTTAACATGTTTAGAAAGTAGGTACGTACAAAAAAATAAATATCCTCTTCTGCTAATTGAAAGCCGATACCGTACTTTTACTTCCACATCCAGTTGAAGTATAACGCAAAAGAAATTTTTGAAAATTTTTGTAGTTCAAATATGCTTAGAATGTCATGAAACGTCGAGATTTTAAGTTTGAGCAAAAAAAATAGTTCAGTCTGGCTGTTTGTCTGTAACTTTTTTTTGTGCGCACGATTACTCTAGAACCGTTTAAGATATTGACTTGTTTGGTACACGTATGTAGTTTAACGAGATCTGGAACTAGATTATATTTTCATCTTATTCCGTTGAAGGGTTGGGGGTAAATTGGGGTAAAATAGCTAAATCAAACAGGTAAGAGTCCATAAAATTGGTATTTAGTATATACAAGACAAGCTATACTGTCTCAAAAAATTTTTGGCATTAGCCATCCCCATTACTACCCCCATCCCATTATAAAAGGAGGTGAAAAAAATGTGATTTAGTGTGTGTACAAGAAACAAAGGCCTCAATATTTTTTTACTTCATCCACTCCCACTACTGTGGTTTGAAGACTTCAAAACTGATGTTTAGTTGTTAAATAAGTCGGTTGCTATGAACCTGAATAGGCTAACCTATACTTCAAAAAATACCAATAAAAGATGTTTTTGGCAGACTGTATGAAAAGCATGACAGTACTGTGTTTTTTTTGGATTTTTGCACACATCGTGTGAAAAAAGACAGTTTTGAGTCATGGTTACTGTGCGTTATTTTAGTACAGTAACTAGAGGTTTTAACTTCGGAATAATTTCATATTGAACGGATTTCGTTCATTTTTGGCAGTATAATAGCAAATGCTTCACAGAAAAGTTTCTATATTGTGCGGGGGCTTGCTAATTTATAGGGGGTGGATGCCACCCCTTCTGAGGGGGTGGAACTTAAAAAACATATATATTTATTGGAGCTGAAACAGAATCAAATTTTAAGAAGAAACGGTTTTATGCAATTTTTTACATAAATTGATAGTTTTTAAGTTATAATGACTTCAAAATTGCGGTTTTATCTTAAAAAAAAGGTATTTCCAAACGACTTTCGTCAAGTATCTCAAAAAGTACTACATTATCGAAAAAATGTTACGGACCAATTACAGAAAGTACAAACTGGGAATTAATTATATTTTTTGTTTATTGATGTAGGATTGATAATTTCGGAGACATTTAAGTTTATATTTGGTATCCAAGTGTTTCAAAATTACCTTTAAAGTTTAAAATGCATTTTTTTCTAAAGCAGATGCTTTAAATGACCAAAAAAATTTGAGCATCTAAGTAATGCTACATCTTAACGAAAAACTGTATTTGAGATAATTTTTTTGAATTACTGGCTAATTAGAGTACAAAAAATATATAAATACGCACATTTTTCCGTCATAACTTCTTTATTACTTCCACATCCAGTGGAAGTATAGTAACGACAAAAAAATTTTTAAAAATTTTTATTGTTCAAATAGGCTTAAAATGTCATGAAACGTCGAGATTGTAAGTTTGAGCGAAAAAAAAAATTTCTGTCTGTCTGTCGGTCTGTCTGTCGGTTTGTCTGTCGGTCTGTCTGTCTGTCGGTCTGTCGGTCTGTCGGTCTATCTGTAACTTTTTTTTGTGCGCACGTTTACTCTGGAACCGTTTAAGATATTGACTTGAAATTTGGTACACGTATGTACTTTAACGAGATCTGGAACTAGATTATATTTTCATGTAGTTCCGACGAAGGGTTGGGGGGTAAATTGGGGTAAATTTGGGGTAAATGGATAAATCAAGCAGGTAAGAGTCGATAAAATTGGTATTTAGTATATACAAGAGAAGCTAGGGTCTCAAAAAAATTTTTGGCATTAGCCACCCCCATTACCACCCCCACCCCCTTATTAAAGGGGATGAAAAAAAATTGTGATTTAGTGTATGTACAAGAACCAGAAACCTCAAAATATTTTTTTACTTCATCCACCCCCACTACCACCCCCCTATCACCACCCCCACCCCACTACCGATGTGGGGTATCGTTTTATGGGTTTTTGGGGTAGAGGATTTCAAATATTATAGTATTAAAGTTCCATAAACAATTATTTCCACATGCAAACTTTTTTCGTTGTGAGTGACTTGGATAGAGAATCTGGATGTGGAAGTAGTGATTCCTTGGGCAGCGGTTTTTCTTTAGCTACAGTAACGAGTAATTGAAAGCGCAATTAATTGTCTTTAATTTCATTTCTTAGCATGCGTGACGTAGGTGTCACAATTTCCGAGATATTTAACATTTAAACTGCATTTTTCGTCTTATAAACGTTCGGACGCCATTTGTAAACTTTCATATCTCCGAAACTATTAAATCTATGTAAATAAATAAAGAAGCGAAATTCATTATCAGTTTATGAGCTTTATTTTTGGTCTCAATAAAACTAATTTTTATTGAGATATTTGGAAAAGGAAAAAAAATACGTTTTATCGAAAATACCTTTATAGTTTAAACTGTAAGTGTTGTATACAAAGTAAAAAATTTGAGCATCTACGTCATGCTATATATTAATAAGAAACAGTGTTTGAAATTCCTTTTTTTTTTTAATTACTGGCTAATTACAATAACAAAATGGCGACGTTGTTATTAAAAAAATGTTTAGACGCACATTGCTTCGGTCATAACTTCTTTGTTTTTTATGCTACAGAAACAAATAAAAAAACAGTTGAAAGCTTAATTAATAACCTATTATTCTACCTATTAGCATCCTTGACGTAGGTGTCACAGTTTTTGAGATATTTAACTCTCACTCTAAATAATTATCTTGTGAACACTTGCCAAATATAAACTTAAATACCTCCGAAATTATTAATCCTACATCAATAAACAAAAAAAATAATTAATTCCCAGTTTGCACTTTCTGTAATTGGACTGTAACACTTTTTCGATAAAGTAATACTTTTCGAGATACTTGACGTTTGGAAAGAGATACTTGATGTTTGGAAATACCTCTTTTTTAAACTAAAATCACAATTTTGAAGTCGTTATAACTTAAAAACTATCAATTTATGTGAAAAATTGCATAGAACCTTTTCTTCTTAAAATTTGATTCTACTTCAGCTCCAATAAATATATATATATATATATATATATATATATATATATATATATATATATATATATATATATATATATATATATATATATATATATATATATATATATATATATTTTTTTTTTAAGTACCACCCCCTTTAAATTAGCAAGCCCCCGCACAATATAGAAACTTTTTTGTGAAGCATTTACTATTATACTGCCAAAAATGAACGAAATCCGTTCAATATGACATTATTCCGAAGTTTTACATATTCTTTAACTCTAGGTACTGTACTATTTGTCGTTTTCGAGGACAGTCGTAGAAAATAGTATTTTAAACAACAAGTTTCGAAAACGAATATTTTCACGAGTGAGACAAGTCGAATGAATGCGAAAACATGTTTTCAAACGTGTTGTTTACAATATTTTTCCTATAACTGCAAGGCAAACAAACAATTTCATAAGTAAACGGATTAACCATTTTTACTTAACTTCTTTAAAAGTGGTGTGGTTTGAAGACTTCAAAACTGATGTTAAATAAGTCGGTTGCTATGGACCTGAATAGGCTGGCCTACTTCAAAAAATACAAATAAAAGGTGTCAGTTCTGTTTTCAACAGGACTGTGTGAAAAATATGACAGTACTGTCTTTTTGGATTTTTGCACACATCGCGTGAAAAAAGACAGTTTCGAGTCATGGTTACTGTGCGTTATTTGTGGTTTTCGAATTCAGTCGTAGAAAAAATATGTTTTTACATACCCCACTACCGCTACATCCCATTATTAAAGGGGTAAAAAAATAATATTACGATTTAGAGTGTGTACAAAAGTAAATATTTTTTGGCATCAACCACCCGCACTGGAATTTGGATGTGGAAGTAGTGATTAGTTAGGCAGCGGTTTTTATATTTGAGCTATTTTCAGAGTAAAACATGAATAACTGTTTGCCGCTACAAATAAGTTATAAGAATATTGATGTGAAACGTTGTGGTATATGGAGTTATACAAACGTCCAAACATGATTATTGTGCCAGACAGTTTAATCCACAATAGTTTGTAATTCAATGGAAGCCGTACCATAAGATGTCGATTCGAGCTTTCAAGTTGAAATTTACAATCTTAACTTTTGTCATAAATAAAATATTTCTCCCAGGCGAATAAAAATTTGCAAATGTCTCCGACATTTTAAATCAGTTTCCACAGCTGCCCAAGAAATAATGAGTAGGTTTTCCTGCGGTTCATTGAACATATATATATATATATATATATATATATATATATATATATATATATATATATATATATATATATATATATATATATATATATATATTAGTATAATAAGATAGCCCAAAACAATTGTATTATATGGAAATTTTGATAGGCTCTTCGGCTCTTGAAATGTCTGTTTAAACATATTTAGTTATATTAACTTATTAAAATTCTTTACAGTCCCCTGTTGGTTGAGTGGGGATAAAAGAGGGTGAAAGAACTATTGCTTTGAGCCAAAAATAACATAGGCCCAGAAAAAAAAGTGGTCTGCGCCGGGGTACTGACCATACCTATCCCTTGTATTTTGAGCCACTAAACACGAATGTGGCCTCAGTTTTTCCTCAGCACGTCAGGTTTTTTTTAACAGCAAAAAAGTCTATTGGAGCGTAATATTGCTTACGTAGTTCATTTAAATCAGACTCCAAAAGTGATTCAACTTTAAAACTTCAACCTGATAACTTTGTGGTACTTCAGTATTGGCCACATAACTCAAAGAAATCGTAAAACCCCGTAACTTCTCAACCCCAAAACTCTGGGAATCTGATGAAAATAGTGGGGAATCTTGATTGGGAACTTAATGAGTTGTGACCGATACTTGTGCTTGAGTGTTATACATCCACAACTTCACGACCCCATGATCTCAGCATCCCATAACCCCTCAACTCTGAAGATCCAACGGAAAAAATGGAGATTCTAAGTAGGGGAATTCGTATAATTGTGACATTAGCATCTTGAAATAAAGCACCCTATGGCGCCTTTGCTCTTCAACGGCAATTCCTCTATCCTCCTAGCCTCATAACCCTGAGAATTCAATGAAAAAATATAAGGCCTTGACTGGAGAATCAATTAGAGAAAAAAACCGCTGCCCAAGGAATCACTACTTCCACATCCAGATTCTTTTCCAAGTCACTCACAACGAAAAAATTTTTGTATGTGGAAATAATTGTTTATGGAACTTTAATAATATAATATTTGAAATCCTCTACCCCAAGAACCCATAAAACGATACCCCACATCGGTAGCGGTGTGGGGGTGGTGATGGGGTGGTAGTGGGGGTGGATGAAGTAAAAAAACATTTTGAGGTTTCTGGTTCTTGTACACACACTAAATCACATTTTTTTTTCATCCCCTTTAATAATGGGGTGGGGGTGGTAAGGGGGGTGGCTAATGCCAAAATTTTTTTTGAGACCTTAGCTTCTCTTGTATATACTAAATACCAATTTTATGGACTCTTACCTGCTTGATTTACCTATTTTCCCCAAATTTACCCCAATTTACCCCCCAACCCTTCGACGGAACAAGATGAAAATATAATCTAGTTCTAGATCTCGTTAAAGTACATATGTGTACCAAATTTCAAGTCAATATCTCAAACGGTTCCAGAGTAAACGTGCGCACAAAAAAAGTTACAGACAGACAGACCGACAGACAGAAATTTTTTTTCGCTCAAACTTAAAATCTCGACGTTTCGTGATATTCTAAGCCTATTTGAACAATAAAAAATTTTAAATTTTTTTTTGTCGTTACTATACTTCCACTGGATCTGGAAGTAATAAAAGAGAATGATTTTACATCCTTTAATTTAATTAAAAAAACAAAAATAGTTGAAATCAGATAAACTATTTAAACAAAATCATCTTCTAAACCATGGAAATTTTTCAGTCTGCGTTAATTTTGGTCTTCAATGTATATTAAGGACCCATGACAATTTCTATATTCAGTGTCTATTATTACTGTACTAAATAAATAATGACTAGGTTTGACGCTAGATTAATTAAACATAAATATGCATGTTTTTAAAAACGGTGGACTAAATCTGATTAAAACAACGACAATACAATTTAAGTCCACTCCTACAACTTAATCATGAATAAGCGAAGTAGGTCTCGAAATCAAATCCGAAATGAGGCTTACATATAAAGTGCATTACATGTCTGTAAACCGAATCATGGGCCGCTGTAACGTCGGTGAATGGCCCGAGTGGGGCGTGGCAGAGCGTCGGGGCGCCGACGCCGCCGCCAGACAAAGACAGCTTCTGCTAATGATACACTGCCACATTAACACGACTTCTTCGCTCCTGGGTCATAACCTCCAGGAAACGACACCGGCACAACTATAAAACTATCTAAGAGGGATCAAAATGTGTATTATTTGTAGTTGTAGCCATTAACACTTCTCAAAGTAAGAAACGGACATTGAGATCTTTAGGTCGTGTTTAGCCGTCAACAAAAGATATTTAGTTACGGGAATGTTTAAAATGTTTGCTCTAAAAATATTATATATTAATACGTTGAAAATGTATGACGGAACATGTATACAAGGTGAATAAAGGGATTTCTTTCAATCAATAGAGACAAAAAGTACCAGAACGAAGAAAATTGGATACCAATATGATATTTGATTAAATAATTCACGTATAAAATAAGAACATTCAAACTATTATATATAGTACAGTAACTATAGATTTTAATTTAGAAAGATTGTCATATGGATTAAATTTCCTTCTTTTTTTATAAAAACAGTAAATGCATAAAAAAACGTTTCTATATTTTGCAGTGGTTTGTCATTTTATAGGGGGTGGATGCCACCTGTTTTTATGGCAACAAAATGATGACAACAAAATTTATGACAACAAAAAATAGAACCACTGGAGCTGAGAGAATCAAACTAAAAAACCGCTGCCCAAGGAATCACTACTTCCACATCCATATTTTCTATGGTAATGGGGGTGAATGAAGTAAAAAAATATTTTGAGATTTCCGGTTCTTGTACACACACTAAATCACATTTTTTTTTCATTCCCTTTAATAATGGGGGGTGGTAATGGGGGTGGCTAATGCCAAAAATTTTTTTGAGACCTTAGCTTCTCTTGTATATACTGAATTCCAATTTTATGGACTCTTACCTGCTTGATTTACCTATTTACCCCAAATTTACCCCCCAACCCTTCGACGGAACAAGATGAAAATATAATCTAGTTCCAGATCTCGTTAAGGTACATATGTATACCAAATTTCAAGTGAATATCTTAAACGGTTCCAGAATAAACGTGCGCACAAAAAAAAGTTACAGACAGACAGACCGACAGACAGATTTTTTTTTTCGCCCAAACTTAAAATCTCGACGTTTCATGACATTCTAAGTCTATTTGAACAATAAAAATTTTTAAAAAAATTTTTGTCGTTACTATACTTCCACTGGATGTGGAAGTAAAAACGATTCTATATAATTTTTCATGTAAATTGATACTTTTTAAATTATAACAATTTGAAAATTGCCAATTTACAAAAAACAGATGTCTCAAAAAGGTTTTCGTCGAACAACTAAAAAATTATCACATTTAGTGAATAACTTCTAGAGACCAAGAAGATTTTTTTTATAACTTTTTGTATGTGTACGAAAATTTCGGAAATATGGAAGTTTAAAGATGACATCTGAACGTTTATAAGATGATAGTCCGGGGTCCAAGCACTCTAAAATCAAAATGACCTGTCCCGACATGACGTACAAATGTTGACATAAGTAATGAAGAGAGCATTACCTGAGGCACTAGAAAACACTTGTCGGATTAGTTGTTGCTCTTGCGCAACTTTAGAAATCACAAAAAAAATGGCGGATTGAGAATTACAAAAATTATGTTTTACAATGGTTATCCCTCGTTAAAAATAGAAATATGAAACTTACCGATCTGTTTTTTGGTATGTATTCTCAAAAGATATATTCGATTCCAACTAAGCTATTGGTATTTTTAAAAACAATATTTTTTTTTTGGAAAAAAAATAATTAAAATCAGAATGTTGATATTTACGTATTAAAAATTTCGATATGCAGACAAATATGTTAAATCTATGAAATTTTTATATACAATTACGTACTAAATATAGTCCATATGTTGAAAAAGTTTTTTTAAAAAGATCCTGTCGATAACTTGTGTAGTTTTTTATTTACGATTTTTTTATAAGGGGCGTAATTATGCAGCATTAAAGTAAAAATAGTCTACACGATAGATCGGTAGAGTGCAACAGTACTGTACTGTTCAATTTAATTGCAAACTTGAATTACTTTATGTTAATAATACAGCAAACCAAATAAAAGTAGTAGTCGGGCGTTGCCGATTGCGGCTACTCATTAAAAAAATAATACAACAAATATTGACCTTAATAATCGATACAAAGTGAACTGAGTGTTCGAGCAAAATGTTAATTAAATAGGTATTCGAAATCAGCCATGCCCGAATACAACTTCTACTCGTTTTAATATTGTTTAACCAATAAAACATTAGTGAGAAATATTATTTTGAGTGTTTAGCAGATTTAACAGAAAGCAGAAAGAAATAAGAGATATTTTAAATAAAACATTAGTGTCGTTTGTATAATTATGTAATTTTTGTATATAATTATTCAAATACATTTTAATCAGAATCACTATCATTATAAAGTGGTGCGTATTGCTTTTTTCCCTTAAAACAGTTTTCAGGAAAAGCAGCACATTTCCCTCTTGGTTACACTGAAGAAATTCAAAGTTTTTTTTATGGATGTACTCTTTCCAGCATTTACGATTGTAAACAGGATTTTTTTAAAATAAAATTATCGTTTATCACCTCCCAAAGTAATCGGTAAACTCTGTCTTTTCCAATTAGTAAAGCGTTTTGTAACGTTACGCAGTTAATTTACTTTTGGCTTCATATGATACATCTTGGTATATTATATTTTTATTAAAATCTAATTATTCAGCCATTGTTGAATGTCCATTTAGTTTTATTCTAATGTCAAACTGCCTTTTACTAGTGAACCATCCTAGAAAGGCAGATGAGGTTAGGATGCGCAGTGGTCGACAGTCCGCCGCTACAAAGCTCATTTGTTTACGTTCCTTCTCTGTGTAAAGATCGGCACAACCTCGAGACAAGTGTTTGCAGTATATAACGATTTGATACATACTTAGGTACCCATTATAAGTATCCACTTACATGAGCATTAGTAGTAGTATTTATCATTAGTAGTATTTATAAGAAAATATCATGGTGTTTGAAAGCAAAGTAAAAAATAAGGCTTTGTGTGGTCAAAGTCGAGAAATTATAAGTTCTATCTTAAAATATAATATATGAAGCAGGAATCTATAGCTGGAGCCTCTTATACTATTTTCAAAAGTAAAGGTACAAATCTATTATCAGTTTATAATTTTGTATTCTGACTACTAATATAATTTAATATTGTTTACCTACTGAGTTTCCTCGGAAGTTGGGTTGAGCAGGTAAATAAAGTATAGTGTAAGCGTTTATCTCAATTTTTATCATTTTACTTTCGTTCTATTTAATTTAATGTATATTTGTTTGGTATATTTGTTATATCGCCTTGTTTACTTGAAACTAAAACATTTAAATATTATAATTAGTGTAAATAAATATATCAAATATAAAAACAAATGACTGTTCAAATGTTCATTCGAAAACACCAATTGGCCTATGACACGCCGGGATTCTCGATGAATAGAGTGCGCAGTTCACGTTTTACTTCAACTTCTTCCTCCGACTATACTTTCATAGCTTAAGAAGCTTGTTTGTCTCTGTCCAACAGTGACGACATTTCTTCTCTCTCTTCGCGGCTACTGGCCATCCTAGGATGGTTGACTAGTACACACAAACAGTCAATAGCACCTAGTATATAAAATCCACACTTCAAATAATAAATGTGAACCAATTAATAATAATCAATCAATTTAAATACTCAAACATAAATAGCTTTTATAATGTTAAAATGTTAAGATAAATACGCGTAGTAGACGTAAACATATCAACTAATTCCACTGAAAACTGTTTTTATGCACTTTATGAATTTCGGGAGAGCTGTCGTCTTAGGGCGTATTACATGCGTCGCACCGTACACCCATTTTAAAAATTCATAATTCGAATGGTATATGTAATATCAACTTCGTTCTTGTCTTAAAAACATTTTCAATATATTGGGTATGTTTGTGAGCATAATTTATAAACAAAATATTTAAAATGAAAGTACTTGCTTGTATGTTGAAATACTTATTACAATATTTTATAGTTACAGGTTTCATATTTTTTTCCAAAAAAACTAAAAATATTTAAACAATCCCATCGAGTTTCATCCAAGCGCTTATGTTTTTAGTGAATACTGTAAAAAAATTAGATGAATAGCATGCACAGTTTTTTTTATAGGACGCGTTATGTATTAAAAAACTTTTTTTTGGAATTACCATTTCCTCTCTTTTCTTATCATTTAAGAAGTTATGCAATAGCTGATAAGAATCCGACAAGTCATTTCTGGTGTCATGTATAACCCTTTTTGCAAATCTGCAGTTGAAAAATGTACGTCATGCCGGGACAGGTTACTTGGAATTTAGAGCGATTTCGTGCTGTTGGACCCAGACTAAGAAGTAATAAGTAATAAGTAAGTAGTTTGAAATTGTCGCGTGCGAGAAATTCAGACAGGCATTAATATTGCTTGACAGAGATTGTAAGTATTTTTCTTCTATTCATGCGACAAGCTTTTAAGACAATTAATTCAACATAACTTATTTTCATTTTAATAAACCTAAACAATAATACCCAGTAAACACATGAAAAAATTCTAATTCTCTCTAAAATTGAAGAGGGATGGTCTATCAGAGTAGTTGCTAACCATTATCACTTAAACAAAAGTACCGTTTTTAGTGTAAAAAAAAAAGGTGGGAGGAGGAAGGTATCGTAAAGAGAAAAAACGGTTCAGGCCGACCGAGAAGTTCAAATCTCGCTCAAGATGAAGCACTCCTTGGCTATTTGAGGGAAAAATCCATTTCAAACAGGAGTCCATTACAAATTTTCCAGCATTGAGGTAAACAGCTAGCCGAAGAATAGGAAAATCGGAATTAAAAAACTGTGTAGGTGCCAAGAACGCCATATTAACAGGAGAACATAAGTAAGCCCGCATTCTGTTTTGTTTAAATTATGTCCATCATCCGTTGGAGTTTTGGAATAATGTTGTGTTTACCGATGAAAAAATTTTTCAGTCTTTTAATGACGGACATATTCGGGTGTACCGTCCTGCAAATACCAAGTTTGACGAACGCTACGTGTCTCCGCGGAAGAGGTCCGGACGATTTTCTGTTATGTTTGGGCATGGCATGGATAAGCCTGTATGGCCCTGGTGTAGCGTAGCTTATCATGGGTAATGGTAGATTTAATGGACAGGTTTTAGGGATACTTTGGAAAACGTTATGCTTCCTTCGGTGGAGCAATTATATCCAAACAACACATCCATTCATCAACAAGACAACTGTCCTATTCATACTGCCAGGATAATTACTCAATGGTTTGGGAACAATAATATTGAATTATTGCCGTGGCCTTCGCACAGTTCCGATATAAACCCAATTAAGAACGTCTGGGGTTTGCCAGTTAAAAAAAATATGAACGAAACTTCAGACCAAAAAATGAAGAAGAATTATGGTCGGCCTTTGAAAATTGTTGGGAGGAGTTAAGAGAAGAAGAAAACTATTGTCGTAGACTAATTGCTTCTATGCCAACAAGATTTAATCGCGTCTTGGAAGGAAACGGAGCCATGACAAAATATTAGGTTGTATTATTTAGAAAATAAACACAAGAGAGAGACTTCTGTACTATCTAGTCGGTGCAGCAAAAAAAAAATACGTGCACTGTCCAATATGCGCAGACGGTACAAAATTTTATTGACAGTTAAACCTCGCCAGTTCTAACCCCTTTTAGTCTTTTATTCGATATTATTAATTAGGTATCAAATTTATTATTAAATTATTAAATTTGGAGGCGTCTAAGGCAGTGGCTACCCCAGCCTTACTGACTGAGTTCATAGGGTAGCCACGGAACGAAACGCAAACATCTTTTCACCTTTTCTAACATCCCTAAATTGGTGACCCGACGTGATCGTCGACATAGTCCTCACCTACATAAATGGACCATCACCTTCAGCTCCTCGAAAGCGTCTAAGGCAGTGGCTACCCCAGCCTTACTGACGAGTTCATAAGGTAGCCACGGAACGAAACGCAAACATCTTTTCACCTTTCCCTAAACAAAATTTGTTCAATTTTATAAAAAAAAGTTACAGATCGACAAACAGAATTTTTTGTCTCAAACTTAAAATCTCGACGTTTCATGGCATTCTAAAAGCTATTTGAACAATAAAAATTTTCAATTTTTTTTTGTCGTTAATATATTTCCACTGGATGTGGAAGTAAAATTATCACAGACACGTGCAGAACAGCCATGCAGAAAACCGCTTTTTAATGTTTTGAGCTTTCAGAATCTGGCCTTATCTCGGACACAATTTTTCAACGTCAATTTTTACATTTGTTATAAATCGAAATCATTAGATCCTTAACATTTTTCCAAATACCTTACTTATGACATTTCACAATCAATGTCACTTTTTTATAACACATACGATAATAAAAAAATCTAAATTCCAAAAAGACTGATTCACATCACTTAATATTAGTAAAAACTGGATTACTTGATTTTTCAAGTGTACAGGATTTTATTGCACAGAAGTGTACGTAGTTTTCTGATCAGAATTTGAATAACCAATCTCACGTTAAAATAATGTTATTTACATATCATATAGGTACTAATATCATCAACATTTTTGTAAAGTGCCTTCTAACTAATTTAGTATGGGATATATAAAACGTCCTATAACGTTTCGAGATTACGTTATTAAAATGTTACTTTAGATGATTTCAACAACGTTTTGAGCTATAAACATTTGTACCTAGTTAGGTATTTTTTACACTGGAAACATAAATTCGTATCTGCAGTTATAGCTAATAAATGGTTCGGTCACATCAAACTTAAATGTCCTAAAAATCAGTCAGTTTATTTATTTGTTGTTAAGAGAAATTAGGTTTTAGATTTTTTCATCAGTAAAAATCGCACTTTCAAGCAAACGTGTAATTAATGGACTTTAATGAACCAATGAACGAAGCATTCTGATTTGTAAAGGAAGGATCACGTGATGGCGTGGTGATTATTATTTCTGTGCTAGAGCTTCGTTACAATAGTTGCAAACGGTCCAACTACGTTTTTGTCGCTGTGGTTTGTGCCTCTTGAGTTTTTTGTGTTTGCTGTTGTTTTTGGTAAGTACATGCTGTATGTTCTTACATTAAAAGTAATAGACAACATTTCATATGTTACCTAGGGTTTTTAAAACGGGTGCACATTTTATAGCCTATCCTCGACGGACTTAAATTTAATTTGCAAACGTGGTTATCGTTTTGAAAATATCGTTATGCAAAAACTCTCTATTATCATCACATATGATTGTGTAGATGGTAGTAATATAGATGTACTTCTCTTGCGTGGTGTACCATGGCTTCTTTGTTACCAAGTTATAAAAGGACATACCTTCAGGTTTTTTTAAATTTTGTCGCTAGATGTAACCTTGAAACTTGTTTACATGTAGGTCACATTTACGGAGTATTCTGATTTTTTAGACAAATGTTTTCTAGGACCAAAAATTTAATTCAGGTGTGTCAAACAGGAGGTGCCTGAGGTAAATATGCCAATAACTTTTTAGTATGGTATTTTTTTCTAGATACTATGTACTAAAATGAAAACGAGTATGCGGCAAGAGTTTTTCTGAAATTTTGCTGCAATAAAGGCTTTTTTCCGAGCCGTATGCAGATCCTAAGATGGCTCGGAATGACGTGGACCACTATCGATCGAGGTTATGCTTAGACCACTTTTCGTTCCCTCCGTCTCTTCATTTTTCCCGAATTTCGTTCGTGATTAAGAAGTATATAAATTAAAGTCGTGTAAACGTTGATTTTGGCTTGGAACGTGTAATGTGTCCGATTTGCATAGAATCCTGACAAATTATGCGAACCATACGCATTTCTTAGACTGAGAATTTTATTTCAGCGCAGCGAAGTTGAACTTTCCAGCTAATGAAAAAAACGATATGCGGTTTGCCTGGGCCATAAAGAAACGGCTGCAGCATTGAGCAGGACTTAATCAAGCCAATAGAAGAAATAAATGATTTTTTTATAATATTATCTATTTTTATAAAGTAGAATGTTTTACTGTTGTTTTTAACCGTTGTTTTCCTAAATAATATATGTAATCACAAGATTTTTTATTATTTGTTTATATGTTACTACAGATTATATATACTTTGTATTTTAGTTTTTTGAATAAATTTAGGTACGAATAAAACTGTATTATCACTAGAATTTACAGAGTCCGGGCGTATTCACACCTGTTCATTTTTCATGCAGCATATTTGAAGCACAATTTTTACAATACTAAATATAACTAAATACATATTTTTTCCAGCATGTGAAATGTGAGGAGGTTGTAACAGTCAACTGATTACTATCTCCTTGCATTTTATATAATTGCAAAAGTGATTTGCTATATTTACCACTGTAAAAATTGTTTCAAAGATGCTGTATGAAAAATGCACAAGTGTGAATACGAATATTAAAAATAACGTTTTAAAGAACATTTGAAAGTACCAATAAAAGTAATAATAAGAGTACTCCATACGTTAAAGCAATGTTAATAAACACGTTTTTAGAACGAACACTTTTACTCCTTCATTTACGTTGAAAACATATGTTTATAAACGGAGAATGAATTTGTCTTTTCTAAATATTTGAGTTGGGTTGATAGTTTCGGAGATATTTAATGTTATAGTTGGTATCCGACCAAGTATTTGATTTAAAACGTTGAATATCTTAAAAACCGTGACACTTTCATCAACAATTCTAACGAACAAAATTAAAGATAATTAATCAATCTTTAAAATGATTTTTTGTTCGTTTCTACATTACAAAAAATAAAAAAGTTATGGCCGATACAATGTGCGTTTTCACATTTTTTAAAATGTCGCCATTTTGTTATTGTAATTGCTTAATAATTAGTTTTTTTTAATGCTGTTTTTCGTTAATATATAGCATATGCTCATTTTTTTGTCCTTTTAAAATGCTTGTTTTGGAAAAAAATTCCATCCGCCATATTAGAGTCTTCATTTTGAATTTTTTAATTTTGACTTCACTCAGTGATCCCAAAATATGCGTTTCAAAAATAAAATAGTAATACTTTTTCAAATATTGAATATGAGGGTAAGAGCAAGTATCCGGACCATATAGAAACTGAAGACGATGACTTTTACAACAATAGTAACCCATGAAGAGACATTATCATTACATATGAAATTTTCTCAAGATTTGCATATTTTTTACCTCTGAGTACTGTACTAGGAACTTCCCTACGTTTATTATCAAAATTTTAAAATCCAGTTTTAATAATATTTGTACGACTGTGCCGAAAGGCAAGTATACTTGACCATACCAATGTATTTCTATAATGTTTCTTCTGAAGAAAGAAATTTTGAATTAAATTTTAAAGTAAAAATTTAAAATTGACTAATACTATTTACCTTAAAGATACCATTGTAAATTCTTAAATAAAATGTCGTTACTCCAAAATGAATGTAATAATGAACTTAAATGAACTTACTAAGTATAAAAAACTACATCAAATGCCTCGCAAATTTCTCCCAAACGTAAACGAAGTATATTAGAGAAATATGAAATGTAAACGAGGTGAGGTTCTAATGATATGGTGATTTCTGCATCCTTATTCATTATTCCGGTTTCGCGAAAACTGGCATCGTGTTGCCACTCTCTTCTGTGAACCAGCTGGGGAATTAGAATAGAGTTTTCCTGAAATGTTTGTAGCTTCATAGGTGAAATGTGAAAATACGAAAGTGGATGCGAAACATCGAAACTGAATATTTTTTAGCAAAAGCAGTATTAGTTATTGCTTTTTAGTAAGGGACATGAAATAAAACTGTACATAAAACAAACATAAATAATGTAAGTTATTCTATACAGGGTGATCTACCATGACATGCGGAAAATTTATCAGTAGCTTGTCACCACCGAAAGGAGTTAAAAAAAATGAAAAGTTAAAAAAAATTACTAAAAAAAATTACCTTATTTTTTCGTAGAAATCGCCGCCAATGACTTTAACCAATCCTACGTAACGCGGTACAACCATATCACTTTATCAGACTTGGGATTGACATTATTGACAGCAAAGCTGGGGAAGGTAGAAGTGACTTTTTGGTTTTAATTAAATCACACTACAAAAGTAGCGAAATAAGTCGAAAAGACATTGACCCTATGCTAGTGAACTCTGCAACAACAAGTAGATATACGAGATATTTACTTAAACCCGTCAATAACACAAAAACACCAAACTTCGGTGGTGCTTTGTGCCTGCCAGTGTTCTGATTGTTCGACCGAAACGCGGCACTTTGACCGCATCCTCCAGCCTAACTTTTTATGCCAATTAAAGAAATGCAAACATCTCCGATATGTTCTTTCACAAGTAAGTTCATCGAACTATTACTGACTACAGACACGTAACAGTAACGTATCCTCGTAAGATTCAACAATTTTTAATATACTAAATTACCTCAGAGCGCTCTTGAATTTTGCAGGGACTCTCCCACATTGAAGACTAGTACACCATTTTATTTTCCGCATATCACGTTGTATAAGCAAATAAATATAAGTGCCCATGAAATATTATTTTAGTGTAACAAAAAATAGCAAAATAACGTCCGCGAAATCTACAAAATATATTACTGGATATATTACTGAAGAAAAACCTCTGCGCCTGTGGAAATATATCGACATGTTTGCAATTTGGCTTCATAGCATTCACTAGATAATTTTATTCAGAAAATTAACTCAATACAAATCATTCGATGCATGTTAAAAGGTGTATTATAAAATTTTTATATGATAGAGTAAAAATTATTTCTTCTAATAATGATATATCAAAAAATGACAAAGATTTTACCAAAAAGTTTCTTATAAACAATCAATACTCTGAAGTCCTTTATTGATAAACCTTTCATAAATAAAGAGTCAAAACAATAAACAATCAAAATAACAATCAGGTACGACAAAAATTTGAAAAATGTCATGCAGCGTTAAATGGCTTGTTGCACAAAATATAATTTTAGCATTTTTATAATCTTTACTTAATACAAAACACAGTGTGTAAAGGATTTTTTCTTCTTTTTTTCTTTTACAGACGGTATATTAAATAAAAAAATATTTTGAGACTTTTGGTTCTTGTAGTACACGCACAAAATCATAGCTTCTATTGTATATACTAAGCACCAATTTTATGGACTCTTACCTGCTTGATTTACCTATCTACCCCCTATTTACCCCATTTTACCTCCCAACCCTTCGACGGAAGAAGATGAAAATATAATCTAGTTCCAGATCCCATTAAGTACATACGTCTACCAAATTTCAAGTCCATATCTTAAACGGTTCCAGAGTAATCGTGCGCACAAAAAAGTTACAGACCGACAGACAGAAATTTTTTTTCGCTCGAACTTAAAATCTCGACCTTTCATGATATTCTAAGCCTATTTGAACAATAAAAATTTTCAAATTTTTTTTTGGCGTTACTATACTTCCACTGGGTGTGGAAGTAATAAATGACACATTCCTAGGTCGATCTCGCTCCACTATTGTCCGAATCATTGCTCTCTCAGAGATACACTGTTACATGACGTCAAATCCAATATGAGTATTTTCTCAGATTTGATAGATATAGATATATATATATATATATATATATATATATATATATATATATATATATATATATATATATATATATATATATATATATATATATATATATATATATATATATATATATATATATAAATTAATTTAAAATATACGCCACATACAATAAGTCTATTCTTTATATTCACGGATTATTAAGCTACGCCCATAGGGTTGTAGATATTAGGACGATATTTCAAACGAGAACACTGAGAAATTAACTTGACAAGTTATGTCTATCCTTTCAAATTAGCTACACCGTACTGACGAGACCCAAAAAGTCCAAAACACGTGTTTTTCGTATTTTGCGTCCTGTTTTTTATGATTTTACAGTATATCTGTACATATCACAACTTTTTGCGACTATGAATTTGGCTGGAATCCTCAAAAATAACTACACAGGCAGTATCATTTTAGTTAATTTGCTTGAGGCTGCGGAGTATCTTATTGATTTTAAACAAGATACACGTCAAGATCCCTACCCAGTGCCGCAATGATATACCTACATATTAAACACATCCGACAAAACTCTAGCCACGTCTTGATGGAGCTGATATTTCATGCATATTTAAAAGCTTTTATTATTTTGAATATATCTTTACGTTGATTAATGTCTTTTTTCTTGGATCTATTCTTTTATACCTAATTTTATCGCCTAAGTGATTGATGTTTTCTTTGAAAGGAAAGTTTTATTATCCGGAACTTTTTGGTTTTTGTGCATTATGCAGATATATTTCCCAATATTTCAAAATTAACGACGAATTTTACGGCTGCAGATAATTCGATGTATTACTGTCTGGCGCTTACTTGCCTTTGTAGCATGGTTATCGATTGAATGGGGTTTTTATATAATTTTTTCTATTCCCATATTTTAAAACATTTATTAGACATTCCCTCACTGTACTTTAATGAGATTCATTAAGATACAAATTTTTCATTAAGATACAAATTTATAACCAATAGAAACGCAACACGCAGCAATATTCTGTTAATATCAACGATTGCCTTGAACATCTGACAGATCTAAGATTTATCAATTTTGACAAGTCATACTTACCGTTTACCTAACAAATTTTCAAACTTTATGCTTCTTGCAATTAAAATCAGTGAACATGTGTGATAGTAAAAGTGGAATTGAAATAATAATCCATAACATTTCCAAGTTTAGTTTTCATAATATTTCTTAAATTGTAATCTATAATTATTAAATTTCAGAAATAGTGTTAATCTTCTATTTTATTATGACTGGTCGTAGAAAAAATAGTGTATGCAACTCACATTTAATGGCTATTAAGACACTAGCATTCATTATGCTCGTGTCTTAATAGCCATCATTAAATGGTCGTCGCATAATATACTATTTAATAGTAAGTATATCATAAGGCCAGTACGGAAAGGGTATTGCAAACACTTTTCCTACACGAGTTTACGAGTATCAAAAGGTAATGAAACTTATTCCATGGCAAACTTCGTCCTATTGCAATTGGTACAAGTTATACTAGCCATTTAATAAAATTAAAAGTAAGTCTATACACTGGGCAATAGATCGAAAGGTCATGGAATTATCTACGCAAAAAATGTGAACAATCTGTATGTTAATGTATAAAAATAATAATCAAAAGCACACAAAAAAAGTGTTGTGTTTCTGATACTCCCTATGTACTATGTACTTTGATGTGCTGAACACGAATTAGGTGTCCGCTTGGCTCCATAACCCACCATTTCTTTGTAATTCGCGAAAATAACCTAAAAAAATCTCATAGTTTACATTATTTTCACGATTTGCTAAGAATCGGTATTAATCGGACTGATTCGTATTCATCATATCGAAATTCGTAGGGGTTATCCAGATGAAGTCCCAGAAATACACCATTTTTCACTTTTTTGTGTGTCTTTCATCTCTCTATTTGTTGGTTTGTTAAGTTTTTGTTTTTTTGTCCTTTTTGTTTCTTCTTCAAAATCCCTCTCGGTCGATAACCTCATAGAAACTCGAAAATTTTAAACCCTACCTTCCTAGAGGCGCGATGACCACCAAGACGAAGGATGTCATTAGCTCGAACGGGTTTTTTTGTTGAGTTTTCCCCGTATCAGCAACCAGAACTAAACAGTGCAACGTAGTGTAGTCTTAAGTATTAAGTAAGTTCTCACGACCTATACCTAAGCCAAATTGTTAGCTTTAAGTTTTATTCAACTTTAAGACAGGAGTGCTAACCCACCACCAGTTATTCACCGTTCCAGCCGAATCGGACCCGCTCCACCAAGCCGCACGCTCACCATGACGCTGCACGTCGTGGTTGTACGGCTGGCTCCGGACCGGGATCCGACTAGGCGCATATCTGTAATAACTAACTGTTAATAAATTTTTGTTGAATTAGATTGAATTGATGATATTCATATATTACACAGGCACCCACAAAAAAGGGACTCTAGTGCTGAATAATCTTAAGGTGTATACTAAAATGAAGTTTTACAGATTTAAATATAATTTGGTACTTATGCTAATAAATAAAGTGATTTTACACTTGAATTTTCGTATGTAATATTACTAGTACTTAAAATTTTATCGAAAATATTTTCGAAAGCGTGTTGCCTGGTAATATAAAGAGTGCAAATTGGCAGTGTATTATCTGATTAAATCCCGACCGCTTTAAATAAAATTTAAAGCACGAGTGGTATTTGAAGAGAATATTTCACGAATAAATAATTCATTAAGTACATCTGAAATATATATGTTTTCTCATTAATTGCCTTCAGACGTTTTCTTGTCACTTTTTAGAGTTTACTGACCTTTATTTTCAATTTCCTTATTAATTTGATATACAAAAATATTTCCAAACCGACTCATATTGTCAAAACAGCAAATCCGAAACAAACTCAGTGGAAACAATGGAGATTCCCTATATTTTAAAATAATGTAGTGACGTTTCTATGGCAACTAGTAAGGGCCAGTATTATAATGTTAGATTAAACTGTGCAGTTTAAACTTAGAACTTCGAACACCTTCTAATACATTAATATAATTTCTTCGTCGTCATTATACAGTAAATAATAATAAATAAATAATAACTAATCAAATATTTCGAATATATCCATCATATAACATATAAAAACAAAATTAACGACATTCTAAAACAAACTTTTTTTCAAGGCCTTAGTTTAATCCGCACTCCGCAGTTTAATCCGATATTATAAAACTGGCCCTAAATAAAACGAGTTGAAACCTTAGATATTATAATATATAGACTGGCTTAACACCTTTCAGGCGTTTCTGAGGTGCAATATGACGAGGAACGATAGAGAGAGCACTACATCTTTAATCTGCGAGCACTACTTTATTCCCGATGTCCCGCCTATTTATTACTATACACTCATGGTTCCGAGATTGACATAGAGAGCGCCATCTAGCGCTACCGCTACTAGAGTTATATTCCATAATAATTGAAGAGCTAAGTGGATAAAGGTGTTATGTCACAAAAACACGTTATTGAGTAATTTAACTCGAAAGTTTTTAGGCGAGAACTTTTTTGTTATAACGACTATATAGCTTGCATTTTGCGATGATATTGACATTTGATGTACTTTTCAGAGACAAATAACTAAAGTTGTCAGTTGTCATTATTTTCGAAAATTTTAAAAAATTAATATACATAACACCTTTATCCGTTCATAAGTTTCTCTCAAATGAATAAGGAATTAGTGAACAAAAGTGTTAAGAAATTAAACATATTTAATTATTATTAAAACATTGTACAATTTTTAGGTAGTCGGACAGTTCTACGGTTTTGAGCCACAGTTTGGTCAGTTCCAAGTATGTTGAGATAATACGGCCTTACCATTCATTTATGAATGGTAATTGTTCTTTAAGATTGGCCAGTTTTCCTACACTTAGGCTGCCCTTGTTTTCATTAAACACCGTTAGAGCAATACCGTCGGAATTTATCTTATGCATATTCCTTTTCTTTAAAATATTGACTTTGTAAAATCATCTAGTGATGTAATAGTAGCACCCATAGGTGCCATCGTCGTGAAAATAAACCTTTTCATTGTTAAAGTTTTTCTTCCTGTTGTACAAATTGAGTTTTGAGGCAATTCCATCAATATCCTTGAAATGATTCTTCATATCTATGACAACGGCGTCTTTGGGAGTTCTTAAAATTTCTCGATACTGCTCCGGAACGTAGATGTTTTGATGTTTCATTAAAATTTTCTCGACTCTGCCAAAGTCTCTGTCTGAATCTAAATATGAATGTCCCACCTCCGAAAATTTATGGTCGATAACTTTAAATTCTCTCTTTAAAATCAACAACTGGTAAAGTGTAATGATATTGAAGTTTTTATTTTGTCCACCACAGGAGTCGGGCCATATTATAATATGATCGATCTTTTCTTGGAAATATTCATTGTAAATTTGTGAAAAGGTATGTAAGCAACTAGCAATTTCTAAGCTTTCACGGCTGGCCATATCTTCAGTCCATGTGAAAAAGAACGTTTTTTTTTTCAGTATTCCTCAATGTATGTATGCCAAGGTTGTAAAACCACATTTGACGAAGGTAAAATGCTTTCGATGTACTTAATTTTGGCAGCGGCATGGTTTGCTGAAGATCTAAAGTAAGAAAGCAAATCGTTCTATCTAGTGTAACTTTTGCTCCGTCACGCTTTTATTGTTCGAAAGCTACTTTGTAATTTTCTCCGTATTCTTTAGTATTATTTATTTTATTATTTTTTTTTAACCCAATAGATGTAAGCATAGCTGTAATTCTTAAATGATAACCTTACAAACCTAAATGACCTTTGACTTGATTGGAGTAATTATCATACTTATTATTTTTTCCGTAAGAATTTCGGAATTCGCTCTTTCAAAATATTGGGTAGGCAGAAGCCATACCAGGTATCAGCTTTGCTCTTGTCATAAAAATTTCTACGGTCCAGCCCTCTTCTACTTATCAGCATAAAAATGTTTGTACAAAAATCAACACCGCAAAGCGTCACTTTCCAGTATTTCTGATTTACAGACTAATTTACTAGAAAAGGTATAAATGTGTTTACTGTAATTAGATACTCAAGTACCATCTCCACTCTTGTACCATCTCATATTATTTCGAAATTGAATGAAATGAATATATGGATTAAAACACTATAAGCACTATTTCCAAATATCAGCCAATTTATAAACATCTTACATGATTCATGAAATCGTTTATTCATTGCCATTTATAATATCAGTTTATTACGACTGGCCATTTTCACTATAATAGTAAGAAACACTTAACACAACTTGTCACATTACTGTCAATATAACATAACTTTAAAAGCAAAGTGTTTTGGATTAAAACAATTTAATATCGCACAGTAATGGATAAAGGTGGTATGTGATCATGACACCTTTATCCATTAAATTATATAAAAACCTTTATCAAACATAAAAACGCATTTAGGAAAGGTTTATTATCCCAAAAACTTATTGAAATGATAGATTATAAGTTAAAATAGTTGTCTGTGTAGAAATCTCAAAATTTGAAAAATGTCACATAACACCTTTATCCACTTAGCTCTTCAATTGTTCATTGATTCATATTTACGTTCTACGTATTTAATCCTTATTTTTAACTTACGAAGTTTACAAATTATGTTGAGGTTTGCTTCGTTAGGCAGAGTGAATTTTAAATACAACAAATTAAAATATTGCACAGCTTTGATTCAACTAGTTACTTTTTGATAGATTACCGTATGTAAGTAGGTACCTAGGTACATTTTTAGTTTGTTTCCTGAGCGAATGTGTTTACTTGACATTTATAATAAATGATTTGCTTAACTTTGTAACTACGTTATTGAGCTATTGAAAGCTGTGCTTGACTTGTTCCTGTATTATGAGCTAGGTATATTAAGTACAATCTTTGTATATTATTGTTACCTGATTGAAAAGTAGGCAAATTGAAATAGTTACAGATAGGCAAGGGTTATAGCCTATATATTTCAGACAGGCTTCTCTTTGGAACTGACGATTGTTTACTATATATGTGGTGTGTTTATGTTTGCTAGTACATAATACAATATTACAATTTACAATTTATAAAATTTAAAAGCGTGAGTTGCCCTATTTGCCGAAAATATTTCACGAAACAAAACGTCAAAAAATTATCGCAGTATTTGCCGCTGCAGCGACATAAAAAATTAGAGCGATAAATTTTGCATGTTGGTACTGTCAAAAGCCGATCTAGCTTGAATTACCACTAATAATGACATTTGATTGGTGCAATGTTGTGAAAAAACAGGCTCTCATTGGCTATAGCGTTAATGAGTGAAATAATCAATAAAAATAAACTCGTCCGTTTAGTTTCGGAGTAATTGCTTCGGAAAGTTTGACTTTTATAGGCAAAGATGCCTTATTTGTAGGGGGCGAGCGTAGAGGCGACTTCAATGTGAATATCAATCGATATTCCGTTGAAGCAACGTCGAGCGCGGTTAGTACTTGGATGGGTGACCCACCTATCTTGGGAAATACAGCGTTCTCGCCCCACCTTCTAGAGGCTTGTATATCAGTGTATACTCGGAAGTTACGTAATTTCAGACGAGGATTACGTAGTGGATATACCATCCTTCGGAGGGGATGTAAAGCAGGCGGTCCCTTGTCTATTAAATGTTAGGCAAGTAAAAGATCCCTACTCTTCTTAAGGGAAGAGGTTCGGCAAAATTTCCAGGTTGGGGGTAGCTCGTCTCCTGGCGTCGGTGATAGGCCCTGGTAGCGGAAATAGGCCGACGTTAAATAGTTAAAAAAAAAAAATGCCTTATTTGACTCTATCTCTCTCGCGCTTTAATTTATTAAATCCACCGCTAGCTTCGCTCTTATCAGTATACAGGTACCTTAATTATGATTTTTTTAAAGTTATTTTTGCGATTTACAAAAATAGTGGGTGATTGAGCAATTCTGACTCCGGATTCGAATTCAGCGCCTCAAAATAAGATAAGTTGGTCTAGTCAAAAGAACAGCCCACTTTTTTTTTTGTTTGTAGTGATAAAACATTTGAATCTAAAAAAGAAATGTAAATACGCCAATACAGATCAATTAGTATATAAAATTTGTCACCTCTGCAGCATTTTTTACAAAGTGACCACTGTTAACAATTTGGCAACTGTCAGTTTGATGTTCAGATCCATCAATTACATTTTGAATGATATCGGGTGTTACGTTTTGAGCTCCTCCTTTGATCCTTTTTCTCTATCATTCGATAATGCCTCGTCTATTTGTATAAACATTGCTTTTTAAATAACTTCACAAGAAAAAATTCAGTGGGGTAAAGTCAGGGCAACGTTGTGATCATTCAATGGGTCCTCTTCTGCCGATCCATCTATATGGAAATGACCGAATGAAAAGAAGTGGTACCAAGACACAAAATATTCACTTCATACAGTAAATAATAATAATAATAATAATAATAATAATGAATATGTCTTTATTTGAATTAAATACAAAATAACAAAGCAATAAGTACAACTTGATGGCGACGTTCATATACATGCTCTTCCACGTAACCATCAATAATCATAAGTCACTATCAAGAAATACTATCATGAGTCGTGCGTAATAAATAATCATAAATGACACGAATAAAATACAAAAATATGAATATATATAGGGGGAAAAAAGAAAGAAAAAAGAAACAGTAAAAGTACATTTTTGCACTAGTAGTAAAAAACAGAAACAAAATTAAACGGACAAACAAATTAAACTACCAGTAAATTTTCCCTGTTGTCCAAAGTTAGGGTTTTGACATGTCTTCTAAAAGTGGTAATATGTTGGCAGTCCCTGACATCTTGGAGTATCTTATTATATATGCAAACAGCATTGTAGGAAAAACTTCTTTCAAATAGGGCAGTTCTATGTTTGGGCACTCTGAATAAATTACAGAAGCGAGTGGAGCGTTGGTGGGTATCATCACCAGTCACAAGTTTTGTAAATGAATATTCGGGACATTGTGTTTTAATAACGTTAAAAGTAAGGCATGCCATATGTACTTGATATCTTTCACTGAGATTTAACCATTTAGTTTCCCGAAATTTATTGGATATGTGGTCAAATTTGCGTAAATTGTAACAGAATCTTACACAAGCATTTAGTATTTTTTGTAAAGTAAGCTTGTCTCCCGTTGTCAAGGCAGGCCAGTAAACCACATCGCAGTAATTAATATAGGATATAATTAAGGACTCACATAATTTCAATTTCACATCTACACTTAGATAATCTTTATGCATGTATAATAATTTTAATTTTACGTAGGATTTTTGTACTATATAGCTGACATGTTTAGAAAATCTCAAGTTAACATCTAAGAATAATCCAAGATTTTTAGCAAATTCAGTAGTGTTTAAAGTAACATTATTAAGGTTAATTTGAAAATCACAGTTGTTTATTATAGTTTTGTTTTGAGGCCCAAAGAGCAGCATTACAGTTTTGGATTCGTTAAGGATTAAGTTATGTGCCTCAGACATTTCGGATATACGTTTTAGGTCAGTATTAATTTTATCAGCGGAATCTCTGAGATTATCAATCCGAAAAGAGAAGAAAAGTTGCGTGTCATCAGCATATTGATGACTCTTACAATAGTTAAGGCAGGTATAGAAATCAGCAGTGTATATGGAAAATAATAAAGGTCCTAAAATGCTCCCTTGTGGAACACCTTGCTTAACTAGCTCAAAATTGGAAAAATTGCATTTTAACCCGACCCTCTGATATCTGTCTCGCAGGTAATTACCAAAAAATGCGACGGAGGATTCACCGAATCCAAAATAAGCCAGTTTGTTACATAGGATATCATGGTTCAGGGTGTCGAAAGCTTTACTAAAATCAAGTAAAATTAAACATGTATTTAAATTAGAATCCGAAGCTTTGAATATCTCGTCGGTAACATGGAGCAAGGCAGTTGTAGTGCTGCGATGAGATCTAAACCCTGACTGATTCGGAGGCAATTTTTTTTTATTGTTAAAAATGTATTAATCTGGTCTGCTACTATTTTCTCTAAAATTTTGGATATTGTAGGTAGAATGCTAATTGGTCTGAAGTGACTCAAAGCAGTTGGATTACTGTTTTTGGGAATAGGTAAAATATTAGCAAACTTCCAAACATTTGGAAAAACAGAAGTAGCAAGACATTTATTAATTATAAAAGTTAAAACCTCACTAAGCTGTGGGAGCAATAATTCCAGCATTTTACGACCGATATCATCAAATCCTGTAGCATTAGATTTTATAGAACGGAAAGCCCTTTCAACGTCTTCAGGTGAGACTTCTGTGAACGAAAATTTATCCTCATTGTTCACATAGGTTTCATGGTATTTATCGATATGTGGATTGTTGGTGAAATTGGCCACTTGCGGCACATTATGAATGAAAAAATCGTTAAAAACTGTTCGTTCAAATAAGTCAGAAGAAATAGGACCACTATTACCATTATTAATATTTAAATATTTTAATGTTTTCCAAAAATCTTTAGGATTTGTTTTAAATTTGTGCTGTAAATAAGCTTTTTTCTCCATTTTTATAGAATAATTTACAAAATTTCTAAGCTGTATTTATATTCATTAAAAGAGATTAAGGTGTTCAATTTTTTATGTTTAGCAAGTGCCTTCTTTTTAAGTTTTATCATTAATTTTAAGTTGTCGGTTAACCAAGGAGCCGGAGGTTTTGTTATCCTAACAGTTTTATATGGAGCATGTAAATCGTACAGATAAATTACACTGGCATTCCAGAACTCGATCATTTCATTAACATCACGAAGTAAATAAATGTAATTCCAGTTGATTGATCTCAGATCCACCAAAAAAGAGTCATAGTTGAAGTTAGAAAAATCTCTGTAGGTGTGAAAATTTTGTTTATGTTTTTCTTTAGCAATTTTTAGAGTACAAGTAACCAAAGAATGATCTGAAATATTTTCCATGCCAATAACATTAGTATCAACAATAAGCTCATTACTAGATGTAATTATAAGATCAATGATTTTATTATATGTATTTGTTACACGTGTGGGTTGAGAAACTATCTGATGAAGATTTTATTTACTTCACAAATCTTGTAACTGTAAACTGTAATAGTTATTGCTATCAGAGACATCAATATTAAGATCACCACCGAAAATAACCAAATCAAATTCAGGTATCAGGTTGATTACAATATTTTCCAAGTGTTCCAAACATTTTTTACAATTGAAATCTGGTGGTCTATATAGAGTGCCCAAACACACTTTCTTACCTGAGATTTTTACAGAAATCCACAAGCTCTCGAGAAGGTTTTCTTCACCATCTAAATTTGCAGTATCTAAAATATTAACTTTAAAGGTATTTTTAACAAAAAAGGCAACACCTCCACCTCTTCCATTCCGGTCTTTGCGAATAATTTTATAACCAGGAAGCTGTATACCGTAATCTGGAAAAGATGAATCCAACCATGTTTCAGATAGTCCCAAAATATCTAAAGACTCCCCTAAAACCATTTCAGAAAACATGTCAAACCCTGTATGAACAGATCTTATATTAAAATGTGAAAAATTGATATATTTACTCGTTGCCATAATGATATATTAAATGAATTATTCCTTTTCGTTTTTCTCACTAGCCCCAATAAAATATATTACACAAGAAATAGCTAAAAAGCATCCTGTAAATGTACGTAGATTGGTAAGCTGAACATAATATATATATAAATACATACATACAAATCAACATGCATACCTACATAGTTCTAAGTATTGTACTAAATTAAATGCATTTTATTGTGTACAGAAGATAATGGTTATAATAAATTAATTTTCAAAGATCAACAATTTTATCAAAATACAATATACATTAAATAATAATTAATCACTATTAATCCCAAAAAAGCAGAAATAAATATTAATCTATGCAGATAACATAAAATAGTAAAAAGTTAGAGAGCAAGAAATAGTCTTTAACAAAAAAGGGAACTTCGCCTGTGCCACAATTTGAATATGGGTCGACCATGTTGATAAACATCACAGATCATTTATTGACGCGACATATCGCTTCTTACCATTATTTTCATCCATCACATATATTTTACCCCCAGATGACCATGCCTTATTCTTTCCATACTTTCTTTTTGCAGCTTGAAGTAGATCATAACGCAGTTTAGTTAGATCCTCAAAAATTGATATTTCGGAATTTTTTAACAATGTCTTTGCACGGTATATCTCATTTCTTTTAATATTAGTAACAAATCTCACTAAGATTGTTCTAGGCTTTGTTAGGTCCTCTTCATTGTAGTCCCCAATACGAAAAACGGTATCAATTTTATTTTTACTGCAAGATACTTTTAGTTTATTATTTATAAAATTCAAGATTGTGGTAACAACTTCCTCTGAATCGTTTTCTTCAAAACCAATGAATCTAAGAGAATTTCTCTTATTATACTGATCAAGAAAATTACTCTTTGCTTCAAGAATATCGAGGGATGTTTTGTTAGTAGTAACAAGTTTGTTAAGTGATGTTATTGAGTTGTTTAGATCAGCAAGTCTCTCATCCAATTTATCCATTTGTTTATCAATTTTAGAATCAATTCTAGTGCATACCTTATTTATAAGATCTTCAACATTGTCATCTTTATTTTTATTTCGGGTACCCATTATCGAGTCAGCTACTTTAACGAAATGGTCGAACTGTCCCACAATATGTTATTGGTTATGTACGCTGGATCGAACTAATCAAATTTCTTTTTACGTAAATACTTTCTGCAATCACAGTACGTACCAGTATGTTTAGTACCTGCTAACCACTTGATGGAGCACAAATAATAGTGTTAAAAATTTACAAAATTACTAATAATTTAGAAATTTTATTGGAACTAATTAAAAACGTCTACTCTCGCTCACGCATCGACTCGAATTGTGATCAGATAAATACTAAATCCCATCATGTCCATCGACATAAAGGGCAATCTTCTGCATTTCGTCGATAACTTTAGCAGATAGGTAGATAAAACTTTGTATCGCTGAATTTATCAATTTATACCATTCAATGTATGAGGTCCATATTCCTTACTTTTGGGACATACATATTCGGAAAATGCAGATTTATATATGCATCCTAAGTTCAACGAGTGAAAGAAAGAAAACAGAGAAATTAGGAAAAAAGAGTACAATGCGCTCGCGGTCAAAAGAGACAAGATGATACAAACAAGCTAAAAACGTACTCTTCGCCTGTTCACATAACTTTTTATATAATTGTAACACATTCTATAGGATACTCTTCGCAGTTTTCTTGTAAATAATGTTAGTTTTTAGACATCCTAAATTTTGTGATACCATCTTTGTTGTGAAAAAAAATATATGAAAAAAAAATGAAAAAAGAATACTCAACACGGGACCTTTGGATTGCAACGTAAAACTCTAGCCGCTGCGCCACCACATATTGCTACAAAAATTGACTGTCTGTGATATACCTATATCTTTCGACAATCATACATATTTCAACTCCTATTTCTATGAAATATATTAGTAAAATCCATAAACAAAAAAAAATATATTATGGAAATAATATTCCGCAAGATTTCCATTTTAGTACAAGCGACAAAAATTAAGAGAATATGTATTTTTTTAAATTAAATAATTAATAACTTTTTTATTTACCGATCGATTTTCTTCAAAAACAATAGGGTTTTTCCTCTAGCTAATACTAACTTACTTTCTAAATTTCAATACAATCGGACTTTTCTTTCTTAAGTTATCGTGCTTACAAGAAACGTGACGGACGGACGGACAGACGGACATTTTGAAAGTTGTTCAGAATTCGTACACTAACACAATGATATGAAAATTTTTTCTCTACGAGCGATATTTACGATTTTAGAAATGTGCCGATCAAATACAATATACTCTTCGTTTTTGCGAAGAGTATAATAAGCTATCACGAAGTGTGGAGTGTGCTGGGAGCAGTATATCCGTCATTCTTTTCCTAATTTCTCTATTTCTCAGGATATATAAAACTTTTGCCAAATCTCTATATATTTCTGAAACTATCTCTGTGGTCCTCGAGGTAACCGCCATTGCATAGACATATGTCTATGTTCAGTTGTGGCAGCCTCGTTGAATTCGTCATATTGAATGTTTCATTTTTGACATTATATTCAATATTAGCTACCCCGAAAATACCTAACCACCAATTTTAAGGCAATTCCGACGAAATATGTATTTTATTCAGATTTTTACAGTTTGACCCACTGTGCGCTGGACGTAGATTGATGAAAAACTACATTGGGGCGACTACATAGAAATAATACCCTATTGTTTGTAAAAAATTATCATTATTTTAAATCTAAAACTAAATTTTTAATGAACTCCAGTAGCGCATTTGACAAATTGAATTTTGGTCAAATTGGCCGAATTTTTAATATGCTGTAGATTTCGACTTTCTGATCAAACGCTCCCATGGGCCCAACTCGATCCTACATCTAGTTTCCGAGACACAGCTCAAGAAATGTACACGACATTTCTTGACGAGATTGACGAGGTCAATTCAAAAATTTCCAAATTCATAATTTTTCCACACATTTAATATTGTGAAACTTTCTAATAGTTTGCACTAAAAATATTTGTTATTTTAATAAAAATAGCGTAGAAAAAAATTAAGTTTGAAAAATGTCTGCGAAGGCGCCGAAAATTCTACCTAAAAATATCAAGTGAAAAAATATATTCGCTCAAATTGGCTAAAACTTCTTTACACAAAATTTGTGTCTTCCTGATCAAAAAAACTCTTAAAACCTTCGGACATGGTTCTTTTGACCTCTAATACCCCATCAATAAATTAAAAGATCGAGAACGTACAGAATTTTAGAAAAATTTATAATTTAGTGGAAGCATATTATTTCATCCCCAAAAGGGAAGACTGGAACCCACTCGAGGACATACTCAGGCCTGCTGATATCGTTTGGTTTACAGACGGATCGACGTTAGAGGAAAGTGCTGGAGCGGGGATATACGGTGAAAAGCCCAGAGCTAAACTTTCTTATGCCCTGGGCAAATTTGCCACGGTATTCCAGACCGAGATCTTTGCTATCTTGGTCTGCGCACAGGAGAATATCCGAAGAAAATATTCCAACAAGCAAATATATATAGCGATAGTCAAGCGGCCCTCAAGGCCCTTGCATCAGTCCGGACCAAGTCAATACTGGTTCAAAACTGCAAACAGGCGCTCTGTGAACTTGGCTCATCTAACTGGGTCAAGCTTCTCTGGGTGCCTGGACACAGTAACATCGAGGGTAACGAGCGGGCGGACGCTCTGGCCAGAGGGGGCTCTCAGAGACCTCTACTGGGTCCGGAGCCTGCTCTCGGCTACCCTAGATCAAGTGCCAAGAAGTCAGTAGAGAACTGGACACGGTCCCAGTTCTTTGACTTCTGGGCCTCCTACCCAGGACTCCGGCAAGCGAAGCTCCTGATCTCAGGGCCCTTGCCGAAGCAAGCAGAACAAATCCTGCGACTAAGCAGGAAACAGGTCAGAATCGTGGTAAGTCTTTTGACTGGACACGGCTCTTTCAAGAAACACCTGCACATTATAGAGGTGGTTGACAACCCCGACTGCAGGTTCTGCGGGGACGAGGAGGAGACTTCCATCCACGTCCTTACTTCCTGCCCAAGTCTTATGAACTTGAGGAACAAACACTTCGGCATTGGTTTTCCGGTGCTGGAGGAAATAAGGAATGCCCCTATAGGAAGGATTCTGGCCTTTGGGTTATAATCCGGCCTGAATGGGGGAATTCAATAAATTCGCAGCGGTTGCACAATGGGCCACAAGGCCTGAGTGCGGCGACCCTTCGTCGCCCCGCTAAAAGAAGAAGAAGGAAGCATATTATGTATAGAAGTATAGTAATCGTAAAATTACTCAAATAGGCCTAAAATGCCAACGTCGAGATTTTAAGTTTGAGCAAAAAAAAAATGTTGTCTGTCGGTCTGTCTGTAACTTTTTTCTTGTGCGCACGATTGCTTTGGAACCGTTTAAGATATTGACTTGATATTTGGTGTACGTATGTGTTTTAACGAGATTTGGAACTAGATTATATTTTGGTGTTATTCCGTTGAAGAGTTGGGAAGTAAATTAGGATAAATGGGGGGGTAAATTGGTGAATCAAGTAAGTAAGAGTCCATAAAATTGGTATTTAGTATATTGTATAAGAGAAGCTAAAGTTCAAATAATTTTTTGGTATTAGCCACCTTCACACCATTACTAAAGGGAGTGAAAAAATAAAATTGCGATTTAGTATGTGCACAAGAAACAAAAGCCTCAATTTTTTTTTTCATCCACCCTCACTACGGCATTATTATTTGTCTTTATTACGGAAAAGGGCGGTACGTTTTTTATTTAGAATAATGTTAAGAGAATCTGGCATATTTTATATAAAATAAAAAATTTTAAAAAACCCTCACCGAAATAATTACGAATCCATTTCGGAAGTTGTGATTCGTATTAGAAGTGCTAAGGTAGAATTAAGTTCTCAATTTCATCCCGATGAATCGGATCGGATCGTAAAACTAATCATAATATTTCAACATGGTGGATTCAACAAAACTACCGGGTGACAAGGGAGATATGGAACACCCCGTAGCATGTTTATTTAAAAAGATATTATTTTGAAATTTGGTGGACTTATATAATGCGTGATTGTCCTTTTTTTGGTACAAACAAGAAAATTTTTCCACTTCCGATTTCACCGGAAGTAACATCTACTTCGTTATTTTAAATGGCACTCTATATATATATATATATATATATATATATATATATATATATATATATATATATATATATATATAAATTTTCTATCTGATTTTACTTAAATTTCTCTTTTCAACTATGTATACCAAGATGACATTCGTTTTTAAAATGGCTGCTGAAAACCATTTTATTGCACTAAGTCAAGTTGGCTATGGAATGAAATGTGGCGGTAATTAATGCTTAATGTGCTGTGATATCAAAAGAACCCTGGTACCCAATTTTGTGTTTCATATTTGTTTTGTTCTAATCAGTAACCGAAGAGAGAAATTTTTTTCCTACCGCGCCTCTTAATAGAATTACATTCCCTTAAATTGAGTGCCTGGCAACGAGTTTTCTCCTAATAACCTTCAAGCGGATTGACGTACGATGATCAAATTGTGAATCCGGCTCTTTATTTTGATGGGCTACAGGCTCATTAGAGCAAGTTCGTACTGATATGCAAGATGTGTCCTATACAGGATGGTCCGGTGAAGTTCAAGGTCAAATATTTCTTGTCTTATGCCAATTTTAAAATTTTGATTATTTATTGAATATCTTATTAAATTTAGAAACTTTTTTAGCTCTGCAGAGGCATGCAGAAGCAATTTTATTTACAATTTTTTTCAAAAATAAAGGTAACGTTTGTCAGATTTTGATTTTGAATTGTCTAATTAAAGTAGTGCAATATTTTTAGAGTTACTGATGTGAAAATGGTGCGGTATACTGCCGAAGATTATACTAATAGGCCTTTTATCATCGTGCAAAGGGAATGCAGCAGGTGCAGTAAGGGAGTATCGTTGACGATATCCCAACCGTCGTATCCTAAATTTAAGAACTTTTCTTGGGGTTGAAAGAAGGTCATGTGAAACCGAACAAGTATTACTGCTGACTGTAAATGTAGTATTCGTCTATTTGCTTTTATGTAATTTATATTATTCTTTGTATTTAAAAAAAAAATTCTTTTTAGTATGTGCCTAATTTAAAAAAGTTTTGTCTAGCAAACTATGTTTTTAATTTTAAGCTTACTCAACTGAAATATCAGTATTGTTGACTTGCTACAAATGTATGATATGTATATAACGTAATCAAATAAACATCTATTAATAGAGACGTCTAAACTAGGAAGGCAAGGAATACTCGAACCCACAGGTTGAAGAGGCGGTATTGAAGGCAGTTGAAGAAGATCCTGAAATTAGCACTCGAAGGTTGGGTCTACAACTGGGACTTCACCAATCCTCTGTGTGGCGAATATTACGTGATCAGCAGTTGCACTTTTATCACCTCACTAGAGTGCAAGAATTATTACCCTGAGACTTCCAACCAAGAGTAAATTTTGCCCAATGGTTATTACAAAAACATCGCCATGACAACCTTTTCTTAGAGAAGATTCTTTGGGCAGACGAAGTCACGTTCACTCGGAACGGTATATTCTGATTGATTGATTGATTGATTGATTGATTGATTGATTGATTTACCAGCGTGCGGTAGGCATTTCTGCCACTCCCAAGGATTATACAGCAGGGCCTGCTACGTCCCGCTGGGTTGGACTAAGGTCATGCTTGTTGCCAGCAGGGAGTGCCACATGGTGCATGGTAAAGGAATGTGGGATGGGAGGTGTAGGTATTTGTGAGATGCGTTACCGCATTGTGTCGTGAGGGAGCGTTTAAGCTCCCTTTTTTTGTATTTTTGGTTCTGGACTTCTGCCTCTTCTGGGTCTTTCAGTTCAGATGTGTCCTGCGCAGGCGCGTACGCAGGAATGTGTTCTGGGGGAGGGGGCAACCAGAGGGGAAACAAATAAACACATAACACAGCACAGTGGAACTTAAAACCTCACTTTTCTTTTTGGAAAATGCGTGAAAACGAAGTTAAATTAATATTTGGTATGTAAAAACAGATATGAAATGATTGTGACTGTCCCAAAAATTCTCAACCGCGCCGCGCTTGGGGGGAGGGCAACCAGGGAGGACCAAATAAACACATGATACAGCACAGTGGAACTTTTTTTTTTTTTTAATATTTAACGTCGGCCTATTTCCGCTACCAGGGCCTATCACCGACGCCAGGAAACGAGCTATCTCCAACTTGGAAATTTTGCCGAACTTCTTCCCTTAAGAAGAGTAGGGATCTTTTACTTGCCTAACATTTAATAGACAAGGGACCGCCTGCTTTACATCCCCTCCGAAGGATGGTATATCCACTACGTAATCCTCGTCTGAAATTACGTAACTTCCGAGTATACACTGATATACAAGCCTCTAGAAGGTGGGACGAGAACGCTGTATTTCCCAAGATGGGAGCCCATCCAAGTACTAACCGCGCTCGACGTTGCTTCAACGGAATATCGACTGATATTCACATTGAAGTCGCCTCTACGCTCGCCCCCCAGTGGAACTTAAAACCTCACTTTTTTGGCATATGCGTAAAAACGAAGTTAAACTAATATTTGGTATGCAAAAACAGATAATACCCGAAATCGTCATACATGAACACAAGAAAATCCATTTGACATCGAAATGTTTAGAAGATTTTCTGTAATTGTTTGGGTAGGAATTTTGGGTGACAACTTTTCTTTATTGGTAGAGTCAATGGAGAACAATACCTATATTTTTTGGAAGAGCTCCTGGATGATGTACCTTTATTTTTTAATAAAATTGTTAATAAAATTGCTTCAGCATACCTCTGTTTTTTTTTGTAATTTGCTCGAGACCGCCTAACTGGACAAAAAATCACAAGAGCAAAAAAGTTTCTAAATTTAATAAGATATTCAATAAATAATCAAAATTCTTAATTTGACACGAGACAAAAAATATTTGACCTTGAACTTTACCTGACCACTCTGTATAGGACACATCTTGCAAATCAGTACGAACTTGCTCTAGTGAGCATGTAGCCCATCAAAATAAAGAGCCGGATCCACAATTTGATCATCGTACGTCAATCCGCTTGAAGGTTATTAGGGAAAACTGGTTGCCAGGTATCTATCCACTTTAAGGGGCTGTAACTCGGTTAGGAGGTGCGGTAGGAAAAAAATTATTAGGAAAATTTTCATCTCTGGGGCACCCCAATCTACAGTTGAATTTAATGTTTTTTTTTAATCACCCTGTATTTGGTTTTCCCCAGAAAAGTTAAGTTTCCATCAGCCAACACCAAATACCTCAACGTAGTCGGGCCGCCCCTGCTTTATGGTAATAAGTTAATATTGTGGTTCAAACATTGTAAATGCAGATGGTAGAAGTTTAACCTGAATACAATCAAATATTTAAGAATCACATTAAAAAATTAAACTTGACTTAAGCAATTAACAAACTGGTGAAATTAATTTAAATATTTAAGCTAAGAGGGTGTTTATCTGGATCGCAGCCAAAAGCAGGAATGGGTGACTCTATAATAAGCACTTGGCCGTCTGTGTTCTAAAGTAAGTCGTGGTGATTTGTCGAATAATTCGAACGGTTAGCTTTGGTAATGCCCCTTGAAACTGAGACCAGAACACGTTCAAATTGCGAAGATCTGCCAAACGCTTGAATAATGCAAAGGGAGGGATGCGGGCAGAAACCAGGGGGCGAGAACACCGACATGATACGTAACATTTTAGGTAGGTACAGTAATATCATTTCGTTTTTTCTTTTTTAATCAAAAAGTGTTGTGATCGGAAGAGGAAAAAATGTTTTTCACTTTTGTTTATTATCTCATTTTTCCGTCCGATCACAATTTCCATAATATATACGATGTGGCTGAAAAATAAGTTGATATATCGATCCTCAGTTCAATACGTGTGGTCTTTACCCATTCGCTGAACATTCTAGTGAAAATTGTAGAATGCGACATTCGAGAATGCATGTTTTTAGGTTTGTGCGAATTTCGATAGACATTTTACCAAACTAGTATGCGAATAAAGATTCGAGAATAGGCTCCCAGCTCATATACTAACAATGTCATAAACAGGTAGACTATTTTAACAGGACTATTACGAAACAAGTGAAAGTTGCAGTCTGGCGTTGTCGACTGCGAATATCAATTCAAGCACTAAAAATTTAAAAGATGTTGGCTGTGTAGAGTACTTAACCTTATCGATTCTACGTAAAGGACCCTGCACGTTTCTTATGTAAAATAATGCCTAGCGGATTTGGTTAAAATTGAAATATGTTATTTATGAAATCATCCTGAATATAAGTCTCCATGGGAGCAAGGCAGAAAAATTAGTTTTTAAGTTATGGAGCTTTGAAGTTGTACGGATAGACAACTTCTATATCGACTATATCAAATTCGGAACGAATGGGCTCATTTAGCACTTTTACTTCCACGTCCAGTGGAAGTATAGTAACGGCAAAAAAATTTTTAAAAATTTTTATTGTCCAAATAGGCTTAAAATGTCATGAAACGTAGAGATTTTAAGTTTGAGCGAAAAAAAAATTTCTGTCTGTCTGTCGGTCTGTCCGTAACTTTTTTTTGTGCGCACGTTTACTCTGAAACCGTTTAAGATATTGACTTGAAATTTGGTACACATATGTACTTTAACGAGATCTAGAACTAGATTATATTTTTATCTTGTTCCGTCGAAGGGTTGGGGGGTAAATTGGGGTAAATTTGGGGTAAATGGGTAAATGAAGCAGGTAAGAGTCCATGAAATTGGTATTTAGTATATACAAGAGAAGCTGAGGTCTCAAAAAAAATTTTGGCATTAGCCACCCCCATTACCACCCCCACCTCCTTACTAAAGGGGATGAAAAAAAAATGTGATTTAGTGCATGTACAGGAACCAGAAATCTCAAAATATTTTTTTACTTCATCCACCCCCCACTACCACCCCCCTATCACCACCCCCACCCCACTACCTATGTGGGGTGTCGTTTTATGGGTTTTTGGGGTAGAGGATTATATTATTAAAGTTCCATAAATAATTATTTTCACATACAAAGTTTTTTCGTTGTGAGTGACTTGGACAGAGAATCTGGATGTGGAAGTAGTGATTCCTTGGGCAGCGGTTTTTTTTATTTGATTATCGGAAAGATCATATAATTTTAAGACCCTGTGCAAAAACTAGAATTTTGTGAGACCTATAAATCGTCTAAAAAATATCATAAAAATGGACCGCACCCGCCTTGTCGAGTATCGGCCGTGACGTCACTTGATAGGAACCCGCTAGCCGAAGCGACTAGCTGCAGCGCGTTATTATAGTTTCACAATATTACAAATCATTAACTCAAGCAGTGTGTTTTGAAACTTATGCGTGTTTATGAAAAATTTCGGTTTATAACTATTTTCACCTGACGTCACGATGTTGGTCGCACCGCGCTTCCAATTCCCTCTTTAAAAGTCGTATATTTCGAAAACCATATATCGGATTCATCTGAAATTTTCAATATCTTTTAGTTTCAAGTAATACTTTATCCACAAGAAGTAACAACTACTAAATGAAATTCATTGAATGAGCCCATTATGATGTGCTGAAGAACAGCTCGAGTTTGACACGAATTTTCAAAATTAGAAATCCAACAAACTAATTAGCCACCTCCCTAGATATGGACCAGAATACGAACCGGAAACACGAACCGGAAGTTGCATGATTAAGTTCATTTTTTAGGGTGAAAACTTTTTCAGTCTCAGTATAGACCTGCGTATAAGTACGTATAAAGAGTAAATAAATGGCTTTCAGGCCTCCTCTCTAGATATGGACCACAATAACACGGGGCTGTAGTCCGAACCGGAAGTTGCATGATTAAGTCCATTTTGAAGGGTGAAAACTTATGCAGTTTGTACCTGGGTAATAACTTCCGGTTTGCACTTCAGTGATGTGTTATTGTGGCCCATATCTAGCGAGGGAGCCTGAAATCCGTTCATTTACCATGAATAGGTAATTATTACGCAGGTCTATATACAGGGTGTACCGCAACTTACCCAAAAAATTTTAACCATACATGCACCTTTAAATAAGAAGTCGACTTCTTAAAATTTTTTTTTATAAAAGTCCAACACAGAAAAAGATATACATTGTTAAAGTTATACAAATTGATGAAAATGGTAATTTATTGAACTCTACTTAATTGACGAACTGTTCTAAAAAAAAAATTAAAAAGAAATTAATTACAAATTTTAATTTTATATAGTAGGTTATTTTAACATTTCCATTAATTTGTAACTTTAACAATGTGTATCTTTTTCTGTGTTGGACTTTTATTAATTTTTTTTTAAGAAGTCGACTTCTTATTTAAAGGTGCATGTATGGTTAAAATTTTTCGGGTAAATTGCGTTACACCCTGTATACGCTGAAATACTTTCCACCCTTAAAAATGGACTTAATTATGCTACTTCCGGTTCAGACTTCAGTTCTGTGTTATTGTGGTCCATATCTAGTGAGGGGGCTGAAATTCATTTATTTACCTTTTATACGAACCTAATGCGCAGGTCTATACTCAGACTAAAAAGTTTTCACTCTTAAAGTGGACGGTTTAAGAATGCTTGAGGTTATTATGAAAAATGTACCTCTATAAAATATAAAATTATGCACAAAAAATATTTTTAGTTTTCCCGCAAATAACCTTGGAATGTCAATTTATTTTTATTTTCTGAAGAAATTCGTGTTACCAATGGAATTCACGCTGGAAATGAATGATACCATATAATTCATGATTCTTTTAAAATTATTTTTAGCAAAAAAAAATGTTATTCTTTTATATTATAATAATACATATACAGGACATACCTGATTAAAGTCGCAGTAGGCGAAACGGGCACAAATTTTAGAATATTTTTTGCACATTTAGGGAATAATCTCTACTTATCTGAAATGTAATTGTGGGTGCAATTTTAATTTTTTTTAAATCGTATATGTCATGGCAATCAAGCAAATTAAGATATAGTGAAAAAAATATTAAAATCATCAATGTAGAAGAATACATTTTTCATTTTGCTGTATTTTCTACTGAAAAGGTACCTGGCCTACTACTTTACCAAACAAGAAAATATTTTTTGTTTAATTGCCACCGCCTATGCGATTTAAAAAAAATACAAATTATATTCAAAATTACATCTCAGATAAGTATAAATTAATCCCCAAATGTGCAAGAGATAGTCTAAAATCTGTGCCCGTCTCGCCTACTGCGTGTTTAATCAGGAAATATCCCATATATGCATTATTATATAAGAAAATTACATTTGTTTTGCCAAATGTAATTTTACAAGCATCATACATTATATGGTATCATTGAATCATTCATCCATTTCCAGTGTGAATTCCATTGATAACACGAATTTTTTCAGAAAATTAAAAAATGTGACATTCCAAGGCCATTTGAGAGAAAATTGTCAGTTCTACAAAAAAATGTATAAGAACAGAACATTTACCATGGCTAATTTTATTTATTTTGACACTTCTTGCATTAATTAATGACATGCTGTTTTATCCAATGCATAAAAGTACATTGTTCTGCAAAGTACCCACAAAAAATTTCAATTTCTTTTAATTATTGAAATGTATTACTTTATTAAACAAACGTGTGACGTTCATTTAATTGCAGGCAGAAAAAGAGGGCAAATGTAATTTACGCCCTTTACGCAGTTAAAATTCGTATTGTGTGTTGTAATGGTAAGACACAGCTAATGGAGAGGAAAAAGTGCTTTTTATTGTGTAGACCTTACTAAATTAATGAGTTCAACTTTAAAGCACCCCTCATCACTTCGTATGTGGGCATTTGTATAAGCTGGAACTATATTGTTTTGCTTTCTATTTCCATTGTGTATATCTAATTAATTTGGTTGATTTTAGTGTTGCACTCCAGCTTAGAAGAACAAACCAAAGGTAAAGAGTTTTCATCCTTTAATTAATGTGAGTAGTCGTCTCACTTAAACGAAACTATATTAGGGCCAGTTGTATAGAATATGTTTAAACTGTAGTTTAAACCCAAGTTTAAACAAAAGTTTAATCAAAAGTCTAAACTAGATTAGTATGCTCCTTGTATATCTTACAGTTAATTTTAGCGAATTTTATTAAAATATGAATATTTCCGTTTTTTCGCAAACTTTTAATACTTTTTTTTATTACTACTGACACATATTGTCAATTTGCGCATGTATCTAACCGCAGCTTGGAGTTTAACCGGTACTCCATCCACCGGTTGATAGTTAAACCACACTAGAGAAAACAACCTCTACTGTGGTTAAACTCTAGGTGGCCGTTACAGTCACTTATACAATGGACATTAGAGGCCTAACCTAAGTTTAACTGTAGCTTGTAGTTTAAACTAAACCTATACAACTGGCCCTTAGTCGCACCCAGGATCCAATGTTATTGTTAAATATTATTTAAAGAGGTTTGGCGATATTGTAATTTTTCAATCACAACGTGAATCGTTACTGTGATTTTTTATATCAGTGAATTTCAAACGTGATGTGATCACGACTTTCATAATACGACGTACGGGAGAAATTGTTAATTATTATAATATTGGTCTTGGTTGAACCACAGCAAGGGAACGAAATACGGAAGGAAAGTCGTGATCACGTCACGCTTTTCTGCCAACTTTACTAACAGTCGTTACCTGTGATTTCTTAATATCAGTGATTAAATCACAGTTCGTGATATATCGCCCATCACTAATTGTGCCCCATTCCTAAATAAGCGCTGACACGCAGACGGTGAATGGTGAATTAGCTACTTTGGTAAACTGTGCAGCCGCAGATATTAATACAGTAACTTTATAAATCCTACCTGACGTCAAATCAGGTATGTATTCTTTTTAATATGTTGTATAGGGTTACAAGTTAATGCTAAATCCAAGTTTACGATCTCGGCAGACCTTCGGATCTTGGTCAAAAATTCAAAAAACTGCGATAAATTTGTTGTTTTTTTTTTCACTTTTCGTCGATTTTTTCGTAAAAACAATTCAGTATTTTTTAAAAGTAGACTAAACTTGCTACAAATTGGTATCAGAGTGGTTTCTGTAGATTAAATAGTATCCGAGATACGGCTGTTCAAAGTATTGCAGAGTGTTCACATTTCGACATTTTTAACAATTTTTAACTTGAAAATCTGTGAAATACGTAGGTACTACTACTATAACTAGGTTCAGAAAATTTATTTTACCCCGAGCCCAAGCCCCAAATGGGGTCAGAGGGGGGCGAAAAAATGCCCCCTCCCCAATATATAGTACTATTATATTGAATGGATCGAAAAAAAAATGAGTTATAAACAGATATTATACTTTTTAAACAACTTTAGCTCTTTTGAACGAACCGGGAGTGTCGTCCGTATCGTCTGTGTCGCTGTTCTCTCTTATATCTTTTTCTTCTTCTTCTTGAGCCCAGAAGATAAAAACTTTTCTTGTGAAATTTGTGTTATAGTTGTTTCGTCAAATATGACGTCGGGCGATATATTTGCCTTAACTTGGCGAACACGCTCCGAAATATTTGTACTCTTTTATGAAGCGTTTGTTAGGTAGCCGTCGAAAACTACAGCTACTTTTGGGCCATAACATGAAACGAGATATTTGATGTACCTGGCAGCTATCGACCCAAATGGGGAGCTTGGAGGCCACACTACTTTGTGAAGTAGATGACCACCATCTACTATAACAAATTTAGTTTTTCCTTGCATCTCATTCATCTTTATCGGTTGGAATGCTGCATAGAAAGAAGATCTCGTACCCTTCCGTATTCTCTCTTCAGTGAATATTGATATTGGAAAAGCTGATAGTTTGTACGTAAAAAATCTTTTCAAATCTTCATCTGACTGTTTTAAAACGCATAACCTGAGAAACAATGTGAGATAATTGATAGTCACTTTTTGGTCACGAACATTTACACCTCTCATCGAAGAAGGAAGGAAAACCTCGTTATTTCGACGTTGGACTTTAACATTTTGGAAGTCTTCACCGACAATCTTCAAAATCCGTTCCTTTCCAATCTGTAGAGCCATGTGGTAGTTCACATCTTTTCCTCCAACGATTCCACTTTTTAAAGACATGATGAAATTTGTATTCGGAAATGGAGGATGCTGCGAAAACCAGAGCTTTTCTTTATCGTCTTCATCTCTGGTTATATGAGAGGGTCGCATATCTGTATGTTGCTCAGTTGTTGCACTGTTAACGTCGCAGTAGATTTCAACTCCATTACATATGTTCTGAAGGTACACCATTCCTAGTGCATCGAGCGGGTATACTTTCTGTCATGCTGCGACCCCGCGTCAATCCTGCATAGTTTTTCATTGATTTAATTAAAACCTGTTTAGTTGTCATATCCGACCGTTGTTAGTGAAAAAAAAGACAAAAAAATCGTTAAAAATGTCAAAATATGAAAAATTTGCAAAACTTTGAACAGCTGTATCTTAGATACGATTTGATCTACAAAGCCCGCTTTGGTACCAATTTGTAGCAAATTTAGTCTACTTTTAAAAAGTACTAAATTGATTTACCAAAAAGTAGGCCTTAGGTGCCAAAATCAACAAAAACAGGAAAAAAAACGAAAATCTCGCAGTTTTTTTGATTTTTTAACAAGACCCAGAGGTCTACCGAGGTCATAAACTTGGATTTAACATCTGATTTAATGTGAGGAAAACTCCTTTCATCTTATTCCTGTTTGCCTACATTTATGGTCGAGCCAAAGAAACGTTTAGTTAATTATTAACCTCTTGGTTATAATTTTCAAGATGGCCGGAAATATTTTCGTAAGTATTTTAAAAATTATCCTTTTGTATCAAGGTTTCATTCGTAAAATATAGTTTATTATATTGTTTGTTTCGACTTCCTAATTCTGGAGTACCTTCCTAATTCTGGAGTATCTTCTTATTTTTGGATTATGATTTAATTTCATATCGCATTCAATGTCTTAAAATTAATTAAACATTTCACTTTGTCAATGGTTTATGGTTGAAGCTAAACTTTACTTAATGGTCATATCCACTCAATGGTCATTACATGATTTACCCACAACTTTAATAGAAGTTGTACCTTTTTCTAGAATGGAGATGTACGTTCGCCGTCTTATTTAGCAGCCCGTTTTTTTTTTGAACTTGATGCTTCTAGCTGTAATGGTTTCCTGTTTGGAGAAGAACCAAGCCTAATATTCTTGTCATCGTTTGTACTTAAATTCTTCAAAGAAAACTACGGATCTTCCAAGTTAAGTGTTTAATTTAAGTAAAATTCTTGCAATCCAGCTATCATTATTTTTTTCACAGAAAAACAATTGAAATTTTACAATTTTTATCATTACGGATAAAATATTACATAACCTATTGAAATGACATTTGTTTTTCTTAAATATGAGAGTTTCCGAACTTCCTATGTTCATGTAATAATTGAATAACTTTTCTTCGGGGTTTTATAATGAAATATTAAATTATTAAGGTACAACTGTACAAGGTTTGGTGATCACCAAATTTTATTACTGCTACGCTTTAATATACATGTTGTGATGCATTGGGGGTAAATTATTAATAACTTTCACTTTAATATATGAATTTTTAAAACACACTTTTGATGGTATAACTTGTAAAATTTAACTTATTATTTTTTCGATCAATATTTGATTAGGTCAAATCTAGTTTGAACGGCTTTTAATAAAAGAAGAATTTCTTGTTAAATATTTTCAGATCAATTTTGGGTAGACTAACTACTATAATTTTATATAAACATTTTTTTTTAAGTATAGCTTATAAATATTTTCCATATTTGTATGTACATTTTAATCTAGATGTTATTTTGGCTTGACATCAACCTCAGTTTTGACCAGTTTTCTAATAAAAACTGATTTTATAATTTTCATAAGACTTTTATTCATAAGCTTGTTTCTTGCTACTTCAACGAGTTCCATTTTACTCTATAAAACAAATACGTAAATTAATATTTAGATCTTGGTAATTGAATATTATTTACCATTCTTGGTATTCATCAACATCTTGTATAAAGAATGGTTGGCGCCTATAATATAACACCTATTTAGCTCATCATACATATTTGTAGGTAAGCCTCTACTATAACATCTTAATAACAAATAGACTCGCATAACTCATGACCCATACGCTTCCGAGCTAATGAGCTAGCGGCAGTGTACTCTTCTTGATCTGTTATCAATACATTCCACTCTGATAATATTTTTTATTGATACCCTATAGGTAAATAGTCAACATTCAATAAAAAAAATAAAATTATTGATAATCGACCAAGGTAATGCTACAACGTCGCGTTCATCTGACGCTGTCATTTTGAAAAAAATAAAAAATTGTTCCTATCTCACTTATTTCCTGGAATTTTTTAAATAGGAAAAAACTGTTGTACTTAGAATTTTATGGTTAATAAGAAACCATCAAAAATATAGTCATTCTATTTAAGAAATAAAAGTTGATGTCACTTCCGGTTCAACCTCGTGGCCACCCGGTATACTTATTTATTTGTTTTTGTACTATCGTATTACTAGTCACTTTTTGAAATTTGCATCTAGTTTTAACTTTATACTGTTGTTCCCTATCCTGCTACCATCCCGTTGGATAGCTCTGGGTGAATAAATAAACAAATAAATAATTAAAACTGAACACCAAATTTAAATGCATCTTATCTTATAAGTATATATGTATCCCAATGTTTCAAAATCATATTTCAGATAAACACGATATGAGTTTGGCTCCATAAAAAGTGACACACGGTATATAGTAGGTACTTATAACTTTTTCATTATCTCGCCCCCCTCGACCTTTTCACTGGACAACCCGAACATGCATTCCCAGACCTGACAATGCACAACACAAAACTCCCAAAGTGTAGAGGTGTTCCCGACATCTTTTTAACATCGATATTGACGGCACAGAAAGAAAAAGACGAAACCGTCGTCTTTTTCATCTTTGGAGCGTTTTACTTGTTTTCTCTTTTATATTGGCTCTTTCGTCTTTTTAAAAGGAAATTCTTTATACATAATGAATATAGACGGGCGATTCTCTACGTGACAGGAGCGAAAATTGGGCCAGATGTAGTGTTAAAAAAGATAAATCGATTACTTCAGCAGTTAATACAGGATTTTTTCAATTTTAAGAATAGAATTCGTTTACAGCCGTGTGGGAGAGCTAAACCTCATTTTTTACTTAGTTTGTGTTACTGGTAGCCGGAAATTCTTTTAAACCATTGCTAAAAAATAATTTCGTTCCAACAATTCAAACAAATTAGGTACGAAAAAATATTCCAGTATTTCTGAATATATACAAAAAATCTCTCTGTGAATATTTCATTACTTTAATGATTGAAACAATGTGTTTTTCGACATGAGATATTTAAACAAAATAAAATAAATAAATATCAAAAACAAATAATAAAGGTAAGCCGTTCTTCCATTTCGCCTACAATTATGAACATAATAATGACGTAAAGATCTTCAAAAGTGTAATTCTTACGCTGTACTACAAGCAAGTGCGGATATCTGCCTTGAGCGAGGGGGTAACATGATAAACACAACTAAATAAAATATGTATTGAAAAATATAATAAAATATATAAAATGAAATACAAAACCATGAACCGAGTCGTGATCAGAGCTGGGCAAAGTACTCATTTAAAATACTTCAAGTATCAAGTACCAAATAGTTAGTTAGGGTACTTGTTACATCAAGTATCAATTACTTTTCAAAAAGCAGAATACTTCAAGTATCAAGTAATTCGAGGTAGTGCCAAGGAGGTTAAATAAGTAAGGAGTTGCCATAAGAAGCAGAATGTGGCAGCACATTTCTCATTTTAGTATGATCGAAACGTCAACAAAACGCGACATGTATCTTGATTTAATATTATTATAAAATAAATGTTTTTGATAGAAAATAGTGTTTTTCTCCATAGCATATGATTTCGTGTCCGCCAAGTAGCTGTACAAATCAAAGTAGTATCGATAAGAACGAGGATAAGAAGGAATGTTTTGGAATCATTTTTCATAGGTTAAAACAGGTCTGTACTCAAAACATATATTGAAACTATTTTCTATTTATTTTAGATTATATTAAATTATATTTGCTTGAAATGTGAAACCGTCATCTCATTCATTACTCTACTGGCTTGATATATGGGGTAGTGTCAATGTGTAAAGTCAACTAACATGTATCTCCTCAAATGCTGTATAAACTTTTTTTTAAATCAGGACCTGGCGAGCCGTTCATGACAGTGTGATCACAAGCCACGACTTCTGCGGCCGTTTCTCACGTTAAAGGTCTCATTTTTTGGTCTTTCGCTTATATCTCGGAAACTATGCGTCGTATGTAAAAAGGTAATCCATACAAAATTAAACATAATTAAATTTCCTGCAAGAATGTTTATATTCATTTTCTTCCTATGTGTTATAGTTTACGAGATATACGCCAGCCAAAATAGATAATTAAAAAAAAAGTATTAGGTACCTTGAATATTTCTATCAAACCGGTTTACCGTGGTCTGTTAATAAATCACAGTCACAAAACAATCTTTATTTTACAACACTTGACGTATTTACTAACGTAATATTTTGTTGAAATCTATGCATTTCCTTAAATATACAGCGTGACTCACTTAAAATGAAGACGCCCTTATAACTTTTTTATTTTATTTCCGATTTGAATCAAATTTTACTCAAGTATAGAACAAATGAGCCTTTGTATCAGGCGAAAAACATTCGCCTGATACAAAGGCAAAGTCACCTGTGGTACCAAAATATGCTGAAAAATATTAAAAATCGTCTTGGAAGAAATATTCGATGTATCGGAGACAGCGATAGTGAATCTGAAACCGAAGGTGTTACGTTTTATGTTGAATTTTATATTTTACTAGCTGACCCAGCAAACGTTGTTTTGCCATATAAATCATAAATTTTTGTCCAAAAAATAAAAAGAAAATTTCTGGATAGGGCCACCCTTATCACCTAGGGGTATAAAAAATAGTCTACGACCTATTCTCAGACCTACCAAATATACACCAAAAATTTCATAGAAATCGGTCAAGCCGTTTCGGAGGAGTTCGATAACAAACACTGTGACACGAGATTTTTATATATTAGATTTTAAAAGCTGAATCATTTATCTGAAAAATGGTAACTCCTATCCAAACATTGTATAGGAATAAAATTGTAGAAAATTTTATGCACTTTGTTTTTTTGTGCAGAAAGTTTTTCTCCATCTTTCTTAGTTTTTGTGTTAAATGACAAAAACAACACTTGCAAATTTTTTTTACAAACATGGACGCCATTTTGAAAGTAGAGCCAATTTTTTTTTGGGGGGGGCATGTCTAAAATTGTTCCTAAGGCTTTAATCTTTATGAAAAACATTGTCTCCAAGTACAGTTAGGGTGGGCTCCCGTAGTATATGTATGTATAGTTAACCCTTTCCGTACCATCGCCGTATATTTTAGTCAATACCTAAATGGTCCCTCGGGACCACTGCCGTATATATGTGTTCAGGGTTATATGGTACATTTAGACCGTTGTCGTATATATCTGACGATATTAAGTTTACACCCTTTAGTAGGACCACAGCCGCATAATTGTGTCACTTCGTGTTGTGTCCGTTGGTCCAATGCCGAAGAAATACGGTATCTAAGACAGGACCACCTGGCTCACTGCCGTATAAATACGGCGAATTTACTCGACATCATGAATCTCGTTATTTTGATTGAAATAAGCTCTACAGAATGCGTTAGAAAAACTGTAAAATGGTACAGAAAGCTATTTTTTCATATAGTGGACCTAGCCATGCTTAACGCACATGCACTGTACCAAACACAAAATGCAGGAAAAGAACATCTGGCAGATTTTCAGTTGAAAATCATAGGACAACTTATTGCGCGGTAAGTTTTAGTTAGTGAGAAAACTTGCCTATCGATTTTTTTTGTCTAATTTCAGGTACAAAACACCACAGTCTAACCAAAGCCGAGTAAAACCTATGACCAAAAATCCTGAGAAGCATATAGGCCGACATTTTCCCGCCCTGGTACCCAATAATAAGGTTCGAAGATGTACTGTTTGTAGCCAAAGCAAGCTTCAGGCAAAAAAAAGAAGAGAGTCTAGGTACATGTGTGCAAAGTGTAATGTGGGTCTGTGTGTACAGTCTTGTTTTGAAGTGTACCATACAAAACAAACCTTTTAAATATATACTTTTAAAGTAATACATTACAAATACTTTAATATAATAAAATATTATTACAAATAAATGACTTTTCTGCAAATGTTCTATTTTTTATACCTGGCGCATATATTCGGCAGGGGTCCTGGTAGCATGCAAAAAAACCCGGTCCTAGTAACATGCATCGACATTTCATGTCCGGTACAGAAAGGGTTAAAATAAAGTCGACTGAAATTGCATTTGACTCTTGGAATGGGGATTACACGTCACACTAACGCCTGTACAATACGATGGCGTTAGTGTGTTGAATTTCTTCATTTAACGGGATAACGGAAGGCTACTGGCCGATACATTTGCATACCCCCCCCCCCCCGTAAATCCGCTCTTGACCACAAATATATTTAAAAAACTATTATATATTACAGTAATTATTACTATACCGGGCCATATTCGTTTAGCCAGCCCCCCAATATACTCCCCAATTTTTGTTGAATTTTACCGTACGAAAAAAGCTGTGTTTTATCGATGCCTAAAACATTATTCATATAGGATGTACAGTATACAGGGTCGTTACGCCAAGAACCTCATTTAACTTCGTTATTTTTTGAGTTGTTTAAAAAAGTCCTGAAATAGAAGTTATAGGAAATCACATGCATTTTTCATCATTTCAGAAAAACAATTGAAAATCGCGTTTCGGAAATATGATCTTTAATTTTTTTTTTAAATCGAACACCCCATATATTTTTAAACAATCTGAAAGGCCATAAAAAAAGTTTTTTAATGACATTTAATCCATAAAAATTGTTTTTCTAATTTTGACATAAAATGACACTTTTCAAAACTGACGTAAGTGTCAAAACGTCCAACTTTTCATAACCAGTTATGGAAAGTTAAATTTTACCTAACTGGTGAGGAAAAGTTCGTTATATCATCAATTAAGAAAAATAAACAACTTAACTTAATCTTAATTCCGAGTCGCTTGCCGCTAATACTTTCAAATTTCGATTAGAAGTGTTATGCGCATGCGCTTAGACCTCCGATTAAAGAACTTATATCTAGATACATAATGGCATTAGTTTGTGTGTTGCTGAAAGACTCCCAATCTAAGGCACTTCTTCCCATAAGTTGCTGATTGGGCCATCGGTCTACTCGCGGCTGTTTCTTACACGATCGGTTAAGTTCGATTATTATCGTCTTAGTTTGACGTTCCGCCATGAATGTCAATGAATGTTTTTCATGTTCTCCGATGAAAAAGTGGTGAAGAAGTCATATTTTATTTAAAGTTGTGATTTGCTAATACATAAATAATATTCTCTATTCATATTTACACAGTTTAATGACAATTTAGTGCAACATGCAACAGTGCTGTGCCGTTTGCAGAAATCGATCGTTTCATAAGTAAGTAGGTCATAGTCGTAACATGATGAGGTTCAGTTTACAGTTTTAATAATAATATTATAAATAATATCCTTTCAATACATATTTCCCTTGAATAAAACATCTCTACCTATTATATTTTTGAAATCCGCGAAATGTTCCTAGAGGTTAACCAACAATTACTACATAAAATAGGTACAATATTGTACATTTTCCCTTCTACACGTACCCGCCACTGTTGCTTATGGGATGTGATGTTCATCTATCCATTTTAATGGACATAATGTGACTATGTTAGGAGCAAATGAGGTATATGAAGAAAAGATAGCCATTATGTATCTAGATATAAGTATTTTAATCGGAGGCTTAGACTCTAACTACTGGTATCCAGGGTGAGCAGTGGACACTGAAATCGTGTTATACTACGTCTACGCATATGTTGGTCATTCTCTTCGGTCTTACGCCTGGAATACGTATGTTTTCTCAAAAAGAAAAAAGAACAATGTTTTAAATTATTCCTTCAAAATATGCTAACAAAACTTTTTCATTAACACAATTTACCTTATGCTATCAAATTAGAATTTCAAATAATATAACTTGGCTAAATAACGTTTGTCGATTTTGACATTAAAATTCTAATGTGTAAGTAATAATAGCAGCAAAGGTAACTATGAAAAAGACTACTTAATTTTTAAGATCTTTAAATTTTAGACGTTCAAAATTAGAAGAAATCTTGTATGCAACACGTTCCGAAAGACAACTTTGTGTAACTCGTGTTATTTTGCGGGACACAAAATTAAGTCTTAACAATACTTTATTCGGTCAAGATATTTGTTGGTAACTAATTTTACTTTGTTTTAAATAAAATGGAAAATTTCAATGATTGATATATATTTTTCGGACTACCATGACTTAATGGTTACAAAATATAAAGTTTAATATCTAGTATAGTTTTTAAGAAAGAATACTATGTTTTATATATCATTCAAAAGCTATTTCTAATCTATAAGTCTTTCGGATGATGTAAAAATATATGTGGTGTTCCATTAAAAAAAAAAAAGGGAAAGTTCATATCTCTGATATGCGACATTCAATTGTTTTTCTGAAATGATTTTTGGAAAATACACGTGGTTTCCAATAACTTCTGTTTTTGAACTTTTTTACTTAACTCCAAAAATAACAAAGTTAAATGAGGATCTTCTGACGTTCGAGCGACCACCCTGCACGTCTTCCAAGATATAAGGGATGAACAGCTGGAGTGGTCAAGATATGGGACATTTTTCAATATAACTTAGCAGACCTTCAGAACTGTTCAACCTATCAGTTAAGTTATTTAAGTGAGTGAGTAAATGGTTTACATAGACACATAACGAACACATAATTCTTGCAATTTTTTTGGCTCCCCCGTTTTTATGAGATAATCGGACTCAATACATTTGAAATGTGTATTAGCTTGTTAGCGTGTCCATATTGAGACCAAGATATATAAAAAATCAGATAATTTCATATTAAATATGAAAAATGTAAAAGGTTTTCATTTATTTAATATACTATGTAATTAAGAAATATTATTTTGGGTATTTAGCAGATGACTTTCAAAGAAGCCACTCGTTCCTTTTATACAGGGTGTAATCATTTTCATGTCATTTAAAAAAACTGGTGGTGGGGAACGATTAAACGAACAAAAAAACCTTATATAACATGGGGTCTAAAACCCTAGTTTTAGAAAAAAAAGTAAACAAAAATTTCGCAAATTTTCAATAAAATTGTTTGAGAACTGCTGGAATGTTGGGATAGGCTTTTATTTTGGCATATATCGGCGCCTCTAACCATCAAATACGCTAACACGGCTTTTTCAAAGTATCGCGCTCCTTTGTGGAGACCGCGTGTCGGCGAAGACACAAGTTAATAATCACAATTTTTATGGTTTTTTTAAAAGTAGGCAAGGTAAAACTATACTCCCTCTTGTGCAATATTTTAGTTTCTGCGGGCACTTCGTTAAGCACACACGTCGAACCCGTTCGTTGTTTTCGTTCCTTTTTAATTTTAGGCCACGTATTTACAGTTAAGATTTGTTTTATTGACTTACCGTTCAAGTCGTTAAATGTTTGATTACATACATACACACTTGTTCGTTCTTTTTGTGTTTGTTTTGGATTTTGGACCAAGTTTTTATTTTTATTTTCTTTATTGACAACGTTAGTTAATAGTTTAGTGTGGTATTTTAATGTGCATAGAAACCATAAAAAATGATCCTAATTTACCAAATGTGTTAAACGGAGCGCGTATGTCCTTAGTTCGACGACAAGTGTATTGATGCAGACCGAAGCCATTTTGAACAATTTATGTAAATCAACTTTATTGGTAGGATCTAGATTTATTGAATAATTTTAGTTCTCGATACCTGATCGGCAATTCGTTAAATAAATCAGATTTTTTCCTAGCTTAATAATTCTGTTATGGTATCTCGGACGTCTAACTCTTTATTTCCCAATGTCATGCAATAATTTCTCATTTTTTAAGCTTTTAACCCAGACACTCATTTAGGTTACAAATGTTAATAAATCACGTTTAAATCTGGTAAATTATAAACAACAATGAAAGCTCCAATATTTTGTTCTAAATTAAAAAAACACACATGTAACGAAATGCTGTGTTTAAACCCCTTCTACGCCTATGAACTGCTTGCAGTTCTGCAAAAAGAGTTGACGAATTATTTACATTTTTATAATTGGTTCGGTTGAAGCGTACATCAAAGGTACCGCCGTTTGCTTTGAACCGCCGGCCGGCGACGAGTCGGTCGGTAATCTTTGCACTTTTTATGACAATTTAAAAGTCTTAGAATTATACCTAGTACACGTCCATTGACCCACAAAGGCAGTGGTTCTCAAATGTTTCCTACCCTAATATTTAAATTGTTGACCTAGGTCAGTTTTTTTTTCAAAGTGCCCCTAGGGGAAAAAGTCATAAAGGTTTTTTATTTGTCTAGTCGGTCCTCATTACCAGTTTTTTTAATGACATGAAACTGATTACACCCTGTATACTATTGATCCAAGTTTGATCACGTTAGTACATTTACAAGAAATTTCCCCCTACGAAATATCTTTCATACACTTAATATATAATGTTCAGTACGTAGGTACTAACTTGATCAGAATTGGATCAATAATATATGAAAGGAACAAATGGTTTGTTTGAAAATTATCTGCTAAACACCCAAAATAATATCGCAGCCCCACAAAAAAAAAGTGGTTTATCCGGTGGACCAGACCGGTGTACCCTTACATATTTTGATCCGCTGAATCCGAAGACGCAGTCAAACTTTTCAGATTTTCTCGTTTTTCATCATTAACTCAAAAAAAAAAGTTTTGTATCCGGCGGTTCAGACCAATATATCCTTATGTAGTTTGACCCGCTGAATCCGAATCCGAAGTCAGAATTTTCAAATTGGCTCGTTTCTCATCCCTAACCCCAAAAAACACCCCCAAATTAAAAAAATGCTCTGTCCGGCAGATCAGACCAATGTATCCTTATGTATTTTGACCTGCTGAATCCGGATTCGAAGTCAGAATTGTCATATTGGCTTGGTTTTCATTTCTAACCTCAAGAAATACCAGTAAAAACAGGTTTTTCGCCTTTCAAGTTGTTATGGAGTTGTAAGGTTATAAGGTTACAGTAATATGAGGTTATGGCGTTTAAGGTTATGAAATAAATATATTTAAAAAAATTCTAACTACTCATTTGAGTGTGAAAGTCGATAAACTGGATTTTTGGAGATGTTTTTTGATGTTAGACATAAAAACCTAGCCAATCTGACAATTCTCACTACGGATTCGGATTCAGCGGGTCAAAATACATAAGGATATATTGGTCTGATCCTTCGGATAGAGCACTTTTTTTTATTTAGGGGTGTTTTTTGGAGTGTAGGGATGAAAAACGAGCCAATCTGAAAATACTGACTTCGGATTCACATTCAGATTCAGCGGGTCAAAATACATAAGGATACACTGGTCTGATCCACCGGACGGACAGACTACTTTTTTTTGTGTGGCTGTGATTTTTTAATAATGATAAGCAGAAATACAAAATATATCTTTTTAAATAATAAGTAATATTTTCCTAAATCAGAATTTATTCGATGATCTCGCTTTCGCAGCGCATTTTTTACATTATTGTTAAAACAACATGAAACCTATTTTACTTCCACATCCAGTGGAAGTATAGTAACGACAAAAAAATTTTTAAAAATTTTTATTGTTCAAATAGGCTTAGAATGTCATGAAACGTCGAGATTTCAAGTTTGAGCGAAAAAAAATTTTCTGTCTGTCGGTCTGTCGGTCTGTCTGTCGGTCTGTAACTTTTTTTTGTGCGCACGTTTACTCTGGAACCGTTCGAGATATTGACTTGAAATTTAGTACACATATGTACTTTAACGAGATCTAGAACTAGATTATATTTTCATCTTGTTCCATCGAAGGGTTGGGGGGTAAATTGGGGTAAATTTGGAGTAAATAGGTAAATCAAGCAGGTAAGAGTTCATGAAATTGATATTTAGTATAGACAAGAGAAGCTAAGGTCTCAAAAAAAAATTTGGCATTAGCCACCCCCATTACCACCCCCACCCCATTATTAAAGGGGATGAAAAAAAATTGTGATTTAGTGTGTGTACAAGAACCAGAAACCTCAAAATATTTTTTTACTTTGTCCACCCCCCCACTCCCACCCCCTGTCACCACCCCCACCCCACTACCGATGTGGGGTATCGTTTTATGGGTTTTTGGGGTAGAGGATTTCAAATATTATATTATTAAAGTTCCATAAACAATTATTTCCAGATACAAAATTTTTTCGTTGTGTGACTTGGATAGAAAATCCGGATGTGGAAGTAGTGATTCCTTGGGCAGCGGTTTTTTGTACTAAACTAAGTAGTAAATAGTCCAACTTTACTTTTAGAAAAAAAAAGCGTGAGACTGTTACCAGCTGGTTGCATCCATGTTCATATTAACCTTTCATTTTGGCGTAAGGAATCAGTACACGCGAAGTTATGCATGTTTGAAATATTGTATAATTTAAAAATAATATATTAGTAGTATAAAGTTCGGAATGTAAAAGATACTCGACATAATAAATTACAAACATGTAAGAATATACAATTTTATAGTGCCATATATTATGTAAGTAGTGTGTAACATGTTACATTTGTGAACGAATAGGAGGTATACATTTAAATGTATGTAAAATGTAAATCTGTGTTCAGAAAAGGCCCTTTGCAACGTCTGATTGCAAATTTCCCTCGTAATGTAAAGCCATTCCCAAATATTTTACAAAAACAAACATTTGTTTATGTGCTTTTATAATGCTGGATTTATATATTGCATAAAGCCACTGTTATAAACGTACATACTTAAAAAAAAATTGATGAAAACCGGAATGTAAGAAAATAAAGTATTTTTTATTTAAACTGAGAAAAAAATCCCAGGATCCTACATATCAAGTTAATTTATGTCAACGATCAAGCAAATAAAATCATTATATAAATAATAATATGAGTGGTGGAGTTAGTTGTTCTATGGAATATTAAAAATTGCCGATTTTTTACTTATGTATTTTTGGTTGCTCTGCACTATGGTGTCCTTTACTTTGCTTAAATATGCATTTTTTAATGCAAAAAACATAATGAAATTAAAATTTTGACTTTTCCACCTCTTTTTGAGGGTCAAAATTTCGATTGGTTTTTAAGAAACCGCTGCCCAAGGAATCACTACTTCCACATCCAATTCTCTATCCAAGTCACTCACAACGAAAAAACTTTGTATGTGGAAATAATTGTTTATGGAACTTTAATAATATAGTATTTGAAATCCTCTACCCCAAAAACCCATAAACGATACCCCACAACGGTAGTGGGGTGGGGGTTGTGATAGGGGGGGTGGTAGTGGGGGTGGATGAAGTAAATAAATGTTTTGAGGTTTCTGCTTCTTGTACATACACTAAATCATAATTTTTTTTCGTCCCCTTTAATAAGGGGGTGGGGGTTGGTAATGGGGGGAGGCTAATGCCAAAAATTTTTTTGAGACCTTAGCTTTTCTTGTATATACTAAATACCAATTTTATGGACTCTTACCTACTTGATTTACCCATTTAACCCAAATTTACCCCAATTTACCCCCCAATCCTTTGACGGAACAAGATGAAAATATAATCTAGTTCTAGATCTCATTAAAGTACATATGTGTACCAAATTTCAAGTCAATATCTCAAACGGTTCCAGAGTAAACGTGCGCACAAAAAAAAGTTACAGATAGACCGACAGACAGACAGAAATTTTTTTTCGCTCAAACTTAAAATCTCGACGTTTAGTGACATTTTAAGCCTATTTGAACAATAAAAATTTTTAAAAATTTTTTTGTCCTTACTATACTTCCACTGGATGTGGAAGTAAAACACTGCTTTTAATATGTGACAGCGAGGAATTCAAACATTTATTTTTAAACTTATTAAGTAATTTGCAATAAATGTATTTTTCAAGAATATTTCTTCAGCTCTCGAAATGCCTCAATTTTTTTACAAAGCATTATTATTCGTTATCGAAATTCAGTTCTTTTTAATTATAAGATATAAACAAATAATATGAAGGAACAAGAAGTTACTGTTTTTTTATAATTTCACATGCTCTTTCTGAATGTACTATTAACAGTCTGGGTGCCCGCGCACATAAATGCAATTTATACATATCCTCGTATAACTTCTTGTACGGTATAATTGCGCCTAGTCTATCACTTTTTTCCTCTGCGAAAATTTTCGTAAACGCGGCGTTCCTCCTCGGCATAAAAAAGACGATTTCCACGCGTCGGACTGGAAAATCGACAATATATTTTGTGGGACAATTTGAGATTTGGAACGTTAAGGGTGTCTACCCTAAACATAACATAACATAACTTTAAAACATTTATTGATAACCAGCTGATTTTTTCAAGATTGCTTAATAGAAATATGTAGGATCCAATTTTCGAATTGCCGGACAAAATATATTTGCCGATTTTCCAGTCCGACGTGTGGAAATCGTCTTTTTCATGCCGAGGAGGAACGCCGCGTTTACGAAAATTCTCGCAGAGGAAAAAAGTGATAGACTAGGCGCAATTATGCTGTACAAGAACTTATACGAGGATATGTATCTCCGATTAAAGAACTTACTTATATCTAGATACATAATGGCATTGATTTATTTGTCGCTGAAAGACTCGCAATCTAAGGCACTTCTTCCCATAAGTTGCTGATTGGCCCATCGGCGTATTCGCGGCCGCTCGTGCACGATCGGCTTCAGTTCGATTATCATAATCTCAGTTGACAGTTCGGCCATTAATGTCAATAAATGTTTTTCGTGTTCTCCGACCAAAAACTGGTGAAAAAGTAATTTTATTTTAAGTTGTGATTTGCTTAATACCTAAATAATATTCTCTATTCATATTTACACAGTTTAGTGATAATATATTTTGTGCAAATAAATAGTGAAGTGCTCTGCCGTTTGCAGAAAGCAGTTTAGAAAAGAAGAAAATCGATCGTTCCATAGTCGTAACATGATGAAGTTCAGTTTCAGTTATAAAGTAAATAGCAATTAAATTTTAATATCCTTTCAATACATGTTTATCTTACTGTTTTATCTTACTGTAATATCGTATGCCTACATCACGTTATATAAAGAGTCGGTAATGCAGGAATTGCAATAATTCATTTTAATGAAAATATTTACCATTCTACACATTTTCTACACACACAACGCCACTGTTGCCTATGGGATGTGATGTTCATCTATCCATTTTAATGGACATATAATGTGACTATGTTAGGAGCAAACAAGGTATATAGTGAAAAGATAGCCTGTTATGTATCTAGATATAAGTTCTTTAATCGGAGATATGTATAGATTGCATTTATGTACGCGGGCACCTAGACTATAAACAAAATGTAATTTTTCAGTTTCATTATTTTTTAAATAAACAAATTGTAATAAACAATTTGTGAAATGTGCCATATTTTTTTTTAAATGGCGCTCTGTTTTCTGAAAATGGTTCTATGCATTTAAATTATATAAAACATGTTTTTTTTTAATCGGCAACCTCAAAATCGCCATTAAAATTATTCAGATTTGACATTTAAATAATTATGACATTTCTTAATGTCACTTAAAATTATTTAAAAAATAGAGTTGAATTTTAATATCACAATTTCTGGATTTCAAAACACACACCTTTACTTGACACTAAAGTTTTTTTTATCATCTATGTGGTTTATTTGCCTCGGCCCTACGGGCAATGGCAACTAAATTCCACATCGTAATAAAAAGTTTAACTTTAGTGCCTATTTCTTTTAAATGCTCGTGACTCCATTATTATATATTAATTCACAGGCCCACAAAAAAAAAGTGGTCTAGTGACCATACCTATCCCTTTTATTTTGACCCGCTGAACACGAATCTGACCTTAGTTTTTCCCCAGCACGTCAGGTTTTTTTTTAAATGCAAACAAGTCTGTTGGATCGTAATATTTATATATTTATTTGCGTTAATAAAAAACCTGATGTGCTGAGGAAAAACTAAGATCAGATTCGTGTTCAGTGGCTCAAAATACAAGAGATAGGTGTGGTCAGTACCCCCGCGCAGACCACTTTTTTTTGTGGGATTGTGTCACACTCATTGTGGCACAGTTGCCACCAAAAAAAGTGGTCTGCGACCACTCCTATCCCTTGTATTTTGAGCCGCTGAACACGAATCTGACCTTAGTTTTTCCCTAACATGTCCGGTTTTTTTTTAAGAGCAAAAAAAATCTGTTGAATCGTAATATTTATATATTTATTTGCTGTTAAAAAAAACCTGACGTGCTGGGGAAAAACTAAGGTCAGATTCGTGTTCAGCGGCTCAAAATACAAGGGACAGGTATGGTCAGTACCCCGGCGCAGACCACTTTTTTTGTGGGCCTGTGTAATTATAAAACGTCAGTAACTTTTTGTTCCTTAATATTATATAATATATTATATTATTTATATTTTATAAATAAAAAAAAATTATTTAATAAATATATTTTTTAAGTAACTTGAAGGGGGAAGGGAATGGGGATCTGATTTTACATTTTTAAATATCATCGAGTGCTAAAAAAAACATTGATAGTGGGGGTGATTGATTGCAAAAAAAAAATCAAGACCTTGATCCCTCGTACTGTCTGAGCAAAAAGAAATAGGACAATAATTTTTTTCTAATGTAAATCTGTCTCTATTTACACACTTGCAATGAATTTTGACAAATAACTGACAATGTCACAAAAATTAAAGTTAGATGTACAAAACTATATTTTAGCAAAAATATGTTATAAGACTTGTCCCATTTTTTTTGCGTACGACAGTACATGGACTAAATCCCAATTTTATGGTCTCCATTTACTCCTCAACCCTTCAATGGAATAAGTTCAAAATATAATCTAGTTCCAGATCACGACTCGCAAGTCAATATCAGAATAATCGTGCGCACAAAAGAGTTACAGACCGACAGACTGACAAGAGAGAATCTTTTTACCACGATGTGGAAGGAATATACTATCTATACTATATACTATATTGTAAAATATTCGATGCTTTACAAAAAAGATCCAGTGTATTTTTGTCGCTATGTAAACGGTGAAAGGTCAAAAAACACCGTCCCAGTCAACAGTTTTTTTCTAATTGTTTAAACAAATTGGCAAGCAATAAAAGTACTCACAAATACTTTTCCCATCGAACTAAATCGAATGGCACCAACGAATATTTTTTTTCAGTGAAATTAGTGGAAGTAATTTTATCAATGGCACTGCACTAACAATAAAGGTATCAAAGTGTACGTACAATGTAGTTGATATTATTTGTATATATTTAGAAACAAAAAAAGCAAACTTTTTTGGTCTTAGAAACAGATTTCATTTGCATTTAATTCTATTTGTTAATATAATTATTAATTACTTAATTGATCCATATCTCTGCCTTATGCTAATATAATTAAAATTAAATATTACTGATATTGTGATAATGTATGAGCATTGAAAATCAACTTTGCGTACATTCATAACATTATTTTTTACCAACAATAAAAACAGCATATATTTTTATCAAATAGTGCAATGTTAAAAAAATTAAAAAAATATATGTACATACCGGTTGGTGCTAAGCCTCGACGGCCCATTATTAAGATGTTACATTTTTTTTGCTTGTTTAAATTCTCAAATTAACACTTCACAACACTAAAATCGACCATTTCGTTCGGCGCTCACTTAAACAAGGAAGAGTACTTTTTCTAAAAAATGTTTAGAAACGAGCTGATAACAGGGCGCATGCGCAAGTAACAAGACTAAGTGTATTAGTATGCGTACGGGGGGAACTCAATAAGTCATTAATAATGATATTAAATAAGCAGCGCTCACAATCTTTTCCTATATAGATATTTTGACTGCTAAAACTAGGATGACTTTTTTAGAATATTTAGTATTTTATCTATAACTCTCTTTTTATCGTAACCGAATCGGTTAAGAATTTTAAAAATGAATTCGCATGCGCGAGTTAGTACGTTTTCTATTTCTATTTCAAGGTTTATGGGGTGCTCCATAACTAATGGTCCATAGAGCAAGAGTGTATTCCTAAATACAGGGTGTAATGGAGGTCAGGACGCCAAATTTTGCCGTATTTGATCGACTATTTGCAGCAGTGACGAAACCTACTTACCTCCCGTTTTCAAAGATGCTGAACCCAAAAAAAATGGGGGGAGGAGTTTTTAACCACACCCACCTCTTTAAACGGCCAAAAACCACCCGTTTTCACCGTTTTTCGTGTTTGGGAAGGAAATCATTGAAGTTTTTATGAAGGTTTATTTACAAGGGAAAGTCTGAGGTAGAGTGAAGGGCTGTAGCAGCCCCTGGGGGTTGTTACAACCCTTTCAAGGGGTGGGAAATTGACTCCTTTTTCTTTTAGTTTGCATTGGTTACAACCTCGTTGATTGCTTTGAATCCTAAATTATTTTCCCTTTTACCCAAATACTCATAAGCCTCAAAATTCCTAAAAAATTATAAATACATCCCTTACCTAAACATTTGCTCGATAAATCCTTAACAAAAATTTTATTGCAATTACTTGAACCACCCGCAGTGTTTATGGCTAGTGCGAATGCATCCAAATATAGAAACTAGTTCTATGAATAAAACATACAAACCGCACTATTAACATAGGCAAAGTTGCTATGAGCAGATCTACAATCTCAACGACAACATTTCTATAGCTTCATACCGACTTTGTTACATAAAAATTAAAACAGTATTCATAGAACAATTTTCGGATACGATAACATTAATTTTATATTTGACAAAGAGGGCAAATTGACTTATTATTTTTAACTAGACTAATAAAGAATATCCACATTGACCACTTAAAGATACAAAATGTGCCTAGCCATGATAGTCTTCTTTTGTGTATTCATTGTATATAATAAAATGAGCATACATTTTGGTACTTTCATTTAACTAATAAAAAATAGCCACTATACGATTAATGACTATACGGGGTGGCCAGAATTACGTTATTTGAAATTTAAAAATTTAAGTAAAAATCTTCTCCTGATAACACTCCTGGAATCGTGTTGCCTCTTGAAACCCCTAAGAAATTACTCCCAACTTTTTTTTCAAATGGCACCCTACTTAGTTAGAGCCTGAAATTTCATCCCCACATTCTGAGCCCAGTGATATACCATACTACTAAACGTTTGAGGTGCCGTTAACACCCCAGCAAACACACTACAGGTGGCACAGCAATGGTTCATTAGATTTGGTAAACTATTGGCGAGTTTTGCCAATACTGAAAATCGAATACAAAGTACTGTTTAATATTATATCATATGTCCTGTAACGGTAAGTTGATGGCCGTATGTGTTTAATAAGTTCTTTTGTTATTGCATACTTGGAATTATTTCACCATCGTTGTACGTTAACTACCTATATAAAAGCACTCCTTGTCAATACCATAAAAGTTTATACAAAGTACTATCTAACCATTACAGCACCAGTGTTATAATGGTAAATTGATGGCCACATGTGTTTAGGACGCCTTTTTTTACTATGTATTTGAAATTTAGCCATCACTAATATATTAATTATATACCAATTGCCAATACCTGAAAAGCGAATATAAATTACTTGTCTATAATCATTATAACCTCCTTCAGACCTTTAGGATAAGATTCCATTCGATCGAAAAATAGATCTAGTAAATTTATATAGCTTTCTTATATCCAATCGAGCTGAAGTTTTGCATACCCAAGTAATTAAATAATAAATAATTTCAATAATAATTGTGTATGACTTTCATTTGCTGTAAAAAGTTCTCTTTATGTGTTAGATGGAATCATCTCATGGAGTTCTATAGTTGATGAAAATTTGAAATGAATTCGACCACAAATAAAAAGATACAGGGGTGTCTTCACGAGAAGTGAAACAAAAATTTTTTTTTGAAAATATTCCGATTTTCACAAAATTTTACAGGGGGGTATATCAAGTGATTCCGAACAACTTTTATTAACAAAATTTTTTCCTATCTCTAAGCCTACTATGATTTCTCGAAAATAGCGATTTTCCTTTTTTTTTTGCAGTAGGCCGGCGTTTTAGATATAGGCGGCATTTGTGTGTCGACTAAAGTGATCTTAAGGAGTTGTATGGCTGATAAAAATTTGAAATGAATTCGGTCACAAATAAAGAAAAGAAACAATTTTTTTTTATATTCCGATTTTTATAAAATTTTACAGGGGGGCATATCAAGTGATTCTGAACAACTTTTATTAACAAAATTTTTGTCTATCTCTAAGCCTACTATGAGTTCTCGAAAATTGCTATTTTCTTTTTGTCGCAATAGGCCAGCGTTTTAGATCTAGGCGGAATTTATGTGTTAAATAAAGTCGTCTTATGGAGTTGTATAGCTGATAAAAATTTGTAATGAATTCGGCCACAAATAAAAAAGATACAGAGGTGTCTTCACGAGAAGTGAAACACACTGTAGAATGTTATATATTTGAAATCAGGCGAAAATGCAGTAATATATAGTGTGTTCCATTTTAAAAAAACATATATTTATTTCGCATCACGTGACCTATACATGATATTGTTTTTTTTATCACGTTTCAATAAAATATAGTTTCGCATAAAAGTTGTAGGATCTTACAACTGTTATACGAAACTTTTTTTCTATTTTCAATAATAAATAAAGGGGGGTCAATATATAATGAATAACCCTGTACATTGAAAAATGTTTTTTTTATTAATTATTTCAATTATTTTACTTATAAATATGTTAGTAAAGTTTGTGTTAAAGTTTCCTGTAAAATATTAATTCTGTTGCAGAATTGCTCAAAGTAAACACGCAGCTAATTTTAACAAAATTTACAATCTTTCGTAGACGTCTCTTATACAAAACGGCCATGTTTAAATTCTAGCATGAGAGTAAACTTCAATATTTTCTATGTGACCTCAATACTGAGGGAGCTCGAGGAAGAGAGCCCCCAGCTCGCATATAATACAGTGGTAATAAATACAAAGCTCCGACTACGGCGGCTCCTTCCACAGTTTTATAGGGGAAGGAGCATGGCGTCCTTTCCAACAGGGCTGAGTGTATACCCAAGCTAGTTGGCCATTGATAACGATTGTTAGTGTACTTGTGATATAACCTTACATATGATAAATTACTTAGGTAAATAGAAATCCCAATAGAAGTACAAGTATTAAGGCGACTGTCAAATTATAAGGAATTAAAAACAAAGTATAGTTATAAAACGTTAAATTCTCAAATTTGTCGTGAATTAGATATATTTTGGTGTTGCTGCTAGGGCTAGTTCGATCCACTGCAAATGTACAGGTAGCATAATGGTATGTTACAGACTGAAATAGGCGTTCGGGCCACCGAAGTATGACTTGTACGTTATCGACGTACCTATCCTCCTTAACATAAAATTTTTGCGCAATTTTTTTCCTTTTTTTTTTTCGAGAAAGGCAAGGAATATTTTTGGCGTTTTGCAATATATTAAAAAATGATCCTTGCCCTCCTAGAAATGCCCAAACAATAACTATCGCCAAACGACCTTAACTTAATAAAAATTGACAAAGCAAAAATTTTATGTTACCGATGTAAAGTAAGGATACGTCGGTAACATACAAGTCATACTTCGGTGGCCCGAACGCCTATTTCAGTCTGTAACATACGATTATGCTTACAGGTTGTAGCATACCATTTGAGATAATATGCACTTTTAATTAAAACACACTAAATCCTTTCAATTTCTTAAGCTTACTGTACAATATTTTACCATCTTTATAGATTAACCACCCGGACTATGATTGTATTCATCTAATGCTTTATTACAGGTTAATTCTAAGCATTATGTTATTATATTGTTAAATATGTATTTATTTTATATTATAGCCTCTTGCTACCATACCACACTCGAAACTCTCGACGTTAATAATATCTAAACGCGCTTGTATTAATGAATAAATTCAAGTACTGATAAATAAGGTTTGCATTATACTCTTTGTAGAATATTAGGTTGCCAATGTCAATTTGTAAACTTTTCGACTACCACGCACATCTCTTAGAGGGGATAATAGTTACTCAGAGTTACTTGAAGTTTGTGATCAATCACGTATCATACAGTAAGAGATTGGTAATTTGGTAATCTCGTAATCAACCACAACTATTAATTATTGCTCAAGCAGTAGGAGACTGGTCGTCTCTAAATCAACCATTATAATACTACATAATTACGTCATTACGTAATAACTACTCAAGTTTAACTGTGGAGACTGGTCATCTCATAATCAACCGTCATTATATCAGTAAATGATAATCGAAGAATCTTGTTATATTACAACTTACCTTCGTGGAAAATATAATAGAACTTCAGGCAAATATTTAGGCGTAGCAGTATCGAGACATCTTACCATCGGGTCGCAACAAAGAGTGCGGAGCGTGGTATCCTAGCAGAGACTACGAGACCTCACCTAGGGTTCGTCTCTACAACACTCATCATCAAGTGGTGAGAAAGTGTATATTTTTCTAGTAATTTTTATAGTGCTCCGAATATTTGACCATAACATGGTTATAAACTTTTGTGCTGTATCATTAAGATAATTTTGTCATACCTTAACGTCATTCATTGAGTATTGCATTGAACTTTTATGTTAAATTTTCATCACTTAAAAGATTTAATAAAAAGTAGATTTTTATCTTAACTTCAATTTTTTTATTATATTTGTTTGTGCTGTCCGATTATATTCCAGGCTGTTCCACAGTAGCTGGTTTCACTATACTAGAGAAAGTTAGGTAATATCACTCACGCTGTGGATGGCGCCACATTTAACATCATTTTTTTATTAACTTTCTTTATATAGTGAGATAATCTGTTTTGGTCAAGTTCTGCGAATTTGTTGAGTCTTCCTCTGGTTCAGCTAAAATAGGACCCACGGTTCTCCGCCCCGCACCAGATCGGCTAGCCGCGAGCCGCCGCACTTACTTGGCGTGAATTACTTTTATTTACATCAAGCTAAGATATAAATATTAATAATTTTCTTTAAACTAAGGGTGAGTGTTTCAAGGTATTAGAGAAATGTATGAGAGGGACCAAGAAACTGATCTTCTGTATTAAAGTAGGTTGGAACAGATCGACTGACTACTGTCAATTAAACTTTATTTTAAAGTCAATAATAAAGAACATTTTTCTCCTCAAGCACACGTTCCAGAGCCAGACAGGCATATACGGTGCGAGATGCCCTGGAAATTGAAAAGCTGGACAACACGAAGTCAGTTCAAATTAGAAACAGTTAAAAAGGCAAACGCAGGCTCCTCTCGCAGTGGAGCGAATTAAAACTGATAGAACGAACAAGGTAAAAAGAAAACAACTGAAGATAATTAATATACGCAAGTGACGTTATTGCAAAATATGTATAAAAGTATCGTTGACGGCCCAGAAAAAATATCTAATCAAAAAACCTCTTCTTTTTAATTTTGTTGATGAAATTATAAGCGCCTTGGATGGTCGGGAAATTACCTGTGGACTATTTGTTGACTTATGTAAGGCGTTTGATACTTTGAACCATGTATGTTTACTTCATAAGTTGAACAAAATTGGTGTCAGAGGAACAGCACACAAATGGTTTTCTTTCTACTTAAAAAATCGTACTCAACAAATATCAGTTGTGATTCACGGGCAAAGTACGTTTCTGATTACGTTGCTAATAACACAGGAGTGCTACAAGATAGTGTACTTGGGCCCTTCCGTTTGTAGTTTATCTAAATGATCTATCCAACGTATGCCCAAACAACAACAGACTCGTGAATTACGCCGATGACACCAATACCCTCTTCTATTTGTCAAAGAAATGTATTTATTATTTTAAAATTGTTGCAGTGAAGAGGAATTTTAGAGGACAAAAATAACGAATAACAAATGATGAATATAAAAAGGAAGGACAACAAAGAGTTAAAGTCGTGTGAGTTGGCTAGTTAAGTTGCCGGAGATGGACAACGTCTGATATGGTAATATGTGTTTTAACCTAAATTGTGCATTATTCTCTCTGATGCGCGTGATGATTGTAGGCGGAATGCCACCATGTTTGAAGTGATGACATTTCTCAGATGTAATCTTGATGTAGTCCGCTACTAGTATGAGAAAAATGAATAAAAAAATGTAAAATAAAAGAAAAAAATTGTCCAGTCATGAAACTTTGCTTGCAGCTTCGTATTGGCAGTAAAAGTAATACTCTGAAGAGTGCCTAAAATTTTTAAATGGTTTTATTGAGGGTGGGAAGAAGGAAACTTTGAAAATTCAAGTTCAATGAAGTAGTTCAAATGAAGAGTCATTGTTTATGTTTTTTCATGCTGAATTGAGGTAACCACCTTAATTTTGAGATGTGGCAGATTACCATGTCATTACCGGTTATGTCCGTCCGAAGAGAAATCACCAACAACTAATGTATTACAAATTATTATTATTATTATTTGGAATAAAAAAAGGGTGTCTCACATATCTTGATGTTTGCAATGCTTATATCGTTGCAACATTCATAGATACCTCTGGGAGAGTTATATCTAAAATAAATTTGATATGAAGGTATTTACAGATGAAATTAAATGCATAGTAGCATGTTGAACTAAAATTTGCATACCTGCACAAAAAAGCTTGTGCACATTATAACATTTTACATGTATTAAACAAGAAAATAGCTACGTAAGTTTTTTAGGTAAAAAAAACGACGCACTAATGAAAGAAATCTGTTTACCGGTCTAAACGAAGGACAGGTACGGAAGTTATAATAACTCCACAAACAAGCGGAATCAAACAAAATCGCACTTCACATAAGATAAACGACGCCATGATGTATGAGGGAAATCAAGAGAATATAGCTCTTATAAACAGCAATACGCCGTCGGCCTCGATTAAAATGAGATTGTTTGTTTACTTACAGTAAAAACGGGAAATTTGACGTATTCACTATATGATAGATAAGAAACAATTTCTGTAGATAGGTATCAGGTTTTTAGCGATTCAGCATTCAAATTTATATAATTTTTATGCAAACTAAACACAGTAGCCATAATAATGTATTTTATCGTCAAAAGCTTGTGCTGCCAATCCAAAGACATCACTAAATGGTAACTACGTAATCAGATTCTATCAACAGTTCCCAGATTGTCTATTTCTAATAAAATTCTACTGGCAACTATCAAAACTCTGAACAAGGAGACAAATTCTTACGCTTATTTAATAATCTTACACTACAAATTGATTAGCGCGTAAATTTGTGTTCCAAAATTTTGTGATTTTTAGTTGTCATTACCGATACGCTACGTCACACCGGGACTGCATCTTGAGGACCGGCTTTACTACAACGGTGTAAATTAATTTTGTGCTCTGTCAGTTCTCCAGGAGCTGGTAAAGATCCCTTAACATAGAATAAACTGACCGTACATTTACGTTAATGTGTTCAGAGAATGTCAGACTTTTGCCAAGAGGACCAAGCACATCATGCACTCCCTGGCTGGAACTTGATTTCCCTGACAGAAATAATAAACAATTTTGTTCTTAGTGAAGTTGTGCATGAAGACCATTGCTTCCGACTGCTCCACACTCGAATCTTCCACTTGTAATACGCCTTGGCACGAGCCATGTGAGCCTTGAGAAGTACGTTGGCGGTTTGTGCACTATGGCTGTATACGTACATAGCCGTGTCATCAGCATACTTCGCAAGTTTAGTATTGGAAAATGTGGAAGAGTCTGGTTAAATTAGACCCGAGATCCAGATAGTTATTAAAGGCTTTCTCAAGATCCAAAGGTATCATTGTACTACTATTTTTAAGGTTGCATTGTATGGTGACATCATTACTCTAACAATCGATTGCACTGAGCTTATTACCCTTCTGAAGCAGAATTGGTGTTCATCATCAAGGTTAAGTCCATCCTGAGCAGCGCTTAGTCTGTCCTGGGTGGTCTTCTCCACCGACTAACAGACAGCAACGAGGTTAGCCGATAACTGCCCGTATTCTTCGGCGACGACCACAGCGCATTTTCGCCTGCCAGACCACTATTGTTACCGAAAAACCACTTGAACTATATACATGAGCTGTACAATAACGTTCCTCGGCAGACATTTGTGTAATTTATATTTGAAGCTGCCGTGTTCTGGACCGTTTGGCGTGTGCTCGATATATACTCCTTCATAATTGTCAGCTAGTTCCATTGCCTTCTGCAAGGTTACCATGATTGTCTGTCTACTAACTAGTAAACTGGTCAGTTCCCACACCGAGTTGTCCTGAGGATTCAAAGATACTAACTTCTCAGTACATTTCCTGTTTCCCCAGGTGGTTGTGGCAGCTTGAATCCGCCGTTGTAATCTGGTCATAACTATTTTAGTGTCTACATGATGATTTTGCTGGTAATGCCATCTTAATCTATTTTTCACCTTAATGTCCTATTTGAACGCTTCGTCAAGTCGATCTATCTAAGGATCTATCGTAAATGTTGTTGCTACACTCTGCTCGGTACTCTGCAGTATCCTTGTGAACTTCTCTCCAAATTAACGGTTGTATTAATAGTGTTAGTGAGTGTTAGATGCGTATATGTGGGCCTTATAGAGACACCGATCAGCATCGGCGTTTCTATAATACTTCGGTAGCGGGGGCCAAATTTATCGTATTAAGTTTTTTTTTCAACGGTTTTATAAGCGATAGGTGGACTTATTTACATATCCGACTGTTAAAAAGATGTCATCTTTGGACAACTCGAGATATACAGGGCCGCTCAAAATTAATAGAGGCGATGAAGTATCGCGCGCATTTAAAAAGTTAAGGGATAGGTTTAAGTTTGAAAACCATGTGTAATTATGTTTTATTTAAATTGTCTTAAGAGCCAAATAAAAATTAAGTTTTGGCTAAAATAAAAGAAATAGATTTTGAATTCGAATATTTGAAATAATGTGTTACAGGCAAATTAGGTGACGTTAAAAAAATACATTATAATTGTCTTCTTCATAGGCTGGTGCAAGGTAATGCTGTACTTCTGCAGCCGCCTCTTTGACTTTGGCACGGACTAGTACTGATTAGGGTCGGATTAAGGTTTGGCGCATCCCTAGGTTTATCATGTATGTGTGCCCTCTTGTTCATAATGAAAACAGAAATTGATGGGCGGGGGGGAGAAATCTGAAAAACACATATTTTGTCCAAATTCAAAATTGACGAGCGGGGGGAGAATGAAAAAATTTTTTTTCGTCGTCCAGATTTCAAAATTGATGAGCGGGGGGAGATAATCAAAAAAAAATCCAAAATTGATGAGCAGGGAAAACGGAAAAGGAAATGGAAAAAATAATTTTTTTTCTCGAAAACGAAAATTGATTGGGGGGGGGGGGGGGCAAAATATATTTTTTTAATAAGCAAAGAGCTCGTGACGCCCTTCATGCCTTAGCGCTCGCCCCTTTACGCATTGTCGCCTCTAGGCTATAACCTAGTTAGCCTTATGGATAATCTGGCCCTGGTGCTGATACAAAAGCATTTTATTAGTTACAGAATGTCAGGCGTGCAATGTCTATATTTTTAAGTAAAGTTGTTGGTACTAAGCATGTTGCATTCTGTAACTTTACAAAATCCATAATCTGCCGGGTTTAAACTTGATGAATCAGATTCCAAAGCGTGTTTCCAAATGTAGGTGGGAAGGTGAGCACGCTTTAAGTTTTCTGCAAAACCAAAGAGATACATGTGACTTACCGCTTCCAATTTCTTCTGTCTAAAGGTTTACGCAGGCCTTTGAAAGTAAGCCGCATGAAGCTTTCCCATGGTATGCCACAAGTACTACTTTCCAGGCTTACTCCAGTGAAGTGACACTTACAAGACAACAGTCACTGTAGTACTTAGTACTACAATAGTATTGTACTGTTACTATCGTAAAAAGTCGAAATCGCATCGAAGAATTATTTTTGTGGCCGTTTATTATTTTTTTTTTAAATATTACTGTTACTGTTATTATTATTATCATTATCATTACTTCAACAAAAAGCCCGTTTTACGGTCGAGCTATAAGAAGTCATTTTTTGTGAAATGTCTTTCCCTGACTGACGGTTGTCAAAGAGTTCATCAATGGGTGTACCCTTTGCACCTAGTTCGTTTTTTTTATTTTGTATTTATTTTTATAATTTCCTTCATTGAATGGATTCAATTCAGGTTTAAAATGATAAACTATACAAGTACAATAATGCACCTATATTTATAGGCTAGTGCCAAAGCGGATTTTGAAAGCTAAAAAAAAAAAATTATTAACAGGCAAGGACCATCCGAAGAATTTAGTTAAGGTTATAAATAAGAGAAAAAACAAAAATTAAACACGAGATAAAGTGAAATTGTGAAATGGGGGTGCTGTTTAAGGGTCGATAGTGGTTTTTTGCGATTTTCGGCGAAACGTGATCTCCTAACGGAAAATATCCTTCACAGAAGTTGTAGATAGTAAAAAAATCTAAAACTTTTATATAAGGCATTTTTCATCACAACCTGAAATTTTCCGAGAAAATGGCGGAAAACCAATTTTTCGGTTTTTTATTTTTTCCTCTCGTAAAAATAATTCAATTTACATGAAATTTTGTGAAAGTATAGATTTTTTTGCATTGAATAAGCGTGATTCTTTTGGAATCTGGGAAACAAGTAGTTTCCGAGATATTTACATTTTTCGAAAAGAAAAAACAAAATCTTCCACGAAAAACTTTATTGGTGCTTTTTTCTATTTCAATATTCTATCTGGGCTCGTTTTAACTGTTGAAATATCTAATTTAAAATGGTTTATACATGTTGATAGTTTATTTTTCATGAAATCACTTAAAACTGACAATAACTAAAAAAATGACTTTTCGGATCACGAATTTTTCAATCTTATATATTATTTTCAATATTTTTTTATTGTTTATGTAAATAATGGATTAAATTTCAATGACAGAATTTACTTCAATGTAATATTACTAAAGTTGAAGGAATTTAATTAAAGAAAGTGGTCAAAAACATTCTGAAACTTAAGTTTTTCATGGCAATGCACCGTTCGTACTGAAAGTCGTATACCCAGTCGATGAAGGTATTTACCTACAGAAATTTGCAAAATGAATGTATAGTTTTTAATGAGTTCGTGAAAGTGTATAGAATAATTTCCTGAAGAGTTTACATTCCGCTCGGATGCAAAACATAAAAAAAGGGAACAAAAATTTTTTTCATCCATTTTTTCAAAATTTTGAAATTAAGTCAGGGTATGAAAAAATAAAAAATACAGGTGGATAGACCACGTGTTTTTGAACAAAAAATGTCCTAATAAAATTTATCGCTAAAGCCACGGCTCCTGGTAACTTTGTCACTCTGCGCGGCCAAGCGCATGGTAAAATACATGCTATGGAACCTCTAAAAATACAAGTAAACGAATTTGTGTTTGAACGTTCGAAAAGAATACATTTTTTTCGAAATAGTGATCATTTATTTTTTCCAAAGGGTCAATTTCTCGGTAAGTTACAGCCTTCAATATATATATTTATCAAAAAAAATCATCAAGCAAGGAAATTAAAATGATTTGAGATGTACTTTTTTGAATCCACGTTACTACTAATTAATAAACCATAATGATCATGAAATGTACATACTTTTTAACAGTTCTCAATGAAGAAAGAATTTTTTGAAGGGCTTTTATTTTTAAGTTTGGGCGTGATAATATATATAAGTATATTTTTCGAATCCATCCTTTGCTTGTATTGTTTAAAACAAAAAAGCATCGAAAAGCTACAATTCCCATGTTTTAAATGAACCAACACTCATATAGATTGATTTAGTGACATGTAATTCAGTGCGTCGATGTCACAGTCATATAACGTTATTTGACTATTTTTTTCCAGGAATACCATGGCTTTAGCGATAAATTTTATTAGAGCATTTTTTGTTCAGAAACATATGATCTATCCACATGTATTTTTTATTTTTTCCTACCCTGACTTAATTCAAAATTTTGAAAAAATAGATGGAAAAATTTTTTTTTTACTTTCTTTTATGTTCTGCATTCGAGCGGAATGTAAACTCTTCAGGATATAATTCTATACACTTTTACGAACTGGGCTATATGACTTTCAGTACGTACGGTGCATTGCCATGAAAAACTTAAGTTTCAGAATGTTTTTGCCCACTTTCTCTTATTAAATTCATTCAACTTTAGTAATATTACATTGAAGTAAATTCTCTCATTGAAATTTAATCCATTATTTACATAAGTAATAAAAAAAATATTGAAAATAATATATAATATAGAAAAATTCGTGAACCGAAAAGTCATTTTTTTTGGTTTTTCTCAATTTTAAGCGGTTTCATGAAAAATAAACCATCAATATGTATAGATCATTTTTAAGTAGACATTTCAACGGTTAAAGTGAGCCCAGATAGAATATTGAAATCGAAAAAAACACCAATAAAGTTTTCCGTGGAAGATTTTGTTTTTTTTTTTTTTTTTCGAAAAATGTAAATATCGTGGAAACTGCTTGTTTCCCAGATTCCAAAAAAATCATGATTATTCAATGCAAAAAAATGTATACTTTCATAAAATTTCATGTAAATTTAATTATTTTTACGAGAGAAAAAAAAATAAAAAACCGAAAAATCGGTTTTCCACCATTTTCTCGGAAAATTTGAGGTTTTGATGAAAAATGCTTTATATGAAAGTTTTAGATTTTTTTATTATCCACAACTTTTGTGAAGGACATTTTCCGCTAGGAGGTTACGAACCACTTTCCACCCCTAAACAGCGCCCCCATTTCACAATTTCACTTTATCTCGTGTTTAAGTTTTGTTTTTTCTCTTAGTTATAACCTTACCTAAATTTTCCGGCTGGTCCTTGCCTGTTAATATTTTTTTATCAAAAAAATATTGACACTAGCCTATTAAAATATCAGCTACGCAATGACAATAGGATGTTTTCCATATATAACGATTCACTTCAAATGATGCATTAATATGAAGTAATCCGTAAATATGAAAGCCTAAATGCATTTATATTAATTATATCATGAGATTAAAATAAATATTTAATAAACAAATCGACTCAAAATTCAAATATTAGAATGATTTCGAAAACGCCACCTTATTGGAAGGCAGGAGTGGCATCGTCTCGTATAATTACATGTTTCTGACAGATTGTTACCAACTTAGGTGATCCGTATATGTAAACGGAATTTGTTTGTTGTTCTAATTTTTGTACTTTGTGACATCAGAATATCACTAGCGATGACGTGCACCGCTTGAAATACTGGTCATTTCAATAAGCAAAATTTCATTTCATTTCATTATTAATGTTCAGTTTCATTACAAGCATAATTTTAAGGCAAATATATATGATCTATTTACAATGTTAAAGGTAATAAGCCACCTAGCCATCATCGATTATTATCAGCTATAATATATACTATAAGTATTTTTATATTTTTCAACTTAAAGGAAAAATCGAAAACACCCTATTATTGTTAAAAATTGCTTGTGCGTAAATTCTCGTATTTGTAACGATTTTCAACGATTCCGAACACTTTTAGTACATGCGTAATTTATTACAGGCGGCATGATTAACAGTGGCCAACACACTTACCACTACGGCCCTATAACGAAGGCCGCCTTGGGAGGAGCGATAGCATTTCGGTACAAAATCGCTGTTTATCCCCACATTTAAATTTAGATTGGTACTGGCTGATTTGCAGCCAAAAGCCACCCAGCCAGCGACATTAGTTTGCAAGAGGCAACAATGATGATACAGGGGCCTAAACCACAGTTGTCGTCATGAATTTCGATAGAAATTTGTCTTTATTAGTTTCACTTTGACCTAATTCTCTAAAGCAGGGTAACTATCCGAAAATAAATCCCTTTTTTTATATGATGGTCCGGTGGTGATATATTACTCGCCCCTCCCCATAAAAAATTGTTAAGTTGACTATTTTGGTTTCATTAATATTTATAGCGACGTTAGGGCCATCGTATATAGAAAACGTAGGCATTGGGCAGTAGAAGTAAACAGTAGCGTAAAGTATCCACTCAGAGATCATGAAAACGTAGAGGGAGCTCTAACCTCTTTTTGAAAGAATATAAAAGTTTAACTTTAGCAAGTTAAAATATTTCAGGATGTTATTTCTAAGAAACCATTCGTTCTTTCCATATACTATTGATCCAAGTCTAATCACGATGTCTACAAGAAGTCTACCTTATCAACTTATTTCATACACTATATATGATCTATTTATATCGTCTCAACATGGCTTTAGAAGTAAATTTTCTACGGAAACTGCTACAAATGAGTGAATTTAAAATGTATATGAAGAACTAGATGGCATAAATTTTGTAATGGGAGTTTTCTTTGACCTCCCAAATGCTTTTGACACTTTAGATTTGTTTTTTATTTCACACAAATTAAATATGCTAGGCATTAGAGACAACCTAAATAAGTGGATTGTATCATACCTCACTGATAGGAAAATTAGAGTCAAAATAGAAAATTCTCTTTCATATGAACATGAGCTAAACATTGGAACACCCCAGGGTAGTGTGCTGGACCCTCTGATATTCCTGCTATATGTAAATGATCTACTACACTATATAAACTCTGCAAATGTTTACATGTATACGGATGACACATCTTTTATAGTTACAGCAAAAACTCCTGAACAGCTAGAGAAAAACATGAACAATCTTTTACATTTATTCAGTGATTGGTGCTTTAGAAATAGGCTTATAATGAATTATGGTAAAACAGTTTGTATTCATTTTACTACAAAACAAAAAGGACGGAGTACAATTTAATATAAATTTACATACGTCACTCTGTATCGCTTCAACCAGAAATAAACATTCTGGGAATTATAATTTATGCGAATCTCAGCTTTACAGATTAGGTGAAACATTTATGTAAAAAATTGGGACAATCCTGTTCCGCTATCACAAATTTAAAAAATAATGAAGACAAGTAGCTAATGATACAACACATAATTTATTACCCGAAAAATCGCAGAACAAATATAAAAGTGCGTACAAAAATTAAATTTTACAGTTAATTTTATTAATAAACAAACTGAATAATTAAAACAAAATTTTCTCAATTTAATATTTATTGTTATAATCGTAGATAAAGTAGGTATATTATTCAACTTGCGGTAATGGTAATAACTCACTTGATGAATTACAATCATCTTCAATCATTACTTCATCTGCGTGAGTTATTACCTACATTACCGCTCGTTGAATAATACACTATTATTTTAAAATACTAGACGAGTTATGAGGCCTTAAAAGAGTGTTTTTTTTATTTTTGTTGCATCTGTCAATTAAACATATATTTCTTGTCAATTTTTTACATGTAAATGTTTTTTCTTATTATTTTGTTACAAAATAATTTTGGATGATAAGCTATCCTGAACATTTCTAAGGAGAATAAATAAATCTAATCAATTTTTAGGCGATTGAATCAATCGAAAATAGAAGGAAATATTTTATTTATTTAGACATGCATGTGGTGAGTGGTGAGTGGTGAGGGGAATTTTATACTCTTTTTCAGTGTGCTTTTTAATAATTCTTGGCTTTGAAATGTGACAAAGGTTTATTTATGATGAAGTATCCTCTAGGTAGGGTTACAGATACTTAATAAGTTGATAAGATGTCTCGTAAGGGAGACTTCTTGTTGATACAAGTACTAGCGTGATCAGATTTGGATCAATAGTATATGGAAAGAACGAATGGTTTCTTTGGAAGTTATCTGCTGAATATCCAAAATCATATTTTGCAATAATTGTACTTAACTTAACTAAACTTAATTTAAGGATTAATTATTATTGTAACAGTTGTTCAAAATGGCTATCCCCTATATACCAATAATTTGAGTTACCCCCCAAAGAAAAAAATTGAAAGGATTTAGGTCAGGTGTTCTAGGTGGTCAGTGTTGTGGTCTACTTCTACTCATCCACTACAGAAACATATTGTATCCAAAACAATTGAGGGGCACAGTCGTGCATGAACCATCTCTGATATAGGAAACCAAATGGCATGTCATCTAGCAAATCCTGAATTTTTTATAAATATTTCCGCAAAGGAAGAAAATGTGGTCCTATTAAATAGTGCCCAATGATTCCTACCCACACATTGTAGAATAATCAATCTTGAAAATGTTGTTGCATTATTGTATGCGGATTTTCCTTTGCAAGCGCGTATTTATGGGGGGTAAGGGGGTAACGGGGTAATTACCCCCACCCCCCCAAGATTCTGTAAACCATCAACTTTCGTTTTAAAATTTCATAATTTTTATTATTTTATTTTATATTTTTGAATATAATATTTTACTAGAAATTTTTTTTGTGATTTTCTCCCCCCCCCCACTCAATTTTAATTTTCGATGAAAAACATTTTTGTTATTTTCAGCATGCGGCCCCTAAGCTCAAGGACCAGATCCGCCCTTGTTCCTTTGCCAACATATAATTATTGTGGAAATCCATGATGGCGTTTTTGAAAAATTGTCCGCCTGTAAACAGAATACAAGATAAAAATTGAGGTCTTCACATGGTTAAAAATTACGTGGCATAACTGCCTGTACACGTTGGATCTGGTACGAATATGATAGCTGATCTACCAAAATCCTTCAAAGAGTCCACATAACTCACTTTTAACATTAGACTAACTTTTTTTTGGGCTCGTCTTGGGTGCTTTCAATTTCGTTTGGAATTGCTTTCCCTAATGCTGGAGTTCTTAAAGTCTGCGGGCGTCTTATTATAGCGGTATTGCTTGCAAAAATTCCAGTGGTGGAGATTCGACGAAAAGTATTAGAGAATGTCTTAAACAAGGCGTTATACGTTATACCCTACTAGCACAGGACATCCAATGGATGTCCGATTAAGATCCAGTTACTGTACAAATGTCCATGGACATTGGATGGACGTCCTGTGGATGCTCATTTTATGTACGTACAAGCATGTCCTCTATGGAGTATTGAATGGACATCCTAGGGACGTCTAATGTACATGAATGTACAAATACTTTATGTTCCTACTCGGGCAACTAATGGATGTCCCGCTAAAGTCCATTTATTGTACAAACGTTCATGGTGAATACATTAACGTCCCATAGTTGTCCCTTTTATGTACATAAAGGACATAAGAGTGCTGTACTCTTGAGCCAACTTCAAAAAATTTAATTTTCCAACTTAAGCACCAGGATTAACACAAATTTTTGCAGGCACTTTTTCACTTGAGAACATGCACTAACTTTTATTAAAATAATAGCAGAGTTTCCCATACAGATTTGTTGGCAGACACTGTATAAGTTATATTTGTAACTCGAAGATAAACTTCATTACAACATTTCAGTAAGTAAATTATTGAACATTACATGAAAATAAATGATTTGTTACTGCGATTTGTTCCTTGCGATACGTGACATTGCAATGCAATATTGGGCCATTGCATCGATGTTACATCAAACTAAATATTGATTCCTAGAATGTCACAGTTTCCAAGATAAGATTATTTATATTAAAATGCTTTATAGATTTCGTGTTTGTTCACTAATATATTTTTTTCCAAAATGGTTTGAGATTTTAGAGACACCCATTTTTGGTCTAAATAAGGACAATTTTTATTAGTCCAAATAATGTCTAATATGGACCATCATTTAAGGTCCAACACTGGAGGGCATTTGTACAGAAAATGTATGTTAGTTTAATTGGTCCAAATAATGTCCATCATGGACCACCGTTTATGTGCAACATTGGACTTCCATAAATTATCCAAAGTTGTGTCCCTGGGATGTCCATAGGACGTCCAATTGTACATTGCAATACATTTCCGTCAGCCAGTAATAAACATATCTTCGATCTCATTGATATAATTGGTGATGATGAACAGAATCCAATTAACCGAAGTATTTTTACAAGTGCAGAACCAGTAAGCAAAATAAACATGTAATCAAAACGACAAAAACAAGTGATATATCCTTAGGGTAAAACATATGGAAAAAAAGCTATGCAAAAAAGTAAATCTACCTAAGGAATGACACCTTCAAATATTTTAACGCTCTTAAGTTACATCCTGTATATACAATAAATACGCAATGGACAAGTATTTATACTAACATGCTAACACTATCTACTTTTGTTTAACATTTTGAAAATTTGAAAATGTTTTTCAACTACCGTCCAGGTCATCTTAAGTTTGGGAGATCTGAATTAGTCTGAGAAAAGAGACCGAACTCTACAGTTTATAGTGAAATCCAAACCACTCCTTGAGGATAACTTACAGTGAAAAATTATTTCGTTGTGTGTGTGTTTCACTTAATCTCAAATAACGATATATACGTTTTCGCCTTTTAAAAAATCAAAGAAATTTTTATTGTACTCCTTATAATCATCTCCGATATCGATTTCTAAATGAAAAACGACGCTTTAAACATGCACAGGATCAATTATAAATAATGTGTCAGAAGCTGGTGACATTCACAAACCTCTAGTGAAAATTTCCTTCCTGTCCACAACTATATCTGACGGTAAATCCTCAAGAGATGCATATAAGCTGCGTCGTATCCGCAGAAGGAGGTAGTGTTCAATTTCACTACTGTCTTCTTAGACACATCATTATGAATCTCCACAAATAGCTTGGTGGATGTTTTTTAGAAAGTCAGACTTTATCATCCTTTTTAAACTCCCTAACTACCGCGTATGTATAACACATTACTATCGTTTGCGAAATCTATTAACTTTGGGTAATTTAAATATCATTAATAAAGATGTTCACAAGTACTGGGCTTAATATGGTACCTTGTGGTACGCTCTACCCATTGTATAATTTGTCTTCAACTTCAGTGTTATATCCCTAGCGCCCATGCTTCCACTTATTTTTTAAAGTCAATTGCTTTACTAAGTCAATGAAGGCACAACTTTTTATGTTTTTCTGACAAAATGCATATTTATCAATATTACTTGTTGCTCTTCTCTTCATTCCCTTTTCATAACTTTTTGACAAATTACCTTCTTAATAGGTAGATTGGCTTGTAATTTGAGACGTCCAATTTATTGTCAGATTTGTATAGAGATTTATGTAAGTTCCATTATTTTCTATGAGTTTCGGTTCTCAGACTATCAATATCAGGTGACATTCAGTGAGTTTCTTGGCGAGTCTATTCCCTATTTCACTAAAAAATGTATTATACTCTTTTATAATTCCGCCATTTCACTGTATATTAACCTCTATTAAATTATGCCGAAAACAACAATATGCACTCTCACTCATCATATAACATATTAAATCCAACCCATAGACATATTGATTATAGTAGTGCTTCTATTTTTTGCACCAGCTCGCTTAAATAATTTAATGTCACTTTTATTATGTTGTGTAAGGATGACACCAGTAGTTTCGGTTTAACGATGGCATAAAATCACTAAGCTGATCGTAAAAATACACACAAATATACAGACTGCAATTAGTTATTTTGTTATTTATTTATTATAGCCGTTATGTCACATACTGCTTTTTAAACGTTTCATAAGAGCGATTATCGTTAAAATGCGTATTATATTGTATATTTACTGCTTTTGTCTGATGATAGAAAAATAGAATAAAAAAAAATCATTGTATTTTATATGTACTTATACTAAATATAACAGCTAGCACAACAGTTGACGTGTGTATAAACGTTTTTCAACACCACCAAGAAAAAATGAACTTACAGTAAGAAAAAAATAACTTACATTTTCATGAATATTCACTTTAAAAAAAAGAGTCCAACCACATTAAACATTCATACCTTCCATTAGTCCCAGCATGCTCTAACCATTATGAATTAGCCGGATCGTACGGTAATTATTTGATTGGGAAAAAATCAGTCTATTACATTTTTGATCAAAATAAATAAGCAATTAACGATATTATTATTAAAAAGTGCAATTTTTACGATTTTTCTCAAATATCTCCAAAAGTAAGCAAGATACGGTTAAAAATTATATATACGTTTTTTGTAGAGCATAAAATAATCTACAAAAAATTATCAACAACTATACCCGTCAAATAAGTCGATCAGTTTTAAAGAAGACTTTTCATGGGACAACAATTTTTTTATCTTTAAAATGTAAAACGTAATGCAAAATTGTAAGATCCTAAAAGTACTCTTATTTATTGAATTGTTTTCCAAATTAGCTTTTATCAAAAAAGAAGAGAAAATTATTCTTTATAACCATAATAGTTTTCATGCAATCGAACAGTAAAAATTTGGAATATGGTTATCACTCTAAATGTATTCCACCCATATATTAGCAAGCAACTTGATATACAGGAGCAAGTTGACATTATTTGAGATGTACACTTTTATGCAATGAAATCCCGTACATTTGAAAAATAAAGTAATCCAGTTTTTACTAATATTGAGTGGTGTGAATCAATCATTTTGGAATTTAGATTTTTTATTATCATATAGGTTATAAAAAAACTGACATTGATTGTGAAACGTCATAAGTAAATTTGAATAATGTTAATCCAGAAGAAAAACACGTATTTTTGTTTTTTTTTACTTTTTTACACCATTTGATGGGAATGATTTCGATTTATAACAAATGTAAGAATTGACGTTGAAAAATTCACACATACGACTCCGATTGTATTTATTGTGTATAAATAATGTAACCTAATATTTTGTCATGGCTCCGTTTCCTTCCAAGACGCGATTAAATCTTGTTGGCATAGAAGCAGTTAGTCTACGCCAACAGTTTTTTTTTCTCTTAGCTCCTCCCAGCAATTTTCAATGGCCGACCACAATTCTTCGTCATTTCTTGGTATGAAGTTTCGATCATAAATTTTGTTTACTAGCAAACCCCAGACGTTCTCAATTGGGTTTATATCGGGACTGTACAAAGGCCACGGTAATAATTCAATATTATTGTTCCCAAACCAATGAGTAATAATCCTGATAGTATGAATAGGGCAGTTGTCTTGAATGAAGGTGTTGTTTGGATATAATTGCTCCACCGAAGGAAGCATAACGTTTTCCAAATTATCCCTATAAACCTGTCCATTAAATCTGCCATTACCCATAATGCGCAACACTACACCAAGGCCATGCACGCTTATCCATGTCCAAACGTTAACAGAAAATCGCCCGGACCTGTTCCGCGGAGACATGTAACTTTCGTGAAACCTGATATTTGCAGGACGGTACACCCGAATATGTCCGTTATTACAAGACTGAAAAATTTTTTCATCGGTAAACACAACATTGTTCCAAAACTCCAACGGGTGATAGATATAATTTAAACAAAACAGAATGCGGGCTTGCTTCTGTTCTTCTGTTAATATCTTGGCATTTGTACAGTGTTTTAATTCCGTTTTTCCTACCCTTCTGCTAGCTGTTGACCTCGATGCTGGAAAATTCGTCATGAACACAGCGTCTCCTACTTTTTGAAACGGATATTCCCTCAGATAGCCAAGGAACGCTTCATCTTGAACGAGATTTGAACTTCTCGATCGGCCTGAACTGTCTTTTCTCTTTACGTTACCTCCTCCTCCCACCTTTTCTCCACATTCATAACAGTACTTTTATTCAATTGATAATGGTTAGCAACTGCTCTTATAGACCATTCCTCTTCAATTTTAGAGATAGTTAAAAGTTTCATGTTCAGTTAATTTTTGCATTGACACTGACAATGACAAATAAATAAAGAATGATTTCATTTAGTGAAAAATATGTGTACAGGATTTCATTGCACAAAAGTGTATATGTATACAATCCCAACAGTATCAAAACATATACGTGACAGACGCGTGGTACAGGAACAGGCACGGAACTACGGTGGGGCCACCGTGGGCCATCGCTCACCCAAATTTCGTTGGGCCATTCTGACAAATTAAAAATGTTATTATTTTGCATGAAATGAGTACAATTTCTAAGTAAAGGTACTTAAACAGGATTGTGTAAAGCTGTTTTAGCCCCTATCCACTGACCCACCTAAAAAAATATTTTCTCGGCCTCGGTCCACTCAATACTACACAGCTACTTCCCTGCCTGTAGTCATAATAATCATAGAATACCTTTCACATTAAGTAAGTTGTATATTTTAAAATTTAGTAACGCCGCAGTGTCCCCCCACCACCCATCAAAAAAGTTTTGGGCTCCTCCTCCCTGTTCCCGTTTCAGACTGGTCCCATCCAGTTTTGTACTTCTAGTTCCGTGCCTGTGCCTATATATTTTTTTACAGTATCTTAATCTACGGAAGAGAGGAGTAACTTTAATCTTATTGTAACATTTTTTTATCCAACTTCAATTTTGTCTGCGGCATTTAATTTAATACAGCCATATATCTCGAAAACGAAAACGATGCATTTTGGGACAAGGTGTTTGAAATAAAAGTTGTTTACTCCTTTTTTTCTAAGGATTGAGATTCTGTAACAAAAAATATGGGTTTATTTTTGAAAAACAGAAATCACCTTGAAAACGTGGTCAAGGTCAAAAACTAATATCACTTTTTTGTTTCCCTCTCGATATCAGACAACATTTATTCGAAATATTGTTCTAAAATTCAACGTTTTCGAGATATATGACTGTTTTAACTAAAATGGCACTGCGGATTGACTATTGTCTTGTATGAAAAAATTTAAAGTTGCAAAAAGACCACAATGATTATTTTTGTAGAAACTTACATTCATGTTAACTTTTTAATCACAAATATTTATAGACAATCATTGTTTTCAAAATAATTACAACAAGCTACATTTGTGCGTCATCTTTTTAAGATAGCAATTAATCAAAATCTTCTACACAGTGGCACTATATCCATTTCACTCACCTCCAAAAGTGTCACACAGTGAACGACTCCTATAAACTACATGATTAGGCAACTTCACTAAATGTGAATTAACTTTGCAAACAATCGAATATTAATTTCTTGCAAAATTCCCCTAATTTCAATATTTGGGTAGTAAAATTAAATGTTTAACAAGGAATATAGTCGGGGAGCCCACCTTAGCTGCACGTGCACCCCCACCCCCGCCCCCCGATCCTTGGGGACAATGTTTTTCATAAAGATTAAAGCCTAAGAAACAATTTTAGTCATGTCCCTAAAAAAAATTGGCTGTACTTTCAAAATGGCGGCCATATGTTAAAAGAAACTGTTGCCAATATTGTTTATGTAATTTAACACAAACTAAAAAAGATGGACAACAACTTTTTTCACAAAAAAAACAACATGCAGACAATTTTCTACAATTTTGTTCCTATACAATATTTTGATGGGAGTTACCATTTTCCAGATAAATGAGTTCAAAATTAAGAAAACATGGAAATTCATATATCGAATCATTTAGAGGAAATAACTTTAACAATTACTGTAAGGCTTATAATATAACTTTATATTATTAACATAACAAAAAATAAAATAAATTGAAAAAAATTAATAATAATAATAAACAAGCTGAAAACGTAGGTACTCTTCGCCAATTTACTGAGATTTTTATATAATTGTTACATATTCTATAGGATACTCTTCGCAGTTTTTTTGTAAATAATGTTAGTTTTTGGACATCCTAAATTTTGTGTTATCAACGTGCACGTACAGTTAGAATGGGCTCCCGTAGTAATAGATTAGTTAATACATCTAACTGACCCCTTTGATGGCCCAAATAAACTGGATGAAAGTCAATCCATTACAACGAACAATTAGACAAAAAGTATACAAGTGGTATATTGGACACGTATTGAGACTTCAAATAAGATATTAAAGAAAACCTCCATTAAAACCGAGTTAACTCTTAGCGCAAAAAATATATTAAAAATATTTAAACAATGAGGGAATATCTTATTAATAAATCAAAAGAGTATTGCCTGCAAAAACTACTTAAGCTGAAATTTATTATATTGTGGAAGATGTTCATGAATATTTAATACGGTTGTAATGGAATAGAGGAAGCAGAGAAAAATAACTAAGGAAGTTGTAACGTAATATTCTGCTGATATTACAATATTTGATGAATCGAAATAAATGTTGATGTTCTATTCAGGGTGGTTCAATTCTCACGAGAAAAACTTTAAAAAGATATGCCCCCTTAAAAACAGATCAAAAAAATCATAACAAATTTCAAATAGCCCGTACGTTAATAGTATATTATTCAACGAGCATGTAATGATGGCTACTACTCACGAAGGTGACGTTTACGGCACGAGTAGTAGATGGTTATGCACAAGATTGCAATTAATTCACTATATGCCACCTCCTATTATCATATTTATCAAGTCGTTATTTGCAGTGCCAAACAGTTGTAGACGGTTGTATATTTTTTTACTCTCGTATATTAACGAGTGCTTTTTTAAAGTGGATCCGGGAATTGGCAGAAGCAGAGCTGTGCAAGTACAAGTACAAAATGTACTTGGTAGCACAAGCAAATACTTTACAGTATTTTTTACATGCACTTGTTCTTGTACTTAAGTACAATATTAATTGAAGTACTTGTACTTTAGCATATTTAGTGAAGATACTCGTACTTTGTATTTGTGATTTTGTTCTCCCAATAGTACAAGTACTTTTATAAGTACAAGTACTTATACAAGTACAAGTACTTTTGCAAGTACAAATACCTTCGCAAGTTTTGACCAATTACCTACAATTAAAAGTACAACACAGCCAGCAAATATTGAGGTTTTGCAGAACTCAAAGGATATCAAAAAAGTTTAAATATGGTTGATAATTACCCATTGGTGAAGCAGTTATTTATATATAAATATAATACACTTTTGCCGTCTCTACACCAGTGGAGAGATTTATAAAATTTGCCACCATTGTGAATGCACCAAAGAGACATGCACTTTCAGATACCCACTTTGAACAATTAGTTGTAATGAGAGCGAATTGTGTGCCGTTTGAGCAAGGCTACTCCGAGAGCTAAATATTCATTCAGCAATTTTTTTATTTCTCAAATGTGATTTATTTAACATTTAGGTATAGAGAATTTAATATTTAATACATTTTTCTTTTTATAGTACATTATAATTACTTACTTAAATTAATGCTTTGTTCTTTACTCACTACAAAATTCCTATCGCCTAGCCTATATAGGGCCTAGATAAAGAAAATGGGACTTACTTTTCTAAAAAGTTTTTCCATTATTCAATATTACGGGCAGTATTACCATTAATGCTATTTTAACGCCCTTTGTACTCTTAAAACTACTTGAAAGTAAATTTTAAATTACATGTACTTGTATTTGTATTTAAGTACTTCTTTTTGGGTACTTGCACAGCTCTGGCCTAGTGTTGTACTGAGGCAGGGGATTAAAACCTACTGCATTTATTATTTTTTCATGTATTAGACATACTGTCTCCAAAATTAAGATACAAACAAGTGTTAATATTTTGTGAGTAATAAAAAGCTCACTTGGTTTTGCTTTACTGATGTACCTTAAAGCCTTTTTTTGTAATACAAACACATTATTTAACAGTTGTTGTTGACTGCACATTCCCCAAAGAGGTACTCCATTTCTTATGTGCGATTCAACTGATGAGAATGCAGTCTTTGCAGTCATAAATCCAAGTTCGTTAAAAGTTATTCTAACTGCGTAGCAACTAGATGCCAATTTTTTACTTAAACTAGCAATATGTACATCAAATTTTAATTTGTCATCGATATGTATTACAAGAAACTTAACATGCGATTTATTTTCAATTGGTTGGCCATTGATGGCCAATATAGGCAAAGTTAAAGGTAAGTATACTTGGTCCTTTTGTATTGAAAACAAGTGAATTAGACTACCATTCTTTTACTTTGCAAATGTCTAATTTCATAGTGTCTCGTAGGTTATTTGCGTTTTTTCTATGCCACAGCACATTAGTATCACACGTAAAAAGCGTAAAAGTTCCTTGAATATTAATAGTGGGTAAATCGTTAATGCATATCAAAAATAAAACTGGCCCAATCACAAACCCTTGAGGCACACCACAGTTGTTGTCTGCTATTTCCGATACCTCGCCAAGAGTTTTAACTACTTGACTACGCAGTAAGAGGATTTAATCCAATTAAATGATACACCCCTGAAACCATGACACCATAGTTTCTGAAACAGTACTTCATGATTTACGCGATCGAAGGCTTTTCAAAATTCGCAAGATTCTGCCCCGACAGCCTCGCCTACGTTTAATTTAAGATACGTTTTTTTCTAAAAATGTATGAATGGCATCAGAGGTATTTTTTGAATTTTGGAATCCCAACTAATTTTTATTTAATATATTACGTTCGTCTAAGAATTTTAGCATTCTTTTTCTTACTTTTTCTTACTAGTATTTTTGACAACGTTGAGAGTAAGCATATCGGCCGAAAATTTGATGGATCATCTACCCACCCTTATAGATGGGAATGATAATTGCTTTTTTAGGTCGGACGAGAATACACCCGTTGTAAAGGATTCAATGATTGCTTGCACTAATACATTTAGGGTGCAGTATGGAAGCATTTCAAATATTTTTATTGACATATCGTTTCTTATTTCTGTTATGATTTCTCTTAATTCGCTTATAGTGACGGGCAATAATTCAAAATTTTCTCTTATATTAATATTGATAAGGTAGTCGATAGGTATAATGGTATAATTTTTCTATTATTTTTGCAGCGATAGTGCAATAGCAATTGTTAAAATCATTGGGAGTTATATTCCACTGCACAAGGACCTACTGATCAGTTTTACCTCTTAGATCTCCGATCAAAAAACTTATTCCTAGATACATAACAGCTACATCTTCAGTATATACCTTGTTTACTCCTAACATAGTCACATTGTATATCCATTAAAAAGTATAGATAAACATACATCCCATAAATAACATATGTGTAGAAGGGTAAATATTTTCATCAAAATGCTTTATTGTACTTACATGATACAACAATGTGATGTAGACATGAAATATTACAGTAAGATAATACTTGATATATTTCAAATTTAATTAACCTAAACTTTGAAATATATCCATTGTTGCAAATCATAAAAATTACATTTCTCTATTCTTTCTGAATGTTTGCATATAAGAGGGTACAGAGGGTAAATATTGTGCATATATATGGCTAAATTGTTAATATCTTTTAATTGAATGTTGGTCATTATAATTTATTATGTCTCTCTACTATAAAATGGATATTTAATAAACACACCACAAACTAGACAAGCCTCAAATTCAATGTTAAGATTGTCTGGGTGAAGTAAAAAAATTGAGAAGGTATTAAAATTTAATTGCTATTTACCTTATTACAACTGTAAACAGAAACCTATCATGGTACGACTATGAAGTTTATACTTATGAAACGATCGATTTACTTTTTTTCTACACTGTTTTAGTGGCGAACACGTCAAACGGAGATTACGATAATCGAACTGAACCTATCGTGTCCGAAATGTTACGAATAGAACGACTAGTTAATCAGGAACTTATTGGATGTTTACAACTAAAGTGCCTTAGACTGTGGCTACATCAGCAACAAACAAACTAATACACATTATGCATCTAGAGATAAGTTCTTTGATCGGAATCTTAGATAGACAATGACCCAACTTCCTTTGGTTTAATTATTTGTGTTTTGTAATCTATTTTCATAATATACTTTTTTGGTACACTTAATAATCTTCTCGTATATACTACACTCAAAGAAATAGTATGGGTAAATTCAACAAAAAAAAAATGGTTAACTAACAATATCGTTAATTTTGTTAAACCAAACTATATTGATGGTATTTTTAAACAAGAGGTGATTGCTATTTTAATTAATAAAAAGTTGTCGTACAACAAAACAAACATTAACTTAAAAAATAGATGAATAAGACTATTATTTTGTTCGTCTGACTATTATTTTGTTGAATTCTGTCAAATTAAACTAGATAATAGTATATTTTATTTTTAACTATTATCGAATTGTAATTCTAACCCAGTATTAGTTCGCTGTATTATTGTACTTGGTAGAAAAACCAATATTATTGTCGTCTTCTAGAAGTTCTAAAAGAATTACCATAAAATTTGCTTGCTTACCACGTAGTCTATTACAGAAATTATTCCCAGATGACGCCACATACAAATCACTGACAATAATCAATTATGCATTATCTTATACTCTTATGAATTTATAGAAAATTAATAACATGATTGCAATGTTCAAATTCTCTCAGGGATCATCGATATATTTGGATGGATCTTATAAACGATCTCTAATCTTTGGTTTGGGTGGTCTGATGTCTCAATACTGAGATTTTGGCTAACCAAAAAAAAACTTCATCATACAATAAAGTATCGATCAACCTAAAAATTAGTTGGTGAACAAAAACAAAGTCGTTGTACTATTTAATTGTAGACCAAATTGAAAATGGTTAGTGAACATAAAAAAATGTCATTGTACTATTTAATTTGTTACAAAAAGATATAATTATTAAACTACTATTTGTTTACGAAAACAAATAAAGTTGTATGACTATTCTTTTCTGATTGATTTAACTATGAAACTAGATAGGCGCGATTTCATACGCTCTTTTTGGTTGAATTTGCCTATCATTTTCTTTGAGTGTACAATATCTATTGAAATATGCTATAAAGTAATTGGACATATTATATTATCTAATGTAGTGCAAAGACATATTAACATACTATACAAAGTGATGCTTTAGAATTAAGATGAACCACAAACTTATTATTTATTTGCAAAACATCGAGAATACTTACCATATCGTCAGAGTCGGGGGCAAGGGCGGGAGGTAAACGACAGGCCCAAACCTCCGATTTCACCTACAAGAAGAAAAGCAACATTATTTACCGTCAAGCTATCATATATACAGAGTGTTTCAAAATTGACTAGCTATTTAATACAGAAAAGTTTATGCATGGCTTACTTTTTGAGTCACAGCCAAGTTCTTTTTTAAAACTGATCGTGCCTCAAGATATTTTTTGAAATTTCACGTAATTATATAGTGCTAATGGGGGCGGGCATATTTTGGATGCAGTTAAAATTTTGCGTATGAGTAGTCAAATCATCCTTTTGCTAAAAAGGGGCCGCCCTGCTAATTCTTTTGAAATGTCTGGCAATTACATCACGGCCATCTCCTACATGTTTTTACAAGAGACGAAAAAAAAATGGAAATATTAAAAATTTATTTAAGGTACTTGTATACTAAAATGAACTTTTACAATTTTAAATATAATTTGGCATACTAATAAAAAAAGTGATTTTACACTTGAATTTTCAATAAAAATAAAATCGTCCGTTTAGTTTTGGAGTAATCGATTCGGTAAGATTCTTTCATAGGCAAAGATGTCTTATTTGACATATAATCCACTACATTCAGTTTTTTTCTTCAGACCAATTCATACAAAAGCAAATGTTGGTTTTCCAGGTAGGTTCGGTTGTCCTTAATAAGGTCTCAAAAGTCCCCGAAGTGGGAATGTAAGGATAAAATTTGGCAACGCTGTAAATCGTGCTCGGAAACAAATTTTTTGAGATATCTCAGTTTTCATTGCCTCTACGACAAAAATACATTAGGCCAAAAAGAAAGCTATGGAAATTCTCTATAAAAAAGACAGAGGGTCTTTTTTTCGTATACGCAATAGTTTTCTTGAAAATCTTGCATTGAATTTGAACTTATGGGATATTATGGATAACTTAGGTACTCTATTCTACACCACCCTCGAGGTTGAGTACCAGGAGCGTCTTTTTTATGTGGTTTCCCCGGTAGGCCTAATCCACGACTGTCATACTTAATAAAATGTTGTCAAATCAATAATTTCCTTTTTGTCCGGTTTCTCCTTCTATAAATTCATCGATTCGATCGAGGAAATCCGAATCAATCTGAGAACTTTCAGTCTCTGCTTCAGTGACGGCTTCTATTTCTGACGAGTTTTCAATCGGTTCAGCATTCAAGCAAGATTTTCCATGGCAGTTGCCGCAAACTGGTGAGCAATTAAGTCCCAACCTCCAACAGCCCCACAATGGTCCACAACCTTTCGTACAGTTGCAGAAAATCATCTTCAGAAGGCAATCAGGCGCAGGAAGTTGGGATGTTGTTTTTGGCCACAATATGGTATCTTTCAACATCCATCCCCACTCTGTACTTGAAAATAAACACGAAATAGATGCTGTTGAGCTGCGTCATGAGTGGGTGGTAATGAATTCAATTTTACTGGTTTGCTTTTGCTCACAGCTTTAATAAAGCAAGAATACCGATAGTTAACGATGGAAACTTATTTAACTGGAGCGTTATAGATTGCGAGGAAAAATGTTATCCCATTCGAAGTAACTATGTCAGGAGAAGTACCAGTCTTGCTAAAAACGTCTGCTACAAGTTTCAAGTCCTGCCGTTTTTTCATCACTTTCAAAGCTACTGCAGCTTTGAAAGTGCCTTTATTATACAGCAGATGTAGTGTCACACCCAGAGAATGCCTGCAGAAACAATATGTGATCTCGAATATCTTTATGGTGATCAAAGCTTCGTGAAGAATGAGTTTTTCGTTGGACCTTCCCTCTGCATGGTTTGAGGAGAAAAATTTCTTTATTAATAGTACGAGCAGTTAAAATTATAAGAAGATCCACATCTTCCCCAACCACAACCGTAGTATTTTTACATGATTACTCAAGCGCTGTTTCGACTATCAAAATATCAGCATCATCTTCAGCATGTCTAACAATATAATTATTTGCCTCAAACTTTTCTGTCAACATCGAAATTAATTTGGCTTTATTTTTATTATTGGAAAGGAGCTTCTCTTGGCTTACAGTTGCAACCATCTGCTCATCAAAGTAAATGTCAACAGATGAAACTTTTGAGGACCGGCGAAGCTGCTCCATAGCCTTCACATTGTTGCTAATATTTTCATAACCATCAAAAACAATGATAGCGTTCGAGCCAAAATGATTTTGCACATAATTAACATATGAGAGGCAAATAGCAATAGTAGGTTTCATGTTGATGCCATATAACTCGGTGAAAGAAAAATCCCCCATCAACGATATAAGTGGCATTTTGGAGATCTGGCTCAGATTCAGATGGCTGGAAATTGTCATGGAAAGCGTCAGCTTGTTCGTCTTGCGCATACCAACTTCGTCAAAGAGTGACACCGGATACGGAGCTAATTCATACTCCAAGTAGGCGCGAAGCTCTTCATTTGTTCTCTTCATGACAGTAATCCTTTGAAACAACAATAATGGATCAATGGGCATTGTAGTATCATGGACTTTAACATTGCTATTGACAGTTAATAGTGGAAGCACTCTATCTGCACATGAGAATTTAATATCACATAAATTGTTGCCAATTTTTTTCTCAATTGCAGTAGTTCCAATCCTATGAAAATCATGACGTTATTTTTCCATCACCAGTAACCCCTGTTGCAATCGACATAATTTTTTTCACAATTGGGAAGGGATTATGGGAATTGAACCAATCTGACACTTTATGAACATCCTCGGTATCTCTCTTTATGCGAGATTCCTTTGCGTCAACATGCTGTTCCCCAGAGTGAAAAGAAAGCCCACAAAAGTTGCCGAGTCCTTCGCTGATGGTATTTGCAGTCAATAGTCCAAAAACCCATTTATTCACGACACTTTCATCTACTTCTTCCACGAGTAAAACCTTCTTTTGATTTCGACGATTTTATAAGAGATTGTTCAATTATCATATCAGTAGATGTTCCACAGAAATATTTATCTGAACGTTTAACCGAGAGAAAGCCTTTCGGATTTTTTTTTATTTAACCCTCCGTGCAGTAAAAATTGCCACAAATAAATTTTTTGATTTTAGGTATGACTTACTGGAATTTTTCAAGAAAACTATGCGTATACAAGTCTATCTTTTTTTATAGAGAATTTCCATAGCTTTCTTTTTGGCCTGATGTATTTTTGTCGTAGAGGCAATGAAAACCGAGATATCTCGAAAAATTCGTTTCCGAGCACGATTTTAGCACTTTACAGCGTTGCCAAATTTTATCCTTACACTCCCACTTCGGGGACTTTTGAGACCTTATTAAGGACACCAGAACCTGCCTGGAAAACCAACATTTGCTTTTGTATGAATTGGTCTGAAGATGCGGCTCATTTTTCACTAAATACAGTGGATTAATAATAGAGCTCTGCTTAAGTTAGTTTTCGCTCTTAATACCACAATTTTTTAGAAATATGCTTCAAAAACTAACATAACATTAAGTAGTTTCTTGTAAACACTCTGTTAAAACCCTGAAGAAATCGTCCATCTAGCATAAAAGTTATTAGAACTTTAATCAGTTTTAAGTCCTACATTTGTGTAAATAAAACAACTATTGAAATTGATTGGCAACGTTGCATATTAAAAAGATGGCCCGAATATTTAAATTTTTAAAAAGTATGAAATTAAAAATTAGTATAAATGCTATTTACATTTGCTGCCTACAATTTTTTCGGAAAAACCGATAAATATCGAGATATTCGAGTAAATGGAGAAAATTTCACGTTTTCCTGGAGAAAATGCATGTAAATCTTAAAAAAATGGTTTTGTCAGAAACCTTTGTTTTGAAGGGCCGAGATTAATGAAGCATCTAGGTAATACATGATATTAAGTCGACATCGTATATGAGACAGATTTTAAATAATTACCGATTAATTACGGTGACAAAATGACGAAATTTTGCCCGGAATCTAAAAAATTAAAAAAAAAGTTTTAGCTTTAATTTTATTTAGATTAGCTAAAGTAGTCTTTTGGCGTAGGAGTCAAGATTAAGAAATTGTCAACTTTTGAATCACAAACATTTGCGATTTTTTGCTCTACATCGTCGACATTTCAGTAAATATCTCTGTAATGAAAAGAAAAATCAAAATTCTGATGGTAGCAAATAATTCGCAGTGAAAAATACTTGTTTGACTTAATTTTTTTTTTTTTTCCGAGTTAGTTTTTACCGTTTCGGTAAAAAACACCTGGCATTTCGGAGACGAAAAAATTACAAAACCATGCGATCTTAACACGATCATATTTTTCGAAAAACACCAGCGGGACGGCCGTACTATGTCGCGATGTAAAGAGGAAACTTCCATTTAAACCTCATCGTAAATTGCATATCGAAATTGGAAAATTCTGCTCGGCACGAACGAAATATAGCCAGACTAAATGTAGCAGATTAGTATATGACAGTTATGACAATCGTATTTAATACAGTGTTGCCAAATCCTTTTACTCTATCTCTCTCGCGTCTTAATTCGTTAAATCCACCGCTAGATTCGCTCTTATCAGTATCCAAGTACCTTAATACGTACTAATAGCAAATAGGAAGAATGTGAAGATTAAATTCTTAACAAAAAAAAGGTGAAAAATTAACATTAATTTTGAAGACGACAAAATTGAATGATCAAACTATTCTAGATTTTAGTTCTACTGCTTGAATTTCAATCATCACTAGATGATGCAAACTTATTGGGCGACGCTTAAGTTTGAGAAAACTACTTTAATCTACGCAACGTCATTCCAAAGTTCCATCTTCAGGACTGAAAATAGATCATAATACAACATTTCTCAGATTATCAATGTGTGTGTATAAAACAGAAAAGAAATATAATTTATTCATACATTTATTAGACAGTATTTGTGGTATGACACTAAATTGAATCTCATCAATTCTCAAAAATAGGGAACACTGCAAATAATATGGAGGCGCCCCAGGTCTCAGTATTGGAATCAATACGTTTTTAATTTTTACCGACGATCTTTGTCCTCTGACTAATGTTGCAGATGACCATTTCTACTTCTATTTTATAAATTTGATGAAGCACAAAGTAGCTGATACTGTTCGCTGTTTTTTCTTTGTAATGGCTTTAGGAATAGTAGAGTACAGCCAGTCACAATTTTAAAAAATAGAGCCAAACATCTCAACCCTAAACAAATATAAGACAATAAAGAGGCTGATACTATTTTTATATACTAGCTATTTGTAAAACAAGTTAGGAAAAGTGGTACTTTTCTTAACTGAAATTAAATATTAAGAAATTAAATATAGAATTTTTCCAAATATTACTAATATTTGGAAAAAAAACACAAGATTTAATAATCTGCAAAAAAGTTGCACAAGCTTGGACCATAAAATTAATGGCGTTACTCTCTAGTAAAGGCGAAACATTCCTTGAAACATTATCTCAACTGAAAAGCACACACTGTGAGCTGCTATTAACGAAATTAAATTCAATATCTTGCTTACTCAGGAGTTTAACTCCAATTTTGGTAAGATAACAAATCGTTGATCTCATGCGCAAGTGAAGTTTTGATTGAGGTATAGCACAAGCTTTAAAGATAACTCCACTTTATTATTGGTGTTTTCTTTTTGTACAAAAGTATGGCAGATCTTTTATGCAAAGTAAACAATTCAAAATATCAACTCTCATGAGTGCTTTAATAATACGTACACTATGCATACATCGATATGAATCACTGTTTAGGCCAATAAAAAATTCATGTAAAAAATACAAGACAAGATGCCCATTCATACACCATTTTGTAAATTTAATATTTTCATAAATGTATCCGATTGTGTAGATCGTTAGAACGTCGCCCCGTTGCTCCATGTTCCAACTGGTATGTTCTTGTGTAAACTTTCTCCTAGCTCTTCGTGTTGATGAGTTAAATAAGTAACAACTGTTGCACTTCTTGACCGCAGTTGTGTTTCATGAAGTCGACTTCGTATTGTTTGTGTGGGTGTAAGTCTACTAGTAGCCGCAAAATGGAAATATCTTAGCGGTACAGAGATTCGCGTTTTCACTCGCAGAGATAAATTGACCAAATGACGTTGTTCTCGAAGTAGTTATCCTCTGGCGTTATAGGTAAGGTCTTCTACGAATAATACCTACCTACTTTCTTGAACCTATTCCATAGTAGATGAGTTTCGGCTTGACTTGTTTGAAGCAACTGAGTCACATCGTGTTAAGTTAGGATATGCACATTGAAAAATGTAGCAAACTTCCTTCATTTTGTTATGAGCTAACAAGACTAAAGAACATTTTAGTAATTGCGTTATTGACGAATTTTCAAAAATGGTGAAATATAGCAGTAGATGCGTTAATTTAGTTTTATATTTAATTTGGAAGAAAAATTCTAAGCGCAACATATTTAAAATAATTATTAAACTTCAACTATTTGAATGTGTCACGAAAACGGAAGTGACATCATAACGGCAGTTAAATGTGAACTTATCCGCAGAACAGAAGAAGAACAAGTTGACGTTGTTGAAAACAAAGAAAGTAACCACACATATCAAAACGTTTGACGTTTAAGCAGTGTTTACTTTTATTGTTAATATTTTTTTCAAAATGACCCACGGAGTATATATGTGAAAGCTAATCCTGACGTTCTTCTTGCAGTATACAAACCTTTGTAATTTATGTGAGAACTTTTTTTATCTTATCTTATTGATGTTAATAATATGTCTAATATGTATATTATTATCATGTAGATCAATTTTCAACTTGCCGTGTATTTTATTAAATATTTCCTTTTTATTATGTTTTATTTATTTCTCCTATTACTATTGTTAGCAGTAAATGGGCTCATTTAGCATTTTTTTTTATTCATATTTTGAAAGTGCACCTTGTAGTTAGTAAATGTGCAAAATATTAGATTTTCTTTTCAACTCCTTCTCCCTCAAAATAAATAATGAAAATAGAGCGCGCGACGTAAAAACAACTGCAGCGATCGACCGCTCGCCTGGTCTCGTATAGTTTTCTATGGCAATTGAAAATCAAATATTACAATTAATATTAACCCTAGCGGCCTATTTTTTTCACTATATAATTAAAGGGTTAAATACTTACGGAAAATGCAAAAATAAATTGTAAATTAAATATCACTAAATAAGCCCATTGAAATAGTCAATTACGTAAAATTGTATGTACATGCATATCTAACTGAAAACATAACAAAATATAGGTAACCTACTAAAAAAATCCATTCATTGGTACTCCTAAAATCAACATGAAACTTACGTGAGATATAAAGAAAGGTCTGTATTGTAACAAAAAATAAATAATTATAATATCTAAGCAATAAATAACAAGTACATAATAAACATAATTCAGAAGTCATTTATAGCCAGCTACAATTCAACGCTTTCAAACTAATTATATGCTCACCGACTTTAGACCGCTTTCACAGTTTTAGTTTCATAATTTCCAACCTTAAATTTTTAAATTCCCTTTCTTAATTTATGGATTATCTTAGTATAGTATATTAGTATAGGGCGTCTAGGGAACTTCGTAAATAATCAATAGTTAACAAAAACAACTGCACTTTATTCCAATATAAACTAGATAAATCCCTCCTTTTAGTAAGTCAAAACACGAATGACTTTCTAATTTCGAGACGTTAAGAATACACTCTGCTTTATCCACCAGTTTGGCCGGTATTTTAAATTTGTAACAGCTAGAATCATACACTAGTCTTGATATACGGCCGTTTTTCCTACAACATAAACTCATGTTAAAAATTATTGGTGGTATTATTTACACAGTACGGCAGGAAACACCACCTGTACTTGTCCATACTTGTCCCACTTCACTGTGGGGAATTTCCGGATTTTACTGTTCCTAGAGACCTTAATATCCATCGGATCGGGATAATTTTTTTTTAAATTAAAGGTAATTAAATTTCCTACACATCTGTCGAGGCAAATTTTTAAATGACTCGGTCAACTTTCATTAATGACATAATAATTTTATAGTTTTGACAGCTCTCAGTTGTCAAATTCTGTATTTGGCAGTTTGATTTTACTACTATATAGTTCATGTACTATATGTAGACAAAAAAATTTAATTTTCATATGAATATAGCAATATTGGTTCATTATTTAAATTTTTAATATTTTTTTTACAGTTTTTTGACAGTTTATTATGTCATTAATAAAAGTTGACCGAGTCATTTAAAAATTTGCCTCGACAGATTTGCCTGACTATGAAAGTCAGTTGAATTTGACATTAAATAATGTCAGAATCAAATGACGTCATTCTCTTTTTCTCCGTCGCTATCAACGAGTTTCTAAATTAGTACCCTGTTTTGGCGTTTTATAAGTAACTTCTCTGCAGACTGCCGTTATGATTTTATCTCCGTTTTAAATGCATGTATTTTTATAATTGATATAGTAATATTATAAGACTTTATTTTCAATTTCTATATATTTCTAATGATTTTTTTATGAATAAATGTTATTGTTTAACACAGATTCTCCTAAAATTTTAACTGAGTACAACAAACCAATTAGTCAACCTTGATGTAATTTTATTATGTTCAATTCGTATCACGTTTACGTTATGGTTTATTGCTTTGGGGCTCATCTAGTCATTTAGATAGAGTTTCTAAAATACCAAAAGGAACACTTAGAATTATGGTAAGTATACCTCAGCGATCAGCGTATAAATCATATTTTAAACAGTTAAAACTGCTTATACCCCATCAAATGACGAATTTTGACGAAAACAACTGATATAGTTTTGAAACTTGGTAAAGATGTTTATTATTGAAAAAATAGCGATTTAACTTTTTGCTTATGTATCGCTACCCATTAGTTATCAAAATTATGCTTCTTGTGATAAATAAAGCTTATAAAATTATCTACAAAAAATCTCTATGAAAACCAAGAGTGCATTGCATTTGATCGGCACATTCATAAAGCAGTAAATATTTTTCACATCGTTGTTAGTCATAAAATTATGAATAACCCTATTGATTTTGAAAATAACACAGGCAAACAAAATGAAAAAAGTGATCTTTTTCTGGTACTCCATTGGGTAACCTATATGTGTTTCGACGTGCTGAATGCGAATCGGGTGTCCGTTTAGCTCCATTCCCAAGGAACAATTTTAGTTTCTTAAATGTATATAAGGTTGCTATAAAACTATTTATAAAATGCCTTGAAAAATCTATTTTGCTGTAACAATATCCTTAATACCATCATAAAGCGACTTGTAGACTTATGAAGTTTGTTAAGGCCTTTTTAAATTCCATCATAAAACTCCTTAGTGAGGCATAGTACTGCTCTTGAAAACCTTGTTCGGGCCGTTTTAAAACCTTTCTTAAAACCTATTTTAAAGCTATCAGAAGCTTTTCTATTAGCCTCCTGCATTTCTAGAAAACACCTAGAAGGCTACCTTAAAACTGGTTTTTAAAACTCTTATAAGTCCATATTAGAACTGAGAAGCTATAAGAATGTCCACGAAGGAATCCAAATAATTTTATTATTGCATTTATTTTTTCTAAACTGATTTAAGCAAATACACCATCAGACTTATTGAAGATAAAATGGAATTTGAAATGTATAAAGCGTAGAGCACTATAACCTCTCTAAGGCCGATTTAAAAGGTAATAAAAAGCTATCAGGTATGACAAAAAAATTAAAACCAACGGCAGTTTATCGTTAAAACTACATAAGAAAAGCCCAAAAAACAAGAGCCCCTCAGAAATAATAATGATTTTAATATCCATACAAAATTTGCATAGACACGTAATCAGCAAATTTAAAACGTGGGCTGCTTATCGGTTCCCACGGTAATTTTCAGTCGTTTCTTGTAATTCTACCTTAATTTGCTAACGAAATAGTGATAATTATTGATAATTATAATTGTGAGATTGACCTTGAATATTTTTATATACAAGAAAAACATGGCCGGCCAACTGAAAACCCAATTGTCATTTTACAGTCCTCTCCAGTGTTACCAGGTCTAGTGGTAATGGTAATGATCTAGAACATTTACTCTAAATGGAGCCCTTTTAGTCTTTTTGTATAATACCACAAATAATCCCTTCCTTACAAAAATGCAAACGCACTTGGCGAAGATCACATGGACTTGATAAAAGCTGTAATAAAACGTTTGGGACGTTGACATTTGGTACAAAAAACTTAAAACTTAACCTTAAGATAATTTGTATATGTGTGTGTTTTAACAGTCCTTTTAAAATGGCCACTCTTTTTTATTTTCCTCCACCTTTCCAAAAAAGACTTAATTACACATCAGTAAGTCGTGAAATGCTTTTAATTAACACACACACACACATGCATCAACGACACTTCAGGCAGACATATTGTTTATTATTTTTATAATAAATGTTTTATTGAGGTTCTGGAAAGTGTTTTATGGAATTAAAATTTGCCTTTTAGATTTATAGAGGCCTTTTTTCTTCATAACGGTTTCATCACAACATTTATAAAGGATGTTTTAAGAGTCTAGTTTTGTAATGGCCTTTAATAAGTACTAATAGGCATTGAAAATGTCTAGTTTTAAAAAAGGATTTAAAATGCATTTATTGCAAATATGTTAAAATCATAAAGAATAATTTAAAGCCTCTTTAAATCTAAATGGAATTTAAGACGTTCATAAAACTAATTAACTTTATGGATAGTTTTATGTAGGTTATGATAAATCCATTACAAATACATATTATCCTAGAAGCAAATTAGCTTTATAATTAGGTCTTACAGAATATTTTAAAACTTACTATATAAGAGCAAGTATACTTGAAGCCTAAAAGGCCTTAACTACAACATCAATAAAGCACATGACTATTTCCTAACCCTGACAAACCTTTCTTAAAACCTCCTCAAGTCCAAATGACTTTTAAATTGTTCCTTGGGTTGGCCACCATTTTTTTGTAAATTGCGAAAAAAACCAAAAAAAAAAACTAATAATTTAGGTTATTCTCGCGATTTACTAAAAATTGGTGGGTAACGGAGCTAAACGGATACATGATTCATATTCAGCATGTCCAAATACATGGGGGTTTACCCAATCGAATCCCAGAAAGAGATCACTTTTCACTTTTTTTGTGTGTCTGTGTAATATATTTGCATACGCGATTTTCTAGAAAATGGCGGAGGATCCGGTGATATTCATATATTACACAGACGCACACAAAAAAAAGGGTCTGTTTCTGGGTCTCCATTGCCCTAATAACACACACATGTCCATTGGATGTCCAGATCTGGTACATTTGAGGTCCGGGTGTACATGGACATTTAAAGGACATCCATTGGAAACATTTTTATGCTTATCCGCTGGATATCTAAAAATCGATATCCATTGGTTGTCCATTTTGGAGCATTTTAGTACAAATGTAATTTATCTCACGTTTTCCAGATTATATTGTATATGCGCATGCGTCGTCTCTGTCATGTCGTCATGTGTCAAAAAATAATGATGTCATCTTTGTGGTTTGTTTTGAGCTGTATTTATGGTGTGCAATAAATTTTCTTTTAATACATTGATATAGTAGAATAGTAGAAATAAAATATAACAAGCTAAAAACTTACTCTTCGCCAATTTACTGAGCTTTTTATATATAATTGTTACACATTCTATAGGATACTCTTCGCAGTTTTCTTGTAAATAATGTTAGTTTTTGGACATCCTGAATTTTGTAATACCATCTTTATTGTGAAAAAAATTGTATGAAAAAAAAATGAAAAAAAAATATCCAACCTGTGGGATTCGAACACGGGATCTTTGGATTAACAAACAAACAACAAAACAGATTTTATTCTTAAGTTTAGTACAACTATGTGCCTTGCCGGATCCTGGCCCGGAGCCAACCAAAGAACCACGTGGTGCTGTGGTGAATGTAAGGTGGGACGGGGCAGGTCCGGTTCGGCTTAACAGTTAACGGGGGGGGGGGGAGGGATTAGCTCTCCTGTTTGTTATAAACAAACTTAAAAACTAATAATAATATTAAAAATTGCTGTCTACGCATAGACCTAAAACTAATTAAAAATAACACAACACTTGGCAAAGCACTTACAAAATTTGGGTTGTTGACTCGGGTAAAAAGCTAAACGAAAAAACCCGTACGAGAACTGTCGGCCTGGTGGTCTCCCTGCCTCCAGGAAGATATGATAATGTAAAAAAGTATCGTTTAAAATGTTATAATTTTCAAGAATTTTCTCGGCCTAAAAAGAATTTACGAACAAAATGACAAAAATAACAAAAAAGAAAAACAACAGAAGCATAAAAACGAACAAATAGAAAAGGAAAGAGGGAATTAAAGATAAAGTTTAGGAAAGATGATAGGATAGGGTTTTATAAAGGTTATGGTAGGTGAAGATTTGGCTAAGGGAGTTGCCGGAAAATAGGCAACGCCTGGTATGGTAGGCGGTGTCTCATAATATTGCATTATGCTGTCTGATTTGAGTTATGTTGCGGGTTAGCGGACTATCGCCCAGTTTGGTGGTGTAAAATTTCCTGGACGTAGTCCGCTAGTGGGGTTATGTCGTGGCAGCGTGCATAGAGATCTCTGAGACCTATCAGAGTCTGAAATAAGGCGCATCAATTTGTGTTCTAGAACTTTAAGTTTGCGCATTGTCGTGGCCGGTATGCTGCACCATGCCGGCGACGCGTATGTGATTGCCGGCCTGATCACCATAGTGTACAATAGTTTTTTATTATTTCTGCTAAGTCCGCTACCTTTGGCCAGGAGCGGGTACAGACTCCTGGTCATGAAGTAGACCTTGCGAACTGTCTCGTTGATGAGGGTGTCAAACGTCAGTCGTTTGTCTAAGTTAACCCCCAGATACTTCACGCACCGTTTAATAAGAATTTCTCTACCCCTGATCGAAATTGGCGTTAAAATCCGATTTTCGGTGAGTCGGTGCGTGAAGAGGATCGCCTCAGACTTCTCGGCGTTGATCCGAATCTTCCACTTGTCGTAATACGACGTGGCACGGACTATGTGTGCTTTAAGCAGCATGTTCGCTGCCTGCGCCTTATGTGCGTACCTTTGGATTGCAACGCAAAGCTTTAGCCGCTGCGCCAACACCTATTGCTACAAAAATTGATTGTCTGTGATATATATCTTTCGACATTTCACTTCTATGAAATATATATTAGTAAACTTCATAAACAAAAAAAAATTATTATGGAAATAATATCTCGCAAGATTTCCATTTTAGTACAAGCGACAAAAATTAAGAGATTTTTTTTTTTTATTAAACAATTAATAACTTTTTTATATACTGATCGATTTTCTTCAAAAACATTTTCTTCTTTCTCTAGCTAATACTAACTTACTTTCTAAATTTCAATACAATCGGATTTTTCTTTCTTAAGTTATCGTGCTTACAAGAAATGTGACGGACGGACGGACAGACGGAACACAATGATATGAAAATTTTTTCTCTACGAGCGATATTTACGATTTTAGAAATATGCCGATCAAATACAATATACTCTTCGTTTTTGCGAAGAGTATAATAATAGTGGTGCTACAGTGGACCATTCAGATGTGAGTATAATTATTAAATCTTGACTGTCACCTGATCAGCATCTACAAAGTGACGTCACGCGAAGCTCCGCCCAGTTTTCGCGCGGTCCAACTTTGGTAATTTATTTAATAAATATAAAAACCGAATAAAAATAATAAAAGCCTAAAAATTTGGATATTGCCTTAAAAAGTGTTCTACTTTCGATTTCTAAAATTAAAAAAAATGTTGAACGGGCCTTATTCATGATAAGTAATCTATATTTAAAATAACTTTTTGTTTGTTTCTGTATCATAAAAATAAAGAAGTTATGGCCGAAATAATATGCGTTTTTACATTTTTTTAACAAAATGTCGTCATTTTGTTAATGTAATTGTCAGTAATTAAATTTTTTTGTCAAAAATACTGTCTTTCGTTAATATATAGCATTGCCTAGTTGCTCATTTTTTTGTGCGCTTAAAACGCTTGCTTTGAAAAAAAAATTCCAACCGCGAGATTAGAGCCGCCATTTTCAATTTTTTAATTTTGACTTGAGATTGGTAATCAGCGAACAAAAAACATAAATATCCTACGTTTAAAAAATATATCAGTAATATTTTTCCACATATTAAATATCTAAATTTAGGGGTGGTTTTCACTCCTTAAGTAAAAGCAAATATCAGGACCATTTCATACAGAAACTGAAGAGGATACATTTTACTACAATAATAACCCATAAAGGAAAATTATCATACACACGAGATTATTCCTAAATTATTGTGGCGATTTGAATATCCAAAATTCTGTATACGTATCTTTAGTAGTACCATAGAGGCAAGGCCCAAACCTAAAGCCCCCTACATCGTTCATCCGCCACCTTTATCTCTCCAATATTTACTTACTGTAATTCGTCAGAAAATGGTAATGATAAAACAATATATAGAAATATAATTTATAGCCTAATCGATGGAGGTACAGAAACTTGCAAAATAAATATTTTTTTTTTCTAATGAGTTCGTGAAAGTATGTAGAATAATATCCTGAAAAGTTTACATTTCGCTTCGATGCACAACATAAAAAAAGTGAAAAAAAAATTTTTTTCATCAATTTTTTCAAAATTTTGAAATTAAGTCAAGCTAGGAAAAAATACAAAATACAGATGGATAGATCACGTATTTATGAACAAAATTTATCGCTAAAGCCACGGTTTTCCCGGAAAAAAATAGTAAAGTGTAACGTTATAACTCGGAGTTAGATCCATACGTGCGCGGGCTTGAATGCCCATGACTGTGACACCGATGCACTGAATTATATGTCACTAAATCAGAATTTGTTCAATCTATATGAGTATTGATTAATTTAAAAGATGTAGAATTGTGGCTTTCTGATGCTTTTTTTTCTTAAACAATACAAACAAAGGATGGATGGGAAAATATACTTACATATATTATCACACCCGAACTCAATCGTTGCAATAAAAAATATAGAAAAAAATAAAAGCCCTTCAAAACAATTCTTTCTTCATTGAGAACTGTTAAAAAGTATGTACACTTCATGATTTTATTATGGTTTATTAAGTTGTAGTAATGTGGATTCGCAAAAAAGTAGATCTCAAGTCATTTTAATTTCCTTGCTTGATGATTTTCTTGATAAATATATATTGGAGGCTGTAACTTGCCGGGAACTTGACCCATTGGAAAAAAATATCACTATTTCGGAAAAAATGTATACTTTTCGAATGTTCAAACACAAATTCGTTTACTTGTATGCATTTTTTAGAAAATATGATCAATCAGATCATGATAAGAAATGACGATTTTCACGATCTTATCCTTATAACTATGAAAATATCTTTGATTGTTTTGAATATAAATTCTGGAACTTTTCACTATTTATCCTCCTATTCACCAAGAAAAATGTTAAAAATGTGTAATCAGAAAGAGAAAAAAGTATTATTTTACTCATTAGAACTGCTAAGAATTTTTAGAGGTTACATAGTATGCATTTAATCGTGCGCTTGGCCGCACAAAGTGACAAAGTTACTTCACTATTTTTTTTCCAGGAATACCGTGGCTTTAGCGATAAATTTTATTAGGACATTTTTTGTTCAGAAATACGCGGTCTATCCATATGTATTTTTTTTTTCCTACCCTTAACGACTTAATTTCAAAATTTTGAAAAAATAGATGAAAAAAAAATTTTCTTTCACTTTTTTTATGTTCTGCGTCCGAGCGGTATGTAAACTTTTCAGGATATTATTCTATATACTTCCACGAACCCATTAAAAAAAATTATTCAGTTTGCAAGCTTTTGTAGGTTTCACTATAAAATGTTCTGTGACGTCTGGGCTATTATATGAACTCGTTCCAGAGCAATATAAACTCTCATAATTGACAAGCATTTGACATGAAGTATATCGACACAAAACGTCGTTTTTAATAAAAATATTTCCGTTGTCACATCAAGATTTCCACACCCTTTTGCGCTATCGTGGCCGGAGGATTTTTTCGATTTTTCCCATTTCTGACATTATCTAAGGACATTCCAATTTCGGGTTTTATTATCATTTTACAAGGCTTGATTTATGTTAAAATTTATTTGGAATTGATTGCTTCTTGTTGCCATTTGGATGAGATATTGGACAGATAAAAGGAAACAGGACTCTTTAAAGATAACAGAGAAATTTTCATCAAACACATTTTTTTAAAATGAAAGTTTATTGATTATAATAATACTTCTTATAAATTGTTTACAATTATAACAAGCACTGGATGCTGCTATTGTCTTAAGTAACGCAGTATTATTCTGTAGTAAAAAGTACAAGGCAGTAACATTAGCATTAAGATCAAACAATGAACGTAGTAGTACGAGAACCCACCGACAAAAATGGAACACATAAGCTGGAGAGTCAGAAATTGGTGGAGATGCTTATCAAGTCATTGTCTGAACGTGTGTAGTCGGTCATAGCAATCCGGGTTGTAGCGAAGCATGTACAAAATTCTTTTTTTTTATGATTTTTAGCGTGAATTGCAAAGGAGATATGACCGAAATAAGGAACGAGCTTTGTTTTAGCAAATTACGATATTACTTGTTTAGCGGCAAAATCTCACAATATTTTCAATTATAATCATAATAATTATATTTTAAAGTTAAATCTCCATGTAGTTAATACAATTGGAAACTATTAATTATTATTGTTTTATTAATTTGGTACACCTTAGCACAAAAACCCGATTGAAAGTCGTCATAAACAACCTCAAAATGTTAGTTTCATTAATAAGTTCCCAGTACTTCCTTTATACTTTAACTTTAGAGGTAGCTTAGGTGTAAGCCCAATTATTTTTCTTATTAGGGGATGAGTTTTATGTCTCAAAATGTAATAAACTGCTAAGAAAGTCCTACTTTCTTGAAATAAACAAAAAATAATTAATTCATCCATTTTATGCCTTTTATATAGGTCATATTGAGGGTCCAACATAAAATTTTTTTCTGACTTCACATTCGTAATCAAAAACCAAAAACATAAATGATATAAGTTTCATTAATTTATTCTCAGTACTTCCTTAATTATTCATTTCTTTCTCCCAATCATTTGGAGTAAGAGCAATCATTTTTCTTATTAGGGTATAAGTTTTATGTCCTAAAATATAAGAACTTGCAAAAAGAAAGTTCTACTTGCTCAAAACAAACAAAATATAGCTAATTGTAACCCTATTATATCGGCCATGGGGGTACAATCGCGAATTTTAAAATTCTGATTTCAGATTCGTAATCAGCGATCTCAAGAACACACATGAATTTTTCAATAACTAACTCTTAATACTTGAGTCAGTTTTAAATTTTGAAATTCAGGGGTCGTTTTCACCCTCTTAAGGGTAAAAGCACATCTATTCCTTTTTAATACTTGAAGTTGGTACCCTAATGTTTAAGAATCTACAAAAAAAAAATTCCAAGCCGCTATAGAATTAATCCGAAGTTGGGTACTTTTTAACACCAGTGAATTTCTAATTATCGGATAGTTACCAGTGCATGCTTTATAAAGATAAACTTAGCAACATGCTTCCAGTACAAGACGATGTTCTACAAGGTCGTGTATTGGGGCCGCTACTATTTTTAACATATTTAAATGACATACTTGACGTTATGTCAATTTTTATTGTCCTTTTTGTGGATGAGACTACATTTGCAAGATAGTTAAAAGATACTGGCAGTAATGTTGCTGACATTACAAATAACATTATGATTAGAGCCTCTGACTGGATCAATGTAAACAAGTTGTGCTTAAATACAAATGAAACAAACACCGTGAAATTTGAATTTAAAAGTTGACTTGGAATTCACATATCAATAATTTAACCGCATAATATATGCACACAGATTAAAAACAGGACAAAAAAATGTTTATTTATTTATTTTTTAAATTTTTTATTATTCAGTATAAGTCACTATAGTCAATAGTAATTTTATAAAATAAATTATATATTTTTCAGGGTGGGGCGCAGTTATGATTTTTGCCCAGGGGCGCATCCAAAGCCAGGCGCGGACCTGCTCAAAGGTCACGCCAGTTAGGCCAGCCAGGCTCTGATTTCATGGTTTCGCGTTCACTTGAGCGCACCGTATATCAAGCACACCTATGCTACCAGATATCCCTGAAAGCGGACTAATTGTTACTAAGAATATCTCCTCGAGCATTGACAGAAAACGTCACTAAAACCAACATGATCTAACTGGATATTGATTTTGCGGCGACCACAAAATATTTTGCATAGAGATAAGTTTATCAGTGTTAAAGTAAACATTAGCACACCTAACATGAAAAGTTTGCCAAACTTTCACTTTATTGTGATGTGGGCATCTATTATGTAGTTACAAGAAAGGAACAAAAACTGAGTAGTTGTACATCCCTTTTTAAAGATGGTGACATGAGCAGATCCGCTAATTCATGTGTATGTTATCGACATTATTGCGAACAGTGACTGCGTAATTGCTTTTATGGAATCAACTTGATCGTAAAGCAAAGGTAAAGAAACTAGATGTAAATTTTATACTCGCTGATTTATTTATATAATTCAGTGTTTTTAAAAATTTTAAAAATATTACTTAATCATAGTTGAAAACACCTGAATTTCCACAATCAGTCGGTTAATGCTTTAAAATTTCTAAATTTGCAATGAAATTTTACCTCCAAAGCACTACGTCACTAATATGGCTGGATCAACTCGCTAATGACGTCATCATCTGTATTATTGGTAAGCGAACGCCGGTTCGGTTGTCTGACCTATGGACCTACGCATCATGTGTGTGGTGGCCAAAAACAGAAGAGAAAATAGCACAAGGAAAGTTGCAGAAACTGCAACGCCTTGCCTGTGTAGAAACTACGCGCCCCTGTCCCACAGCAGCTATGGAGGCAATGCAGGATTTACTTCCTCTTCACTTGCATATAAGGAAGGAAGCAGCACTTAGTGCCTTAAGGCTGCATCAGGCACTTAAATTCAGACCAGGCGACTTGGTCGGTCACTTAAGGATCCAATTTGAATCCATGACCAAACCCACTGACTCAATGCCAGTCAAGTATGCCTTTGACTGTCCGTTTGATGTGCTGATTGAAAACCGAGAGCCTAGCAGGGCCAAAGTACTGCGGTTGGAGAAAGAGTCACACATCTGGTACACAGATGGATCCAAAATGGATGAAGGAGTTGGTGGTGGGTGTAGCGGGGCCTAAATGCAGGCTATCTAAAGCCCTTGGTAACACCCCAACCATCTTCCAAGCCGAAATCTATGCTATAGATCAGTGTGCCCAGGATGCCTAAATAGAGGCACTCGAAGAGCAAAGATCTATATACTTTCAGATAGCCAGGCAGCACTAAAGGCTCTCAGGTCCTATACTTTCTAGTCTAAAATTGCCTGGGAATGAAGACAATCCTTGAATCAACTGGCAAAAACAACAAGATTACCTTGATGCAGCTGCCGGGCCATGAGGGAATAGAAGGCAACGAATTAGCTGACAGCCTCGCAAGAAAAGAGGCTGAAGCCCCATTTTTTTGGACCTGAACCGTTCTGTGGCTTACCTAAGGGACACATAATGGAGGAGGTCCAAAAACGGGAAAAGGAACAAAAGAAGTCCTACTGGAAGAATACTCCAGGCCAAAGACAAGCGAAAAGATTTATAACATATTCAACAAAAAATGTCACAAGGCTTCTCCAACTTGAAAAGTTCAACCTAAGGCTGTGATCACAGGCCTTCTCACTGGCCATTGCCACTTTAGATATCATCTCAAGAACATGGGCATGGAAGAAGATGACAACTGCAGATACTGTGAAGCTACAACTGAAACTGCGGTACATATACTTTGTGAATGCAAGGTACTAATCCGCATTAGGCTAAACTACCTAGAACAGGCGGAATTAACGCCTGAAGATATAGGGAAATTAGCTCCCAGGAAAATCACAAGCTTTGCAAAAAGTCTTGGAATCTTGGGTAACAACTATTTGTAGGGTATAACACAAAAGACCTTTTAGGTCGAAGTGAAGAAGGGCCAACTCAGGTCCAAGCAACCCCTTAAACAATCTATAAGCGAACGCCGCCGTAATATAAATAGATGTTATTTTGCAGTCTTAACATTCTGTAATGGAAAACAAGCGATACGTTATGCCAAGATGCACAAAAACATCCAAAAGCGCACCTTGAAGAGTTTTCGAAACAACATTAAAAACAAAAGCAAGCGGTTTGAAGCTGCGACGTAGACGTAATCTACTTACAACAATAATAATAATATATTGCTGCTGCGAGAAACACAGCAATATAATTAAATCGATGACGTCGGAAATTCTGAAATTTATTCAATATTCAACGACTAACACGTTGATATGAATTTTTTTCTCGAGCGATATTCACGGTGTTAGAAAAAAATCTGACAAGTACAAGATTCTCTTCCTTTTTGCGTAAAGTATACTAACGTCAAGAAAAGATTAACCTTTGCGTCTCAGCTTTGACCGCGAATTAATTGACTCTCCCCTATATATTATAATGTACCGGCGTCGGTAGTACCCCGAGTGCCACGTAAGCTGAATAAATAATAATTAATAAACTGATGGGGCAGCCAAACAGCTGTTTGATGGTAACTGCGGAGACGGCGATGGGCCAGATCAATAGGCATGCAGCCGACGAGCACCGCCCTTCGCGACGCTCTCTCTGCCACCGGCGAAGACTTCGTGCTGATACGGATCATTATTGAAATATGAGACTGACACTGGTTAAGTGTATGATGAAAGAAGTAGAGCATCTTGGCCATTTCATTAACTTTTCGATTGAACGAAAACCCAATTTTTAAATGAAGTTTATTTTTATTATTTAAGTATTTGAGACGTTTTTCTCGTAGAAAAATACTCATAACAAGGTTGGAAAATAGGTATTTTCCAAAATAAAAAATGTAATAGAAACAAATTTTTGATGTTTCATTTGATGTTTATTTTGCGAATGTGTAAAATAAGGCGGCATCACGAACACACAAAAGAAGATAGTGGTGGTGTCTGGTGGCATGGCAATCAAATAACTTGTTTACAAGTGGTTATTTCAATTATTGCAATTATTATTTGTAATCGATATTGAATTTTGTATGGAATTCACATTTTTTTCGAGATTTTGGCCATAAAATTATAATTATGGAAGATATTATTGATGAATTGTTGGATGAATTTATTCCTGCTGAAATTCAGAACGCCGCTGATGAAGTAACTGCAAAATTACCAGGCGAATCCAAGACGAGATATGAACAAACTTACAATGAATTTTGTGAACGGTGCGAAAGAATAAACCTGAAAAACTTTTCGGAAACACTAGGTCTTGCCTATTTTGGAAACAAAGTTAATGTACTTAAGTCATCTACTCTTTGGGCACAATATCATCTGTTAAAATATACGCTAATGCTGAAGATCGACACATAATTTTAAAAGTTTTTATTTCCTTACTTCGATTATATATACTAACAGAGGCTATCTGCATCTCAACTCCACGGGATGCTATTTGACGTAGTTATTCCTTACTCCAAAGAGATTCATTTTCAAGTAGAATGTATTAACATTCTCCCTTAGGGAACAAGATAGCGGCTATTTAAAAAAAATTACCTTGCCTAAATCTTCCGCGTATTTCTAGTTAATTTTATTGACCTCCTGACCACGAAAATAACGTTTGAAAATCAATATGGACGACATATTTTATATTAAGACGCTGAAAATTTATAAATATCAAATATTTCACTTGAAAAAGTTGAATATGATTTCCGACTATTTGTTGCTCCTTGATCACTAATTTGGAGTTCCGATTTCCTGTTAGATCAAGTTAATAGGTTTTGTTTTATATATATACACTATTTAAACAACTAATATTAATAATCGAAGTACAGAAATAAAAGTGAAATATAAATAAAAACAAGATGATTTTTATGTTCACATTGTAGAATCTTGTGGAACTTAAACTTACTTGAGCTATCATCTGCACCTATCCACCATAAACTTCCCAATTAATCTTTGAAATACTTACTCAGTATGAAAAGGAGCAAATATCATTACATACATCTTCCGCCGTAACATTCCGGAAGATTCCATTGTAACAGCTGAAAATATTAATTTAAAAAAAATGTACATTGTATTTTATTCGTATTCGCTAGAATAATTTAGAGATCATACTCCAAAGGTATGTTTTGCACCAATATGGGTGATTGTAATTAATTTTTTTTTAATTGCCGGCATCTTGGTTCCCAAGGGAAAATGTTGATGCATTCTAATCGAAAACGAATCTCCTTGGAATAATAAAACCATGCCAAATGGTATCCCATGGAGTTGAGATGCCGCAAAAACATTCGTACCGCACCTACTATTAAGATGCTGTTGTATTTCATAATAAGACCCCCTAATAGTCTCAGTAATTTTATGAAGTCCATGTGCTAGACATGTTACGTGTTAAACGATATGTTACCATCGGTAACAAAAAACAATAACTTAATTTTCTGCGTAGTTGTCGCCAATAATTCTAATAGACTTGAATGTACTATTTCCACATGCTGATCCAGACGTATTTGTCATTCGGTTCAGAATTTTTTTTTATTTAATACTGTCACATCCCTTAGTAATTATTTCGATGGCACATAAATTGCTGTACTGGCCATTAACACACGTTTGCAAAAATTGTCGTAATAGTGGATTATTTAGTTTTGACCACGGTATATCACACCCAACCATCATTTCCACTAAACCTACATTAAAATTTCTTTTCGTACTACTAGCTTTGCAAGTGTCATTTTTTGACGTCCGTCAGTATTATGAAAGTGTCATTTGCAGTCCCTGGCAAAACAAAATTTACTTTTATGCCCTAGGGCAAAAAAGTAACATTTTTGACCTGAGATAAAAAAGTAATGTAATAAAAAAGTTAAACAATAATGATATTCCGACACCAACGAATCACACGCATTTTTGGATGCCTCGTGAATGTCGATACTTTCATCATAATCCATATTTTTATTGCAAAAATTCTAGTAAATAACTGCCAGAAATTATTATGAAGTTATGAATTTGACAACTTACTGACAATAACCATAGCAACTAGAAAGCGTTCATAGCAAACACACTCCAATTAAAGTCTAAGGCAACTAATCAATGAGTTAGACAAATCTTGAAATATAAATTTATAATTTTGAATGAATTTTCCTAAAAACTGTAATATTGCTAGTAATACGAAAAATGTCGTATGCACCTCGGCTTGTATCGTGTATTTAGAGGTCTTAAACACTTTCAAACTGTGTTCTAGATCTGTAAAATACACTTATAAGCCTTGGTACATAAATAACTATTACCTGTCACTATAATAGCAACACCACTCACATACCTTTTATGGCTGTCTGTGGAAATGTATCTCTTAATGCTTCTTCTGGCGTTGCACGAAGTCAATTTTTACAGCTTATTCAATGTAGTACTCTGCCTTCAAATTGCAACTCCGGTAAGCTACTAATCCACACGTTCATTTCAAGGAATTGAACGAGATGTTTAAAAAAAAGTTAACCTCCGTTGTCTTTAATTTCACATACGTACCTACGCCTACGTAGTATTCATTTCCAACATGCAATAGGCGTAAATGTAATACTCACAGCCACGCAATCCGCGTATATCTATCTGCATTGTTATTGGACACTCGACAATAACACACAGCGACAAGCAATAACTATGTCCTTAGTTGAACGATTATTGAGGTGGAAAACATAATTCAACCAACAGTGGTTTTGAAGTTCCCCCTCGAAAACTAAATCGCCGTGTTTTTACTGAAAATCGTGTCTACTTCAGATGACCAGTCATTCTGGGTGGCAAGTTTTGAACTGAAAGCACTGTATTAGTCTAGGAGATAACAAGTTGGCATTGCTGTTGTTTTAGCAAATATTTTTCTGAGTATTTTATCTTAATGTGAGTCAGACCTCACCCCTGACCATTTTGGCGCTAGCCGCCCCAGAAAATATTCAATTGTGGAACAGAGTATAATACTTTGGGCCTTGGTGTTAGTTGAAGAGGGTATCTTGGCGAACAACATTCGATATATGCCAACATTTTTTTCCGTGCAATTGGCAGCACTGGCGACATCAATTATGGCTAAAATTAGAACGTAGTATAACATTTCTGACAAGGCGGAAAATTTTCGATGTCAATGCTCATTGTTGGAAAACCATATGCCAACATTTTCTGCTTGCCCATTTTCCAGATTTTTTGCCCAAAAAAATGTTGGCACCATCTCAAACTCGTAGTTTTTGTACCAAAGAATAGTCTCTGTGAGTGCCAACATTTTTTTCTCAATGTATCCCCCCCCCCAAACCACCTCCAAAACTTCCAAACATAGAAAAATATTTGATAAAACAGCTATGCCAACATGTTATATCCCAAGCTCCATATATGTAGCTATCTCCTAGACTATAAGTACATTATACACGCACTATTTATACGTAAAAGTCACCTCTGAAATGTATCGCTGTCTGCCGATCTCTGGTCAAAGTACAAAAAGACCACCCTGTATATTAATTTAGTATTAAAAATACACGTTTTAGTCCAGTTGTCAAAACCAATACCATAAAATTTTGTATTAAGTTTTTTTTTACTGCTGAATAAGTACAAGGACATATTAAGCTTCAATAAAATGGATGATGACATTCTGTCACCCTTGGGCAACTCGATATATTCAATATGGCGGCCAATATGGCATGGCGGCTATAAATTACCTTAATTTGAAAATGATCATTTCATGCAAGTTTGGTATGTCAAACTATGTTTTTTAGGATGCAGAGTTCAAAAACACCATTGAAATTGTATTAGGAAAAAAATCATTTCTCAAGCATAAGCAATGTAATTTGTGTAATATTGATGACAATTATAATATGGTAATTCCTCTTGGTATAAAAAGAACGTTCATGAATCAAGACTAACAAAATGTTGTCTAGATAGAGATCAGCTCTTTTTTTAAGATATGGAATCAGGTGTAGTCTCTTCAAGATCACCATCAATTAAGTCTTCATCCCGTTCCACTTCTACTTTAGATTGGAAGAGAAAGTATTTGTGAATGAACAAAACATGGTGCATGGTAGGCTGGCATTCCTGCAACTACATCGATTGCTCTTGCATGGCAATACACTTTCACAAGAGCACTTAACCAGTTTCAGAATTTCCGGCGGTGCAACTTCAATATTCTCTGGCAAAGTTGTGGGTAGCAGACATCTCGAGTTTTGATCCTTGTAGAACCCGTGAAGCAGTGGATCCAAATCGGGTGGATCAGATTCCATTGAGTTTTCCAAATACAGGTTTGTAAGTGAGCTCACTTAAGGTTTTCTTCAAACGCTGAATTTGTTGGTGGCAGTGAGCACAGTTTCGGTAGTTCTGATTTCGCATTTCCAACTTTGTCAGCCTACAGTTTGACACGAGCCTCTGAAGTTGTGTTACACTTCGTAACATGCAGCCATAAACTTCGATGCTTGCCACTTCATGTCAGATAGATCAGCATGTAGATCTCCAACCAATGACAAGAAGTGTCCTCTTTTCAAAACATTAATGACTTTATTCTTCCCAATGCCATAACACATGGCAGTGGTATCACATTCAGTGATAACATGAAGTGCGAGCACATCAGGTATTATTTTCTCGTGTTTAATAGCAGATGCTCTAACGTCAATTAGTGTACGACCCTGGACAGGTGATTCCATTACAATTGTTGCAGACTCTTCTTAAGGTTGTAGAAGTACAAAAGAAGCAGAAAAACATCTGTGTCATCTGATATGACGACAACCTGCTTGTCTGCATCATCAGCAACCAGGATAGCTTGCTATACAAGAATCGTATCTGCTTCTTCGTGAATATTTCTTAGGTCATGCCTTCATTTTACTTCTGCACAATAAATGTCATAAGGCTCTTCTTGTGGACCTGTCAAAATTAGCCTGTATTTACTAGTCTAGCTTTTTTTAAACGATTCGTCACCAACAATGCTACTGCAAATCAGTTCAATCAATTGCTTCTTGTTTTCATTTGAACTCAAAATATCTCTCCGTGAAGGCAGAGGTGTTGTATATGTGAGTACACGAACTCTGGTCACTCCTGTAGATCTACCTGATCTTGGGCAGTCTTTAGTACTATACTCCTTGTACCGATCAAAAACAAGGTGCACATTTCCATGCTGCAAATGTATGCTTATAGATGTTTTGAGTGCCTTTATGAAGTCCTCTACAGTCCCCTTTTCTGGCCACTGTACACACCTTAATAATGCAGATCCATTAATGTGTTCTCAACACCTTTATTTCTTGTTGAGCACGAAACCTGGAGAAGTTTTTTTAAGCTGGATTTAGATTTGCAGATCCTCATTTCTCCATAATCTGTAAACATTGACGTTGGTATAGGTGACAGTTCATGGGAGAGAACTTTACTGACATCTACGTGTCGTGAGCTTTTCTGAAGTCCTATAACTCGGGAATAAATCATACCAGTATCGAACATCTCAACACTACTAAAGTTTACATATTTCATTGCTATCGACCCGCTTACAACTAAAATTAAAAAAAAACAAAAATAGCATTAGATGTTTTTGAACTCCTCATCCTAAAAAACATATAGTTTGACATACCAAACTTGCATGAGAAGATCATTTTCAAATTAAGGTAATTTATAGCCGCCATATTGAATATATTGAGTTGCCCAAGGGCGAAAGAATGTCATCATCAATTTTCTTGCAACTCAATATGACCTTGTACTAATTCAGAAATAAAAAAACTTAATACAATAATTTTGGGTTTACAAAAATATACAGTTTGGCAACCGGACTATTTTGCAATCATTTATTTGCTTTTCCTTTAAAGCTCAAATTTGTCTCTATTGTTACACGTAGGCTTTTAACTATGTTCTACTATTTTTTAATGTATTTAAGTTTTGATTATCTAATAATCCTACAATATCTGAGCCCCCATTAGTTAAATAAGCACTCGGCAACGCCCGACCGCAACTCGTGCTCGTTAAATTCAAATTAAAAACGATCCTAATATATTCGCTTAGAGAAATTAAAGCTACAAAAGGAGCACGCTGAAAATGGTGATCTGTTATATAACAAGATTCCGACACCCTCTTAGATATCATCTTCCATCAGCGACTCAGTTTTTTAATTTACTCCCTTGAAACTCAATCCATTGTCTACTATTTGCTTAAAATTACAGCTTCGGTGTAATGAAGCGTAATTGGCTTTAGTAATTTGTGCGGCGGTTAGATGCCGGAGTAATTAGGGTGATAAAAAGTAAACTGAGATGGAAGGACGGGGGTGAGTTATGATATAACAAGATGCATACGCCGTCGCTACAAATTATGTTCGAAAAATTACACGCCAAATTCTACAAGCGAAGATGGGCCTAAAATAAACTAGTAAATGGTACATTCGAGCGTTGCCCATGTAAAGTGGGCCCAGATTAACACATTTTAACAACAATAATTCTGTAACTTATGAAACTGGTCCAGAGTAAGCTCGCGATTATAGAAAAATTTATTTAAAATCCCATTGATAGAATGGGGTGGTTCTTAAGGGCGGAAGTCAAAATAACTATACCTCGAGCAAAAATTGACAGTGATAGATTGCGAGTTTGGGCTACCAAGAGTGTAGCGGCACGGCCGTGCAGAGTGCCATACGCATCCTAAAGCCATTCCACTTTTAAGATCCTCGCATTACTTCACTGTCAATACTTTACGTACGTGTATTTTCAATGAATTTTTAGAGTATAAGTAACATTCTGAAATTTTGGTTTCTTATGGAATTCGACTACAAAATTAATGAAAAATTAATGAATAAAATATCTTTGATGAAATAAGGTAGCCTCAGAGGGTGGAAATCGAAATAATCAGAATGAAATTCTAAAATTTCGGATGCATAAATAATTTGACCTCGCCGGAAAAATAGTGAAAAAATTTCCTTGATGAAATAGGATGGCTTGGGGGGGGGGGGTAGAAATAGAGACAGAGATAGAGAGGCAGATAGTTCATAAACTTTGTACCCATATATGAGGGTGATTTTTCAATGAATGAGTTGTAGAGATATGGAGGGGGAGCGAATTTTCCTCTTCAGGATTGTGTTGGGTGTAGTAGGAGGTAAACATACTAAAATTTCCCGCCCCTAGCCCTGCCGCTTCAGGGGGGAGGGGGGGTGGAATGGTCTCTTTTTCGATTCTTCGCTTTTAACTCGGAAACGATGCGTCGTACGGGAAAAATTTTTCTAGGCAAAATTAAATTATATTAAATTACCTACAAGAATCTCTATATTCATTTTCTTCCTACGAGTTATAGTTTAGGAGATATTCGCCTGCCAAAATCGATAATTAATAGATAAATTAATTAGGTATCTGAAATATTTCTATCAAAAAGGTTTACCCTTTTTGCAATTAAAATAGTCTAGTTGCATGTGGAGAAATACCCGAGAAAATAATTCCATATCTTCGACAAAAAGTTCGAATGATGAAAGTTAAGTATATAGGCCTTTGCGTTACTTCTTTGAATCTATATAGCGCAAAAACATAATGAGGATAGTTTAGATGACAAATTATCGACGTGAGATTTCCAGCTCAAATCGTTGTCAATGTATAGACCAAGAAATTTTGCATATGGTAGCGTAGTGTTACTATGAGAAGATGACAGCAAAAAACATGAGCAAAAACTAGTTTGTTTGATTCCATCATTCTATGTCAATGAGAACGATTACGTGACATTCAGTGTCAACACCGGTGGCGGTGGCGGTGGCGGTGGCGGCGGCGGCGGCGGTGGTAGCCTCTGGTATAGCGGGGGCGACGGTAATAATAATAATAATAAAACAACTTTATTAGGCAAATTTTAGTACAAGTTACTATTCTTACACTTCTCCTGAACAAAGGTTACTCGTTGTAGCATACCATTTGAAATAATATGCACTTTTAATTAAAACACACTAAACTCTTTCAATTACTTGAGTTTACTGTACAATATTTTACCATCTTTATAGATTGATCACCCGTACTATGAATGTTTTCATTTAATATTTTATTTCAGTTTAATTTTAAGCGGTGTGAAATTATATCTTTCTGTTAAATATGTATTTAATTTATGTTCTAGCCTCTTGCTACCATACCACACACTCGTACCTCTTTACATTATTTATATTGAAATACATTCAAATTAATTATTAAATACTAGTGGTAATTAAATAAGGTTTAAATAATGTTATTCCTATTGTAGAATATTATTAGATTGCCTACATCAATTCGCAAACGAGTTGAATACCGCGCAGTTTTCTTTTTAGAGGGGATATTAGTCTTCATTATAGAGTTCGTACATTTACTAACTCATTGATTCTTTTGCAACGGTATAAATCAGTAACTCCGTTTGATAATCTTAATGGGCAGATGCCCATTGTTAATTTAAAATTATCAATCTTCATTTAGTGTCATCCATACATTTTGAAGGAGTTCTACCGTAATTTTGTTTATTAATACATCATCAATCAATTTTATTATTATTATTACATGGGTTGGTTATTACATCATTATATTAGACCATCTAGTCTGTTATATTACACCATAAAGTCAATCACGTAATTTACAAATCAGAGAGTGGTCATCTTTCAGTCAACCAATATAAAGTCTGTAGCTGATAATAAGAGAATTTATCTCATATTGCAACTTACCTTTCGGGAAAACTTTGGCAAATAGAACTTCAGGCAAAAATTTAGGCATAGCAGTATCATAGCAGTACCATAGCAGTACCATAGCAGTACCGAGAAACCTTACCATCAAATTGCAGTAAAGAAGTTAGAGCGTGGTATCCTAGCAGAGACTACTAGACCTCACCTAGGACTCGTCTCTTCAGTACCCATCTTCAGGTGGTGAGAAAGTGTACATTTTTATAATTATTTTTATTGTGCTTCGCTCATTTCGTAATATATTGGTATAATTTTTGTGCAGTAGCATTAAGCCAGTTTGGCCATATTTTATTACTATTTATTGATTTTTGCTTTAACTTTCATGTACAAATTTCATCTTTGCTAAAGATTTAATAAATAGTGTATTTTTATCTTACTTCAATTTTTTATTATTTATGTTGTGCTGTCCGATTATTTTCCAGGTTGTTCCACATCGGCTGGTTTCGCTATATTAAGGAAAGTTGTGTAATACTATTCACGCTGTGGATGGCGCCTGAATCTACATCTTCATTTTTATAGACTTTCTTTATATAGTGAAGCAATCTGCTTTCGTCAAGTTCTGCGGAATTGTTGAATCTTCCTCTGGTTCAATTAAAATAGGACCCACGGTTCTCCGCCCCGCACCAGATCGGCTAGTCGGTGCACGCCGTTATTGCTTGGGCGGGAATTGTTATTATTTGTATCAGTCTAAAGATATAAATATTGATAATTCTCGTTTAACTAAGGGCGAGTGTAACATCGTAACAGTTGGTAAGTTTTAATCTGCTCCATTACATAGCTCCTTGACCGCGAAACTTTTATTGCAATTACATATCCGTATACCCCAGATGACGCTATGCCACTGGTAAAAATATTCGCGCATGTTAGCTCCCCGCCCCTGTCATCTTCTCATAATAATACTGCTCTACTTGCTTCAATGATATGTGGTTTGCTTTAATTAGACAACTATCGTTCATTAAGCTTGTTCTAAGCCTGACATTAATAATTAATTATATTTTTAAAGAAAACTAAAAAACACGCTTTTATGAGCAGCACACTAAAAAGGTAAATATGAGGATAGTTTAATTAATATTTAAAACTGTGGGACGCACTTATATAGAGTCTAGGCATAATGGAGAAAATGCAATATAGTTACCTACCTACCTATATAAGTGTTCCCAATAATTGTAAATATAATTACCTAATAATTATTTTTAACTTTTTAGTGCGCCATTTATAAAAGCGTGTTTTTTTTTAGTTTTTTAAACTATAATTCATTTTATCTTTCTAACACGAAAAATTCGAGTTTATGGTGGAGTCGCCGGTGTTAGAGTTACTTACAATGTCAAGTTAACTGAAGCGCGTTAAAAATAGTATTTGGTACATTTAAGTCCAGATTGTTAGGGTAAAGCTATTTAATAAATCAAGCTACCGTATGTTGTAACTTTTCTAATACTTTGGACTTTGATTTGTCAGAACATATTAATGTTATGTGTTATAATCGGTAATCGTAACGATGTTATTTTATTGGTCAAGATTTGGCAATTCATTAACAAGTATGAAAAATAGTAGTGGCCCCAAAATGGACTCATGTGGCACTGCAATATTTACATCCATTTCACTCGATTGTATGCCGTTTATGTCAACTCCCTGTTTTCTACTTAAGAGATAAAAGGATAAACAATCGTTAACATTTCCTTTAATACCATATTTGTTAAGCTTTTCAATGAATAATCTGTGGTGTCCTAGGTGTTCAAATATTATTAGTCAATACTGCTAAATGAAGCAATTTGAATTTAATTGTTTTAATCAAGAATTGTGCATCTGACGAGAACCAAGCTAATCAGAAAAAAATATCCATATGGAAAAATTTCAGTGGCGTACCACTTTATTGGTAAAAAATATCAGAGGACATGTTTGCAGGGATGCCACTGGTGGAGCGATAAAATAACTTTTCTAACTAAAATATGTGGTCTTATATCTTATTACCGCACGCCAGAATTGAAAATAATATCTAAGGTACTTTCTGAAATATTAAAAAATAACCATTTAAGAAAGAAATCCAACACCCTGTAGCAAAAAATTTAAGCCGTTGCGGACATATGAACTTTTCTTCACCCTGAAATATTAGCACGTCATTAAGGAACACCATGTATAAAGAATAAACTCATTACTGACGAAATTCAGAAAAATAAAGGGCTGTCTGAAAATATTAACATATTTTCACTATTGTCACCCCTGTGTGCACTCCGTGCAAAATTAATTTTTCCTTTAAACATCCCAAGAGAGTCCCTGTTCTGTAAATCTTAGACGATTGTTTGCAGACTCAAAATGAGAAAACACACAGTTTGATTCTAGTTCTAATGACTTTAAGTTAAGAGAACTACAAGGGGTAGCGCACTTGCGAACTTCAAGACTTATTCGGGGTTCGTACACTTAACTGAACATAATGCTTTACAACAGATCTGAGTTACATGTGTTTGTTGATAATTTAATTCTATGTATGTCAACCCATCTTTGTCTCTGATGTCGCTAATTATGCTGAAAGTAATTAACTTTCAGGGATGAAATCATAAGCTTCACTTGAGTTGCTGAAAAACAAATGATCCCACGGCAAGCCTTTGAGAGGAGTTGTAAGGGTGCTTCTAGAATGCGGTTATGCTGTTAAAAATTAATGCGCAATTTTCTCATTTTTCGGTTATTGTTTTTACTAAAACTGTGAAAGAAATGTAAAAAGTGGTTTGTTTGGTTTTCTACTATTCGCAATTTTAAATTAGCGACTTCTGTGTGAGCTCTTCAACATGACAATTACCAACTGAGTTATTTTAAATTGAATTTTACACTTGTACAAATGAAAATGCAATGAGAAGTTGCAGTAGGGCGTGGCCGTATGCGAATACCTATTTGATTAATATTTTTCTCGAATATGGGTCAATTCACATATATGTGGTTCCACAGCCAGTATTTATATTTATTGTTCAAATGGGCATTCAAGTCAGCAACGCCCTACTGCAAACTATCACTTCTTTCATATTAGTCTTATGAAAACTACCCTCGAAGAACGTAATAACATTTTAAAATAAAACTGATAAATGACCAAATCTACGTAAATTTCGCTAGAATCTGTAAGATACGGTGTATATTTTGAGGTTTTGACATCTTGTACGTCTCTATATATTTTTTATTGACTACGTTGTACATTTTTCTATACACTAACAGTATGCAAATATGGTTTCCTTCCTAGACGATATTGTCAACTTCACCCTAAATATTATTTTCCTCTATCGCTGTCTAAATTTTTTGGGGTGGCCACTCTGTATGTTCACTAAAAGTATAGTTAGTTTATTCCTTGGAAATTGTGTTAGCTTTATGGTAAATATTATTGTCCGCCGTTACTTTTTATTATTTTTTAGAGAGTTCACTCTGTAAATTTTCCACTGAAAATATATCCTATTTATTCGTTGGAAATAGCGACCGAATATTGTTTTTCTTCATCAAATAGTTTTATAGATAAAGCTCCAACAGACAAGCAGCCCTTAATTTTCGTAATCAACATAGTCCGAAAGGTGAAAATCCAAAGAAATCTCGAAGATTGCTTTTTCACAATTACACTACTCCCTTCGATGAGCGAGGGAAGAAAAGCTCTAGTTAAATCTTGTTCTAAAATTATAATAAATTATAGTATGCAGGGTGTTTAATACATCGCTAGAAAGTTTTCACTGAGTGATAGTTTGGGTCGTTTAAAACCTATATGATCATATTTACATTTATGCAAAGTCTCCCCGTTTTGAGATATTCGGCATTTTTAGATATTTTTGCGAAATAGTTCAGTTGTTATTGATACATGTTATTTTTTATGCTACTAAATACGTTCGGATTTCTTAAATATTTTTTTAGATATTCTTAATATGCACTTTGTCGAAATAGCACAAAAATAAATGCCGAAGTATTGGTACACAAATTATGTAGGACAATTTATGTGTTGAAATATAGTGGTTCGATTTTTTTTTTATTTTAAGTAAAATTTTCTCAAAAGCGGTACTTCAAGGGATTCAGATAGTTTTAAAAACTTCTCTATTGCATACTCTTTCCAATGGTATATCAAATTATGATAGAATTGTAGTTCATTAAACTAAAAAAGAAACATATTTGTAAACATTACATTTTTAATGAGAAAAAATTTGAAAAGTATTGATCATTTTATTACTTTTATTTCCAATTTTAACTAAAACAAATGTAACTAAAACTAATATTAATTCATTTCGTTTTCAAAGTGAAAACCTCCATTTCTAACGCATTTACGTGCCCTCTTTCGTATTTGGGTAGTGATGATGTGTTCATTTCTTCCCTTACTCTTGCACCTGCTTCATTAATTCTCCGTACAAGGTAGTCGGTTATTTCAATCTCAACAGCTAGTTCTTTCATTCGACCTCATACATGACAATCAAGGGGCGTCAAGTCTGGAGACTTCGCTGGCCACAATATTGGCCCATTTCTCCCAAACCAACGATTAGGAGATGTTTCGTCTAAAAATTCTCTCATAGTAATTCGGTAATGAGCAGGACATCCGTCGTATTGAAATATCAGGTCTCTTACATTTAGAGGTTGTGGTCTAAGATATCTGTAACTTATTCTGCAAAAACTATAAATAACTGTCTCTATTTAAATTGTCTGGAAGATAGTACGGATCAATGAAAGCTCTACCAATTACCGCTGCTCATACATTCACACTGAACTTGTATTGAAAAGACCTTTGTTTTTTCATGTGCGGGTTTTCGTCAGCATCAGCCCAGTACTGAAGATTGTGAAAATTTATTATTCCTTCTTGAGAGAACTTCGACTTGTCCACAAAATACTTTTAAGAAAACGTTCATCTTCCAGATCAGCGTTCAACACAAAACGGCAAAAAGCAGTTCTCCGTATTGGGTCATTTTCTTCGAGTCCCTGAACAGGCATGTAATGGAATGGGTGTTTTCCTACAATGCTAAGAGTTGTCCAAACTTTCCATATGGACAAATTCAGTTGACGAGCTACTTTTCGAACACTGCTGGTAGGATCTGCTTCGAAAACCTTCAAAATTTGCTCATCAACTTCAGGACCATGTTGCACAATATGCAGCCGTTCCTATGATGAAGGTTACCTCTTTTACGTATATGTCGATATGTGTTAGAAAACAGCTGGACATTGGGAATTCTTCTTGTTGGAAATCGTTCCCGATAAAAAATCTTTAGCTGCTGCTGCATTTCCGTCGGCTGTTCCATACATAAAGAGAATATATGCATATTCAGCATTAGAAAAAGATGGCATTGCATAAAAATGTGACGATACTATGAATAGTTAAAAAAAACAGCGTTTGACACAAACGTTCAAATGTGTCACTGGTATCCAAGCAAAAAAATGTTTGCGTCTGATCGCCTGATATTTACTTACCATTTGTTTATTTCATTTCTCGTTCACTGTACGTGTAAATACGTTTGACTTTATTTCAGTATGTCACAGACAGAAAATTGCATTGAAATATTAGTAAACAAAATCACCGATTTGCGGCTGAAAGAATTTATTATGATTTTGTTTAATATTCTTTCTTTATTAAAAATGTATTGTCAAAAAATATGTTTATTTTACTTCCACACCCAGTGGAAGTATGGTATCGACAAAAATTTTTTTAAAATTTTTATTGTTCAAATAGGCTTAGAATGTCATGAAGCGTCGAGATTTTAAGTTTGAGCGAAAAAAAATTTCTGTCTGTCGGTCTGTCTGTCTGTAACTTTTTTGTGTGCACGTTTACTCTGGAACCGTTTAAAATATTGACTTGAAATTTGGTACACAAATGTACTTTAACGAGATCTAGAACTAGATTATATTTTCATCTTGTTCCGTCGAAGAGTCGGGGGATAAATTGGGGTAAATTTGGGGTAAATAGGTAAATCAAGCATGTAAGAGTCCACAAAACTGGTATTTAGTATATACAAGAGAAGCTAAGGTCTCGAAAAAATGTTTGGCATTAGCCCCATTACCACCCCACCCCATTATTAAAGGGGATGAAAAAAAATTGTGATTTAGTGTGTGTACAAGAACCAGAATTTTTTACTTCATCCACCCCCACTACTACTTCCCTATCACCACCCCCACCTCACTACCGATGTGAGGTATCGTTTTATGGGTGTTTGGGGTAGAGGATTTCAAATATTATATCATTAAAGTTTCATATACAATTATTTCCACATACAAAATGTTTTCGTTGTGAGTGACTTGGATAGAAAATCTGGATGTGGAAGTAGTGATTCGTTGGGCAGCGGTTTTTTAATTTAATGAACTATAATTCTGTCATAACGGAGTATACCATACAACACGTAAAATGTCCTACATAGGTAGTTTTTATACAAATACTTTTACGGCATATTTTTTGTGCTGTTTCGACAAAGTGTAAGTAATAGTTTTCAAGTATTTTGGTGTTTGTGGAAATTACTACAGAGACGTATGGCCATGTTTATGTCATAGAATTTAAATAATAATAAGTCTACTTCAGAGGAATCTTCACATCGAAGATTCCAGCTCCCTCCAGAGCATGACATACGTTTAGACATCGTCTACCCTAATTGCATTTTTATTTGTACACATAATATAAAAGATTATTGCAAATGAAGAACTGAGTTATCTTGACCCTGAAACGAACGACATTTGCGAATCGCATTTGACACCTTTGAATGTGAATAATTATTTTGTATAGCCTGATCAGTGTTTGTCGATCTGTCAAATTTAAATAATAGATAACACACACCTACAAATTTTAACTTTTATTTTGTATCGTTAACCAAACCACTTATTTGCATTGTTTTGGTCCCAGCTACGTCTAACATAGTCATAAAAAAATTTGTTGGCTCTAAAAATTGTAATAACTGACCTAACTCACATATTATGGTATAATTTTAATAAAAAAGCAATTAATTACACCATGCGAAAAAATATTTGCCATTTTGATATATATTTCAAATACATGTTATATACTATATATTTAATTAGAATATAAGCCCTTTAATCAGAAAATTAATTAGTCTTCTTGCGCTTCTTAGCCCGTCTCTTATAAGTTACTTCTGGAGCATCTCTTATACATGTCCAACAGTAGTCTGCCAACATCACAGAAGTCCATTTGCCCTGATATCTTTTTTCCATATTTTGAATATCCTGGTAGAATCTCTCTCCATGCTCATCGCTTACTGCACCACAGTTTTCTGGGAAGTAATCTAGGTGTGAATGTAGAAAGTGGGCTTTTAATGACATATTGCATCCTAATTTCTGGTAGCAAGAAAGAAGATTCCCAACAAGGTCTCTATAGTTTTCTGCTCTTTTGTTACCGAGAAAGTGTGTTGCTACCATTTTAAAGGAATTCCAAGCAGCTTTTTCATTACCTTCTAGAATGTTGTTAAATTCAGCATCTTTGAAAAGGTTCTTAATTTGAGGACCCACAAAAATTCCCTCTTTAATTTTCGCATTACTAAGTCTGGTAAATTTTTGTTTTAAATAACTGAAAGCACGTCCTTCTTTGTCCATAGCTTTTACCAAGTTTTTCATAAGCCCCAGTTTTATGTGGAGTGGTAGCAGTATTACCTTTTGTGGATCAACTAATGGAATGTTAGCAACATTTTTTTCTCCTGGTTCAAAACCCAGTCTTGGCGGCCAAATTTTTCTTTTGTAATGTACTAATCGCGCTCGACTGTCCCACTCACAAAGAAAACAGCAATATTTGGTGTACTCTTGCTGCATACCAAGTAAGATAGCTCTCACTTTTAAGTCTGCACAAATCTGCCACTTATACTTGTTATATTCTATAGTTTGTAGCAATACATTCATGTTACTGTAATTTTCCTTCATGTGGACAGCATGGGTGATTGGAATTGATGGCAATTTATTTCCATTGTGGAGTAACACAGCTTTTAGACTAAATTTCGAGGCGTCAATAAAAAGTCTCCAGTCACTAGAATCATGGGGAATGTGTAAAGCACTCATTAAACCGTCAATGTCCTTGCAGGCAACCAAGTCATTTTCCGTTTTGAAAAAAGGTTATAAGATCTTTTTGACGACTTCGATACATGGAAACTTTAACATTTTCTTGTAGTAAATTCCATTGTTGTAATCGAAATGCCAAAAGCTCCGCTTTTGCCTTGGACAGATCAAGGTCTCTTATAAGATCACTTAATTCGCGTTGATTAATTTTGTGTAAGATAGCTATTAGTTTTAAGTCTGCACAAATCTGCCACTTATACTTATTATATTCTATAGTTTGTAGCAATACATTCATGTTACTGTAATTTTCTTTCATGTGAACAGCATGGGCGATTGGAATTGATGGCAATTTATTTCCATTATGGAGTAACACAGCTTTTAGATTAAGTTTCGAGGCGTCAATAAAAAGTCTCCAGTCACTAGGATCATGAGGAATGTGTAAAGCACTCATTAAACCGTCAATATCCTTGCAGGCAACCAAGTCATTTTCCATTTTGAAAAAAGGATATATTTAAACTTTAACATTTTCTTGTAGTAAATTCCATTGTTGTAATCGAGATGCCAAAATCTCCGCTTTTGCCTTGGACAGATCCCTCATGAGATCACTTAATTCGCGTTGATAATTATATGTGGTTCCCACCAGACACTTCGGCAGAGAAATCGGGATCTTGTGATGTTGATGGCTAGACTAAATCGTCATCTACATTATCATCTGATTCTTCGTCAGAATCAAGGCTGTATTCTTGAGGTGGATTAGGAATAGGTAGTTCATCACTATGGAGAACCGGGCGAATGGCAGATGGTAAATTGGGGTATTGTATTACCATCCTTTTTTTCTTGTTAATACCCTGTCTAATAGGAGGTATCACGCAAAAATAACAATCGGTAACATGATCTGTAGGTTCTCGGCAGATCATGGGCACAGCAAAAGCCATTGAACGTCCTCGCCCACTTAGCGAACTGCAAAGATTGTTCGCACAATTGCTGCAACATATATGAGGTGCCCATTTTTTGTCTTCATCTCCAATTGTACAACCAAAATACAACTGGTACGCCTTCTTAATTTTGGGACTAAAATTACGTTTTTGATACGCAAGTCACTTCACCACAAATGTAACAAAAGTTGTTAGGTGTATTTACACAATCTCGTGGCATATTTTCAAAATAGCACTATTTACTTTCGAAAATGAACGCTTATCATGTACAAGGTACATACAAATACGACTACCTAAGAATGAATAATAGTTTTAGAGACAAATAAAGAGGTAGGTAGTTAGTATGTCTATTTTTCGTAAAATTCCAATTCTACCTGTTATTTGTGATAGGACCGCCCATAAACTAGGGTTTATAATGGGTCTACACACGATCCAGTGGCAGGGAGCCATCCTTGTCGGCATGCTTTGAACTCATTCGTAAAAGTGAACTGGTCCGCTGGAATTCCAATTATCTTCAAAGCGTACCGACAATGTCGGGTCCCAGCAGCTGGATCGTTTGTAGACCTGCGTTACACTTTATTACCTGTATTGGGAAAACCAGAGCCAACTTGAACTTTTGCTTTTTATATTGTTATTTAGCATGACGAAGTTACTAAGAATTTGCTATTTTTACTTCCAATACATGTAGGCTGTAGAATAGTGAATCGACTTGGCGAGACATAAACCCGATAAAGCTGTTTAAAGTGGATTTTTTCTTATTTATATAAGAACGCATAGAACTATACTCTAGAGAATAATAAAAGTTTATTATTGAAACAAGTCCTCTAAAAACGCGGTCAGGGTACTATGAAGTTTTAAATATTTATATTTTGCAAGGGTTATCTGCATTTTTAGAAAAAAAATCACTGGAGTACCGACAGCTTTTGGGTGCATTATTACATGCTTGTGCTTTAAAAACTTGATACAAAGCGAGGTCTCCTTGTTTCTGCCGCTCTGAACTGTATATTTGATCTCTCTCTTGTATCTGCCTACAAAGTATTCACAAACATCATAACCGCCTTGTAAGAAACTAAGAATTGGAAATAATTGTATAATTCAAACATCATACGTTTATTTCATATATCTCTCTGTCTTTACCAAATAGAGTATATTACCTTTCGTACGTCATCGGATTAGTAGTTACAATGACGATAAATTAGTTGATATTTTAAATAATTTATGTTACATGTTATTTATTTGTATCCAAATTATAGAAATCAATTAATAAGACTTACAAAATTCGTTCGAATTTCGTTGCATGCAATTTGTTTGTATTCGACTTTCTTTTGCTACAGGCTTGAGCTCTCTATACAAAATTAAGTTCCCTAAAAGCTCCCTTGGCGCTGGAAAAAACAAACAAAAATACCAACAATTTTTTCTCGTCGCCGGTCTTAGAGAAACAAAAGAATTGTTATAAATTGTAGCTACTTGCAAAAAAACTTAAAGATAAAATGGGATTTCTTTGACAAATGACTTAAGCTGGATGTTCGGAGAAGTATATTTATCTTCAAGTTAAACCATTTTATTTTAGAAATTCTTTGTTTAAAAGGAGTTAGACCCTTGAAGAAATCTTATAACGTCCAACTTCTGCAAATAAGTATGGGCATATTTTATATGAAATTTGCCGAGCTGGAGGCATATTTTTAAAAGTGTCGTCATATATTTTACTTTATGTATGATATTTATATCATTATGACATTTTAGCAAGGTTATAATGGACCTCAATCCTAGCATATAAGTTGTATGTTACATTTTACTTTAAGCTTCGAATTTTTCTTGCAAATATTTGTCATATTTAATAATTTCAGGATGAACATAATTGATACATTATAATTTGTTTAAGTATTGTAGAGCTGTTTCACGAGTCTTTGTTTCTGAAAGTACCGCATTGGAGATGATAACGTATAGAATGTAGCAGGGTTGGTCTGACTTAAATCACGATTAAAATCATGATTTTAATCAAGCCATTTTAATTTAAAATATCGCCTTTTTTTGCTTTCAAGTTTCAATTTTATAAAGAAACAATGCAAACTTTATTACTAAAAATTTTTATTTGCAAAAATAAAACTTTAAAAAGGCTTTAATTTGAAGGCTTAAAACATTAACTCAACAAACATATGAATCAGGGACCGGAACCGAAATTTATTTCGGTTCGGTTTCGGTTACGGTTAACTGACGTATACCATTCTCGGTTTTCGGTTACGGTTTCGGTTTTCAGAGCAGCGTTAATTTAGTTTTCGGTTTTCATAGCTGCGTCAATTCGGTTTTCGGTTACGGTTTCGGTTTGGTTACGGTCCCATATATGAATATATAAAAATAAAAATATATATTTTTCAAAACAGTACAAAACATACTTAAAAGTAGACAATGCCAATCAAACAGTTTCACCTGTGAGGAAATGGCGTAAGGGGAAATACGGATGATGGGCGTGGCCTTTCAGACCATCTCGACAAATTTGTAGTGTTTGTCGACCATAAAACGAATTATTAGCCAAGCAACTGCATAATACACTGCTCGCCATGATATGATATGTTACTTATTTATATTTATATTTTCGTAATAATTCATAATTGCTTTGTTTTAACAAATCTAACTGTTTATAAATATTTGTATATTACGAACGATATATTTAAATAATATGTAACTAATTGTGAAGCACTTGATAAAAAAGAAAAATTAGCTTTAAATAGAAACTGTAAAATAAAAAATAAAACAAACTTACTTTTTAATGCAGTAAAAGTCGAAAATTAAAAAAATATATATTAAGGATAGGATTTTGCAGAGTGTGAGGGAAATATGCGTTTTTTTCCGGTTTTTATAAATATTTAAAAAATCATGAATGGTATATAATCTTTAAAATAGTTTCAGGTACTTCCCATTGTTCTAAGAAATACAATCTTATACAGTTTTTATCATAAATTTTGTATACAGTTAAATGCCATACTCTAATAATGAAATTAGGAACTATTTTTATTGACAAACTACGATATTCAAGTACAACAGAAATTTGATAGTTGTATTCGTTAGAGTAATAGCAATTATTTAAAATAGTTTTAAAGATTATACTATGTTCAATATTTTAATTATTTATAATAAACCGAAAATAAACGCATGTTTCCCTCTCACTCTGCAAAATCCTATCCTAAAAGTTAAATAATTACTTCCACATCCAGTGTAAGTATAGTAACGAAAAGAAAAAAAAAATTTGAAAATTTCATGAAACGTCGAGATTTTAAGTTTGAGAGAAAAAAATGTTCTGTCTGTCTGACGGTCTGTCTGTAACCTTTTGTACTCACGATTACTCTGAAACCGTTTAAGATATTGACTTGAAATTTAGTACACGTATGTATTTTAACGTGATCTGGAACTATATTATATTTTCATCTTATTCCGTTGAGGTAAATGGGGTGTAAATAGATAAATCAAGCAGATAAGAGTCATTGAAATTGGTATTTAGTATATAGAAAAGAAGCTATAAGGTCTGAAAAAAAATTTTAGCATTAGCCACCCCCATTACCACCCCCCCCCCCCTATTATTAAAGGGGGGTGAAAAAAAATATGATTTACTGTTTGTACAAGAACCAAAAACCTCAAAATATTTTTTTGCTTCATCCACACCTACTACCACCCCCCTATCACCACCCCCACCCTGCTACCGATGTGGGACATCGTTTTATAGGTATTTGGGGTAGACAATTTCAAATATTATATTATTAAAGTTCTATAAGCAATTATTTTCACACACAAATATTTTTCGTTCTGTTAATCTTGGATAGGGGAAGGAAAATTATTCAACCCTCTATAACTTTTTTCCCTGTCGTGCGATTTTGAAAAACCAAAGTGGAATTTATTCGCTATTACCTCTAGTATTTGACTGATTAATTTTTTAATTTTTTTTCAAATAAACAAACTTGTGGGAGGAGAAAGACTTTTTTCAAATGCGTTTTTGAGTACGAAGAAAAGGGTACAGAGGAGAATTTTTTTTACAGGTAAGTGAGGAGTTTTTAAATTTTTATTTAAAACAAAAAATATCGCAAGCAATAGGATAGCATAGCATAATCCGTTTGCGGGAATAAGGGTTAAAGAAAAAGAATAGGGACTTCGGACTTTGAAATGCGGCAATATAAATCTTTTTTTCCATATTAATATTTTATCAATCTACCCATTATCAAATACTAAACTGTCGAAGCGGCAGTTTATAAATAAGTTGCGCTATTACTATAGCGTACACATTGCACAAACCTTAGATTCGGACGAGTACTTTAACAACTAAGTTGGCATTATAACTTTAAACATGCTTAAAACAAACAATTTGTTTTTTAACAAAATCGATAGGTAAATAAAAACTTAATTAATCCTTTAAAATCTAAAAAATTGTTTTCTAATTTGTTTAGATCTGTAATTGAATAGAACTTTTGTTAAATGCTATTTCCTATATTTATATATTTAACTAATATATGTTTCATAACAATATAATATTAAAACGTAGACATGATTTTGAACTAGTAGCATTATATTAGCAATATTATCGATTTCGGAAACAGGATATGGTCGTGTAATAAAGCATTTGAGCTTGAAATCCAAAGATAGCAAGTTTGAAAAACGGCAGGTTATTATAGATTGCTCCTTTTTACTTTTTTTTTATAATGGCAAGTGCTTTATCAAATAAGGCGTCAATGTGAGATTTAAAATGTTCAAAAATTTACATTTCCACAAAAACTGAGAAGAGTATTCTAAAGGAATCTGCAACAATTATATAAAAAGTTGTTGCTACACTTATTCAAATTTGACCCCTACATATTAACGCATTTTGTTAACAAATATATAGTCATAACACGATAAGAGTTTAAGAGTAATCCATTGTGCTGTGCCGTTTTTTAATTAGAGCGAGTTAAACGGAAAAATAATTGTTTTATATATCCAATAGACACCTAAAACTAGAGAAGTGGATCGCGAAAACTCGTAGTAGTGTTAAATGGTTCTTTATAAGTTTAATATTTAATAAAGGGTAGATTAATTCCATTAAGATGGAAAAAAGAATATCAAGGTCCAAGGTCCCTATCCCGTTTCCTTAATAATTTATTCCCACAAACGCATTGTGGCCCTTCCCTCCCCTCCTATTGCTTGAATTGCGATACATTCTTTAAAATTAAAGATTAAGCAAAAATCCTCACTTACATGTAAAAAAAATTGTCTTCTGAACCCTTTCCTTCGTACTCGAAAACGAATTTGAAAAAAAAATGCAAAAGATTTTTCCCCTCTCACAAGTTTGTTTAATTGAAAAAAAATAATCACTCAAATACTAGAGGTAATAATGAACAAACTCCATTTTGGCTTTTCAAAATCGCACGACGGGGAAAAAGTTACAGTAGTTATAGGTCTAATGATTTTCTTTTTCATACCTCCTCCCCGCTCACAATTGGTCCACCACCCCCCATCCTCCGGTTCCATCAATTCTTATCATTTTCACCTACTTCAAAAAAATCTCATCTCCCTAACTCTTTTTTTGCGAAAAAATTAAGAAATTACTTTATTGTATATTAGTGTTACGGCAAAGAAACGCGTAAATATTAAAAAAAAAATTCACGAAGAGGTACCGTCTGATTTGAAAAAAAACTTTGTCTAAAGAATCACTATTTCCACATCCAGATTTCCTATGCAAGTCTCTTACAACGAGAATACTATATTTGCACTCCACCCTTTCAAGCATTTTCTTCGAGGAAACCTACTAGGCATTCATACTACTCGAAGGAATCCACTGTGCATGCAATTGCTCATCCATTTGACTCGAGGAAACCCACTACGCATTCATACAACTTGAGGTAACCTACTGTACATCTATAGTATGCGAGAAAAGCCACTGCGCATTCATACTACTTGAAGTAACCTACTGCGCATCCATAGTACTCGAAAAAACCACTGCGCATCCATACTACTCGGGGTAATCTACTGCGCATCAATAGTATTCGAGGAAAGCCATTGCGCATCCATAATACTCGGGGAAACCTACTGCGCATCTATACTACTCGAGGTAACCCACTTAGTATAGAATCAATAAAATAATAGAAGATCTATAAACACCGTACAGGTTGCATGGTATTCTAATTTTAAATCGTAGAAGTTAGACACACACACGCGATGACGCGTCTCTGACGCTATCCTCCTCATGTATCCTTGAAACATTGGTGTCAATTTAGCAACCTGCTAAAATAATCTTGAAAGGCACGTACGCTGTTGTTGGTTTGTTCATAGGACTCGATTACAATGCAACCTGTAGGGTGTTTATAGATCTTAAAATTCCACACCTAGATTTTCTATCCAAGTCTCTCACAGCGAAAAAAATTTTGATACTATATTTGCACTTCACTATGTGAAAATTATTATTTATGGAACTTTAATAACATAATGTTTGAAATCGCCTACCCCAAAAAACTATAAAACTATATGCCGTATCGGTAGTGGAGGTGGGGGTGGTGGTAGAGGGGTGGCAGTGGGGGTGGATGAAATAAAAAAAAATGAGGCCTTTGGTTCTTGTATACATGCTAAATTAAAATTTTATTTCTTTCATCCCCTTTAGTTATGGGGGGTGGTAATACCAAAAATTTTTTTGAGACCTCCACTTCGTTTTTATATACCAAATACCAATTTTACGGACTCTCACTGATAGATTTACATATTTACTTCAATTTATCCCTCAAACCCCTCAACAAAGTAAGATCAAAATATAATCTAGTTCCAGATCTCGTTAAAATACAGACGTGTACCAAATTTTAAGTCATTACGAGCTTCCGCGAGATCTTCAAATTTTGATTTAACTTTTTTTCGTCGAGGAAAAACGTGTTTTTGCGAATTTTAAATGCGAATTCATCCCCCACCCTGTGTGATTAAGCTGAACTAACTTGATAACATGATGAATGAGAATCCGTGTAACCGAATTGTCAAAGAAAATTTAAAAAAGTTGGTTTCATTTCAAAATCAGATCCGCTCCGCTATAATATTCTCTAAACCGCTGCATTTTTAAACATAAAGCGTCCCTTGAAAATGTTGGCCAGTATATGCTGGCTAAATCGCAAACGGTAAGGAAGTAGGTGTGGCTAGAGAGTTATTTATATTTCGTTTTATCACTTTTATTACTAAAATGCATTGCATAAAAAATACAGAAAACATATTTTATGATGTAGAAAAATATTGTGCTTGTCGTTATGAAGTTAGATATTTGATATATTTACTGTTGTGATCTAAATTAAGTAAACACTTGTAATCCATTCCGAGTCTGAATTGTCAAGGTGTCGCCATCTATGAAACTATGAATGAACTTTTACATGTGTTTCGTTTTCCCAGCTTTTTAGGCAAATGTGTGGTTTATTTAAAACAACAAAAATCTTATTTTGTGCATGGCATACTTCTAAATGTTTATTCCTTTTTAATTTTTTTTGTGGGACAGGGAGCTTTGAAAAAAATCACAAAGTTTCCCATGTAAAAGCATAGGCATTGCACACTCTTAAGTCATTAAGTATTATAACTTTGAGAAATACTAATTTAGATGCTTTTTCATTGCCCAATCTATTCTTAATATCTGAATGAACGAGCATAAGGAGAAAACATTATTCTGTGCTAATTGTTAACATAAATGTCATATAGATAAATACACTTAACTTTTACGAGTTTTCAAAAGTTAATTCACAAGTTATTACTTATATTACTTAAAAAGTGCATAATTTTCGAATGTTCAAACACAAAATCGTTTACTTGTATGCATTTTTTCGAAAATATGATCAATGAGATCATGATATGAAATTCCGATTATCACGATCTTATCTTTATAACTATGAAAATATCTTTGATTGTTTTGAATATAAATTCTGGAACTTTTCCAATACGTTAACAAATGTATAAGGAATTCAATGGATATAGCTGAAATGTGGATAGGTGTATCTGTAATAAATACAATACAATAAAGGCACGTAAAAATTCATTCGAGCGATTCAGCGGCTATGTGTGGCGTCTGTGTATGCGTTCATAATTATATATTTTCCCTCCATACTCACTATTTATCCTCCTATTAACTAAGAAAAATGTTAAAAATGTGTAATCATAAAGAGAAAAAAGCTTTATTTTACTCGATAGAATTTTTAGAGGTTCCGTAGCATGCATTTAACCGTACGCTTATATCTTGACTAATTTAGTTTAACACCTCCTGCGATCATGTGTGTTGCATCGACAACTGATTTTTAAGGAGCCGCAAAGTTCTTCGTGTCTGTTTAAGTACCCCGATTGTCTCACAGAAACGAGATAATTCCCTAAAAATTATTAGAATTGAAGACATTTTCAGATAAAGTGCATCAACGAAGGTAGAGTCACAGCCCAGGAGACAGCGACAGAAAATTTAGGCCGATTTTATTACCTTTTTTTTTAACTTCATTCTACTATTTCTGTGCTATAAATAGTGAAATGGCTGTTTGCCAGGGTAAGCGCGAGACAAGGCTCGACAGGAACCTCTCAACTATGTAAAAAAAAATGGCGTCGTTGACTGAAAGTATTAACGATGAAAATTTTTTTTTAATCATGGACATCAAGAAATGTCCGAAAAATTCATCTGCCACTTGAACAAGTATGTCAAAAGACGAAGTAGTTTGACTTAAATTATTAACGTTGAGACTTCTTGTACATACTTTATAATATAAAATGAAAGAAAAACGTAATCTGCCAGTCTTCCGGCAGAACAAATGCAATCTGGCAGCTGTCCGGAAGGGATGAATGCATCGCGAGCAGTATACTGTACTGATTGACTTGAAACTTACATACATTTATGAGAATATAGTACTTTTAAAAATGAACAAATCGTAATTGAAAACAAATCAAAATTAGTGGATTTTTTCCCTGAATTTACTTATATTATAAATAAAACTTTGAATAGACTTTTTAATTTAGCAATGTTCTCTTTATATATTATCTATAAGTAAGTTATTAATATATTCTGTTATAATTTTAACACAATGAAGTTCTTTGATCTCATTTCAAAGAAGTAAGTTTTGTAGATCGAGAAAAAATATCGCCCTTTCAATCCTGTTTGAAAATATTGGCTGTAATCTTTAAGAATTACTTTTAAATAATGTATATCGTGTTCAATGAGATTTAGATAAGTTTATGAAGTAATGCGTGTCCAGTAATTCAAGTTGCTTTGTCTAAAAATTTATAATTGTATTATAAAACCTGATTATTTTTTGTAGAAATGACAAATAAAATAATTTAAACTAATGCATAATTACTAATCAATTCAATATCATGCTATGAAAAATATTGTTATTTAAACGAAAATATATCGTTTAAAATAACTTCATATTTTCACTATTTATTTCAGTAATTATAAAATTTTGCAGACTAATATATGAAATATTATTATGACTTGAATTATACGAACAATAATTTTTATAACAGATTAATTAGAAAGGAAATACATTTATATTATAGTACCGTACGCGAAGCGGTAAAATTGGTAAAATTTTCGGCCCGAAAACGATGAAAGGAATTTCCTTAATTTTTTTTTGCAATTTGCTTTATAAAATACGTACCTCAAAATCTATATTGTCGCAATACCTGCTTTTTATTTTTAAGGGTGAAAACCACTCCTAAAAATTGAAAAATTAATAACTTCTAATTTTACGAATAAATTAACGAACTTATGTTTTTGAGGTCGCTACATATTACTGTGAGGTCAAAACGAAAAGGGTTAAAAAGGGTTAAAATTATCCTTAAATAGTGAAAAATTAATGTCTTCTAATTTTACGAATAAAATCACGAAAATCCATATACTTATGTTTTTGAGGTCGCTGAGCATGATTATGAAGTCAAAACATAGGAAAGACGAAAATATTAAGAGTTGAAACCACCCTTAAATACTGAACAATTAATAATTCTTCTAATGTTACAAATAAATTCACGAAAATCCATATCCTTATGTTTTTTAGGTCGCTGAATATGATTATGAGGTCTAAATTTATAAAAAAAATGGTGGATTAAAAATTATCACAAAAGAGTATTGTAATATGTCTAATTTTATTAAAAATACAGTTTTTGTAAATAAATCAAATTAATACAATTAAGTAAACTAATTGAATAACATTTTGAATCTGCACTCTAAACATGCTAAAGTATAATGCAACCCGCTCTTTTGCGTATTCTTCGAAAAATAGACTGCTATTGCTCGTTTCTCTACCCACTATAGATATTTAAAATGCACGTACAAACTGAAAAGTTTCAACATTATTTCCAACTGTCATATCTCTGGAACAGTTTTTCGTAGGGAAAAAAATAAAAACCCAAACTCTAATATCATGTTTTTGTCAATTTTATAGTTTTTGAGATATTCCAATTTTAAATACATAATTTTCTTGCTTATGCACTCAAGCGCCATCTTTAAACCTTTATATCTCTGAAACAGTTAGTCGTAGGAAAATTTTAAAAAAGCAAGCTATTCGTTTTTTTTAAGCTCTATTTTTGTACTCTTACCATATTTTATAAAAAAATATTTTCTGTGCAATTCCAAAAACAAGATTTTTAAAAAAAAATTATGAAAATTTCCATTATTGAAAATGGGTACAGAATGAAAAATAATTATTTTAAAAATTATAAAAAATTTGAGCATGTTAGTAATAATATGCATTTACAACGTCTAGAAGGATTTTTAAAAAAATTGAATTAACAAGAAATTAGAGCAATAAGACTAAAAAAAAATGGCGCCAAAATTTTTAAATGCGCTACTTTTTTGTTCGTAACTTTTTTAGTTTTCATTATAAAAGGTCATAATACAATCTCAATCAAAGGAAAATTTTAATTCCTTTAATTTTTACAAGAATAAAAATTTTTCTCATAATTGTAGATGTTGAGTAAATTTAGATTTTAACGTCCTTAACGTTTCGGAACCATATTGAAAATGCTACATTTCCAAAATTAAACATCGGAGAAAAAAAAGGAGAAAACCATTCGATTTGTTTTCGTAAAACCTTTAATTTTGTACTCTTGCATTTTTTTATTAAAGTCCACATTTTTTGAGTAATTTGAAAAAGTCTAGGGATATTGATTTTAGGGGGCCAAAATTGCAATTTTCAGTTCGCAACACCTCGAAAAATATGCATTTTAGTAATAAAGTGTATAAGACCTTTCTTTCTTTCAGATTATGTGTATTTTTTGTTTTTTTATTGCGACAACCCCAAAAAAAAAAAAGGTGGGAACGGCTCCTAACCAAAAAGCAGGAAAGATGACAATATAGATTCTTATTTACATACTTTATGAAGCAGTTGAAGAAACAAAATTGGAAATTCATTACATCGTTTTCGGGCTGGGATTTAAAAGCTTCGCTTACTGTAGAAAAATAACACATTCATTACAGGAAGTGATGATAGAGTTGTTAGAAATAAATTAACGTTCACTGTGGTTCATATAATAGTTCCTGATTTTAGTTTGATTCCCCTTCAGAGCGATCATCGGCCTCTTGATCCTTCTCATTTTAATCAATTTCAGACTCATACTGATCATCTTTATCATCAGCAGCCTCATCATCACAGTAGTCACAATCATTACTCTTACTTTCATCATTGTCAGAAATATGAACCACTTCTTCATCAGAATCACATTCTCCTTGTTTGCTCTCATTTTGTGAGCCATCTACTGTTGCTATAGCATCTACTAATAAACACTAGAGTGAACATTATCCTAGTCAACCATCCTAGGATGGCAAGTAACCGCGCAGAGAGAGAAGAAATATCGTCACCGTTGGACAGAGACAAACGAGCTTCTTAAACTATGAAAGTACAGTCGGAGGAAGAAGTTTCAGCAATACGTGAAGTGCACACCTTATTCACCGATGATCCCAGTGTGTCATAGGCCAATTGGTGTTTTCGAATGGACACTTGAACAGTCATTTGTTTTTATATTTGACATATTTAATTATACTATTTATAATATTTAACTGTTTTAGTTTCAAGTAAACAATACGATATAGCAAATATACAAAACAAATGCACATTATATTAAATAGAACGAGCTTAAAATCATAAAAATTGAGATAAGCGCTCATACTATACTTCATTTTACTGCTCAACCCAATTTGGAACGGAGAAGGCAAATTAGTTTATCACTTGTAACGGTCCATTTTTTAAGACCCTTTAAATGTAGTTCACAATTGCTAGATTGTACTAATTTATATTTTGTTGCTAACATTTTTATTATTTATGAAACCTTAAAATGCCTGAAGCCGGTCCAGCAGTCGGATTTTTGGTATTCTTAACCATAATCGCTATGTAAGGATGGCGTCGTGCAATGGCGCGAGTATTACCTCATTCTTTCTTCCTTATAAGGTAGCATTTTTAAACTACGCAAACGATTGGTGTATTTCAATTGTTACGTTATGCCAAATTTTCACTCCTCACTCATCTCTATAAATATGATGTCCATTTTGGAAAAGGTACCAGTCTGACTATGTGGGGGCACTGTGGTGGATGACGCTAGGTCACCGCCGAGAATTTGGTATTTCTCATAGAATACCCAAAGTCACTGAAGAATAGCCAAGTGAAATATAAGGGCAACCTAAATGAAAGCAAAGTAATGCTTAAAGTTTTAATAGCGCATAGTCAAAATAAAATTTAGTGTTTTCTAGCTGCCTATAAAGATGGTTTAATAAGTTGTAATTAGCTATAACGTGCTGTGTTAGTTTTACTGGATATCAAAATGTAAGTACATTTTAACTTTCCCTACATCGGCCTCTTCAATCTGCAACGTAAATTTCCTGAGAGCTGTCTACAATAGTGCAACTTAAATTTGAGTGTTGTACTTCGCTTTACCGTAACTTTGGGTAGAGAGCAAAGTTGTCGTGTGAACAATCAAAATTAGATGATTGTTATAATTTAAATTGTTGGAATTTTTGTTTCCTGTACATTTAATCTGATCAGTCAGACCATGTTTTTTTCATATTATTGTAGTTGCTGTATAATTTACTGCTTGTTATATGTTTAACTTGATCATAATGTAATAACCAATTTACTTAAATATCGGTAAGTTAATTACGATTGTGGTTGGCCGATTAATTTGTTTTATTGGGTAAATATTTGTTTGAAATTTTATAATTGTTTTTCTCCTATTTGTTTGACATGAGAATTGAAACGGTATATGTTTATTTCCCTGCACCTGGAGAATATTTTGTGCCGTACAAATTTAACCATTTTTAATTCAATATTATAAGTTATATTATTATTTGAAGTTTCATTTATAATCTTCATAAGCAATATTTATTTTGCACTATCATCTATTTCACCTTTCTAAGCTAGCTAGGTAATAGTAGTAGTATGTTAGTTTTCTTGTCTTTGGAATTATTTGACTCATTAAGTAGTCTTTAATTAATGTAATTTTAATTAATTAGTATTTTTTTATTAAATCTTGACTTAAGAAAAAGTGCATGTCACACACTACGGGAGAAAATGTCCGTAAAATATCTTTTTGTGCAGCCGTACGTGAAGTGAGTATTTCACGTTCTCAAAACAGTCCGTGAAATTCAATTTCACGGCCGTTACCCTTAGTAACGGCCGAAAAACTAAAAGTCACTTTCATAATAATTGACGTTTAAGTCACTTCAAAATTGATATTTTTAAAATATGACAAAGAAAAATTGTTATATCTTATTAAACAGAAATAGTACATAATTATTTCCAAATTCACAACAAATACATAAATTATTTCATTTTTACGATTATTCGAGAACTGTCAAGTATACATTCAAAATACCGTTTCCATAGAAACGCTCTGACGTTAAGGCCACCGCGTTTATTTATCAAAATATAGCATAAACGGTGGTGTCATTTTTACCATCGATACTAACTATAATTTACGGTTGCACAAAAAATAGTGTTTATACCATGGCCACGAAATTTTTTAGCGTCCTCGAGATTATCTTGCCTCGGCCGCAAGCGGCCTCGGCGATAATTTTTCTCTCGGTACGTAAAAAGGAATTTCGCGGCCTTGGTATAAAAATAACTATTTCGTAAAATAAATAAGAATGATCAGTGAAGTTATGATAAACAAAATACTTACCAAACATGCTGTCTTCGTGGTTAAATATGAGTTTTCCAAATCACTTTTCTTGTTCAAGACGAATCTCGCGATATTTAATGACCCCCTTCGCAGGTTATCTCAAATTTACTACACCCGTCTAAGAATAAAATAAATGTTGACCATCAGTTCGTTAAAACGGCTCTATTTCCAATTTAAATAATAGGTGTTACACTTGGGGACAAGCTAAATGGCCTTGGAGGACAAATTACCGTCTTTAGACGTAATGACGGTGGAATATATTTCATTAACTTTTTTATTTATCGTGGAACATTAGTGAGAATGGAAAGAGAAAAGAAATTGGGTCAATAATTTACAAAACTGGGATTCCACAAAATTATAGATATAAGTATAAAAAAAATTGAAGGGTCTAATTTTCTTTTAGTTGTTCGTTTTTGAAGCACTTTTAAAAGATGACAAAAGTATTTGACTGGATACATTTTTTCGATACAAAAAATGCATTTTACAAAAATGTACGAAATGTAACTTTAAAATCATACAAAAAATTGATTTTTGTCACCTTTGTAAAGCTCGTTCAAAATGCTACAATTTAATAGAAAAATTCTTAGCGTGACGAAATGGCAGTTTTTATGTTTTAAAAACTTTTCGAAAATCTCGTTTTTTAGGGAAAATAATAAATATTTTTATTTGTAATTTTCCATAACAGGTTACATTTAGAAGATCTGTAACTTCTAGTCTAGATGCCCTCGTACATAAATGCAATTTATACATATCCTCGGATAACTTCTTGTACGGCATAATTGCGCCTAGTCTATCATTTTTTTCTTTTGCGAAAATTTTCGTAAACGCGGCATTCCTCCTCGGCATGAAAAAGACAATTTCCATGCGTCGGAATGGAAAATCAGCAAATATATTTTGTCGGACAATTTGAGAATTGGATTCTACATATACAGTGTGTCCCAGGATAGATGTAACAAGAGGTGTAATGGACCAAAAATTTTGGAATTTTGGAATGGTATTTGGGGATTGAGTCCTGCTTGTTGTAAAACTAAAGTATACCAAAAATGACTTGATTTGGTGTTCTACAAGTGTTTTATAAGCAAAGTTGTAAAAATCACCACTAATAAAGTACCTTCATTTTTCAAAATATGAAAAAATTCCACTAAGAAAAGTTTTTTTTTTTTTGCATTAGGACATAGTCCATGCAGCCAGATACACTGTCTTCTAGCAGAAAATAGCTAAACCTAATTCTAACGTGAATATTATAATAAGAAGAACACAATTAGAATGCAATTTTATACATCTATACTAAATTTCAGGAATATAAAATTATTTTTTTGAAACTTCCCATTTTTTCAATAAATTAGTATTTTATTTTGAATCATTCAATTAAAACTGCATAGAAATTATTTTTTTAATATTTTAAGTTATGTAGAAGCTAAAAGTAGGCTATGAGAAAAGCAGTGGATATACATTTATCATTTATTATTGACATATCTATCAAACGTAGTCAATATTATCCTTAATTTCTGTTTCAAATTAACGAACCAAGCATAAAATATTAAGTGAAAATGGTACTCACAGTGCGTGAAAAAATTTATATTGTGCAATGCTACGGAATTGGCGGTGAAAACTCGCTAAGAGAAGTGGCAAGCCAATTTAATTTGAAATTTCCAAACACTGCCTTGTCGCGTACTCAGGCTATGAGAAAAATTTAAAAATTTCTGGCAACTGGTAGTGTTCTTAACATGAAAAGAAAAATGAAAGCATATGATGAAGACAATGTGGGGCTATTATAGCTCATGTTATAGGAAATCCTAGGATGCCACTAAGAGAGAGATCAGCTCTTATTAATATTAGCAAGTCTGAACTCCAAAGAATTTACAAGGCAAAGAAAATTAGGACATATAAAGCAAATTATAAACATACGCTTGAAGAGGGAGATGACAGCCGTAGGTTGGATTTTTGTTTGACCATTGGAGAAAAAATCATGGAAGAGAAATTTTTTCATCATTTCATAATTTTCTCAGATGAATCCACATTCACAACCAATGGTGTTGTTTCATCTCAGAATTGTCGGTTTTGGGCTTCTGAAAATCCAAATTTTAGAATTCATTGTAGAAGACAAATATTATAAAAAAGTGAATGTGTGGTGTGCCGTTTCTTATCACGTTGGAGTTATTGGACCTTATTTCATTGAGGGAAGGTTAAACCAGCACACTTATTTACAGCTTCTTGAAAGATTTTCTGAAGAACATTTAAATATTTTAAGACATATGCCTTTAGTTCATTTTCAACATGATGGTTGCCCTGGCCACTTCACAGAAATGGTTAATCGGTGGTTGAATTTAAATTTTGGAGAAAATTGGATTGCCAGGAATGGACCGATCAAGTGGCCGGCGAGATCCCCAGACCTATCAATATTGGATTTCTTTTTATGGGGTCGCCTCAAGCAGTTGGTTTACGCTGAACCATTTCCTAACGATGTAGCAGTATTGAAGCAGAGAATTACAAATGCCGTAAACTCCATACCGTTAGATAATATTCGAAACAGTTTTAAGGACTTCAGACGCAGGATCGAAATGTGTGCGGATGTGGGTGGTAGCTACGTCGAATAATAAAAAAATTGTAAACATTGTTTTGTATTGGTCAATAATTAATTTGTTTGTGAATCTGTTTTGTTTTTGACATTTATTACTTGTTATAATTTTTAAACCTCATTAATCTTCTGTTAGTAATTGTTTCTTGTTTTACAATTAGTTCGATTAACATTATACCTTCTTACATCTCGTATATTCAATTTTTTATTTACCAATAGCCTACTTTTTGATTAACATTTGCTCCTACACAACTTTAAATATGAATTCAACTCTTAATTCGCAAAAAATGGGAAGTTTCAAAAAAATAGTTTTGTATTCCTGAAATTTGATACAGAGGTATAAAATTGCATTCTAAATAACTTTTCTTAGTGGTAATTTTTACAACTTTGCTTATAATAAATCAAGTCATTTTTGGTATACTTTAGTTTTACAACAAGCAGGACCCAATCCCCAAATACCATTCCAAAATTCCAAAATTTTTGGTCCATTACCTCTCTTGTTACATCTATCCTGGGACACACTGTATATTCTATATATTTCTACAAACTGTCCGCCAAAAATTTTGGAACGTCAAGGGTGTCTACCACCCTAAACATAACAACATAACTTTAAAACATTTATTGATAACCAGCTGATTTTTTCAAGATTGCTTAATAAAAAATATGTAGAATCCAATTTTCGAATTGTCGGACAAAATATATTTGCCGATTTTCCAGTCCGACGCGCGACGTGTGGAAATCGTCTTTTTCATGCCGAGGAGGAACGCCGCGTGTACGAAAATTCTCGCAAAGGAAAAAAGTGATAGGCTAGGCGCAATTATGCCGTACAAGAAGTTATACGAGGATATGTATAAATTGCATTTATGTACGCGGACACCTAGACTATTCACCAAGTTTCATTAAAAAAGATTAATTATTTTTTTGGTAATTTCGGTTTATGTAAAATTATAAATTTTCGTAGTTTTTATTTCTTTTGAAAAAAAAAAACAAAATGGCTGATATGATTTATACCTATGTAGTGTTGTTTATCATTTGTTTGCAAACATTTTTATTTTCAGATTTGGCCTGATCCGATGAAAAGAACCTGAGATATTAAAAAAGAACGAGACAAAAACATGATTTTCAAAATTAAAACCCAATTACAAAAAACGCTCACCTCCAAAAGTAGACAAAACTTCACTGCACCTTTCTAATAATATACAGATTGCATTTGAAAAAATGATGGTACATTTAACGTCGTTGCGTGTAAAATTACACCCAATTGTAATGTAACTTAAGTTTACCCGCAAAGAGAGTGTAAAATTTCTATTTACAGTATATTTTGGGTGATCCTCTCTGGTAAATGGAATTTTACGCTCTCTTTGCAAGTAAAGTTACATAAAAATTTTACACACATCGACGGTAAATTTACCTTCATTTTTTACAGTGTACATAAATAACCCAAGAAACTTGAAAAAATGAGGGTACATTTAACGTCGTTGCGTGTAAAATTACATCCAATTGTAATGTAACTTAACTTTACCAGCAAAGAGAGTGTAAAATTTCTATTTACAGTATATTTTGGGTAATCCTCTCCGGTAAATGGAATTTTACGCTCTCTTTGCAGTTACATAAAAATTTTGCATGCAACGACGGTAAATTTACCTTCATTTTTTACAGTGTACCTACATAAATAACCCAAGAAGCATTATTTTTTTATAGTTTAATGTACTGCTGATATTAAATTTTTCAACACATATACGGATTTCTTTTCTATTAGTTCTGATTGCATAAAGAAAAAGATCCATAGCGGATTATTTTACCTCCTCGACATTTGTCATTTTACCATCGACGACAGCATATTGGAAAGACCAAGGGGCAGGAAATTTAATTCAGGGATACATTCACAAATTGAATTCGATATTCCAACCTTTTCTGACACGTATAAATCCGAGTGATCGCCACAAAAATGCCGACACTGAAGTTACTAAATTAAATTTCAAGATAAATCTCACTATTAGAATTAAACCCTTTAGCAATTAAAATTTGGTATTGATTGGCTTCGCATTTGGAAGGGTATTTTGCATACTTCGGTTTTATTCCAGTTGGTTCAAACGGAATTTTTATTGTACAATGGACGGCATAAAATAGTGAAAAATGTTCCAAATCTAGTAGGTAACGTCTAGAAATTAATACTCACCCCGTCGCTTTATACATGAACTTCTAAAAAAATCCAACGGAAGCGGGATTCTCTTTATTTTGGCACCATAAATAATTTATCAAAAGTCCATAAAGCCAACTGGACGGCTACAAAAGTTACAGAAGGTCAAAAGTCACGAAAAGTGTGTGTGTGCGCGCGTGTATATGACTGTATGCGTGTATACCGTTTCTTGTAAATACTATAACTTCTGTTAGACTTAAATTATTTAATTACAATTTGGAACAGATGTAAAACAGCATATTACAAAAATCCCTACTGATATTTGGCCATATCTGTAATACATGGTGATAACCAGAGGCCTACAAATTTCACTTCATAATAATCTTATTAAAAATACCATGTTCCATATTTTAGGATAACATTGATATATCATGTAATTTAAATAAAGTTGGTTTGCCTAACATACACCCGGTATATTGCGGTTTATAAATCTTATACATCTTCTCATTTTTGTATGCTTAGTAATATTTTGCTCTGAAATTATAATAAAACCTATTTTATGTATGAGAGTTTATGTATTACAGATATGGCCCAATTTCAATAGGGATTATTGTAATATGTTGTTTTACATATGTTCCAAAATTGTAATTAAATATTTTAAGTCTAACAGAAGTTATCGTATTTACAAGAAATGGTATACACGCACACATACATATGCACGCACACACACACTTACAGACGCAAAGACATTTTTTATTCGATATTTAAGTTCAGTCTGCTGTGAAATAGATATCTGTACAAGAAATTTTTTTCTACGATGGTTATTAAAATTTATTTTCAATTTCTAATAAATTTATAATAAAGTTAGAATACAGTCAAAAGATATACAATTCATTACTGAACCATATCAGAAAATTAATAGAAACATTATTGTAAAAAATTTAGTCAGCTTTAATTTTGCATATAGCCACTTTTTGATTATAGCTAACCGTTTTCGAGATATGAACGAAAAACCAAAATCCGGGTCTTTCTTCGTGCCCCCTGTATCCCCCCACCTCCTCGTTCGAGGACTTTTGTTATGTTTACTTCCTAAATAGTCCAAACACAGCTCTCAAGTCAAAAATTGTGCACTCGGCATTACCCTCTAGACCCCCTTATTGAACGTTCATTGACAGGACTGTTATTAATGATTAAGTTTTTAACATCAGAATCGGTTCTGGTTCTTTTCTGTGCTAGTTTTAAGATACATACATAGGCAATAATTATGTTTTGTAATATATGTTAAGTTTTGACATGAATAAATCAATTTTCTGACTTTATATAAAAAAATTTGTTCGCCTCAAAATCTGAAAAAAAAATGTTTGCTTCATGGACGGGAGTGCTATTAGAAATAACAAAAAAAATTTCATCGCCTCATGCGGAAAGAATACAAATAAAAAACCGAAAATAAAAAATTGTCGCCCTGAAAATGTAACGAATACTTTTCTCGGTGGGGGCAATTGCCCCTGGTGCCGCCCCCCCCCCCTTGGATCCGCCCTTGACGTATAGAGTCGCCACTATTCTATACACTTTGCTCCGAAGTTTATCAGCCCAATATCTCGAAAACTATTGGTTCCGCATATATTTTGTATAGAACTTTTTTATGTAGATTTATCTCACGAACAAATTTTATGATAACTAAAATTAACGTAAACCGATAATTTACGAAATATTTGAGAAAAACTGATTTTCGTGACTTTTGACCTTATGTAACTTTTGTAGCCGTCCAGTTGGCTTTATGGACTTTTGAGAAATTATTTGTAATACCAAAATAAAGAGAATCCCGCTGGAAAAATCGGCTGGATTTTTTTAGAGGTTTAGTCTTTTTTTTTTTTGTATAAAGTGACTGGGTTATTGTTTTATATACGTTTATAAAAAACTACATCCTTTTAAGGCAGGGATATATAAATCACAAAAAGGTATTCTATAATATTCAAAATATTTTATATAAAAAAAATCTTCTCTGGATTGCAACATATTTGCAATCTCCGAAACTTCTAGTGATGTATTTGGAATATATTGGTATTTACTCCCTTTCTACATTTTAGAATTAACTTTATTATTTTAGTTTCGAAAAAAACAATATAATACCCACCCGTAAAGTTCTCGGTAAAATGTATATGTTTAATAAATTTTAAGACGTCAAAATTACATTTAATTTGTTCTCAATAAAAATGTCATAGTCTTAGCAAAAACAACATATAAAACTCGTGTAGAGAATCTTTGCAATGCTGGCATAATTGCAACCCTCGACTACGTCTTGGACTGCAATTTCCACTCTCATATTACAAAGCGACCCTTTCAGCACTAGTTTTAGAATACACTGTACTAAAACATTCTCCAAACTAAAGCTGAAGCGCACATTTAATAATTAAAAATGTAAAATAAACCGTATTCTGGGAATTTATGTCATATAAACAATAAAACAAGCCCTCTGGCATAGTGTTGAATTATATTTGTATATATCGCCATCCGAAACGAATAAAAACTTTACAGAGACGAATTTCGAACTGGATTTAAAAAGAGCTTTAAATCGTACGAGGTCCTAAAAAAAATAAGATTGCAAATAACAAAATCAGAGCAATTGAAATTATATACCGCATAACGATCAAGAATGATTAGGAAATTATTTTGTAATCTAAGATGGCATTGGACAATAAGACTGTCGAATGTTAATCATTCTTTTTAGCTTGACAATAGAACTCCTATTTTTTCTTTACCGCATCCTTTAACAAAGCCTGCGCTTGCTCAGTAAATATCCATTTGCCCAGAAGATGCTGAAGTCTGATTGAAGAGTATACAGTATTATTTTATTGGAGCATGATATTAAAATGCCAAGAATCTGTAGTAGTGGAAGCAAGGAGGGATTTTCTCGAAAAAAAGCAAAATCGTGCTAAAGTTGTTATGAAACATATAGCGTGAGAGATATGACAACCCAGCAACAGCAAAACCGGCCTGTCGGCACTCGACTACTGTTATTTAATTTTTGTCAACTGGCACACGCGATGTTGCAATTCTTACTTCCTATGTCTAACTTGCCATTACACGTACGGTATATTAATATAGTGTTACTAAACATTAGCAATTATCAAATCTGTTTTCATAATTTCTAACTGGAAAGTATTTAAATCACCGACTAATATCCGGGAGAAGAGGCAAATCTCAGAAAACACTCATATTGGAATATACGTCATATGTCACTAGTTATATCGCTGCGCGTGCATGCGTGCAATGGTTGAGTTCATCACGCGGTAACGCTAACTAAGAGATCACTTATCATTTACGTCATTGATCAGTTGTGTGCTGAACGGTGTATTCTGTCACTATGATATATGATAGACAGAGAGCAGCTGTAATCTGAATTAGCATGCAAAGTATTAGTTGGGATTATTACTACCGCAACAATTTTATCCAGTTTAAATAAAGAATAGTTTAATGTAGCCCCAGTGTCGAAAGCTGGATTTATTTGGTCACTAAAATCAAAAGAAAATATTTCATAATCCTCACATTCCTAAATAATTTCCAATTTTTCTTGGTTCATTTTTGTGACCTTCCGATTAACCGGCAAACAAAAAATGTTCTTAGGTTTTTATATTAATGGATAAGACAAATGTTGTGTTTTATCTAATTTTTTCAAATTCAAATAACTGATCAATGATCACGGATCATGAATGGAATTAATTCAAAATGTACGCTAGCGCTGTGCGTAACCTGACACATCACGTCACACGTTGTTTGCGCGCCTAACGGATTTATTCAAATTTTAATGTTGAATACCTTCTGTAAAAGAAAAAATAAGAAAAAATCCTTTACACACTATGTTTTGTATTAAGTAAAGATTCTAAAAATGCCAAAATTATATTTTGTGCAAGAGGACGTAGTTATGCAAAATGGAACCAATCCACAATTTGCATTTATTGAGAAAAAGCGGTTTAAAGTCATGCAATACCTATAACGGGAATTTTTAAATTTATAATTTTTATCTGTTTCCATACTAGGCCGTTGGAATTAATAAAAAAAAAGGTAATTTTCAAGAAGTTTTATCTCCAAAAGATTTTATTGCATAGAATGCATCTTTTAGGTATAAAAACTTGAAAAATCATAGTCCGTATGCACAGAATGACGGGGAAAGCATAATGCAAAAATGCATAATTATGCAAAAAAGTGCAGTTTTTGCTGTTTTTGTGCTTTTTTCAAGGGTTTTTCAAAGATATTCATTTAAGATTCAAAAAAATTTGAGAGAAATGGTTTGTTTTAGTATTATACAAGCTTTAAGTAACATATTGAGTCATTTAAGACCCTTTATTGGCCGATTGTAGCCATTAAACGCATCCTAAAGTGCATAATTTGCATCCGTTTAAAAAAAAATTTAATAATTGCTCTAAAATTAATAAAATATCGTCCAAATTTTATACTCGGGGGTTTTCGAGGTCACTAATTACGAATTTGAAGAGAAAGTCGGAAAATTCAAAATGGCTGACTGATAATGGCGCGAAATTCAATTTTAAAAGTACATTTTTTTCCTTTTTTTTTCACATAAAATTTATACAAAGCAAATAAAAAAATGAATTTACTTTTTTTTTTGCATTTCCCCCTCCCCCCCCCTCCTATATCTTACTTTTTAACGCGTTGGCGTTGAATATGAAAATTGATAAAAAGAAAAGTGCATAAAAAATTATTATTAGTATTATTTATTATTATCATATTATTATTTTTTATGCACTTTTCTTTTTATCAATTTTCATATTCAATGCCAACGCGTTAAAAAATAAGATATAGGAGGGGGGGAGGGGAAAATGCAAAAAAAAACAAAAATTGAAAATGGTGCTAAGGCTTTCGCGGCGCTGGTGATCTGGCTGCTGGTTTCCGGGTCTTCTTCCGCGTAGACTTGGTTGAGTGCTTGACGTTTCGACCATCTTGTCGTGGTCTTCTTCTGAAGCGAAGAAGAAGACCACGACAAGATGGTCGAAACGTCAAGCACTCAACCAAGTCTACGCGGAAGAAGACCCGGAAACCAGCAGCCAAAAATTGAAAATGTAGTAAATTCATTTTTTTATTTGCTTTGTATACATATTATGTGAAAGAAAAAGGGAAAAAATGTACTTTTAAAATTGAATTTCGCGCCATTATCAGTAAGCCATTTTGAATTTTCCGATTTTCTCTTTAAATTCGTAATTAGTGACCTCGAAAACCCCCGAGTATAAAATTTGGACGATATTTTATTAATTTTAGAGCAATTATTAAAATTTTTTTTAAACGGATGCATATTATGCACTTTAGGAGGTGTTTAATGGCTACAATCGGCCCATAAAGGGTCTTAAATGGCCCAATATGTTACTTAAGGCTTGTATAATACTAAAACAAACCATTTTCCTCAAACTTTTATGAATCTTAAATGAATATCTTTGAAAAACCCTTGAAAAATGCACAAAAACAGCAAAAAATGCACTTCTTTGCATAATTATGCATTTTTAGGTACTTTCCCCGTCATTCTGTGCGTACGGACTATGATTTTTCAAGTTTTTATACCTAAAAGATGCATTCTATGTAATAAAATCTTTTGGAGATAAAACTTCTTGAAAATCACCTTTTTTTTTATTAATTCCAACGCCCTATACGATAAATATGCAGATTATGCAATATGCAATATGCATTGCAGATTTTAATTCTTTATATTTTTGGCATTTTTTTTATTTTATGACCTTTTTTTGAGTAAAACATGGCTTGGTTCCTTTTTGCGTTTTAGTATTTTCGTTAAAGTAAAATCATAAAATGTTGCACTAGTCATATTATTTAGTACAAAAAAAAACAATAATGCTTATTTCTTCCATATCCAGTGGAAGTATAGTAATGACAAAAATTTTTTTTAAATTTTTTATTCAAATAGGTTTAGAATATCATGAAATGTCGTGATTTTAAGTTTGAGCAGAATGTTTGTCTACAGACAGCTTTTTTTGTGCACATGATTACTCTGGAACCATTTACGATATTGACTTGAAATTTGGTGCACATATGTATTTTAACGAGATCTGGAACTAGATTATATTTTGATCTTATTCCGTTGAAGGGTTTTGAAGGGTTGAAGGGTAAATAAGTGTAAATGAAGGTAAATCAAGCAGGTAAGAGTTCATAAAATTGGTATATAATATAGTATGTACAAGAGAAGCTAATGTCTCAAAAAAATTTTTGGCTTTAGCCACCCCCATTACTACCTCCACCCCCCATTATAAAAGAGGGTGAAAAGAAAATTGTGTTTTAGTGTGTGTACAAGAACCAAAGACCTCAAAATATCTTTTTACTTCATCCATCCCTACTACCCCCATCACTACTCCCACCCCACTACTGATGTGGAATATCGTTTTATGGGTTTTTTTTAACTATTTAATGTCGGCCTATTTCCGCTACCAGGGCCTATCACGCCAGGAGACGAGCTACCCCCAACCTGGAAATTTTGCCGAACCTCTTCCCTTAAGACTTTTACTTGCCTAACATTTAATAGACAAGGGACCGCCTGCTTTACATCCCCTCCGAAGGATGGTATATCCACTACGTAATCCTCGTCTGAAATTACGTAACTTCCGCGTATACACTGTTATACAAGCCTCTATAAGGTGGAACGAGAACGCTGTATTTCCCAATATGGGACCCCATCCAAGTACTAACCGCGCTCGACGTTGCTTCGATGGTATATCCACTACGTAATCCTCGTCTGAAATTACGTAACTTCCGCGTATACACTGATATACAAGCCGCTAGAAGGTGGGACGAGAACACTGTTTTTCCTAAGATGGGACCCAGCCCATCCAAGTACTAACCGCGCTCGACGTTGCTTCAACGGAATATCGACTGATATTCACATTGAAGTCGCCTCTACGCTCGCCCCTTATGGGTTTTTGGGGTAGACGATTTCAAATATATTATTAAAGATCCATAAACAATTATTTCCACATAAAAAATTTTCTCGTTGTGAGACTTGGGTACAAAATCTGGATGTGGAAGTAGTGATTCCTTGGGCAACACTTTTTTTTATTCAAATACTAACATTGAATGCTAAACTATATAAGTTATTACGAAATATTAGAAGCTACTGCTCTTCAATCGGAAAATCGAGCTCTCCTCCGAAACCCTCTAGGTCATTCTCTACTCATCACTGGCATAAAGTTTTGTGTAGAAAGGAATACAATCCTTTGGGAATAAATGCCATATGGATTTAAGGTCATTCAGTTTCTCCAATGCTATTGGTTTGCCCTGGCGCCATAGTGGATTTTGATCAGATTTGGAGCAACCATAAGCAGAATGATCCCTTGAGGCTTTGGGTGGACAACGACCCCTCGTAGCTTTGGCAACACGACAACTGTTCGTAGCTTTGGGAATAATTTTAGCAATGTTAAGTTCCAACTTTGTATCAGTTTTGAAATCTGCCTTTATAAATAAAGAAAAAGGCTTTTCTTTTTTCAGTACGATTTCCCTAGTTTTAAGTCAACTTACGTCTTCTCCTCTGACACCCTTCTTTCTATTCGGGATATTGTTTTCTACTGTTACCACTGTTAGGGTATTAAAATTCACAGAAAAGGACCAACCCACTGTAATGGTCGAAGAATAAATTGCAAAAAGGAACCAAGACGCCTGGATCTTTTTTGTATAACTACTTTTCTCTTTCTATCGTTTCGGTTTGGTTCTTTGCATTATTATAATAGAAACTGTATCTCCAGCCAGCTGGATCCTTTTTGCAGAATTTAAGTTTGGTATTTTGCAATAAACCTGTTTTCAGAAAATTGTGGGTTGCTTCCATTTTGCATAACTGCGTCCTATTGTAAAGGCGGATGTGCGAAACGATGCAGATGTATGAAATTAAGTTTACGATATAGCGTATTTTGTAAGACTTGCCAAGGTAAATTTTATGAAAATTGTGCGCCAGAGGATAAAGATGATGAACCAAGCATAGAAACAAAGGAATCCAATGATAATAGTTATGACAATGCTGTAAACCTGAAGTGTATATTTTCGATCATGAATCGGAAACGGACGATGCGTGCAATGAAGAAGGAGGCAATAGCATTGAATTTGATGTTCATTTCGAGGAATATGAACCATGTAATTCTCTTTGTAAGCGCCATAGGTTATATTAATGTCTTGTAAAAAATATTATATTGTACTCAAAATCGTGTCCCGTATATATAATTTATTAAAACATAAATTTTTATCAATAGTATTCTCTTCCTCATATCCCGTTTTAAGGAACATGAATTTCAAATTCTTCGAGGTTCATTTTTGGTTCATTTTTGATGAGGATGTAAAATGAACAAATGGTGACTTTGAAACCACTCCCTCTCAATATACGAATTATAAAATAAAAAAAATAAATTTTCCACCCCGTGAGGATGTCGCAATCCACTCTTACCATTGTCCTTGATCAGTATCCTTGAAAACGGGGGTAAAGTCTTTAACAAGAAAAAAATAGGAAACAATTTTACACTCCCTGACAGGGTAGATTCCACCTCCGAGAGCGGTTGCGGTCTACTACCTGATATCACCTTTCATCATCATCTCCATCAAAAAACAAAGAATCTCTGCAAAAATAGTCGATGCCAAGCTATCATATGAGAAATAAGCAAAAAGGGCTTTTCAGGGGGTACGCATGACTAAAAACTTTTTTTACTCTGTTATTCGTGTTTTTCCTTTTTATGTAGTAGTACGAAGATTGAGGTTCTCTAGTCATTAAGCCACGTGTACAAACATGATAATAAATTACATTTTGATCTATCGTTAAATGTTGACAGTCCTTACAAATTTACACGTGATTTAGAGCCCCTTACGCTATCCTGCAGACCCTAAAATGCTCAGAAATGGCTAGTGCAGAAGTGGGATTCCGAACCTGAGTTTTTATATGCATTGGCTCCAAAATGGTAGACTATAAGAGAGATATTGTAATATAAAGAGCGCTGTCAGTTTGTAAGAGAATAATATATCTTTTCACAGAGAGCAAAGTAATTTATATTTCAAGGGAAGGGAATTTAATGTGATTTCACGGTTTAAGTAATTATTATTCAAATTATGCTTTGAAATGAGATTTTTATGTAAAGCTGCGTTCGAAATTTAGTCAGTGTGTTACCACCCTCAGTAATTAAGATAAGGATAAAAATTTTAAAAATATTGAGGGGAGAATACTAAGAGAGGCAGGAGAATGTATATTTATAAGAATTTTCCAGTGGCTTGAAACTAATTAAATCGTTGCATAAACTCCATTAGTATAATCAAAGGTTTGTGATGCGAATACTAAACAAGGGTAATTTCAGCATTGAGCAGGCCCAAAGAGCTACCCGATAATTTCAAAAAATAAAATTTATATTTAACCTATACCTCAAATTTTATGAATATCATATCCACCAACAATTTAAAAATGTTTCCATATAAGGTTTATCAACTCTACCATCAGCTACAAAAGCAACGGTAGTGAGGACGATTTTTCACCAATGAAGAAAGCAAAGCCTACAATTTTGTTCAATGCAGGGAAATCCACACAGAATGGAATTAAAAGTTTTATTATACTATTCGAATGGTCAGGCTTCATAACAGCTCAGGAATGTTAGTTTTTGATCCGAAATTAATTATTGTAAAGCTGAAAATTTGCAGGATTGTAGTTTTGGTCCAGGACAACACGTAAAAAAAGTCCCCTACTCTCCCCCGTCGGGTGGCTGTTTTTGCAGAGCAACAAGGGCCTAAATCACAGAAATTGCAGAACTGGCTATAGTAGAGTGCATTAATACGCTTATTGTGACTTCCGTGGGGGTTTCGTTGTTACAAGCTGAATTTGATATAAAATTAATGATGATATACTGATGTTTCAAAATCTCAAAGCCGTCAAAAAATGTCCTACTCAAAAGGTTATTATAATCGAAAATGAGTTATTTCTTAGTGAATTAGGTGTTTTGATATTTCTACTTTTGAGTAATAGCAAATCCTTTTAACCATGAATAGAACTAGTCAAACTGCGAAAATATTGATTGTACCTGTTCAAAATTATTACATTATCATTGTTTTTAACAACAATAATAAATTATTTTAAATAAATTCATTACGCACATGTGCATTTTTCTCTTTGTACGCCGCTGACGGCTTTATATAAACAAATAACATATACAAATAATATACCAATCGATAGAAAAAATAATGGTCTTTATTTTTTATATCTTGTAGAACTTTGATTTATTGCGCCATTTTAGAGGTATAGCTAAACATGTGTCGTTGTTGGAAGGCTCCTCGCCCTTTTTTTTGCTGTGGGGCCTTAAAAAAAAGAAAACAGCAAAAAGCAAATGGAGGGTCTTATGCAAAATTTGTTACTCTAGCTCCTACCGTTTTTTGAGAATATATATATATATATATATATATATATATATATATATATATATATATATATATATATATATATATATATATATATATATATATATTGTTGTTTCTTAGGTTTTCGCGGGTGCTAAATGAAAGGTTGTTGTGCTTCCGGGTGTTTTCCCGCGTAGTTGACAGGCTCCTGCTGGGGCCACGGTTGTCTAAACGACGTTTCGGCAGAATCCCATCTGCCATCTTCAGGTTCTCGCTGAAAGCTGCCTACTGCTGCTCCTCGTTGCTCGAACTGACAGACCAATAGACGTATAAGTGTAAGACGGGAAGAACATAGGAATGCAGTGCAAAAAGAGGAGAAAACATCGTCCCTAGCACAACACGTAAAAGTCACAGGCCACGAAATAGACTTCGACAATACCAGAACAGTAGCCAATATCGAGCATTGTACATCAAGAATTACCAGAGAGGCCATAGAGATCGAAAAGAGACCCCAAAACCTTAACAAACGAGATGATACGCTGAGATTACCTACTGCGTGGAAGCCCGCACTTTCAGGCAGATACATAACGGAAAACATACGGCGACCCACGGAAAATGAACCAATCTCGAGAAGGCACGTTCGAGCAGTGACAAACCACGAAGAGACACCACAGCCTGCCACAAGAGGACCTATCACGAGGAGCCGAAGTCAAGCGCTGGCCAATCAAAGAGAAACACGACAACCTCTGGTGACGATTAGACAAGAGGATGCACGACGAGCAACGAGAAGTCACGTGAAAAGTGACGTTTCAACGAGGCCACTTGTCGGGTTAGCTCAGGCGCCCGCTACGCCTCCCACATACAGTAGAGGGCTAATAACACGTAGCCAGTCGCGCAATCAAACAGAAACACGACCACCTACGAAGACGATTAGACACGAGGATCCACGACCACCAACGGGAAGTCACGTGAGACGTGACGTCACAGCGAGGCCACTTGCCGGATTATCTCAGGCGCCCGCTACGCCTCCCACACATAGTAGAGGGCCAACAACGCGTAGCCAGTTACGCATGCGCGCTCTAGGCCCCAGCATATATAAGGAACCGCACAGCGCGGAGAACGTCAGTTCAGTTCGAGCAACGAGGAGCAGCAGTAGGCAGCTTTCAGCGAGAACCTGAAGATGGCAGATGGGATTCTGCCGAAACGTCGTTTAGACAACCGTGGCCCCAGCAGGAGCCTGTCAACTACGCGGGAAAACACCCGGAAGCACAACAACCTTTCATATATATATGTGTATATATATATATATATATATATATATATATATATATATATATATATATATATATATATGTATATATATATATAGGCAGATACAGGCCAGGGCTGGCTCCAGGTATTTTGCCGCCCCGGGCACAGTTTCATTTTGCCGCCCCTCCTCTTAAATAAATAACATTAGGGTCAGGCGGGGTAAAAATTAGATAAAATGACATCTTTCAATGTTTAGGTTGTTTAGAATCGAGTCACATTTAATGAAAGATTGACAGGAAAAATTATATTTCTATGTATTTTTTACTAAAAAGTACCGTTAAATGATAAACAAAAATAAACAGTGTCTCATTTTTACCCTCCAAGTGGGGTAAAAAAAAAGACAGTGGAGGGCAAATGAAAGACATGTAAATTATTCACATTCTTATTGACGTCGTACAAATGGAAATGTAAAAAAATCGTTGCCCAAGGAATCACTACTTCCACATCCAGATTCTCTATCCAAGTCACTCACAACGAAAAAACTTTGTATGTGGAAATAGTTGTTTAACGCATAAAACGATAACCCACATCGGTAGTGGGGTGAGGGTGGTGACAGGGGGGTGGTAGTGGGGGTGGATGAAGTAAAAAAAATATTTTGAGGCTTCTGGTTCTTGTACATACACTAAATCACAATTTTTTTTCGCCCCCCTTTAATAAGAGAGTGGGGGTGGTAATGGGGGTGGCTAATGCCAAAAATTTTTTTGAGACCTTATCTTCTCTTGTATATACTAAATACCAATTTTATGGACTCTTACCTGCTTTATTTACCCATTTACCCCAAATTTACCCCAATTTACCCCCCCAACCCTTCGTCGGAACAACATGAAAATATAATCTAGTTCCAGATCTCGTTAAAGTACACATGTGTACCTCAAGTCAATATCTTAAACAATTCCAGAGTAAACATGCGCACAAAAAAAGTTACAGACCGACAGACAGACAGAATTTTTTTTTCGCTCAAACTTAAAATCTCGACGTTTCGTAACATTTTAAGCCTATTTGAACAATAAAAATTTTAAAAAAATTTTTTGTCGTTACTGTACTTTTACTGGATGTGGAAGTAATAAGACAGAGGAGGGTTTTTTCTTTTATACGTAATTTATTCAGATTTTTTACTAAACAAGAAGGGGCTTGCGGAAGGGCTAGCTTCTCCTAAATTAGGAAGCTGAAATGGGCCTGCTTCAGTCTGCCCATTTTGTTTCTTTAATCTCTTATTTACCCTGCTTGTAATTTTCTCGTTAAAAATTATGATTTAAAGCTAGCAGATTAATAAACTTGATCATAAAATGTGAAGTATGATACTTCTAGTTGACGTCTGCCAAATACGGACAATGCAAATAGAGAAACTATAAAATCCTCAAAAAAGTACTGAAGTGAATTAAAGAGTTTTTCTACACCTATTTAATTATATGACAAATATTAGCATTTTTTTGGTGAAAAATCGTACCCATAATTCACTGTAGTGAATTATCGCTTCATAATTCACTACATCCGGCCAATCACAAATACAAATTTAAAAATCATTGTTTCGCGGATTCAACGATATTTGAAATCGACCGCGATCAACTCTGCTGCTGCGGCTGACAATCAATTCGGGTGACAGTGACAAGTGTACCGCCATACCGCCATATTGTTTGTTTACGTTTTCGGCTTATTACGTATAGGTACCGATTAAAGCTATCAAATTTCAGTCTAATTTATTTGTTTAATAGATGTAGAAAAAGCATAGTATTACATTCGCGATTATGGCCATTATTCACTCAGATGATTTGCGCCACTCGCCTACGGCTATCATAATCGCTCATATAATAATATACTATTACTGAATAATATTTTTCCCGCATTAACAGTAGGCATAGGACCTGATTGGATAACATAAAACAGTTCTGAATGTACAAAACAAACTTGAATAAAAAATTAAGTTCAATTTATTTCAATCTGAGTTGGATAACACCTTGTCTTTTATTTACCCCACCTGACCCTATCTTTTCAGTCCGTTATTTTTTATAACATTTTAAGAGTCACCTAGTGAATATTCTTGATGGTTTGTTCTTTTAGTTATAAGGTTTACAGCAATTTTTGAATTTTCAGCAATATGATTACTGTATTTAAAAGGGTAAAATAAAATAATTGAAAAAATTAACCGTATTGAAACTTAAAAAAATACCACACCACAGAAATTAGACAAGAAATAAAATCACATATAAGAAACAGAATGTATGTATGTAACCTATTTTATATACAAAAAAAACTAACAATAACAAATTATTTATGTAAAGTTGATATTACTATTACTATATTAGTGAAACGATTGTTTCCTAGCTTTTTTATATTTTTTGGTAACTGTGGATTTGAAGAATTTGCCGCCCCTAGAATTTTGCCGCCCCGGGCAGCCGCCCGCTTCGCCCCCCCCTAGAGCCAGCCCTGATACAGGCAGCCCCTTTGAGAGGGCAGGGGGAGCAGGCATGATTTCTCGAGGTGGGTCTGTTCGAAAATCTACTTATTTTGGCTAGTTCTATTCATGGTTAAAAGGATTTGCTATTACTCAAAAGTAGAAATATCGAAACACCTAATTAACTAAGAAATAACTTGTTTTTTGATTATAATGACCTTTTGAGTAGGACATTTTTTGACGGCTTTGAGATTTTGAAACATCAGTATATCATCATTAATTTTATATCAAATTCAGCTTGTAACAACGAAACCCCCACAGAACTTATTTTTATGCTTATATCTGGGCACCGAGCCCTCTACTGCTATAAAGTACAGCAGAAAGGTTGTTACTGGTCCGATTTGGGTCGAAATGATTATAAAAGCTTCGAAGAAGCATATCTGTTCGTATTTCAGATGTTCCATGCATATTTCGTTCATATGTTTTCCATTCTAGTGCTGTCAAAATTCCAAAATTTTCAAAAATTTCGAAATGGCACTGTTGCGGATAAATGAAGACTTGGATGGGAAAACGTACCCGAATAAATATTTCTCTTTATACTTTGAGCTTTACATTGGTATGTCTACATTCTATGTAGCGTCACGCGTTAGCACCTATATCCTGTCTACTACCAGGTGCAGAAGTGATTAGGAAACGAGTCTCCAGGTTGGGGATGGGTAACCAAAAACGGCTTATTGGAGCCAATAAAAACCCCGCAACCTGCTGCCCCGGATTGTCTTTTGAACATGATTTTTTGTAATTGTTCGAAAGGCTGTGGCGCTTTGTGCAGCTGTCGAAAGTTGGGACTGCAATGTCAGCAATTTGTGTCAACTGTCATGGGACATCTTACCTGAATGCTGCCCCAATCGAAGATCATAATCTCGAAAAACGAATTCACATTGACGATCCAGAAACAACCTTTATTGATGATTCCGAATCCTAGTATTCTCCACCAGTCCAGTGGTAAAATGAAGAATAAATCGAGGATGGATAAAAAGAAAATGTCAAAATAAGTCAAAACTGAGTTACATTAGCAAACATAATTTTTGTAGTTATTATTAATATTAAGTTAATAATCAACAATCTAAATAAATAAATAATAAATTTTGTTCACTGAAATATACCATTTTTCATACCCCAATTCCTATAAAAAATGTAAAAATTAGAAGATAACGCACAAATAATTGTATTTTGATCAGTACATGCACTCAAATATATACATACAAAATTTTTACCAGAGTTTCAATGCCCGATTACGTAAAAACTTTTAGTGTTACCAATAAAATTTATGGCACCTTTTTTTGTACAGAATTTTCCGTTCTTTCTTTTTTATAAGTACACTTCATAGCCGTAGGATCGATGGGAACGGAGATATTGGCAAAAAACGAAAAAAGGTACTTTTTTGGGCCGTTTTTCCGCTGTCAAAAGTTAAGCATACACCGGAATCTTTGGGACTTTTCACAGATTGTTTGGGAAGCTGAAAGATACGTGTACACCAATTTATATCTCACTATAAATTTTTCCGAAGTGAAATGCTTCCTGGACTATATTGTTAGAGGCATCATATACAGTGTGTTCCTGGATGGGGATATGCCATCTTGTAAACTTTCTTATTTTTGATTTGCTTTATAAAAAGTTTTGCTTGTCGTAGAAAGTCATAAACAGTTATCAAACTTTAGATAAATTATACAGGGTATTCTAGAAATTAGAAAATATGAAATCCACTTTAAGCAAACTGCCTTTTTACATTTTTATAGTAAATTTTAATTTAGTTTTTTAAATTATGAAGAAAAGCTAAAATACGGAGAAATAACAATTTTCAAAAAAAAAACAATATTTTATTCAACTGAGAAAGAACTATTTCACATGTAGACCTCTTACTAGCATAAATTTTTCTAATCTTTTCTAATTCTTCCTAGAGAGATGAGATCACGTTTTCATTTATGGTTGCAACAGCATCCTTATTCTTGTGCTTTAATAAATCTACGTCGTCTTCGAAATCGTTTGCGTGTACTTTTTGCTTTAAATACCCCCATAAGAAGTAATCCAACGGGGTTAAATTTGACGAACGGGCTGGCCATGCTGTGGGTCCATAGCGGCCAATCCACCTGTCGTGGAAGTGATTGTCTAACTAGAATTGCAGAATATGCTGGGCATCCATCTTGCTGAAAAATGATTTTTTTTCTAAATCCTAAATTTTTATTTTCCAGTTCGCCCAAAACAAAATTCTTCAAAATTTTTAAATAAGTATTTCAACTCGAATCCATAATCATAAAATAAAGACCAATTACTATTATTATGCCGCACCAGACATTTACTTTTTTAAACTTTTGACTATTAGTGGTAATTCGATTAGGATTTTCCTGAGCCCAATACCTACAATTTTGAGTCGTAAACCATAGTCGTAAAAGTAGATTCGTCATTGAATAAAATGTTTCGATGAAATGATCTATCTGCTAAAATTTTCTCGCTCATAGTTAAACAAAAGTCCAAACATCATCTCCATCTTGAAGTTTGTGAATAAATTTAGGTCTGAATGCATAATATTTGTTGCTGAATATGAGATTTGCTTAACGATCATCTTGGGTGATCTTGTACAAACTCTAAAACTACAAGCGTACTCTAATAATGTAACTTTATACATCCTACCTGAGGTCAAATCAGGTATCTATGCCTTTTTAATATGTTATGTAGGATTAACAATTAACGTTAAATCCAAGTTTACGACCTCGGCAGACCTCCGGGTCTTGGTCAAAAATCCAAAAAACTAAGATTTTTGTTTTCTTTGCAGTTTTTGTCGATTTTTGGCACTCAAGGTCTACTTTTTTGGTAAAAACAATTTAGTATTTTTTAAAAGTAGACTAAATTCCTACAAATTGGTACCAGAGCGAACTCTGTAGTCAAATAGTATCCGAGATACAGCTGGTCGAAGTCTTGAAAAGTTTTCATTTTTTTAGCAATTTTTAACTTAAAAATCTGTGAAATACGTACTACTACTTACTATAAGGTTCAGAAAATTCAGTTTACCCCGAGCCCAAGCCCCAAATGGGGTCATAGAGGGACCAAAAATGCCCCTGCCCAATATATTGTACTATTATATGGAATGGATCGGAGAAGAGGAAGGAATATTATTAAAAATTTTAAAAAAAATCAGTTATACACAGATCTTATACTTAACAACTTTAGCTCTTTTGGACGGTCTGGGAGTGTCGTTCGTATCGTCCGTGTCGCTGTTCTCTATTATCTCCTTTTCTTCTTCTTCTTGAGCCCAGAAGAGATTATCCAGCGCCTCGTCATCTGAATCTGCTTCGAAGCCTGGGGAGTGTATATTTATACTTAAATCAGAAGCATTATCGCATGACTGTCCACTGCGATGCGTGCAAACAGTCGAACATTTTAATCCAGATTTTTTGCAACTACACGCATTGCTACAGCCCCTCTTGCAGCTGCATCAACTACAAGAGTTGTTGCGGTGCTGCATCTCTGGACATTATTTTGGGAGTAAGGCCTTGGGACGTGCACACCCAGCCCCAATCAACAAGATTCTTTTCCACACCCAGCTACTTCTGCACCTGAAAGGTATAGTAAAAATTGCAATATTAAAGAAGTAATACTTATAAGTTCTATTTTTACTTGGTGGTACGTCCGCAGAGAAATCGTGCAGCATCTTGGGTTGGAGGCAATCTAGCAAGATTGAAATTAATTTTTGCTGCAGCTCTCGCAAACAGCTGGAAGCGTAAATCATTTAGATGTTGGCTTGTATGTTTGCCTCTATAGAGCGTACCCATGATAACCTCGCCTGCCTAAACTATTTGATTTATAAAATACCGCAATCTTCTCCTCAAGGTCTGGATGTTTTTTGACTACAGCAAGTAATTTCATTTTTCCTTGCCAGAACAGTGCAGATGTAGAGCCACATCCACTGAAGGCATGCAGAAATAGGAAGAGTTCAAGAGACTTGTATTTCGAGGAGGCGTTTGAATAAGTCGCGTTTGGTTTTTCTTGCTTTCCCACATTTTTGGAAAATGATTCTGTGTTTCTTTGTAATGCCAGAGAGAATGACTAGAAGACCTATGTCTTCGCCAGCGATAACCACAATATCTTTTGTAGAAGCCATAGAAATGGCTGCGGTGACAATCAGCCTGTCCGCATCTTCTTCTGCCTGGATTACAATAATTTTCTCTTTTTCAGATGTGGTTCTTAATAAGTCGATAAAGCGAATTGTTTTCATTAGATAAAAACTTTTCTTGTGAAATTTGTTTTATAGTTGTTTCGTCAAATATGACGTCGGGCGATATATTTGCCTTAACTCGACGAGCACGGTCCGAGCTCTTCGTACTCTTTTGTGAAGCATCTGTTGGGTAGCCGTCGAAAACTACAGCTACTTTTGAACCATAATGTGAAACGAAAACTATTTGATGTACCTGGCAGCTATCGACCTAAATAAGGAGCTTGGAGGCCACACAACTTTGTGAAGTAGATGACCACCATCTACTACAACAAATTTAGTTTTTTCTTGCATCTTATTGGTTGGAATGCTGCATGGAAAAAAGATTTCGTATTCCCTCTTCAGTAAATATTGACATTGGAAAATGTGACAGTTCGTACATAAAAATTTCTTCAAATCTTCATCTGACTGTTTTAAAAAGCATAACCTATTTATAACGAATTTTTTAAAATAATATTCCTTCCTGTTTTCCGATCAATTCAATATAATAGTACTATATACGGGGGGCTCATTTATTGGCCCCATTCGGACCCCGTTTGGGGCTTGGGCTCGGTTAAACTGATTTTTCTGAACCCCGGTATAGTAGTAGTAGGTATTTCACAGGTTTTTAAGTTAAAAATTTCTAAAAATGGTAAAATATGAAAACTTTGCAAAACAGTAGCATCTCGGATAATATTTCATCTACAGAGTCCGCTCTGATACCAATTTGTGACAAATTTACTTTTAAAAAATACTAAATTGTTTTTATCAAAAAAGTAGGCCTTAGGTACCAAAATCAACAAAAACCGAAAAAAAAAATCCCGCTGTTTTTTTGATTTTTGACCAAGATCCGGAGGTCTTCCGAGGTCGTAAACTTGAATTTAACATTAATTTTTAATCCTATACAACATATACATATGCATAGATATCCGATTTGACGTCAGGTAAAATCCCTTTTTGATGACAAGGTTACTGAATTATTAGTGTTATCTTCATTTAATTGTTGTTTTTTTTTTTAATATTTTTTACATACTCAGTGGAATCAAATTTATAAATTAATTTACGTAAGTACTGTTTTGCGAGTCACTTTAAATCTGGAACATTAAAAACATCTATTGCGTATTTATGAGAAACATATACGTCTTCCATAGCATTTGACCAAGTAAATTCGTTGTTCCAGAGTTAGAAAAATTAATTCAATATTCAACAGTTAATATTTTTATAGAAGATACAAAAAGCGAATAAATATCTATTACACTGGCATCGACATGGCATTACTTGATGTAATCTCATCTGTCTATGAAGAATTTAGAAAAAGATTAGAAAAATGTGTACTAGTAGGAACTCTACATGTGGAATAATTTTCAACTTAGTTGAATAAAATGTTGTTTTTTTGAAAATTGTTACTTCCTGATTTTGCAACTAAACTCCGTATTTAAGCTTTTCTTCATTAGATAAAAAAACTTTGTTAAACAAAATTTTCAATAAAAATGTAAAAAAGGTAGTTTGCTTAAAGTCTATTTCGTATTTTCTAATTTTTAGAATACCCTGTATAATTTCTCTTATGTTTGACTTATGTTTATAAAGAATGACTTTTTCTCGGCAAATAAAAAATAAGAAAGTTTACAAGCGTGCTCCATCCTGGGACACACTGTATGTCGTTTTTGTCATTTTTGATGTTTTTAGGCAACTGGGAATAAAGCTTCTGAACAACACTGGATGAAAATGTTTCAGCAATAGACTCTCCCTGGCGGCTAAAACATATTAAAAAAAATTGCATATTCTCACATATCTCCTAAGTCAAACATTTTTCGGTATAAGGCTCCATTATAATAGGAGAGGACGAGAAAATAACTGTTTCTAGAACTGACCACTTTGCGGCCTCTTTTTTTGGGTGGCCCTGCAAGATACAGTTTATTTTTCACTAAATTAACAGTCAGAGAATCAGATGATTGAGAAAGTATGTACTTAGTTCAAAGAATTCATTTTTGTATCTAAGCAAATGGTAGAACAATTACTTTAGTTTTATTTAATACTGAACTAGAAAATTATAGCCTGCCAGTACTTTTTCTAAATATTTTTTTTATAAAGCAATTAATGTCTTACTTAAATTGTATACTTTTTTCCTCAAAAACTATAATGATATAAAAATTACTAAGAATTTTAAAATTTTAAAACTAAAATGTGGTTTAATCTGAAAAAAAATGTCTTCAGATTAATAGATAGATGAGGAAGTTAGATAAAATGTATATTAAAGCATTTTCAAAATAATAATTTACTTCGAAATTTTAGCAGGGACTAAGCGAAAGGCTACATTTCCTCATAGATGCTTATTAGAGAAGCATTACTTGCCTGCTATTAGTACTGGCCATAAAATGACAATAAAAGTCTATTGTTATGGAATTATTCATTACCATACATTATTAATAATTCTATACATGTTTGATAAATATTATAGAAGAAAAAGATTTTTTTAATTATCATGTTTTTCAGTGTATGTGTTTGTTTATTCGACTTCAAAAGAATGTTTACTCTGATTCTGTTGTCTGTATGTGTCTCGTGTCTTTACGTCTGTATGTGTGACCTCATAACTCTAAAAGGTTTTTTTAGCTGAGAACGTTAATAAAGTTATGCTATCACAATTAATAATAGGAATAAATATTTTAAAAGGGTTTTAAAAATCACTAGATCCACCGCCATTTTATAGAAAAAAAATATTACAATCACACCCTAGGTATAAATTATTTTTAAGGCATGCAAAATACTTTGATTCCCTAAATTGGTATTTGAGAAGACAAAATCCAAGTACATCATCGCGGGTTTATAGCCCATTTGCATAAAGCTCTCGTTGAAATACACACTTTACAGGTCATTTGGTTAATTATCAAAAAAATAAGCCGATAAAAATAACCACCAAAATCAAAACAAAAAAATAGATACCGAACTGTCTAGCAATTTAAGAACAAATCGGCTTAGTACGGCTTTTGAAAACACAATCACATTAGCTTTTACGACAACCGAGTACATATAATTTCTTTTTATTCGCCCATGACACGCCATCTCGCTCTGGCCGTTACGCCCACCATAAGACGAGAAACGGCAAACATAACTACTACTAAATAAAAAAACACAATCATCGGGTGTTCCGTCTGAAACTAAATTAAATAAACTACCAGATTATTGTGTCAACCTCTCTCAAAGGAGAAGCGAGTGACCAGAGGCGAAAAGCCAAAAATTGATTAGCACAAAAAAGCACTTCAAAAGGGCAGATGCTGACAGGACCTTAAATCTTGTCGATACATCGTTTTTATTAGATAAAAGAAAAATATAAATCGTCGGTGTAAAGCCGCATCTAATATACTCTCTAATAAAAAACAATTTTATTTAAAATTGTAATATCTCTAAATACAATTTGAACTGCTGGTGTACTAAAAATAGTGTTGTTTTGGTTAGAGTTCATTATGCAACATGGCAAGTCTGTAAGTAGTCAAAAGTAGCATAAATTCTATACAGACTCCCTAGTATTCTACATCCTTTTAAATAAATTAAAGGTTTGTTTAAGCTTGTAGAGGTTGTAAACCACGCCCCTTATCAATTTAATGGAGCAAGAATATTAAAGAACCGCTTTATGTAAACATTAAGATCAATATGTACTCTAAAAACTCCTGCAAGCTGTTTGTGATCTGTCATAATATGCTTAATTTCCTAATAATATATTGTTTTGGTCACATCAACTCGTCAAAACTGGCATTCGCGTAGTAAAATCAGAAGTGGGATAAAAACCGTTTAAGTGGTACACAACCGACAGTCATTCCTGCTGGGGGGTTATCTTTAAGGACGTACCCTTGGAGAGTAGATAGAGCGAAAGCCTTACGAGGTGCGGCAGCCATCTTATCCCCTGGACACTGGAATCTGCTAAACAAACGACCACTGGTCTGGAACTTTTTTGGTCTAGTCACTAAAAAAGGTGCACACATCACTCTAGCGAGGGCACGATCATAGTTGGCGTCAGGAGATTCGACGGGCGTTCGTCCGCCCCGCCCCTATACGAAACATCGCTTAGCGGCCGCCACCAGCTCTTGCCGAACATGCAGCCGACCTTACGCGCGCCGCCGGAATGGGAGCGGTCGTCGTTGCCAGGTCAGGGTGGCGTCGGCGCAAGCAAGTGCCTCTGGACCGCAGGAGCGGCTGGGCGCAGGACTGCGCGCTGACGTTGGCAGGATTTTGAATATGGCAAGGGGGTTTTGGAGGGAACTGTGAAAAATTATAATCTGGGTTTATATCCGAATATTCATTAATTTTTATTAATAAATTAGTTTCAGAAGCCATAGATAATAAAATTTCAATGATCTGATAACTATTTGAAACCGGTGCAAAAATATATAATTTAAAAAATTTGTTTTATACATGTTGACTTCAGTTTTAATCGTCCCCAAATGATGCCAACATGGTTGGTAAAATGCGCGTCGAGTAATAGTATTCGAGTGTTTTGGTGTTTGATGAAACTATTTCAGAGGCAGCTTCAGCCCCTTCAGTTAAAAGTCGCTTGTTACTTTCCACTAATAGTACAGGAAAACTTTACCTCAACTCGAAAAAATTTGTGCAGACCTTAAACTTTGGTTATAGGTTCAAAATAGGCCAAAGTTCACGAAACAAAAAAGTTTAGTAGTTTTACGGATGCGCGGGAACCTATAGGGGGTAAAAAGGAGTATTTTTAATAAAAAAATCGGGTTTTCTCCATTTTCTCGGGAAATATGGCATTTACAAAAAAATAGTTGAAATAAAAGTTGTTTCTGACAAAGTTACCTTCAATTTAGTCTTTTTAAATTTAATTTTATAGCAATAATTAACCGAAATGCTAGAGGTTTTAACTCGGAATAGTGTCATATGAATTATTCATTTTTGGCAGCTTAATAGTAAATGCATAAATGTAAAATAAATGCAGAAGTTTCTATATAATTTATAGGGAGTGGCACCTAAAAAAGAACAAAAACATTGGAGCTGAGAGAGAATGAAATTTTAAGAAGAAAATGTTCTATGCAACTTTTTATATAAATTGATAGATTTAAGTTAATTTAATAATAACTACTAGAAATTTTGGGATTTTAGCTTGAAAAAGTGGTATTTCAAATACGTTTTTTTGTCAAATAACTCGAAAGGTATTACATTAAACATGCTAGAGACAAATACGAAAGCTACTAAATTAAGGATGAATTTCGTTTTTTTTCTAATTTTTGTAGAGTTAATGGTTTCGGAGATCTGGAAGTCTATAGGTGGCGTCCGAACGTTTATAAGAAGTTTTTAGTTTAAATGTTAAATACCTCAGAAACTATGGCACTTATAGACCTACGGCCAAGAGGCAAATAAGTTACCTCATCGGATACAAAAGGTTTGAGTTTTTGTAGTAAAAGTACCACATATATGTAACAAAAAACCGACCGTCTGCCGGGGCTCAATGGTCAACTTCTCATTATAAGAACTTGTCAAAAAGGCGAAAAAACTCGCTAAAGTTACCTCATTGGGTACATGCTTAAAAACGTGACAATTCACTTGGAACGCCATTATAATTTTTATTTTGTGTGGCCGACGTCAGTATTTGAACGTATACGTAGAGCAGACGCTCGTCGCGACGCCCAAAATTCCGACGTTTCTTACCTCATGAGGTACATGTACAAACCTGGGTTCAAATCAAAGGTCTTTTTATGTAGATCATAAATATGTTTCAAAAAGATTGGTAGACGGTCAACTATAAAGAGCAGACGCTCTGGAAATTATGCAGGAGTAAAAATAAAATTTCATTTATCTCAAACAGTGAAATACATTAAATTCAAGCTGTTATTCTATATGCATGGGAGAAGAACCCTAAAAAAATCAATAATATTTTTTTTGTCGATTTGTATATGTCAATGCAATTTCCAATGCACTAGGATTTAATATTTGTAAATTTCTACCAGCATTCCATTATTTAACAGGGTGTGACTACACGGCAGCTTTCTCCAGAAAAGGGAAACTAAAAGCCTTTGAACTCCTTAAAAATGACAAAAAAATGCAGGAAGTATTTGGTACATTTGGCAACAATGAAAGCATTTCCAAAGATCAGATTACGTATGTAGAAAAATTAATTTGTGCTATATATATGGGAAATCCACATTATGTGATGTCAATGAAGCTCGATTCGACATTTTCTACTCTCATTGTAAACCAAAACCAAATCAGAGTCCATTCGATAACCTGAAACAGTTTGATAGTACTATGTTACCTCCATGCAAGAATGCATTGCTTTTAAAAGTACAAAGAACAAATCAAATATGTGCCATATGGAATAGTGCCACCGAAAAATAACCAAAATTTTATAACCCCTCAGAAAATGGTTGGAATTTAAATGATAATAAGTTTTCACTGATTTGGTTTGATGAACCTCAATTACCTAGTGCCCTAGACAAAATAATTGTACGCGAAACCGGCATGGAGCAAAGGGATATTGATGATGAAAATGAAGAGGGTTTTAATGATTCATGTGATGACGAAGATGACGAATAGTTAGTTTTCTTTAGATTTATTATCAAATAAAACAAAAAACCTTGCTATTTTTATTTACTACTATTGTTTTGTATTGCTGTTGTTTCTTCTATACGAAGTTGTTTTGCCTACATATTCACGGAAGCCTGAAAAAAATAATAATAATTGTAATAGTTTTCCTAATGAATTGTCAACTTTCCGAACGTGTACTCAATAAAACTATTTTGCTATTGCTATTTTTATTCACTATTATTGTTTTGTATTGGTGTTGTTTCTTGTTTACGAAGTTGTTTTGCCTACATATTCACGGAAGTCTGACAAACAAAATAATAATTGTAATAGTTTTCCTAGTGCATTGTCAAATTTCCGAACATGTACTCAATAAAACCCTGTACCGAATTTGGTATTATTCTTTCAGATTACATTTTCCAGAGCGTCTGCTCTTTATAGTTGACCGTCTGCCGATCTTTTTGAAACATATTTATGATCTACATAAAAAGACCTTTGATTTGAACCCAGGTTTGTACATGTACCTCATGAGGTAAGAAACGTCGGAATTTTGGGCGTCGCGACGGGCGTCTACTCTACGTATGCGTTCAAATACTGACGTCTGCCACACAAAATAAAAATTATAATGGCGTTCCAAGTAAATTGACACGTTTTTAAGCATGTACACAATGAGGTAACTTTAGCGAGTTTTTCGCCTTTTTGACAAGCTCTTATAATGAGACGTTGACCATTGAGCCCCGGCAGACTGTCGGTTTTTTGCTACATATATGTGGTACTTTGACTACAAAAACTCAAACCTTTTGTACCCGATGAGGTAACTTATTTGCCTCTTGGCCGTAGGTCTATTAGGCCAAAAGCGCTAATAGCCAAAATGAAAAACTATTAATTATGCTTTCAGATGATTTATGACAGAAGCAATGTTCTTTTTCACATTTTTTTTTAATAAAAACGTCGCAATTTTGTTAAAAAAAATTTAAACTGTAAAGGGATTTTACAAAAAATGTAACATTCTTGTTTCTCTGCAAATATCTCCATAAATATTAGTTTAAGAGAAAATATGGTGGACATCAAAAATGACACATACAAACTGAGAATAAATTTATTTTGTTTATATATTTTTGTAGGGTTGACTGTTTCGGAGATATTTAATTTTATACATGACATCCGACCGTTTTTAGGATGAAGTATTTAGTTTAAAATGTTGAATATTAGTCCCTTGAGGTAAACCAGAAAAAGGCAAAAAGCCCAAAAGTTCTGCGACTGGACCCTCCGTTTTCGAGGGCGGGGAACACGATGGTGACAATATTTTCCCACCTACCCTCCAACCACACCCTAAATCGGAAAAACCACCACTTTTTCCGATTTTTCGGTGCTAGACATTTTTTACCGGAAAATTTTATAAACGAAAGTTTTTCAGAATTGTCCAAAAACCCTAAATCCAACATTCAATCGAATTTAAAAAATATTGAAATTTTGTTTAAAACATTGTCCAAGTCCGGAAATATCATTTAAATAGGTTTTTTTTTGTTAAAAAAATTCATGACAATTTTGTTTGAAATTAAACCCAAGCTGTCAGATAGTTGTCGAGTAATTAGTAGTCTTTTTTATATTTTTTGAATTTACCAATTTTTTAAAGGACACCGCACGTTTTGTAGGTAAATTGGTGGCCTGTCAAATTTGATGAACTTTTGATATGTTGTAGTTCAACGGATTCTGAACAATAAGTTCCTTTGGCAAAACTTCAAATTATGGACAGTTTCTCCGATAGATGGCTCCGAAGACTGGACTGGACTTACTCCTCGATACTATACCACGATTTCTCAAAACTACTGCAGTTATTGAAATGATAACTGCTGGAAATGAATAACCAGACTATTTACCATTATTTGGTCTTAGATTGATGTGCCTGAACTTCCGGTTTTGCCGGAAATGACGTCAAGTTACGTTTTTTCGAATGCACAACGCCCGTTTTACTTCAATTTAATAATCGTATATATAAGTAGCTTTATTAAAATTCACTATCTTAGTAAATAAGTAAGTACGTGCATTGACTGATCGAACATTGATGCTAGCTTGATACCGGGTACATCATAACCTTGGTACAAAACAAAGCTGATTTTATTTTTCAAGATATAGAATTGCAGTTGTATCTAGTCAATGAAAATTAATTATTTGTGAGACCTCTAGGCAGTGTTTCTTTATTTATAATACATTAAACCTTATTATTTTTAGCAAAAATTGCGTAGCTGATTATTTTCATTTTTCTTTAATATTTACTTACTTTAATTATTCATTAATAGAAATCAAACAAAAAAAAACTTTATTTCAAATTAATTAAACCTTATTCATACAGAAAATAAATCCTACGTGCGGCATGTTAGGTTGTATAATGGTGCGGGAGCTAAGTGGCTTTTTCGGACACTCATCGTTACAAGCATTTTCTATGCGCTGATTAATTCTATCGAACTTAAATAACGACAAAATAGACTTCTGGCATATGTTAGCCCGTCGAGTTGGCCATAGTTCAAGATATAAAAATCAGTGAAATTAATCATCGTTACAAAGCCAATTTTTTTGTGTGTACACATTTTATGTTTAGAATGAATAAAATAAGATCGCCAGAAAGTGTGGGCCATCAGGGGCGCAACCAGAAAGGTCAAAGAGGTAAAAAAAACGGAGTTATATAACATCATCGTTACAAACTTTTTTAAGGTTGAGCATGTTTATTTAAATGTTTTGAATACAGAAAAAAAATCCCAGAAAGAAACTCCCGTCAGTAAGGCTAGCCAGAAAGAAAATGTTTAGGATTTTTGAAGAAAATTGGATTTTTTTTCGCATATTTCATCTCAGAACTCTAAACTCATCGTTACAAGTTCTGGCTCCTTTTTAAAACGTAAATATAAGCTCCTTCAACAATAGAATAGCCTCCCCGTAAAGTTCTTAGTGTCAACAAAAGTACCATAAGGCTCTTAAATATATAGGAATTTAACACTTTCGGCTAACTTGACTCCGTACCGTGCCTCAGATGTCCCACACTTTCTGGCGATCATATTTTATTCATTCTAAACATAAAATGTGTACACACAAAAAAATGAGCCTTGTAACGATGACATGATTTTAAACAGTGTTCGTGACGCTCCTGACAGGAAGTGCCCCGCCAGAAGTCGATTTTATGAATCGTTATCATTCATTAAACCATAAAAATATCTCAAAGTTCATAAAACGATGAGCTGCCGAAAAAGCCACCTAGCTCCCGCTCTATAATAAGAATGACTTACTTTGAAACTGAAAACAAATCGCAACGCATATACATATGTATATCTAGTTCATTTTTTTTAATACTCTTAATATAATCTGCCCTTGTTTCATTCAGCCTTTCATTGCGCCTTGCTCCGTGCATATGTGGCTGGCTCCAACGAGTGATGGGGAAGGAACGCTGCTCTATATTAATTAATTTGAAATAAAGTTTTTTTGGTTTGATTTCTGTTAAGGAATGATTAAAATAAGTAAATAAAAAAAAAATGAAAATAATCAGCTATGCAATTTTTTGCTAAATAAAATAAGGTTTAATGTATTATAAATAAACAAAACTGCCTATTCTACTCAAAGGTCTCACAAATAATTAGTCATTCATTGACTAAACTACAATTTTATATCTTGAAAAATAAAATCAACTTTGTTTTTTACCAAGATTATGATGTACCCGGTATTAAGTTAGCATCAATGTTGGATCAGCTAATGCACGTACCTTAGTCGAGGAAATATAACACAAAAATAGCCCCAACCTTCATTTTTTTTGCAGTAAGTCGGATTGAGATGGGGTTTTTTACATTCGCTTCGTTATCTCGTCTAGAAACTTTGTGTCATATTTTGGTCTTGTACTTTTTTGAAATTGCATTGCTGCATCGAAAAGTGCATTCTTATAAGTGCATCTTTTCAAATGATGAAGAAAAAATTCATATCTTCCAGAAAAAACTCTCGAATCATACGAATTTCAGTACCCGGGGGTTTTTTGAGTCGCTGGAACTGAATGTGATGTCCAAATGAACCCCCTGTGCACCTGGAGGTCAGGACGACACCAGGAACGTCATCACCTGGAGTTCCCTGTAAACTCATAGAACATCGATCAAAACTCGTTACCCGGGGGTTTTTTGGGCCGCTCGTCCCGAATCTGACATCGGCAACCTCCTCCGGAGAACCTGGTGCGCGCGACCTGGCTGATAACGTCATCTCCTGGAGTTTAACTGAAATTACTTATCAAATCGATCGAAACTCGTTACCCGGGGGGCTTTTTCGGGTCGCTCGTCCCGAATCTGCAATTTTTTGCTAAATAAAATAAGGTTTAATGTATTATAAATAAACAAAACTGCCTATTCTACTCAAAGGTCTCACAAATAATTAGTCATTCATTGACTAAACTACAATTTTATATCTTGAAAAATAAAATCAACTTTGTTTTTTACCAAGATTATGATGTACCCGGTATTAAGTTAGCATCAATGTTGGATCAGCTAATGCACGTACCTTAGTCGAGGAAATATAACACAAAAATAGCCCCAACCTTCATTTTTTTTGCAGTAAGTCGGATTGAGATGGGGTTTTTTACATTCGCTTCGTTATCTCGTCTAGAAACTTTGTGTCATATTTTGGTCTTGTACTTTTTTGAAATTGCATTGCTGCATCGAAAAGTGCATTCTTATAAGTGCATCTTTTCAAATGATGAAGAAAAAATTCATATCTTCCAGAAAAAACTCTCGAATCATACGAATTTCAGTACCCGGGGGTTTTTTGAGTCGCTGGAACTGAATGTGATGTCCAAATGAACCCCCTGTGCACCTGGAGGTCAGGACGACACCAGGAACGTCATCACCTGGAGTTCCCTGTAAACTCATAGAACATCGATCAAAACTCGTTACCCGGGGGTTTTTTGGGCCGCTCGTCCCGAATCTGACATCGGCAACCTCCTCCGGAGAACCTGGTGCGCGCGACCTGGCTGATAACGTCATCTCCTGGAGTTTAACTGAAATTACTTATCAAATCGATCGAAACTCGTTACCCGGGGGGCTTTTTCGGGTCGCTCGTCCCGAATCTGACATCGGCAACCTCTTGACTTATACAAAATGGGCATGTCCTCTCTTTTTCAATGAACTTACTTTATCACCAGAGTTGGAATAGTTGATTCAATTGAAACTATTCGAGGGGTAAATGAAAGGTATGGGTACAAATATATGCAGGCACAATTTCAAAAATATCTGAACTTTATATTTCTTTTTACAAATACATTAAGTTATCAGAAAAACTTTTCTTAATTTTACAGTTTATTCTAAATATCGTTCGCCCCATCAACTGATAAGTTAGTACTTTCTTCATCGAGAGTGTCATTTTCGGCGGCAATTAATTTTTCGGTGGAATATTTCTCGAGTTTGGTGCAATTTGAGCCGGCACAATTTTTGCAAGCGATATTGCAAATCAGGACGTTCTTCCTACACCCACAGGAATGTTTTTCCAACCCCAATATGTTGGATCTAGGTGATGCTCTTCTCCAAACAACCAATTTTGTACTTGTAAATAAACCCGTTTAAGATGTTGAGTGAGGGCATCTACCGTAGGAATGATTTTTCCGATATCCATCTTTTTCTTGCTGGCAACTGCCATTAAGTAAAAAAAAAACTGATAAATTATATACCGGTATACTTAACGAAAATATCTATGACGCAACAAAGTTAAACCAACATAATTTTGGAATCTCGTATAAAAAAGGCGCCAATTTGAAATTTTAACTTGTTTTACTTCTATCAATAATAAATTTTTGTATTAAAAATAATTATTTTTATTTTTAATTAATAATTATTTATAATTTGTTGCGTCCATAGATATTTACGTGGAAATGATGAAGAAGGTTGCGGTGGAAAACTTGTTCTACCATAATAATATATTAACTAGCATTGATTAAAGCAATGTTAGAAAGTTTGACGACAAAATTTCAGTAAAACTCCAGGAGATGACGTTATTAGCCAGGCCGCGTGCACCAGTCCTTCGGAGGAGGTTGCCAACATCAGATTCGGGACGAGCGACCCGAAAAACCCCCGGGTAACGAGTTTCGATCGATTTGATAAGTAATTTAAGTAAAACTCCAGGAGATGACGTTATTAACCAGGTCGCGGGCACCAGGTCCTCCGGAGGAGGTTGCCGATGTCAGATTCGGGACGGGCGACCCGAAAAACCCCCGGGTAACGAGTTTCGATCGATTTGATTAGTAATTTCAGTAAAATTCCAAGAGATGACGTTATTAGCCAGGTCGCGCGCATCAGGTCCTCCGGAGAAGGTTGCCGATGTCAGATTCGGGACGAGAGACCCGAAAAACCCCAGGGTAACGAGTTTCGATCGATTTTCCATGAGTTTACAGGAAACTCCAGGTGATGACGTTCCTGGTGCCGTCCTGACCTCCAGGTACACAGGGGGCTCATTTGGACATCACATTCAGGTCCAGCGACTCAAAAAAACCCCGGATATTGAAATTCGTATGATTCGGGAGTTTTTTCTGGAAGATATGAATTTTTTCTTCATCACTTGAAAAGATGCACTTATAAGAATGCACTTTTCGATGCAGCAATGCAATTTCAAAAAAGTACAAGACCAAAATATGGCACAAAGTTTCTAGATGAGTTAACAAAGCAAATGCAAAGAACCACATCTCAATCCGACTTACTGCAAAAAAAATTGAAGGTTGACTGCTATATTTCCTCGCCTACTTACTTATTTACTAAGATAGTGAATTTTTATAAAGCTAGTTATATATGTGATTATTAAATTGAAGTAAAACAGGTGTTGCGTTTTTGAAAAACGTGATTTGATGTCACTTCCGGCAAAGCCGGAAGTTCAGGCACATTAATCTAAGACCAAATAATGGTAAATAGTCTGGTTATTATTTTCCATCAGTTATCATTTCAATAACTGCAGTAGTTTTGAGAAATCGTGGTAAAGTATCGAGGGGTAAGTCCAGTCTTCGGAGCCATCTGTCGGAGAAACTGTCCATAATTGGAAGTTTTGTCAAAGGAACTTATTGTTCAGAATCAGTTGAACTACAACATATTAAAAATTCATCAAACGTGACAGGCCACCAATTTACCTATCCGGTGTCCTTTTTCAATTTTTTTATTTTGATGAAATATTGGATATTGGATTTTTGGACAATTCTGAACAACTTCATTAATAAAATTTTCTGATAAAAAAATGCCTAGCAACGGAAAATCGGAAAAAGGAGTGGTTTTTTCAGTTTGGGTGAAAATATTGTCATCATCGTATTCCCCGCCCTCGAAAACGTGAACATGTCTTGCGGTTCAGTCGCAGAATTTTGGGGTAAAAGCTTTACTTCAAGGGACTATATCTTAGAAACCGTGACACTTCCATCAAAAGTTCTAAAAAACAAAATTAAAGGTTTTTAATCAATCTTTAAAATTATTTTTTGTTTGTGTCTACATTGCAAAAAATAAAGAAGCTATGGCCGATTCAATGTGCGTTTTCACATTTTTGTTAATAAAATGTCGGCATTTTGTTATTGCAATTGTTCAGTAGGTAATTAATTTTTCTTTCAAAAATGCTCTTTTTCGTTAAGATATAGCAGCATCTAGATGCTCAATTTATTGTCCCTTTAAAACACTTGTTTTAGAAAAAATTCCATCCGCCCATCAAAAAATGGCCGAATTTCGGTTGAGTATTGCTATAAAATTAATTTAACACCAAACACATCAAATTAAATATAATTTTGTCAGAAACAACTTTCATTTGAACTATTTTTTTGTAAATGCCATATTTCCCTAGAAAATAGAGAAAAATCGATATTCTTTATTAAAAGTACCACTTTTACCCCATATAAGTTCCCTCAGATCCATAAAACTCCTAATCTTTTTTGTTTCGTGAACTTTGACCTATTTTAAACTTATAACCAAAGTTTAAAGTCTGCACAAATTTTTTTTGAGTTACAGTCATTTTCTTCAATCTTTCCCTGTACTATAATATGTAGACAAGCATTTGTAAAACAGTGAAGTTTTCTTTCGTAATTTTCAAAAAACCTTTTCATTTCACTCGCCAATCGAAGGAAAGATAATCATAAAAAAATCACTGTCCGAGATTTCTTCACACTGTTACGCTTCAGATTATGTAGATTACGAAAAAAGTCGTTCAATACCGCCAATCAGTCTGTTTGTTTGGCTAGTATCTATCTGGTATCAGTCCGTCAGTGCTACATCTACAAAACTATTTGAAGAAAAATATTAATATTTGTAGGTAGTTGACGTTACTGCCAATGAAGTAAGATGTACTTTTAGTTAAAAATATACAGGGTGAGCACCCTAAAAAATAATTAATAAAAGATATATGACGGAGTACAATATTTCGCATGTGGTTAATACAGTTGCCAAGGAAGAAAGCTGTCACTTTTATAGAAATTTATACAGGGTGACAAAATAACTAAGAAACGATGGTGAAAAACAAAATTTGGAATATGGTCGACAGTATAGCAGAGGAGGAAACCTACTTTTAATACGGTGTGTCCCGTTTAATTAATTAATTAGAAAACGATGGAGGAAAATAATATTTAGAGTGTATCACCCTTCCCGGGAAGAAAAATTGATATACTTTTTATAATAAAGTATACAGGGTGTTCATTCAACAAGAAAATGAATTAATAAATGAAAGTTGCCGAACAGAGGGGCGGTTCAATTATAATTATTAAAAAAAAATTGTTCAGCATTTTTACTAGCCTCTTATTTTACTAAGAATGATATCTGCTTTAAATCAAGAGATATTTCGGTGGATTTGGATGTAAAAATGAAAGTATTATATAAGTATTATATAAAAAATCGGCAGCTACGGAAAGCGGCTGGAACATCCCCACCCAGTGGATCTTTGAAGCCGAAAAGAGCACTAAAAAATATGAACGACCTCATTTAATAATATTATTTTATTTACTTTTAAAAACCATATAATTCTTTGTGGACAGCTTCTCTGTCAGCTATGGCCGGTGAAGTGTTCATAGAGGACCGTTTCAATTTGAGCTGATAAATATTATTTTCATCTTCTGGCCTCGATCGATTTTTCACTAGATCGGTAGGGGAAGGTTGTTGTTTGGTTGCTTGTCACTAATGTTACATGTCAAACTGACAGGTGCCACAAGGTTTCAGGAGTAAAAGATTTTTTCGAGGGGTCAACCGCGAAGGAAATCTGGTGTACACCTAGAAGGAAGTCCGAGGAAGTCCCAAGGAAGTCCGGGGAAGTCCGAGGAAGTCCGAGGAAGTCCGAGGAAGTCCGAGGAAGTCCGGGGAAGTCCGGGGAAGTCCGAGGAAATCCCAAGAAATCTTAGGAAATCTGAAGGAAATCCGAGGAAGTCCGAGGAAATCTCAGGAAATCTTGCTTTCAGTGATTTTTTGTTCTCTAAAAAACTATGGGCTTTAGACATGTTATATAAGGTTTCTTTGTTTGTCTAGTTGTTCCCCAGTTGCTTTTAATATTTATGTTAAGTTTCTTTAAATTTTTAATATTTATATACAGTGTGGCCCATTTCAAGTGGAAACACCTTCGTAACTCAGTTATTGGCCAATTTCAACCAAATTTGGATCGGTATCAAAGATCTTTAATATTTCTTTTTCAGTAAAACAAAACTTATTTCAGTGAGTGGCGTGTATTTTTATTAAGAAGAAAAGGGTCAATTTTTCGAGAAATCATATTAGGCATTTTTTTTTTTGTTGAAAAACTAATGCAATATTATTGATCAGCATAATTATTATGATAATAATTATTATTATAGATGCGTAATTAAATTTTGGCAAAAAAATAGATTCTATTCCTGTATAGAATAATAATAATATAATAATTTTTTTTATGTAATTTTTCATAAAAATACATAATTTTGGCTCATAAAAGTAGAGACAAAATTTACAGAAAATTTTATGCTCTACAACTTTACTCTCTTGATATTTTTCACCAAAATCTCGACCAATATGCACAATTTTTCCTCAAAATAGATAAAAAGGCGAAAAAAACGCTAAAATTCATATATATGTATATACTTCTTTTTTAGAAGTGCGGGGAGTGAAAATCATGTTCAGACAACCCAAATACTTCACTGTTTACAAGTCTCATAACTGTGGAAATATTTTCCATAAAACAACGATTTTTTGACTAATTTGAAGGGACTAAATAAGTGGTAGGTAAAGTGGAACAAGTGCACACCGGTTTTTGGACAGTTGACATTATTTGTTGACAATTGTGGGATTTATGTTTTATCATATAGTCAAATTTTGAGTATTTCTTTGTTGGTACATTGGGCGAACAAATCTATAAATAAATAAACCCTAATCAACGGCTAACGCACTACAACCACACTTTAAAAAAAAATGACAGGAGGGCGCACTTACCCGAATTTAGGGGCAAGTGCATATTTGACTGTTAAAGAATCATGAAATCTACTGAAATTGTTAGGAGGCAAGATCGTTTTAATTACAATTTTTACTATTTTTTGCACTTTGCAGATTTGAAATTAATTGGTTTGTTACAAACTATATTGTACGAGGAATCGAGAGAAAAGTTCAAAACATTAAAAAAATATTTCATTAAACATTCTCAATAAACTGAAAATATTATATTTACATTTCAAATAACAGAAACATAAAGTCCATAATATATTCTCATGTGATTAAGTAAGGTTAATGTTAAATTTATGGAAGTCAAAGTCGAAAGTCCAAGCATCTCCAGGACGATCTAATTTTGGATCAGACAAAAGCTTAATAATATCTATGTTAGTTATATTATCTACATCTTCCAATTCTGGCCAAAAATTTTGCCGTGATTATGTTTTGTGAATTTTACGGTCCATTCATCGTTATTAATTTTGTTGGTATCCTGAAAATGATAAAAGTCAGTAAGACATTGATACTTAAATAGTTAAATGAAGCAATACCTGTCCTACATAATGTCGTGTTGTTTTCTTGGTGCTATATTTGACAATTATCCATTTGTCTATGTATGTTCCTGTGCTTGATTGTTCTTGATTTTCATCTTCAACTTCATTAAGATCGCTTTCAGCGTCCATGTCATCGTCAGTGTCAACGTAAGAAAGTTCTTCTTCATCATTTAATGAACTAGCCGGTGGCGTCATGGGTTTCTTAGTCTGTCTTGGTTTTTTTAATTTCTCTTCTTCTTTGAATCTCTCTTCATCTTATTCAAAGCTTTTTCCTTCTTCTTTGAAGCTTTCTCTTTCTCTATTGCTTACATTCTGGCCACAGCTTCCGGTGACGTAATGACTTCAGCACCAGGAGCAATTCTTGTTTTTTTTTTGCTAGGGGTTGTTTTGTTTGCCAAATTGTCTGCAGAAGATCTTCAAAGGATACTTGCAGAGAGTAAGAAGTTGATGGAACAGGATTAGGTGGTTGTTCATTTAAATCCTCTAGCAGTTGTCCAGCTTGTGCATTTGGCTGCCTATAATCGAGAGGAGGTTGTTGTTCATTTAAAACAACTAATAGTTGTTCACCGTCTGCATTTGGCTGCATATGTTCGGGGGCAACTGGCTGTTCATTTAAATTGACTAACGGCTGCTCACCTTCTGCATTTGGTTGGCCATGATCATAAAAAGGTGGTTGCGGGTTAATGACTGCCTTCTGCTGTTTCCAACGTAATAACGCAGAAGGTTCGAATTTATCTTCTGGAATTACTTCATCATTGAAAGGTACCATACCTGCTTTCTTAAAGCCACTAATAATTGCATCAATCTTCAAATCTATGCAAGTTTCTGCCACCATAGTAGAAAACTGCACCTTTGGAACTTTATACCTCGCATTCTTTCGTTGTCAGGATGCCAATTTAGCATCCCACATATCCTTTAAAGGTTTAAATACTGCCAAGTTAAGTGGCTGTAACAAATGGCTTGTATGCGGGGGCAGTTTTAAGATGGTAATTTGTTCCCTGATTGCAAGTTCTATGATATTGGTAGTCACATGAGTGCTATGGCCATCATAGATTATTAGAACTGGACGACTGTCACCAAGAGAAGAAATCAAACTTTTTTTAAAGTAGTTACGGAATATGTCTGACTCCATTCAGCCATTGGAGCATAGACTTTCTTGGAAATATTTCTGTTTTAGGAAGCCACTCATTTCAGATATTTTTGGCTTTAAATATTATCAGTGGTGGACAGTGGCGGCTGGTAAAATTTCAATAATTTTTTTCTCGTCTGTGGCGCATGGGACCCATATGAAATATGGGAACTAACATCTAGAGAAGCACTCCTCTAACGACCTCTAAAAAATTTTGAAAAAGTATTTGCGAAAATTTATTTTTTTTGCCATATACATTTTACTTTTCATAAAAATACAACAACAGGTTTTGGAGTTTATGAAAATATTTTCATTATTAATTGAAATACAATGAACTGAAATTTTGTAATTTACAATTTATCAAATTATAAAATTTCAATTCGTTGTATCTACTATATATCAATAAAAATTATTTTGAAAGTGATTTTTTATTTTTAAATAAATTTAATATAATAGAAAAACAAATAGCACAGATTTGAAATGGATATCGATGAAAAAACTCTATACTTTATTGAATACTATTAGCCACATCTTCCCATTTGAAAAAAAAAAGTTTTCGATAACAAAGTGATTTGTTCAATTTTGGAGGCTTCGTAAATAGTTATTAATGAAATTAAAGAGAATATTATATTTTTCCCTTGGATTTTACCTGCCGTAGAACAACATTTGGTATTCCAAAGCACTCTAGAAGAATGTCTTAACACGCTTTAAAAAAACTGAACATCGACTTAAAAATTCGCGAAAATCTTATGGTATACTCAGAATGTTGTCTTGAATACAAATATATAAATATTAGTGATGCAACGATTACGATTGAGATTAATCGTAATCGCCGATTATTGCAAACGATTATTTACGATTTGTGGTTTATAATTTCTACGCTGCGTCGTCTAATATGGAAGATACGATTCGACACTGGAAAGAAAAATATAACCTTTCTTTGCTTAAAATCCATCGCACATAAATATTTTGCACCGAAGGCTTCCAGTGTTCCATCAGAGAGGTTGTTTTCCACTGCTTGTTGTCATACAAACAACTAGGAGACAGTGGCGGTCTGGGTGTCTAGGGATTAGTCAGCATTTTACAATAAACATTCAAACTCAGTTCGTCAGCGATTTGAATATTTTTGCTTCGCATGTATCTAGACGTCGCCGTCTCAAAATTTTTTTGATGAGGGGGGGAAAAAATCCGAAAAAAATTTTGTTCGTCCCAAAATTTTTCTAATGAGCAGGGGGGAGAAATCCGAAAACAATTTTTTTTCGTCCCAAAATTTTTCTGATGAGCGGGGGGGGCAGAAATCCGAAAAAATTTTTTGATGACCGGGGGAGAGAAATCCGGAAAAAAAATTTTTAACGTGCAGAGAAAGAGAAATCTAAAAAAAATTTTTCCCTTACCAAATTTTTTTTGATAAGTATGGCTCCTCATTAGACGCGACCCTAGGGCCCAGTCGGCATTTGCCGACTAGCCGACCTGGCCAGACCGCCACTGCTAGGAGAAATAGGTTGGGTCGAACAATCCTACAATTAATTATTGATTTTTGTTTTATATGGTTACATGCTTGCCCAAGGTTGGCACAAAAATGGGTGGTTTTTGTGGGTTTTTGATTTTAGAAAAACCCATCTGGGTTTTTGTTTGATTTTCGTTTTTTTTTTTTGCAGGAAAAAAAAAGCAATTATATAAAAAATTATATTTTTGCCTCACAAATACTTGAACAAAACAATAACAAAAATTGAAACATGAAACATGAAACAAATAACAAAAACTTTTAAAAAATTCCTCAAACTGGAATGTGAAAGGCAAAAGATAAATATCTTTTGAAAAGATATTTATGTTTTATTTAAATGTCTAAATCTTAACTAGTTTTGACGCCTTTTCAGCTCCAAGCTTATTCCTTAGTTTGCTCCAAATATGACCGAATGTAGGAAAAATTATTTCTACTGCGGCACTAGAAGTGGGACAACTATGCAACTATGCAATTTAAAAAAAAAGCACATATTTACTAGGTTTTCATAACTGAGAATGTGAGAATATATCCAACACAGTCCAGATGTTGTCACACGCTATATTGTCAAAGCAACGCCGAATGAAAGGTGGGAAATTAGACGGGAAATTTGTTTTCATAAAAACCCAGTATACAATTACAATCTTGGCTTGAGTGGTAATAATTCCCAATTCAGTTTTATTTTATCTACCAAGATTTTTAAGTGGGGCATCTTCATTTACATTATTTAACTTAATCCCTTAATTTGAGAACATTAATAGTAAACTGACTTTATACAACAAGTGGTTGCTTTTAGTAATTAATAATAAAATAGTTTTAATAAAAACAATTGCTTTTTATTGTTATACTATAAAATTTAACAAAGTTTTCTAGATAATCGTAATCGTATTCGTAATCGGCGATTATCACTAATGATAATCGTAATCGAAATCGTAATCATAAAAGTAAGAATCGTTGCATCACTAGTAAATATATACAGGTTGTTCCATTTAAAAATCGAAAGTTACGGTAATTTCCGGGTAAACCTGAAATGGTCTCATACCGTTTTTTGTGTCCAAAAATCCATTTTTACAGGTGGTTAAAAAATAAAGGAAATATAGAGGGGGGGGGGGGGAGCCACTCGCCTGTGGCACCCGGTATAATGCGTTGAAATATGATTCTCGAAAGGTACATATTACAGACATTCCATTTTTGAAGTAATGTGTGATGATACAGTGTCTAAAGTTTTGCCTTACAATAAAGATCGTGTGTTCGAATCCCAGACAGGTTGGATGTTTTTTCTTTAGTTTTTTTTTTATATATATTTTCTTTCACAACCGAGTCCAGAACAAAGTTTAGGAAAAACTGACATTATTTACCTACAAGAAAACTGCGGAGAGTATCCCATAAGAATGTGTAACAATGATATAAAAAGCTCAATATATCGGCAAAGAGTATAATGCTTCTACTAGTTTACATTTGGGGTGTCTATTAGTTTTTTAGTTGCATTAAAACACTCAACCAAAACACACCTAAAATATTAATAATGGAAACAAAATTAATAATATTAATTAATTTCTCTGACAACGGTGAATAAATCAAAACATTAGGACACAGTAATTTTGTAATTTGCATTTAAAAAGTTCGAAAATTTAAGGATCGTATAAAGTTAATTTGATATCAACGGCCAAGAACATAAAAACATCTATATTGGCTTATAACGACCTATTCTGTCTTACACGTTCCATATTCACTATAACAACGTTTCGAGCAACATTTCCTGACAAACCATCTCGATAGTAATAAATAAACCAGAGAAAATCGGTTCCGAGATCGGTTCAATTAGTGGTAATAATAATAATCTATTTATTGAATTTATAATCATTAAGTTAAAAATGAGGTTAAAAATATAATTATGTTAATAACATATTTTTCTATATTTTATAAATTAGTTTTAATTAATTTAAAGGTAAATTTTATAAATATTCAATTATAATATATATTTATGAAATTTTTAAACCTAATAAAATTAATTATGTCATTAAGAAAATTGATTATAAAAAACCGCTGACCGAGGAATCACTAATTCCATATCCAGATTTTCTATCCAAGTCTCTCACAACGAAAAAATTTTGTATGTGGAAATAATTGTTTATGGAACTTTAATAATATAATATTTTAAATCCTCCACCCGAAAAACCCATAAAACGATACCCCACATCGGTAGTGGGGTGGGGGTGGTGATAGGGGGTAGTGGGGGGTGGATGACGTAAAAAAATATTTTGAGGTTTTAGGTTCTTGTACACAGTACACACACTAAATCACAACCTTTTCTCATCCCCTTTATGTGGAGGGGCTGGTAATGGGGGTGGCTAATGCCAAAAATTTTTTGAGACCGTAGCTTCTTTTGTATATACTAAATACCAATTTTATGGACTCTTATCTGCTTCATTTACCTATTTATCCCCATTTACCCCATTTGCCCCACAAGATGAAAATATAATTTAGTTCCAGATCTCGTTAAAATACATATGTGTAGCAAATTTCAAGTCAATATCTTAAACGGTTCCAGAGTAAACGTGCACACAAAAAATGTTACAGAAGACCGACAGACAGACCGACAGAATTTTTTTTTCACTCAAACTTAAAATCTCGACGTTTCATGACATTCTAAGCCTATTTGAACAATAAAAATTTAAAAAAAATTTTTTTGTCGTTACTATACTTCCACTGGACGTGGAAGTAAATCGAAAAAGGGAACTTCGGAAGAAATCTGGGAATATCACGGAAATCCAAGGAAATTCCAGGAAATCCGAGGAAATCTGGAGGAAATCCGAGAAAGTCCCAGGAAGTCCGAGGAAGTCCCAGGAAGTCCGAGGAAGTCCGGGGAAGTCCCAGGAAGTCTCAGGAAATCTGAAGGAAGTCCGAGGAAGTCCCAGGAAATCCGAGGAAATCCCAGGAAGTCTGGAGGAAGTCCGAGGAAATCTGTGTAATCTTCGTCAAAGAGGAAATCTGGTGTACAAAATTTTGGGCGCGGTTGGCCCCTCGGATTTTTTGAAGCTAATTTTTTGTCGCTAAACTTTGTTAGTTCTAAATGTCAAACAGCTGTAAAAAATTCTAGTTCTATACTTTGCTGGGGATTTTATTTTTTGACAGTTGTCGAAAGTTTTTAGGTTGGTATTGCACTTGGTTTGGTTTTTAGGTTATGTTAATGTTTTTAGGTTGCGATTGCAGGAAATTTTTTCGGCGTTGTGCCGAAGTTTCTCAGACTTTTAATGTCACTCTCACTTTTAATAGTTTTGGGCAAAAAACTTACTTTGGGCCCAGTCAAGGACCGTCCGTAACCACACGGGCTCCTTATGGGTTGTGTAGGCCTTACACAGCTATCACAACTAGTATGACGTCTTCAGAGAAAATACGTGTATAGTCTGCACGCTTTAACACACTAGTCTACCGAATGTTAGTTTAGACTATAAAATGTATCTTACACAAGAAGCATGACTCTATAGATTATTGTGTTTTTAATTTTTTTCACGGAAACCAAATCGAAAGGGTGCAGGTGTGAATGTCGTTGAAATCGGAATTTTGACTGCTTTTCAATGGTTCGATTACAAATTGTAAGTAATCATAAAGTAATCAACTTGTTGTGACAGAACGGTACTAAACGTAATCCGATCTCAGCCATAACCTTTTCAGATCTTCTGGAGCACTGAAGAAACCCTCATGCAAAGTTTCGTCCAAATCCGTTTAGTAGTTTCGCCTCTATCGTGCTAACATATACACACACACACCCCCACAGACATTTTTCAAAAACCATTTTTTTGGGTTCCTGGGACCTCAAAACGTAAAGAATTGATTTGATCCCAATTTTTTCGATTTTGGAGTAATTTTAGTAACCTCCCACAAGTTCATTGTCGGGAGGTTAAAATGTCACACATTTACTATTTCCAATGAAATTTTTTTAGAGATAACCCTCGCGTTCTCTGCTAAAAATTAATTTATTTCTTTACTTGGCCTACATATTGAATATTCTTTGATTCTTGAAGTTGGACTTCATACCAAAAAAATAATCCGAAAACACAAGTAGATTTGCGTATCAAGTTGTACACAAAACAAACATTTTTGAAAATATATAATTTGTCATGGTTACAAGATTTTTTTATAGAAATGATTTGAATTGAAATGGAAGGCTACTATAAAGCATTACCGAGTTATAGGAAGATGAACGACGAAATAGCGATAATCTATATTCTGGAATCTCAAAATTAGTTGGAGATCGTAAATTCATATTATGAATGTCATATCTAAAACAAAGTTTTTACTGGCGGTTTGGGGGTAACGAAGTTGGCTGAAGTTTATGAACAAATTTTCTATTTTGAGCCAACCCAGTTCGTTTATTTTTTGAGAAACATGTTCATACTTTCTTAACCTAAATACAAATCTACAGCAAGTATTTTAAATATGTTGGAGACGGTTTTTTGTTAAACTATCTAAACACGGAAAATAAACTATATTACAATAATTCAATATTGGAAGCACTAGTTTTTCTCACAGTTTTTCTCTCATCTTAAAAGTCTAAACACTTAGATTTGTATACAACTTCAGTGCAACATAGCATTTTTTTTTACTAAAAGAGATACATGCATGTTCCGTGAAATGTAAATTATTTTCGAATATTAAACCTAATTTTTTTATTTTTTGTACAACCTTCAAAGGGATGTTGTTTATAAGTAAGTGCACATTGAATGTAATTAAGTTTTCTAAATTCTTTGGTGAGATAAACATTACAGCACATTTATCTGAGTTAAGTTTGAGGTTATTGTTTTTTGAGTACTCCGATACAGCTTTTGTAGCCTTGCAATAAAATCCAAAATCAAAATCATCCAAAATTAGGAACACCAAAAAATTTTACAATGTGCGCATCAAAAGTTGTTTTGCGCGCGGAAACTACATGCCAATGAATTTCCGCTGGATTCCTTTTCACGGCTTTTCGTTTGGCACTATTGACATCCATTTTAAAATTTAAAAAAACTCAAAAAAAAAACAAAAAAAATCGATTTGCACACCCTTCTGCACGCGACGACTGCCTAAAATTTGCGTTTCTGGCATATTCATGGTAATTTCATTCATATATATGATTGGCATGCATTTTAAAAACGTTGCACCTGACTGGACATGTACCGCCAGTCTATTGGATTAGCATTTGATTCCGCAGAGTCGACGTCAATATCAGTTGAACAAAGAAAGTATGATAGCCGCGTATCATCTGCGTATGACAATACTTTTGAGTATTTAACATGACTGAGAATGTCGGCAGTGTAAATTAAAATAGGATTGGGCCAAAACGGAGCCCTGCGGAATACCTGATGTGATAGAAGACACATTGGAACTCATTTCGTCTAAAATAACTACTTGATTGCGGTTATTTAAATAAGATTTATATTTCGATGTTGTAGAAAAATGTTTTTTCGAGCTTAAAAAAACTATTTTGATGGTAAATTTAATTTTCTACAAAAAGGTACTCTTGTAATTTGTTTGAATCTCGCATAGTTTTTGAGTTATATTGAAAGAACTAAAAAACCCCCTTTCACCTCTTTCTCAAAATGCACTTCTAAATTTAATAGCATTTTGTAACTATCATATTTAGGTAACCAATAAACAGATGAAAGAATAAAAACCCCCTAACGCAATTGTTCCTTACTAAATCACGTTGTCAATAGCTTACACAAATTTAAAGATCAATATTCTGTAGTTAGTCCATGATATGGTACAAAACCAATCGTGTGGTTTACCTCCTAATACATCCGCCTACCTGTCCACACAACACAAGATATTAGGATGTCCTAATTTAATCCTGTTATCCCAGTCGAGGACTATCGTCGATAGTACACCATCACACTCAAAGAAAATGAGTGAGATGAGAGTAAATTCAACCAAAAAGAGCACATGAAATCGCGCCTATCTAGTTTCATAGTTAAATCAATCAGAAAAGAATAGTCATACAACTTTATTTGTTTTCGTAAACAAATAGTAGTTTAATAATCATATCTTCTTGTAACAAATTAAATAGTACAATGACATTTTTTTATGTTCACTAACCATTTTCAATTTGGTCTACAATTAAATAGTACAACGACTTTGTTTTTTGATCACCAACTAATTTTTAGGTTGATCTACACTTTATTGTATTATGAAGTTTTTTTTGGTTAGCCAAAATCTCAGAATTGAGACATCAGACCACCCAAACCAAAGATTAGAGATTGTTTATAAGATCCATCCGAATATATCGATGATCCCTGAGGGAATTTGAACATTACAATCATGTTATTAATTTTCTATAAATTCATAAGAGTATAAGATAATGCATGATTGATTATTGTCAGTGATTTATATGTGGAGTCATCTGGGAATAATTTCTGTAATAGACTACATGGTAAGCAAGCAAATTTTATGGTAATTCTTTTAGAACTTCTAGAAGACAACAATAATATTGGTTTGTCTACCAAGTACAATAATACAGCGAACTAATACTGGGTAAGAATTACAATTCGATAATAGTTAAAAATAAAATATACTATTATCTAGTTTAATTTGACAGAATTCAACAAAATAATAGTCAGACGAAAAAAATAATAGTCTTTTTCATCTATTTTTTAAGTTAATGTTTGTTTTGTTGTACGACAACTTTTTATTAATTAAAATAACAATCACCTCTTGTTTAAAAATACCATCAATATAATTTAGTTTAACAAAATTAACGATATTGTTAGTTAACCATTTTTTTTGTTGAATTTACCCATACTATTTCTTTGAGTGCAGGATATCTCAAAATTATGATTTGGTTCCAAAAACATCCCAGATTATTAGGATATCCTAGACAAGTCCTGAATGTATGTCCTAGAAATATCTGTTGGGGATATCATGATGCTGAAAATGCCTCAATAAAGGATATCCTAGGCAAATAATATAATGATATCCTGAAAATATACAATTAACGTGCTCTACCTGCTCACCTATTATTGAACATTTTTGTGGAACTTGTTTTTTTTTTCCATAACATTTTGCCTCGTTGGAAAACTAATAAAAAAGAGATGTTATTTAAATTATTTTTACGACTAATGTATTAATGAATTTTGTAATATATCGTTATTTAAAAAATATATATTTTTTTAATTTGTTGACATTTTACTGTTATTAATGCATTGTTATATATTACTAGCTGACCCGGCAAATGTTGTTTTGCCATATAAATTATAAATTTTTGTCCAAAAAATAAAAATAAAATTTCTGGATAGGGCCACCCTTATCACCTAGGGGTATAAAAAATAGCCTACGACCTATTCTCAGACCTACCAAATATACACCAAATATTTCATAAAAATCGGTCAAGCCGTTTCGGAGGAGTTTGATAACAAACACTGTGACACGAGATTTTTATATATTAGATGATATCCTTAATATACCCTGGGGATGTCTTTGTGCTGTGTACGTGCCGGGTCATCAGAGCCAATCAAACATCTTTAAAGCCCTTGAGCATCACGTCATTTTGCACTAGAGTGGAGTCTTACATTTCTTAAATATAAGTTTAAAGTATACTGAAATTAAACTGAAAAATAGGGAATTGAGAGACAATTAATTAATAATGTTTTGAAATTTTGGTGACATGTTCAGAATATAGATAAAAATTGAAAACTAAGAAGTTCTCAATCCTAAAGGGTGATAGCTTCACCCTCTACCCCTTCAAAAAAATGCATTTTTGCGGTTTTTCGAATTTCTCTACCAAAAGGAAAGGGTATATTGCTCACGAAACTTTCTGTAAAGATGATATATATCATAGTGTTGATAGATCTAATATATTTCGAGTTATATGCTGCTGACGTAGGGCGATGTTTCATCTGAGCTAAAATTTGTAATTCGCGCTGGATTTTCTCGAAAATTGTTTTTCTTACTCTTACAATATATAGGATGTTTGGTAGAGCGATGCTGACCCGGAAGAGGGAGGTATAGGGAGTCATTTGGCTACTATAGGACCAAACGTACCCAAATTAAAAATGGAACGGTCCTTTTTATAATGCCGATTTTGTACTATAAAAAAATCTTCATTTTTCATCATTTATGTAATTATATTATGAAAAATGTGCTTTTATATACATTATACATACCAAAATTGAAAATAATATCTAAAGTACTTTTTGAGATAAAAAAAATTCAAGCAAAAAATTTAAGCCGTTGCGGAGATATGTTCATATGAACTTTTCTTCATAAGATGACCTAAGGTATCACATCCTGAAGTATTAGCTCGCTATTGCCCCTGTATAATTTTTTTTTATTCTAAATAACTAAACTTTCAAGAGAAAAATAATTTGAAAGTGTCTGTTGGTTAGAAAAAAATATATAATACATTTATAGGGAAACAAATATAATGGTAATTTAAGGTAATTTAAGGTGTCGAATTAAAGTCTTATAAAATTTTAAAAAAAGTTGTCTAGATGTTACAATTATTTTGGTAACTTTTCTATATTATCCTTTTTTATTGGTATTTGCAAGCATTTACTATAAAATTTTATTAGTGACTAAAAAAAATCGACAATAATTTTTTCATTTAATCGAAAATTAAATATGTGGGATTTTTCAACAAAAACAAGGCTAGATTTTTTTTTTTTTAGATTACTCTGAAGGAGCGGGCGATTGGCCTTCCCCCACTGCGACCTATAAGGTCTATTGTAGTACTCCTTTTTTTTTTGTGTGGTCTTCCTAGACTTCGAGTCTGTTGATAATGGCCCCCAGGCACGGTTATCAGCCTCTGTCTTTCTCTCGCCGAGCCGCCTCAGTCCAGTCAGGCTTTTACAGCTCAGCATATGGACTGAGATCTCCAGCGAGAACTTGGGTCACCATTCCAAGCGCTGGACGCGACCAACGTTGCTTAACATCGCTGATCGAGTGCCGGCGCCTAGATCGGAGCCCGTACAGAGAGCCGTAAAAAGGCTATCTTTTCAAAAACTTTATTTAAAAGGTTACAAAACTATTATTTTTCGTGTTCAAAATAAGATCCATTATTTCCTTCTTATAGACCAGGAGCCCGCCGACCACTAATTGTGTTTCAAAAGTTTACGCCCAAAATGTGTGAACTGTTGTTAATTTGGGGTAGTAGAGCACAGAAATATCCATCCTTTTTTGGTACAAGGATGTGGGGCAGATCTCAAGTGTGTAAGAAATATGGCTTGTAAAAGTATAATAGCTTTAGAAATGGGATTTGCGGGAATCGATAAATAATAAAAAATGAACTGGCTGACGCGGCTCACCAGCCCTGAATTCTGGGACAGTGACCCACTATAGGGTCAAACTTTGTAAAAAAAAAACAGCCACAAAAAAGTCACAGGTTTACGCATGGGGATTGGAGGGATTCTTAATTTACCCTCAAAAATCATGAATCCTAACTCCCATTCATTTTGGGTGGTACAAGGAGGCGCTACGCTCGCTCAATTTTGAAAAAAAGTCATGTAAAAAAAATGATAAGTTTATGAATGGCAATCAAGAACTTGTTAAGTATGGACCTACTGAGTGTGAAAATATATTCGCCTTTTCTGAAAAGTGGTATAACAGCCTTGCCATTCACTGTAATTGTTGGCGCAGCGAAGTTTCCTACCGCATGTACTGATTACCCGTGTAATTCGATGAATAACACAAATTTACGACTGACGCACATAAGGCCAAATAATTAAATTACGACGACAAAAATAGGTAAAATTATTTTTTTCAAACTAATTACAAATACCTTCAAAACCTTCTCTATAAACCAATCCGCAATGCGCCGTAAGAATTTATTTTGTTAACGCAACACAATAGCCTGCGCGTGTGCGCAGAATTGGGTTATCTTTCGCACGGCCAATGCCGGTTAGTTGCGCATGAATAGTTGACGGAGTAACTATGCTCGTCCTATTTTCCTAAATTTAAAAACACAGTTTTCAACATAGATATTGAAGGTATGTACTTTAATCTGCAATTGTTACTAACATAACCTTTGTACGTAGTATAGATATAATATATATTTTATGAAATACTATTTTTGTTTAAAAAAAAATGAAATGCTTGCTTTATCTAGAGTTATACAAAAAGTTCCAAAATGTACACCGATTTTTTTTTAATAGTTCGAAAAATTATCTTATAACTAATATAAAAAAGTAAGATATAAGTCCCCTTGTTTCCTCTTTTGCTAAATCGAAGGTATTCTTTTCAGATAGTCGTGGCGACCCCGCTTTAAAGGAAATGAAGCAAGCAAGAGGTGCAAATGCAAAAGAAAAAGTAAAGGAAGGAAAAAGTAAAATAACTACTGAGTTTTATAAAGAAATGGGCCTCGTTGTTGATCTACCAAAATAAGATGGAGGCAATAAAGAATTAATAGAAAAATTCCCAAATATAGTTTCCATCATTTCTTGTGGACACTACGTCAAAGAAGAAATATTTAAAAAATATTGCTTTGAAATTGTACAAATGGCTGTTTCACTTTATAGTTGGCACAAAATTAGTGCTAGTGTTCAGAAACTGTTAATACACGGAACTGATATTATAAAATCTTTACCTTTGTCAGTAGGTCAACTGTAAGAAGATGTAATTGAGGCACGCCATAAAGACTATAAAAAATTAAGACAATATTACTCCAGAAAAACTTCAAGAATCAACACCAATAGTGATATATAACTGGATGCTGGTATCCTCGGACCCTATTGTTACAAATAAGCGAAAAAAACCAAACGCAATTGAATGAAATTGTATTAAGCATGCTAAGACCGCCTACTTTCGGTGATGGTTATTATGAAGGTAATCGTGATCTGATGGAAAGGTCTGATGATGATGATGAGGATAATGGGGATGTAGATGTAGAATAATATTTTAATCAAAATTGTATATTATGTACCTATTTCACTAAATCAAAATACAGAAATAATTTAATATCAAATTGTTTTTTTTTTTAATTAGAATACTATGAACACCTCCTCCAACTAATTCGGTATTTTTCTAAAAGATAATTATTAATTAGTCTCCTCATAAGCATTTCTGATCAGAATATCAAATAAAATCATATTTTATATTTTTGTCGTCGTAAATTGTTAATTTGGCCTTATGTGTGACGATCAGAAATTTGGTAAGTATGAACCTCCTGAGTGCGAAATACATTCGCCATCTTTGAAAAGTGGTGCGAAGGTTTTGCCTTTCACGATAATTGACATTTCTGTGCTCTACTACCCTAAATTAACAACAATTCACACATTTTGGGCGTAAATTTATGACACATAATTAGTGGTCGGTGGGCTCATGGTCTATTATTTCAACCGTAGTCGTCGTTAGTCTCATTTTTGTTCGTAATTGTGGGGCAGCTTGCTCCATTTTTGCTATGTGCAGCTCTGCTTCTGTGGACCCCAGGACATCTACCCCCCTCCATTTTCGAGAGAAGGGAACACGTGATAATATTTTCCGACCTACCCTTCACCTACTACCCCTAAACCGGAAAAACCATCGTTTTTTCCAATTTTCTGGTGCTAGGCTTGCGAGGGCTTATCGGATTGGGTTTCTTTTGTCAATTCGAATAAAATAAGTAAAGATTGACCACAGGTGACCTAGCCCATCCCCGGATGTTGAAACTACCCCCACCCCCCCCCCCAATAACGAAATGAAACGAAAATTAGCTGGAAAACGGTACATTTTCGAGGACGGTGAACACAATGGTGACAATATTTCCTGACGTACCCTTCACTCACTACCCCTAAACCTAAACCGGAAAAACCATCCCCTTTTCCGATTTTTCGATGCTTGGCTTGCGAGGGCTTATCGGATAGAATTTTTCTCGTCAATTCGAATAAAATAAGTAAACCTCGATCAAACGAGACCCCAACCAACCCAGTGAAGTGAACTTTTCCTTCAGTGGTTTATAGGGAATTGATTGAGTCGGGTCATTGGTATATATAGATATTTTTGTTTTTTTCATTGATTATACAATCATGCAAAAATATTCTCGTGTTTATTCATTCAATGATCATTCATTACATCTGGTTCACTATATACAATTCTTATTCAGTGCTAATAGATCTTTCAACACTTACAATTATAATCACTGTGTTCGTCCGAATCGAAATTAAGGTAACAGACACTGAAGGAAAAGTTCACTTCGTGTAAAGGCTGCTTAAAACCCGGGTTGGTTGAGATCTCTTCTGATCGAGGTTTACTTATTTTATTTGAATTGACGAGTCGATGTCCTATCCGACAAGCCCTCGCAAGCCTAACTCCGGAAAATCGGAAAAGGGGGTGGTTTTTCCGATTTAGAGGTAGTGAGTGAAGAATATGTCGGGAAATATTGTCACCATTGTGTTCACCGCCCTCGAAAACGGGGGTATACGTCTTCCAGCTGATTTTCGTTGTTTTCGTGGCATTTCGTTATTGGGGGTGGGGGCAGGTTCAACCCCCAGGGGTGGGTTAGGTCACCTGCGGTAAATCTTTACTTATTTTATTCGAATTGACAAAAAAACCCAATTCGACAAACCCTCGCACACCTAGCCGGTGGTTTTTTCGGTTTAGGAATAGTAGGTGAAGGGTAGGTCGAAAAATATTGTCACCATCATGTTCCTCGAAAATGAAGGGTTGATGTCTTGCAGTCCGCACACAGAACTTTTGGCTCTGCCTCAAGGGGTTAATAAGAACTTGTATTTATATTTTTAGATTTTAAAGGCCACTGGCGGCCGAACTATTGAATTTTGAATATTGTGTTCATAACTTTTGTTCAGTATAAAAAGGAGAACTTTTTCAAAAAATTTCAAAAAAATTGACTAAACGGCTTTTTTCTTGCACTTTTATGCGGGGTCTAGCGTGTGTAAAAAAAGGAGAAGATGTGGAAGTATTAAAGACAGTCTACGGTGTTCCACCACATGCAAAAATTGCCTCGGACACAGTTGCACCAACAGTTGTAGACTCACAAGTATTAGTTCTATTTTCAAATAAAATATATGAAATTCAAATGAAACAGGCCTTCTTAAAAAAACACTTAAAATAAACTCGCCAAAAGCTCTACCTTAATGGGATGTGGAAATAAGCTTATACTGAGACATAATTTACCAATCGAAATTATGATAAAAATAAATTTTTGTTGGACATTTTTTCAGTAATATTTTTCTTTCGAAAATATTTCTGCAAAGGACAGAAGTTTAGGAGACAGTTCTACTTAAAAATTCTAAAAGTAGTAAAAATACCCCTATTTGTGTAAGGGTGGCGCTAGCTCCTGGGGGTAGTGCTGATTGAACGATTAACTTTTAGACTAGGCCCATAAGTAAAAAATCCATGTCTATAAAGTACAAGAAGAATTTCATGTAACAATTGGAAAAACAACGTTTTTAGAGTATTTCGACCACGCTGAATACGAATCTGCCTGTCGCCAAAGCTAAATTTGGACTGGAAGTCTGGTATCCAAGATGGCGACCAAAACTCTCTTGCCCTATATCTCCCTTGTCCGTTGGCTTAAAATAATGATCTAAACGTCTGCTTAGGGGTTTTCTCAGATGCCAAACACATTGCAATGCTCAAAATTTACTTACCTTATGTTTGGAGTGCATGGGTTCCAAGATGGCACCCAAGATGGCCGCCGAAACTTTGTTGTGTTTACGTTCGCTCCGTGCGTCTTGTTGTATTTGGAGTGTAAAATCTGTCAGATATATAGTTTTTAGTGATTAAATGTGTACTACTGTGTGTGTTACGTGTTCTTAAGTAATATTTTACCCCTTCCGAAATACAAGTCATATGCTGTAAGTGAATTTATTTATATAAATAGCATAATTTGAAAAATGCTTTACATATGAATTTAAGTGTTAAGTTCGTGTCTTCAGAGTCCATAATTATGATTACAAAAAAAAAATATATGTGCTGGAAGTCAATTAGGTATTAAACGAAGATATTTGGAGGTGAGGTTATGTTCTCCGGGAGGAAATAGTGAAATAGTGGACACGTAATTGCGGTAATACTGGGCACGCAGAATATCTAATGAAAATGAAGAAATTGTAGAAACGGAAATTGAATCTGGCGAAGATGAACTAGAAATTGAAGAATCAGTTGCAGAAGAACCTCCTCAACCAGAAATTTCCAGCAAAGAATCATGTTTAATTAACCGGGACATCAAAATTGGCAGCTTTGTAGTAGTAGTCACTTTTAGTATTTTTAGTCATTTTTGTAATATACTGCCGTTTTTTGCAGGATATGGCGTCAACGGTGTGCTCCTTAGTTGATATGACTGGAACGTTCAACTCACTTCGACAAAATGACCAGCTCTAAAGTGTGGATGATGAGTGGCACAGCGAAAGAAAGGAAGTATCTCCCAGTCCATGAGATCTGCAAAATTCTTCCCAATGCTCAAAAGAAGAACGTCTTGGCGTTCCACGCAGTCACGGGTTGCGACTCGACATCTCACCTTGCAACGATAGCGAAGAAAGCAGCGTGGAAAGTCTTCAATGAAACGACCTGCCAGCTTCTGAACGACCTAGGGCACTCTCCACTGACTCCCTCATCAAAGGCCAATGCAGAGAAATTTCTAGTACAGCTCTACAAGGTTGGTACATTTTTTGTTGTTTCAGCAAGTCCAACTTCGCTTTATTTAATGTTAAAACGTTTCTGTTTATCTGAACAGGTGGGCAAAGACGTATCCAGCGGGGATGAAGCCAGACATCAGCTTTTCGGTGTTGTGAAAAAGCCGAAAGCCTTACCTCCAACAAGCGATGAGCTGCGACTACACCCCCAAGATGACATTACCAGTAGGTAAAGACATGATGGCAAGGGGCGGCATACTGTGAGTAAAACCAATTGCTTTTCGGCAGTGACAATTTAAAAAACGTTTCAGGTGAACGTGTGGGAAAATGCTCATCATGCCCGACTGGTGGTGATCGATCCTGAGTCATATAAGTGGAGGCTTCACCAAGACCAGTACCTTCCCATCCTTATGACCCTTGAGCCCGTCCCCAAAGCCTGTACGGATATCCTAACCTGTAATTGTTCAACCCAGTGCCCGAGTACAATGTACACGTACAAGAAGAATAGACTGATTTGCACCAAGTTGTGCCACCGCTCTCGACAATGTTTGAACTCTTTAAATGGTTGATTTCTTATCTTTCTTGCAACCTTGCCATAAGCTAAAAACACTTGAAGGATTTGCAATCTTGCAATAAACAATGTTTGAACTTTGAAATGATCGTTTTCTTATCTTCCTTGCTTACTTCCGAGCAACAAAGTTTCTGCGGCCATCTTGGAACCCATTCACTCCAAACTTAAGGTAAGTAAATTTTGAGCATTGCAATGTGTTTGGCATCTGAGAAAATCCCTAAGCAGACGTTTAGATCATTATTTTAAGCCAACGGACAAGGGAGATGTAGGGCAACAGAGTTTTGGTCGCCATCTTGGATACCGGACTTCCGGTCCAAATTTCGCTTTGGCAACAGGCAGATTCGTATTCAGCGGGGTCGAAATACCCTAAAAACGTTGTTTTCCCAATTGTTACATGAAATGCTTCTTGCATTGTTACTTTTTGAAAACGTGCCTAGTCTATTTAAGTCTATGCTCTCGAGGGCTTTTGTGTATTGGGTCGGCGCTGAATAAACGAGACCTTTTCATGGACCCGTACGTCTGAAATTCGAACACCGATCAGATCGCGAAAGCTTGACAAAGACATTCTATAAAAATGATTAAGAGATTTATAAGCAAAGATCCATTACGGTGTTATAATTAAGCTCAGTGCATCATAAGAGAAGCCCGTCTTGGAGACAGAGCAGTTGGCAATCCACGGTAAGAATTTTATTGGAATAATATTGATACTGAGTAGATACTGAAGAAATTGTGCATGACATTTGTACATTTTATGCTCTATGAATTGATAATACCTATTTTTAACGTAAGACTTGCCAATGCGTGAAAAAGGAGAAAAATATTTTCAACACACTCAGTTCTACATTTCTCGTGTTGTAAACCATCAAATATTAATCTTAGGAAAAAGTAAAAGTCAAAATTATAGAGAATTTCTAGCTCTACAGAATTGTCTGTATTTTTTATGACTTTGACAGAGAGCGAGATATTTCAAAAACTAAACATCAATTTTTTCAAGATGGCGGCGTTTCCACCGGGACAACACAGGTAAGAAACTTATATACACACTCGTAATAGATCCCCTCCAGGTCCTTAAAACGGTATGGTGTCAAATTCATTTTGATTGAAAAAACTCCCACAGATTGAAATAAATGCACTACTTCATAGAGATGACCCACATAACCCAGTTTGTACTTAGTATGTACTTGTACATACTAAAGTCCAGTCAACGAATGAGTATAGAGGACATGGAGGGGGCAGAATTTTCCTCTTCAGGAATGTGTTGGAGGTAGGTAGGAGATAAACATACTAAAAGTCCCCGACCCTAGCCCTGTCGCTTCAGGGGGGAGGGTGGTGAAAAGGTCCCTTTTTTCGATTCTTCGCTGATAACTCGGAAACGACACGTGCCGTACGCGAAAAATTTTTCTATGGAAAATTAAATTATATTAAATTTCCTATAAGAATATCTATATTCATTTTCTTCCTATGTGTTATAGTTTCCGAGATATTCGCCAGCGAAAATCGATAATTGATAAATAAATTAATTCTGTATCTGAACTGTTTCTATCAAAACGGTTTACCGTGATCTACTAATAAATCACAGTCACAAAAGAATCTTTATTTTACAACACTCGAAGTATTTACTAACGTAATATTTTGTCGAAATCCATACATTTCCTTAAATATACAGTGTGCCTCACTTAAAAGAGTAAACTTGGTTTTATAAAACTTTACATCAGGTGACTTTGCCTTTGTAGCAGCCGAATGTTTTTCTGGTCATAAGTAGATCCTAATTTGTTCTATACTTGAGTAAAATTTGATTCAAATCGAGAAAAAAATAAAACAGTTATAAGAGTGTCTCAGTTTTAAGTAAGTCACACTGTATATTAAAGAAATGTATATATTTCGACACAGAAGACAGGAACTATACAGAAGCGAAAGCAAGCCTTTCTGGCGGGACCAAATTTGATCATAGTCACCATGACGATAAGGTATATATTTGTCAAAAGCCATATGATAATTCTTGACGTTGTGCGATTGACAGTCTTTGAAACTCTTACACGGTGGTTGGTTATTTTCGTGGCTTTTTCTTCCAATTTTCGACAAATTTTTATTCTAAGTTTATTTATTTCATTTTTGTTTATGATGGGTTCTAAATGGTATGGAGGTTGTGCTTATCGTCCATGTCATTCGAAGGCGGGTGAAACAATAAGCTTCTTTCTATTTCCCAAAGATCCTGAAAGGTATGTACAAATTTATATTACTGAAACAACTAGAAAGTAATGTTAGATATACTAAACAATTAGCAGTTGAAAAGAAGTAATATGAAAGGAAATATTTTCTTATCAGAAGTGCAATAAGTTACAGAATATGTTCATCAGTTTCTAATGAACAGAATTGTATTGTGACCATGAATAAGGTAATTAAGTAATGACTATCAACTCGTACCACTAAAGAACTTTTCATTGTTATCATTTAAGAAAAAATCAATAATTAACGTATACTGTTATTTTACACAAACATTTTTTTCACTGTGTTATTTGATTTGTAATATTCTATTAAACAATATTGAAAATATATTCATCAAATCTTGTGTTTAATTTTAAGCTACATAATACGTGTCTCTTTCATTGCATATCTATACATACTACTTTCCATTATGGTATTTTCTTATTCTGGTAGCAGTATGAAAAAAAATGCATTGGCTTCAAAGCGCATTATTATGATTAATGATGAAATACGATATAAATATAAATGTGTACTTCTTTTTTTGAATATTCTGCAATACACCATGACTTGGGCCCTCAACTTCATTAATACCATATATACATATTCTTATTCATGTACCTATCTACTAAATATAAAACAAGACAGTTTTCCAAGTGTACAGTGTATTGAACCGAAATATCGATATATTTTTTGTGTACATCATTTCTCTGAGTGTAGTAAGATACAGGCCTGTAGCTAGAGAATGCTTTAAGGGTGGGCAAACAACTTTTCAGAAGCGGCGCGTGGGCCTAAAATACGTTTTTTTCTATTAAAAAATAGCTACCTCAGTATTTTCTGCGGTCGCTGTAGGTCGGGCGAAAATTATTCCAGGCCGGGCTACGCCTGGTAAGACATATTACTGTCACTTCGAGGTCACAGAAATCAGACACCCGATATCAAAGGTACCGCGGCAAGCTTTCGTTTCTGTATAGTTCCTGTCTTCTGTGATTTCGACAAAATATTACGTTAGTAAATACGTCGAATGCTTATAGAATGTACCGCAGGTAGCTTTGCCTTTATTATAGCAGGTGAATGATTTTCTGGTCATAAGTAGATCCTAATTTGTTCTATACTTGAGTAAAATTTGATTAAAATCGGAAACAAAATGAAAAAGTTATAAGGGTATCTTCATTTTAAGTGAGTCACACTGTATATTTAAGGAAATGTATAGATTTCGACAAAATATTACGTTAGTAAATACGTCCAGTGTTGTAAAATAAAGATTGTTTTGTGACTGTGATTTATTAGCAGTCCACGGTAAACCGCTTTGATAGAAATATACAAGGTACATAATTGATTTTTTTTTATTAATTATCGATTTTCGCTGGCGAACATCTCGTAAACTATAGCACACATGAAGAACATTAATATAAACATTCTTGTGAGAAATTTAATTACGTTTAATTGTGCATAGATTACCTTTTCCCATACGACGCATCGTTTCCGAGTTATAAGCGAAGAATCGAAAAAAGGAACCTTTCCACCCCCCTCCCCCCTGAAGCGGCGGGGCTAGGGGCGGGGACTTTTAGTATGTTTACCTCCTGACTACTCCCAACACATCCCTAAAGAAAAAAATTCTCCCCTCCAAAATGTTCTCTACAATCCCCTTTTGGGCATTCACTGATTAGACTATGTTGTAAAATAAAGATTTTTTGTGACCGTGATTTATTAGTAGACGGTAAACGGTAAACCGTTTTGATAGAAACATTTCGGATATATAATTAATTAATTTATTAATTATCGGTTTTCGCTGGCGAATATCTCGGAAACTATAACACATAGGAAGAAAATGAATATAGACATTCTTGGAAAATTAATATAATTTAATTTTGCATAGAAAAATTTTTTCGTTTTCGAGTTATAAGCGAAGAATCGAAAAAAAGGGATCTTTCCACCGCCTTCCCCCCCAGAAGCTACAGGGCTAAGGACGGGAAATTTTAGTATACCTTACTCGGGAACAGTGGCGGCTCGTCAGGGGAGGCAGGGGAGGCTGAGCCTCCCTTTGGAAGAAGCAACATATCTTGCAATCTTCCAAATTAATATCTTTTACTTGTAGAAATTTCTACTTAGGTATATCTCAATTTTCAATATTGTTTATTGTTTATAGTTCATTAATTAATTTTCAGTGTATAAAAAAGTTCTGCATTTCCTTTCCACAAACATACCTATAACGTCACAGTCCGGATTGTCTTTGTATGCATATTTCCCGGGCGACCCGGTCTTTCATTGAATGAACAGAGCGCTTCGCTTGAGGCTTATACGAAATAGCTTCCAACTTCAAGGCATTTAGTTTTAACATAAATGACCTTGCATTACTTCTGCGTTGTCTAGCAACACTTCAAATAAGACAAGCTAGGCAGCTAGCCTCAGTCCTCAGTTCTTTATAGCGCATGTGCAGTTCAGGAGTTCAGGCACAGTATAGAGAAGACAAGTACTTTCACTCGCAGCGGTCCCTTTGATATTTGTTGTACTCGATTTTATTTGGTTCAGGTGATTCACAGGAAAACGAACTGTCAGTGGTAATTTGTCGTTTAGCCGGTTAAGATCAACTTGACATTAAAATACATAAAACATTTGATAGGCGGGCTAGAAATGAGTGCTCTAGGTGAAAATATTCCCAACAACATCTCTTGTCCAGACGTGGTGGATTATTTGTTATTAAATGGATTTTCTACTCTTACTTACGACGAAAAGGTAAGAATTAAAAGAATTGCTAGGCCTACACCAGCAATGCCTTCGTTAGTTTTTAAAAGTGGAAAACAAAACAGAGGGTTTTGTGATAACAATTATAAAAAAATCGAGTGGTTAACGGCATCAGCAGTTAGAAACAAATTATATTGTTGGAGATGTTTATTATTCACTAATGATCAATCCTCAATTTGGGGCAGGACCGGGTTTAATAATTTGAAAAATTTGTCGCGAGGTTTACAAAAGCACGAAAAATCCCAGGAGCACATTTCATCTTGCGTTAAATTCGAAATATTTGGTAAACAAAATATTGTAAATTATTTGGAATCTGCACATAAGAGAGAAATAGAAAATTTTAATGAAAAGGTCCGTGAAAATAGGGAAATATTAAAGAGATTAATTGATGCCGTTATATATTTATCTTCGCAAGAAAATTCTTTCCGAGGGCATGACGAAAAACGCGATTCGTGCAATAAAGGAAATTTCAAAGAGCTAATAGATTTTTTAAAAATGTATGATCCAAAATTAGAGAACTTTTTGAATAACGCCACTATTTTTTCCGGAACATCTAAATCAATTCAAAATGATCTAATTGAGAGTGTTAGCTCGATTATTAAAGGCAAAATTTATGAAGAACTATATAATTGCGAATTTTTCTCGTGGCAAATTGACGAAACGACGGACATTACCTGTAAATCTCAACTTTCCGTAATTTTTAGATATGTAATGCACGGCGAAGTTATTGAAAGGTTTGTTGGTTTTCTTGATGTGAGTAGTGGAAGAAACGCGGAGAGTTTATTTAAATTATTAATCGACGAATTTGGTAAATTTGATTTGAAAAATAAATTAATAGCACAAACCTATGACGGCGCTGCAGTTATGTCAGGGCATCTTAATGGACTCCAAACAAAAATAAAAGATATTGCTCCTCAAGCTTACTTCATTCACTGTTATGCACACCAATTAAATTTAGTTCTGAGTAAAGCATGTAACGGAATTAAAGAAGTTAGAATATTTTTTTCAAATATTACTGGTTTTTCGTCATTTTTTTCAAAATCTACCAAAAGAACTGATGTTTTAAATACAATTAATATGAAACATAGAATTCCGACAAACGCTCCCACTCGTTGGAATTTTTCATCTAGAGTTGTTTTCACTGTTGACAAATACAGGAAAGAACTTATTGACGTTTTTAATTTTATTTTGGAAAGTGAAGATTTTTTAAATGACGCTCAGACTTTAAGAGCAGCTTAAGGATTAAAATCGTTATTGTTGGATAAAAATTTCATATTTTTTCTAAAAGCTTTTAACATGATTTTTGAGCAAACTGATGTTGTTTTCCAAATTTTACAGAATAAACTAACTGATATAACATATTCTAAAAATAGACTTAAGTCACTTATATCCAAATTAAAAGAATTTCGCAATAACGAAATACATTTCAATACTTTATACAATATTTTTTTAGAAAATACTGAAAACGTAGATGATGAGCCAGGGCCACAATTTAAAAAAAGAAAGACAACATATAACTTTGACAGGGCAGATATACATTACAAACAAATTTTTATAGAAATTTTAGACACCATTATAATCCAAATTGAAATTAGATTTTCTGATTTAAATACTTTGCAATGTTACGATTTAGTAAATCCTAATAATTTTACAGCGTTTTCTAAATCATTCCCTACCAGTCTAATGGAGAAATTAATGGACCATTATCCTTTTTTACCGTATTTCGTTAAAAAATGAACTATGCGTGTTGTATTCTGACCAGCAACTTTTAGCAAATCCAAAATCATCTCAAGAAATGCTTACTTATATATATAATAATAATTTAAAAAGCTGTCTACCCGAACTGTACAAACTTTTATCATTAGTGTCAACAATTCCAGTAACCTCAGCTTCTGTAGAACGATCATTTTCAGCACTTAAACGCATAAAAACATTTACTAGAAACAAAATAAGTCAAGACCGCCTCTCAAATGTATCGCTTATTTCAATAGAAAAACATTTTTTGTCAGAATTGAAGAAACACGATTCATTTTATGATGAAGTAATCAACCATTTTGCTAGTTCCGAAAATCGCAGGTTACCACTCATTTATAAAAATATTTAGGCTTTACACCAAAGATTAATATAGTTGTTATTTTAGAAAAAATATTTATTTGCGTTATTTATTTTTTAGGAAATATTTTTTAATTCTTCCGCGGTTATATTTTTTTATGTAACTTCTTTCTCAAAGCTATTTTAATTTTTATTAAAAGTTATAATTTTACACTCTGGCAGTGATAATGAATACAATTTTTGTTTGTCGGAAAATACTTTAATTTTTTTTCCAAAACTATTTTGATTTTTATTAAAAGTTATAACTTAATTATAAGTGGGATAGTAGGGCTCCTTTGGATACCGATACTCGAGGCGTAGGAACGGAAATTTCATGAGAATGATTTTTTCGTCTCATTATATTTTCTATTTCCTTTTCTTTTTATTCTTTTATTCTCTCAAGTCGTGAATCGGTATCCTGGCGAACAACCCACGACAAAAAAATGTAACGCGCCGTTGTACTACCTCGAGGGTGGTGGGGAAATGTACAAATTGTAATCATATTGCAAGTTAATTGTCTTTCAAAATATCAAGCCTCCTCTGCAGAAAATATCACGAGCCGCCACTGCTCGGGAAAGAATAGTAAAAAACGAACAACAGATCCTATTGGCGTTTAAATCTAGAGGGGATGTAATTCAAAATAATTTTTACAAAGGCTTATCAAATCAACGTCGCTCAATGATATGTGCCGCTTGGCACTACTGACAGCACAACTGATCACTTTCTCGGCTAAGGTATGGTATGTTGCACGTAATATGTAGCAAAAAGAGAGGAACAACGCTACGTATCCGTTGACGCAACCCCCCTTCTCATATGTTCTAAGTTGGAGGACCCCCTCCCCCATGAGCATGCCGCATTTTTTTAACGGTCTCATGTCACTGGTACTCTTGACTGCAAAGAATAAGAATTATCTGCGTTTGTTTTACAGTTTTTCGTCATATAGCGTGTAGTTCCAAGCATGCTCCATACATTTTCCGGGTTAGAGGAGTGAGATGATTAATTTTCTCATTTTCTGAAGGAAATTTATTTCACCAAAATCCATCGCCTACAAAATAAAGAATTTAGAGAGAAATATACATTACCTCCTTTCATCGAAATACGAATAACTTACTTAGGACTGATCTTCAGTTACAGCTACCTTTTAGTTTTTCTCATTTGTTCATAAATAATTTTTTGGCACTTAAGTTAGCAATTTAAAAAAATATAATGTAAATTTTTAGTACAAATTATTTCAAATACTCATTTCTCAGAGTGCAATTAAGTTAAACAAACATCCTTTCAGGGCCACATGGCTAAAAAGTTAGCTAATATTTTTCAAAGTCTAAAAGGATGGAAATTGTCTAGTTTTGACAAGCCATATCTCAAAACTGTTTATTATTTATTTCAAGGTCATAAGTACAGTACCTAGAGTAAAAAATATGTAAAATTTCGGAATAATTTCATATGTAATGATAATTTTTCTTCATGGGTTATTATTGTAGTAAGAGGTATCGTCTTCAGTTCCTATATGGTCTTGTCCTCAAAGGGTGAAAACCACCCCTAAATAATACTCAATATTTGAAAAACTATTACTAATTTCTTTTTGAAACTCAGGATGTTTTTGGGATCGCTGATTACGAATCTGAAGTTAAAATTAAAAACCTCAAAATGGCGGCTGGAAATTTTTTCCTAAAACAAGTGTTTTACACGGACAAAAAACATCTAGGTGAACATTTTTGAAAAAAAAAATTGACTACTGAGCAATTGCAATAACAAACATTTTGTTTAAAAAAAATGTGAAACACGCATTTTATCGGCCATATCTTCTTTATTTTTAATGATCAGAAACAAACAAAAAATCATTTTAAAGACTGAATAATTATCTTTAACTTTGCTGCTCAGAATTTTTTATGGAAGTGTCACAGTCTCTCAGATACTCACCATTTAAACTAACTACTTCATAAAAACGGTCAGATGCCATCTATAAAATTAGATATCTTCGAAACTATCAAACCTACACAATTAAATAAAAAAAATAAATTTATTCTTCAATTTTGATGTCCACCATTTTTCGCTAAAACTAATATTTATTGAGATATTTGCAAAGAAACAAAAATATTACGTTTTTTCTAAAATCCCTTTACAGTTTAAAATGGAATTTTTTTTCTAAAACAAACGCTGGAAGCCAATGAAAAATTCAAGCGTCTAGGTCATACTACATATTAACGAAAAACAGTATACAGTGAAGGCAAGTTTTCAGAAAAGCAAAATTTTAGAAGTATTTCATATTACTTTTTGGCAAATGGTCTTTTTCCCCTATTTCGACCCCACTGAATCCAAATCTGCCGGATTCCGACCGAAAGTGAGATATTCAAGGTGGCGGCCAATATGGTGCCGAAACCGGAAACCGGAGCTGTAAAGCCTCCCTTTGACACAGGAATTCGTCTAAAACATGTAATTATATGTTTTTGAGTATGGGGAATTCAAAAATACACTTCAAGAAAACATTGGTTGGGTAAATTCAAGATGGCGGCCAAGATGGCGGCTATTGCGGCGCCAGCACCATCATCCCCATTTTTGACGTAAAAACAAGTGTGACGCGTGCGATTGTTTTTGAGCATGAGGATTCCAAAAATTACCTCTTAAAACAACGTTTGAACTATATTTTTAATTCAATTAGGAAACAAAAGGTACATTTTTGGGGAAACAAAAGCTTACATGAACAAAAACATACAAAAATTACTGTGTCTATCCAGAATTGAGGTACGTTTGCAGGGAGTACAGAGTTTTAAGCAAGGGACATTTGCCTTCCTACAACTGCAGCAAGTCACCCATCTGCTGGCTTTCCATGCAATCATTGGTTGTGACTCGACGTCCAAACTTGCATCCATAACAAAGATAGGTGCCTGGACGGTTTTTTGTGACGAAAACTGCCAGCTTCTGAACGGACTTGGATGCTGGCCACTTGGTGAGAATTTTCTCAAGAACGTAGAGGCTTTCGTCGTCAAATTGTATAAGGTACGCAGACATACGTTTTTAAGTTGAGTTAACGGTATCTCATGAAAAAAAATTATTCTAACAATAATTTTTTTTAATGCAGGTTGATCTTAATGTTGCGTGTGCAGATGATGCCCGCAGTATTTTATTTGGAGCTGTGAAAAAGCCAGAAGCGCTCCCTCCTACAACAGATGCCCTTCGGCTTATCATCAGAAGGTGCCACTACCAAGTGAGTTCTGAATTATAATAGGTACTTAAAAGACTGTGAAAACGTTGTTTAATCTATTTGTAATTTGACAGGTATGTTATGCGAGAATGCTCATCTTCCCACGCCATCGCTGCCAATACTTGAAGACTGGGCCGTTGACGGCGATTAAGATGTCCTACGATTCATGACACTGTACCTCATTCCTAAGACGTGTCCAGAAGTTGTCATTTGCTGTAAAGGACTTTGGAATTCGAAGAACTGCAGTTGTAAGAAGGCAAATGTCCCTTGCTTAAAACTCTGTACTCCCTGCAAACGTACCTGTCTCAATTCTGGAGAGACAGTAATTTTTGTATGTTTTTGTTCATGTAAGCTTTTGTTTCCCTAAAAATGTAGCTTTTTTTCCAAATTGAATTAAAAAAATAGTTCAAACGTTGTTTTAGATGTAATTTTTGGAATCCTCATGCTCAAAAACATGTATAGAGACGCGTCACACTCGTTTTTACGTCAAAAATGGGGATGATGGTGCTGGCGCCGTAATAATTGAATTTAGCCAACAAATATTTTGATTGAGTGTATTTTTGAATTCCCCATACTCAAAAACATATAGTTACATGTTTTGGACGCATTCCTGTGTTAAAGGGGGGCTGTAAGCTCCGGTTTCCGGTTTCGGCACCATATTGGCCTCCATCTTGAATATCTCACTTCCGGTCGGGATTTCGGTTTGACAACCGGCAGAGTCGGATTCGAAATAGGGGAAAAAGACCATTTGCTAAAAAGCAATATGAAATGCTTCTAAAATTATTACAGAGAGCTTTTATCGATATTTTGACTAAACTAATATGGGAATATATTTTTTTTAAGGGAATACGGGAAATAAAATCGTTGACAAAAGTCGATAAATACTGAGATAGCATGTTTTCGCTCAATGTACTACCTTTCGAGTTACTTGATGAAAACCTATTTGAAATACCTCTTTTTCAAGCTAAAATCCCAATTTTCTAATCGTTATCACTTCAAAACTATCAATTTATACAGGGTGATTCAAAAGAAAGTACATTAAATTCAACTGCAGATTGGGGTGGCCCTGAGATGAAGATTTTCCTAATATTTTTTTTCCTACCGCGCCTCCTAACCGAGTACTACAGCCCGTTAAAGTGGGTGCCTGGGAACCAGTTTTCTCCTAATGACCTTCAAGCGGATTGACGTACGATGATCAAATTGCGGATCCGGCTCTTTATTTTGATGGGTACATGCTCATTAGAGCAAGTTCGTAGTGATATGCAAAATATGTCCTATACAGGGTGGTCCGGTAAAGTTCAAGGTCAAATATTTTTTATCTTGTGACAAATTAAGAATTTTGATTATTCAAAAACAGAGGCAGCATTTGTCAGATTCTGAGTTGTCAGATTTTTAATTGGTAAAATTCGAGTGCTAATTTCAGGATCTTCATCAACTGCCTCCAATACCGCCTCTTCAACCTGTGGGGTTTGGACATTCCTTATCATTCCTAGTCTAGGCGTCGCACGTCCGGTTTCACGTCACCTTCTTTAAACCCCAAGAAGTTTTCAATTTGGGTCACGACGGTTGGGATATCGACTACCATATTCCGTTACTGCACCTGCTGCATTCCCTTGGCATGATGTTAAGATAAGAAGCATATTGGTATAATCTTCGGCAGTATAGCGCACCATTTCACATCAATAACTCATCAAAAAATTGCACTACATTAATTAGACAATTCAAAATTTGACAACTCAGAATCTGACAAGCCTTTGTTTTTGAATAAAATTATTGATAAACTTGCTTCAGCAATGCCTCTGGTTTTTTCCAATTTGCTTGAAACCGGCATAACTGGATGAAAAATCAGAAGAGCAAAAAAGTTTCAAAATTTAATAAGATATTCAATAAATAATCAAAATTCTTAAGTTGCCACAAGACAAAATATATTTGACCTTGAACTTTACCGGACCACCCTGTATAGACACATTTTGCATATCAGTACGAACTTGCTCTAATGAGCATGTAACCCATCAAAATAAAAAGCCGGATCCGCAATTTGATCATCGTGTGTCAATCCTCTTGAAGGTTATTTATTAGGAGAAAACTGGTTGCCAGGCACCCACTTTAAAAGGCTGTAACTCGGTTAGGAGGCGCGGTAGGAAATAATTTTATTAGGAAAATCTTCATCTCTGGGGCACTCCGAACTACAGTTGAATTTAACGCACTTTTTTTTAATTACCCTGTATGAAAAGTTGCATAGAACCTTTTTTCCTCAAAATATGATTCTTTCAACTCCAGTGTTTTTGTTCTTTTGTTTTTAATAGAAACATTTCTTTGATGCATTTACTATTAAGTTGCCAAAAATGAACGAAATCTAATTCATACATTATTCCGAAGTTAAAACCTCATGCTATCATGCCCAATGAAATTTTTATTCAGGTCAAAATCCACAACACATTAAATTTTCAGCCAATTCCACAGAAACCCAATTTCCAAAGGAACTGGTGGGGTAGAAATCCTTTTCATAAACTTATTTTGTTGTAGAAGTATATATTCTTCAGTAAATTCCTTACTTTTCGAGATATTTGCGAAAAAGGCATCCCACCACTTCCCGATCCTCTAAAAAAAATTGCCTTCGACTATGGGACAGACTCATCAGTCCTCACACAGTAAGTAAAAATGAACCTCTATGGAAAGTTTCATTAATTCTTTCTTTTGTATTACCTTCAGGCTATTTTTACTACACTAGTATTCCTTTGCCCATTTCCAATTCTCATTTTCTAAATCTCTAGGAACTGATTCTTAAAACATTTTAAACGACTTGGTTTAGTCCAATTGTAGAGAACATGGAGGAGGGGAGAATTTTCCTTTTCAGAAATTTGTTGGGGGTAGTTAGGAGGTACACATACTAAAAGTCCCCGCCCCTAGCCCCGCCGCATCATGGGGGAGGGTGAAAAGGTTCCTTTTTCCGATTCTTCGCTTATAACTCGGAAACGATGCTTCGTACGGAAAAACGTAATTATGCAAAATTAAACATAATTAAATTTCCTACAAGAATGTTTATATTCATTTTCTTCCTATGTGTTATAGTTTACGAGATATTCGCCAGCGAAAATCGATAATTAATAAATAAATCAATTAGATACCTTGAATATTTCTAACAAAGCGGTTTACCGTGGTCAACTAATAAATCACAGTCACAAAACAATCTTTATTTTACAATACTCGACGTATTTACTAACGCAATATTTTGTCGAAATCTATACATTTCCTAAAAAATTCAGTGTGACTCACTTATAACTTTTTTATTTTGTTTCCGATTTGAATCAAACTTTACTCAAGTATAGAACAAATTAGAATCTACTTATGACCAGAAAAACATTCGCCTGCTACAAAGGCAAAGCCATCTGTGGTACCAAAATATGCTAAAAAAAATTAAAAATCATATTAGTGGGTCTTGACGAATTTCACGTATCCACCACAAATTGCGAAACTGAGGATCCCCTTTGCCAGATGAGCTTATATACGAGAAATCTCACATCAATAACCAAATCAAATTTTGGTGTATGTACGTTTGCGGCACCAATCCGATGCGTTTTTTAGAATTTTCAAGATTCAAAATATTTTATTTTTTATTCGAATATTTTGGCGCCGCAGGTGGCTTTGCCTTTGTAGCAGGTGAATGTTTTTCTGGTTATAAGTAGATCCTAATTTGTTCTATACTTGAGTAAAATTTGATTCAAGTCAAAAAGTTATAAGGATATCTTCATTTTAAGTGAGTCACACTGTATATTTAAGGAAAATATAGATTTCGACAAAATATTACGTTAGTAAATACGTCGAGTGTTGTCAAATAAAGATTGTTTTGTGACTGTGATTTATTAGCAGATCACGGTAAACCGCTTTGATAGAAATATTCAAGGTACCTAATTGATTTATTTATTAACTATCGATTTTCGCTGGCGAATATCTCGTAAACTATAACATATAGGAAGAAAATGAATATAGACATTCTGGTAAAAAAATTAAATTGTTTAATTTTGCACTGATTACCTTTTTCCGTATGACGCATCGTTTCCGAGTTATAAGCGAAGAATCGAAAAAAGAAACCTTTCTACCCCCTCCACCTCCTGAAGTGGCGGGGCTAGGGGTGGGGACTTTTAGTATGTTTACCTCCTAACTACCCCCAACACATTCCTGAGGAGAAATGTGTTGGGGGTAGTTCTCTTCAATCCCCTTTTGGGCATTCATTGATTGGACTAGTTCACCAAAAATGCCATTTGCTGTGCCAGGTGTAAAATTCCTGAATTATACTTACTTATTTAGTTCTCTGATGGTTTGTTGCAAAATTAGAAGATAATTATCCTATCCTAAATATCACAGAAGTAATGAAACCTTCCTTTGTCAATGAAAACTAATAAATTATATTAAACTTCAATACTTGTTTTGCTATTAGTTGACAAGAGAGAGTACGCTTTCGAATTATTTTATTAACTGTCGAGCCGGATACAACTCAAAATGTCATTATCGAATACATAATGAAAGCTCTCATAATCTGAACTGAAGGGCCAAATTGCGTCAGACTGCCACTAATGAAATCGTTAATGGAAATTCGATAATCACATCTCTTAAACTTGATTAGACCGTAGTTGAAATCAGAAGTGGGATTCGGGAGTGACAAGACAGGTACGAAAAAAAAAATAAACCACTGATTTGTAAAATTGTAATACACATACAACTGTTTATTGAGACATATAAATCATCAGTCCTCTCATAATAATTGATAGATGATATACATAACAATAAGTCCGAAGCCGACGGCTTCGACCAAATTACCAATAAAATACAATACAGTATGAATTGCAAAAAACGCATCTCATAAAGTTCGACAGTAGTATGGTTTGTGTTGTAAAATTGCAGATGTGTTACTATTAGGCATATAGTTCTAGACAAATGGTTGAATATTAGCTACGTCACACTAAAAAGATTAATTAAAAAAAAACTTTGTTACAGTGTACTGAGAGGGACAAAATGCCAGGGAAGCAAAAGCAATAGAACGGATGTATAAACCAAAAAAATAATAATTAGAATAATACAAAAAACGTTAACTGATCCTAAAAATTGCAAATAATGAGTGTTTTAGCTGTAATCTCGTGTACTGTTCGGAGCCTGAACTATTATTTACTTGTTTATTAACTGTTTTTTAACTTACGTACGAGTGCCGGAAAACAGAAGTATGTATGCTTGAACTCCTTAAATTACTGCTAAAATACAATCATCACAATGCAAAAATGCATTACCAAGAATAAAATATATAATTATATTATACATATAATAAAATTCACTCTGTTCATGAGCAACGGTCTCTCTGGATATACTGCATGAACCGAGTGTCGAGTCCCTCCATGCCCGGCGCGACCGCCGGACGTCATCCTTCGGGACGACCGGCGGTCGCGCTCCACAGTGCCAAACCCATGCTTGTCAGTGTGTACAATTTTTTCCAGACTATTACAAGTAAAACCAAAAAGGAAACGATGCAGTGATGTGACACCTGGGATATCGGGTTGCTTGCTATTAAGTAATAAAAACATAATTATAATAGAGCGCGGGCCGAGGTGGGCCCGCGCCGTAAAAAAGACTATCAACGAACAGGCGGCGTCCCGAGGTGTGTTGTCGCCAGAACTTAGAGACGCTGAGCCCAAATAACATCATTAAAACATAACTTAATCAATTTAATTGGCAAAGAAAATTTAAAACAAACGTACAGTTAAAAAATTTTGAATAATCCAACTTAACAAGTTACAAATAAAAAAACGAATGCAGATTAGGTAATAAACGTGTGTGTATTGGGGACACCATCAGCTGTTGGGTTCCACTATGTCGAGGGCGCCAGGCGCACAACTAGCAGGCACATGAGGGTGCGCCCACCCTTTGCCCTGACGCAGGGCCACTCACACTCAGTCCCACCGTGGGCTTCACTGTCCGATCACTTAGCTCCAGGACCCGTACGAGTCCTGGTACCACGCCTGCTGCTCGCCGTTAACGTCTGCCCCCAGCGGCTGCTGTGGAAGGGGTTGGCTCCCCCAGTTGCTCTGGTATCGGCGCTTTGTCTCCCCCTGGTTCTGGTGACCCCCGTCAAACTTCCGTTTACCTGCTGAAAATCAAATCATAAGAATACCACTTACATTTCCGTAAAATACACTAACATCTACAACAGATCCACCAACATGTAGCTATACCTTAACCAGAAAAGGAGGATAGTAATAAATGAACGTTTTTTGGAGCGGCTGTAATTAAAAATCATTTTTACAAAGGTTTATCCAATCCAAAGTTACTAAAGTAAGCGCTATTTACGCATAAGAACACTTAAACATTTCAAACGCCAACGGCAGTGACACGCAAGATAGCTGCCTCCACGGGATCCTCTTCACACATCTCAAGTTACCATGCTACCTTATAACTTTAAGTAACGTTGCATTAAACCAAAGTCGCTTAATGGCATGTGCCGCTTGACATTATTGACAGTTCAATTTATCCCATCCTCCTTTTATAGTGAATGCATAGTATTTATTTTTCCTTTATAGACCTTTATAGAAAATTGGAAAATAAATAAATAACTCGCACCATACTATGAGATCTTATTAATAAAACAAGCATGTAACTGGTTACACTCGAAAACTGTCTAAAAATCAACACTTCTAGTTCAATAAATAGGTCAAATAAAGTGGGTTCGTAATGTAAAAATAAGTCCATTTTTTTAAAACGTTCGGGGTATCTCCCTAGTATTTTGTCAAGTTGGCGCGGTCGGGAAGGGTCAAATATGTTGAAATGACAGATAAAGTTTTGAGATATTCATTCGGGTCTACTATTAAACATAATAAAAGCTCTGAACTCAATCTGTTGCGCTCGAGCCACCATCTTGGCAAAATGATTCCATATCCATTATTATGATCTTCTAAAATACGAAAATTGCATCTGATCGACTTTCTAAAATTGTAAATATCGTTCGTAGAGAAGAAAATTCATTGTTAGTCACACAATTTTTAAAAGGTCTGTCGTTTATCTGTCGGTCTGTCAGTCTCTCCATCTGTCCGTCTGCCTCTCCATTCCTCCAAGTTTTTGTTAGCACGATAACTTAAAAGAGACAAGTTCGATTTGATTGAAACTTGGAAGGTAGGTTAGTGTTAGCTAGAGGAAGGTCCCTAGCGATCAGTAAGACACTATTTCCGCATTGCGAACCCACTTTTTTTGACCTATTGATTGGACTATTGTTCAGAACTGTCAGCAGTTAATGTATCAAAAGCAGAGCTCTTTCAACATTTGTCTCAGTTTGGCTGAAGATAACCAATAATTATTATTTATTTGTAGTCCTCATAATTTGACTTAAATCTGGTAATTTGAAATTGGCTTATTTGGATTTTTTAACGTTAAAAAACAGTCGTTTGTTGAAATTTATTAGTGCTTAATGTGCTGTAATGGGAGTTTCAAAATGACCACATTGCTCGTTCCAATAATAAAGTCCACAAAAGTCTAGCTCTATTATGATTCTCAATTTCAATATCGAACTTAATAAACTAAAAAAGGCTGTTTTGAAAAATGGTGCGTACATAGGGCCTCTTTTGTAATGTATATCAGATGCGAAAAGTATTAAAAACCAAATTTGGGTTTTTCTTCATCTTGACTATCAATATAAGAATCTTTTTGCCGTTACCTTAGCGTCATCATTAACAACTGAAAATCAGTAGAAATAAAATCAAAATAAAAAAACGCCAATAATTTTTTTAGTCATTTAAACAAAATTCAACAAACTGTGATGGCATGATTCTTGTACAAACAGCAACGTAGATTTAACAAAATCGACCGTTTAAACTTTAGGTAAATGAAAAATATTTCACAATCAAATTGCAAAGGCATTAAAATGAAATTGTACATAATAAATACAAAACATTGCTTTTTGTGGCAGACAAAAATTTTGGTAAAGTGATACAACACGGCGGGCGCTCAAGACTAGATGCGTCTTGCGACATTTTCTACTAAAGAGGTATATGAATGTGTATCCAACGAATCTACGACTCGATTTTTCGTGGGGAAATTCAGCCGGGCTGATACATAAAAAAGTCTATTAATTTGATATGCTTCGTCTAATTACATTACAAAATTTATTTAATATACTTAGCAGATTGGTATTCGGCGGTATAGTCCCTTGACATAAACCAGAAAAAGGCAAAGAGCCCAAAAGTTCAGTGACTGGACTGCCAGACATCTTTCCTCCCGTTTTCGAGGGCGGGAAACACAATGGTGACAATATTTCCCGACCTACCCTTCACCTACTACCCTAAACAGGAAAAAATCACCTTTTTCCGATTTTCCGGTGCTAGGCTCGCGAGGGCTTGTTGGATCGTTTTTTTTTTTCCAATTCGAATAAAATAAGTAAAAATTGACCACAGGTGACCTAACTCGCCCCCGGGAGTTGAAAGACCCCCACCCCCAATAACGAAATATCACGAAAAGAACGAAAATCAGCTGGAAAACGGTATACCCCCGTTTTCGAGGGCGAGGAACACGATGGTGACAATATTTCCCGACCTACCCTTCACCCACTACCCCTACACCGGTAAAACCACCCTCTTTTCTGATTTCCGGTGCTATGCTTGCAAGAATAGGATTTTTTTATCGTCAATTCGAATAAAATAAGTAAACCTCGACCAGACGAGTTCAATGGACAAAGGATTTTTGCAACCAAAATTCTTTTCAGAGAAACTCAAGAAAAACAAGCCCTCGGAAATCTAAAACCGGAAAATAGGAAAAGGGGGCGGTTTTTCGAGTTTAGGAGTAGTGGATGAAGGGTAGGCCGGGAAATCATCGTCTTCCCCGCCCTCGAAAACGGGGATATATCGTTTTTCAGCTGATTTTCAATGTTTTCGTGGTATTTCGTTATTGGGGGTGGGGGTAGTTTTAACCTCCGGGGTGAGTCAGGTCACATGTGGTCAATCTTTGCTTGTTTTATTTGAACTGACAAAAAAAACCGAACCGACAAGCCCTCGCAAGCCTAGCAGCGGAAAACCAGAAAAAGGTTTTTCCGGTTTAGAGATAGTGGATGAAGGGTAAATCGGAAAATATTGTCACCATCGTGTTCCCTGGCCTCGAAAATATGGGGGGGGGGGGAGATGTCCAGTCACAGAACTTTTGAGGTCAACGCTTTACCTGAAGGGACTAGTATAAATATTTCTATATACACATCATTAAATTAGCCTGAAATATCATTCTAAGTTTCAGCTCGACCCCACATCATCACGTCTTCACATTATAAACTGAACCCTTTCAGTATATTTTTTTTAGTTTTGCTAATAGGAACATAATATTCAAAAAATAGTTATTTACAATTTTGGCAACGTAGTCAAATTTAAAAGTGTCAATTCAAATTCCAAAAATATATCTGTCACAGTTTAAAGGTAAAAAGCATTAGGGGTATTCCACTCCTGGCCTCCTAGACAAACTACTTACTGTGTAAACCGTCTAAATTATATAACAAACGATACAATAATTGGAAGTATTGCCCCATACCGCTGGCGCTCCCTGTATACGTGAAATCCGATTTTTGAACTTTATTAGATAGTGCGAGTTTTGCAAGAAATGCATTGTTTACTGTTAAGTGACATGAAATGCATTGTTTACTGTTAAGTGACATTTGCTGAAAATTACTTCTGCTTAGACATATAAGTAGATTTTGGTTAAATGTTTACCACCTTTGTTACGAAGCGCCCTCTCAAGACGCACCATTTTTCAAAACAATCCTTAAATCACATGTTTTATATACTTAGATAAATACAGATATCAATTAAAAATCAATTTCAGAAGTTACTCCTGACGGATAGTTTGCTGTTTTTGGGACAATCGGAGGGTTGCTATAGCGAAAGTCACTAAGTCAAAAAAACCACACCAAACTATCAGTCACTATAAACACTAAGGTTTTAATACTAAACAGTCAAATTAGGACCAATAACTAACAAGTGCTTAGGACCGGCGCACAGTGGGGGATTTTGCTATACTTTTTCAAAATTCTGTAAGTCGCTCAATTTTGAACGGATTTTGATGCGTCGACGGCTGGCATGCCGCACAGTGGGGGGATTTTGCTATACTTTTCTTCCAATTTCTTCAAAATTCTGTAAGTCGCTCAATTTTGAACGGATTTTGATGCGGTTGGGCTTAAAATGTTTGAAAAGTTTCACTCTTTGACGTGCAAGTGCCACTTTTTTATAAACTGTCACGTACAACCCCTAGAAAATGTAATGTCAACCTCTAAAATAGGGAAAATTAAAAAAAAAATTCAAAATCATTTGAAAAGTTAATACATTATCCATTTTTTTCCATTATATCCAAAATACACCCCCCAAGAAGGGTTTGCATAATTAATTTGCATATATATATGATTATTTTACTTCCAGGAAATGCCCTGTGACCCTTTTCTTAAACTCTTAAAATGATTTTGATATTTTTTAAACAAAATTTCACTATTTTAGAGGTTAATATTACATTTTCTAGGGGGTTGCATGTGATAGTTTACAAAGTGGCACTTGCACGTCAAAGAGTGAAACTTTTCAAGCATTTTAAGCCCAACCGCATCAAAATCCATTCAAAATTGAGCGACTTACAGAATTTTGAAGAAAAGTATAGCAAAATCCCCCCACTGTGCGGCGTGTCAGCCGTCGACGTTTTTAAAATAAAAATATATTAAACTATTAATAACTGCAATGATCAAAACAACTACATACGTTTTGACCAGGCAATAGATATAATGATAAGCCAAATGCAATGGTTCCGGACGCTGATATAATTTCAAGTTGAAGCGAAAACAATCATCAATTGTGAGAATGAACATGTTAAACCAAAAGCTGGTGCATTTTTTTCGACAATATCTGATAACTTTCTTGCACTTGTATTAGTAGTTCTGTCAAAGACCAGCACGATGGGCCTCGTGTGGATCCCGACATAAAAAGAAAAATGGCGTAAAGCCCATTTTAAAAATTGAACTTTTCCATACTAGGTGGTTCAGCCGATAGGGACACTCTTGTAACTTTTGAATGGGCGAATGGGTTTGTTTCATTGGTGTAGTGATATGGGATGAAATTTTCAATTATATGATTACTCCAGTCGAATTAGACATAATAAAAAAATTTGCGTCCGGTGGACTTTTTTTGTGGAAGTTATTTAAGAGGGCAAAATAAGCAAGCACAGAAAACTACACCCTGTTACACCATGTGCGTCCCCTATATTTAGGGGTTGAAACTTTGAAATTTTACTTATGTACCCATATCTTTTTCCCTATTGCCCGTAGGGCTCTTTACCAAGTTACTCTTTTTGAAGATTCATCCCTCCTCTACATAATATATATTTGCCGTAGGACAAACGGTTTTGGCTGTACGAGGCCGGAAAGGTCGCGCTGTCCGAATTTGGGGATCTTCTGTACAAGACAAACGGCTATTACTTCCAATCTATAATACTACACATACTAATGCCCCTAAGGAGGTATGATGATTTGTGACAAAACTTTCATCGACTACCGCGCAGTTTCCATGATACGGGATGTTGAAATTTTGAAAACCCCCTTTTTTTTAAAAAAGTGAACCTACTTTTATTCGCACATTTTTTTGTTCATGTATGTACGACCCTAATATAAGAAAATTTACGTTGGTTTCATTTTAATACATTCATCGGTTTAGGAGCTAGACAGCAAAATATGCCGAAAATGGCTATTTTGGTATTGTTCCATTAAAAAAACCAAAACCAGTATAATTCTGGTAAATGTTTTTGTTTATCCTAAAATTTCAATTCGTTGCGCATAGGGACTCGGACGGAATAGGATTCACGCTTGTCTCGAATCATCATAATAGTACTAATGCGAAATAAACACAAAATAAGTTGCAATGATGATTCGAGACAAGCGTGAAACCTTAAATAGGGGGGTGAGAACCATTCCGTCCGAGTCCCTTCATATTTTCATTAGCATTGTCCCTCTTAAACAGAAAAAGCAAGAAGTGACACATAGTTGTATTTTTTCGTAGTCAGCAGTGAGTACTTACTAGTCAGTCGATGAAAAGTATGATCTGAAGCAATTTTTTGCAAACAAGTGCGTTTTACTCGAAAACGGTACGCATTTTCACAAGACACCCATTTTAACACCCTATTATGTGCCCTGTCCACGTGTAAATTGGTTTCTGCCCTAATATGAACCATAAGGCCGCAAAAAAAATGTGAAAAAGGAGACTGGAGAACACATGACATAAATCATTATTACACAATAAGTGCTGATCCTATTTAAATACAAAAACACATTTTCTATACATAACGAATTGAACTTTTAGGATAAACAAAAACATTTACCAGAACTATACTGGTTTTGGTTTTTTTAATGCAACAATAGCAAAATAGCCATTTTTGGCATATTTTGCTGTTTAGATTCTAAACCAATGAATGTATTAAAATTAAACCAACGTAAATTTTCTTATATTAGGGTCGTACATACATGAAAAAAAAAAAGAGCGAAAAAAAGTAGGTTCACTTTTTTTTTTAAAATGGGTTTTCAAAATTTCAACATCGCGTATCATGGAAACCGCGCGGTATTCGATGAAAGTTTTTTCACAAATCATCATCCATCCTTAAAGGCATTAGTATGTGTAGTATTATAGATTGGAAATAATAGCCGTTTGTCCTGTACAGAAGACCCCCAAATTCGGACAGCGCGACATTTCCGGCCTCGTACAGCCAAAACCGTTTGTCCTACGGCAAATTTGTAATATATATATTATGTAGAAAAAATATAGATATTTAATTTTTAGTTTATTATTAAAAAAATCGATTATCAAAGCATTTCTTTTTTAATTATAAATTTAGTACAAAGAGATTATACACATATTTTTTTCGTAATTTAAAGATCTAATTAAATAACAGGTTGTCCCATAGGAGCTCCATTTAAAAAAAATGTTTTCGGTGAAAAACCAATATCGTTGTTAATGAAGAACAAATCATGTTTAATGTTAGTATCTGAAGAGACAATATTTTAAAGGTGCTTTTTAACAATTTTGGCATAATCGCAGTCATCTATGATTAAAACTGAATATTAAAAAATTTATATTTTTTGAAAATCAAAATATTTGATATTGTATGTATTTTGGGCCAGCAGGGTTCAAATATGTAAAAATATACATTTAAATCATTTAAAAATTTGATTTTTATGTCATTTGCATCGAAACCAGGTCCATTTTGGATCTTTACATCATATAACTGGGAATTTCATCCTATATCACTGCACCAAATTTACCAAGAAAACATGGACAAATTAAATTTTAAAAATGCGCCGTATGCCATTTTGCTTCCGATTTCGGGCCCCAGATTAGGCCCGGTGTGTTGGTCTTTGATAGGACTACGAGCATACAGTGCTAGAAAGTTATCAGATTTAGTAGAAATGCACCAACTCTTGGTATATTTTGGCCCACATAATAGAAATAAAGTAATTTTTTACATAATATTTTCAGGTATTATGTGGTTTTGATTAAAAAAAATATGTATCCGAATTTGACTGCATAGGAAAGTTTTTTTAATAAATAAATGTTCAGGATGTTCCGAAAGTCGTGCTTTTTTTTAATCACGTGTTAAGTCGAAATATTACATATCGACAATTAATTTGCGCGGCATTATCCATTGGCGCACGATCCACGGGACATCCTGTACAATAGGAAACATGCCCTCGATTTAGATCTCTTTAAAATGACGTAACCGTTTAAAACAGAATAGTGTGAGATCCGGCTGCGTGATATATACCGTCATCTTTTATATAAAAAGATTTATAAATTATTAATTATCAATTATTTTATTTAATTGTTATTATTAGTGCCAAATTTTTGATAGGCAACCCGGTCATTTCATCAAAGGCATGATACTAGTAGATTGTATAAAAACTTTCATTATGGAAAAAGATAACGGTATATATCACGCGGCCGGATCTTAGACTAGGAAAACAAATAGTAAAAGCATGACAAAATTAAACTCGCCAGACAGCACACAAATGGCAAATAATTCACAATTTCCGTGAAGAAAAGTTTGACAAAGTGCTTAAGCGGAAGATATTGGTATAAACGTATATTGTTGGTGGTAATGATTCAGTCATTACCACCAACAATATACGTTCATTTTAATGGTTTCAAATCCGTAGAGTAAATTGGTACTTCGGTAGTACCGCAAGGGTCAGCAATTGGACCATTTTCCTCATATAAATGGTCAAGTCTTATTTATTTCAAATATTTTTAGCCAGGTGCAATAATATGCGTGTTAAAATTGGACAAAATATACAATGGAGTCAAAGTAAATTTTGAATGGAATTGTTTTCCACGATAATGTTATGGTTTTTATTTGTTTTAGGTGTGACAAGTGCAGTGAGAAGTTTTGGATTAAATCTGTCCATTGCTTCGTACAATTTATGTCGCAAAATTAAAATATTCAGCTATCTTCCTTATTATCGCCGATCCTAGCAACCACATCGCAAAAATATACTAAATTATTCGCAATACAATTTCGAATAAAACTAGACCTATTTATTAACTTTATGAAAGTTAACTTTGAAAAAAAAATAAAGACCGTTAAAACTGCCATTTTTTGATTATTTAAGAAATATAATGTCATAATGCATAAATCTTAACTAAAGTAGATAAAACCTCGCCTTTTATTGAGTTAAACGTTCATGTCAAATTTTAGCGCAAAATCTTTATTTAAGGGTGGAGGCGTGCTTAAGAAAATTATTTCGAAATTCGACAATTCGACATGTTTTGTCGCTACCCTTGCACTTTTGGGGTTTTAGACTTTTTTTGCAAGTTTCGTATGGACTATGTAGGGGAAATTGTCGAATTACGTTCACTTTAACCGCCCAGATATAAAAAAAAATTAAAATTTCAATCACTTATTGTTTAAGTGCATTTAATTTTTTTTTAAAATATAGGTTTTTATTTGTATTTTACAACGGCATCGGCATCAAGAAAAGAAAATGTTTTCTTCACTTGAACCGTGTTTATGAAATTTGTTTACAATTTTCGAAATTGTAGTTATAAACAAATTTAAAAAACTATGTATATTTTTTATTGAACCAAAGGCAATAAACAAATATGAAAGAAGACGAAAAACTAACATTACTTGTATTTGAGGCGGAGAAACGTTAGTTTTTGCGTTTCAGTTGCTTTTAAATAAACAAATTGGTATTTCTACTTGAAATTTGGACAGATGTTCTTCAATGTCATATTATTGTGTTTGCTGGTTGAAAATAGTCCAAACTACTATTTTTAAAATTACATCGAATAGTCTCTGGACGTTTTCTTTTAATTAATCATATTTTTTCTTAAATTTTCATTCTTTAAGATAAAATAAAATGGTTTATTTAAATTTTATGAAAAAAGCAATACGTTTAATTTTTTTAAATTTTGCCTCATTGGAACATTCTTATTTTAAATTTGCCTGTTTTTGCGTAATTGTTAATTGTTCACTTTAATTTAACGTAAACAAATAATGTAATGTTTTGTTAATAAGGAAATGTACATTTTAATTTTTTTATATCTTCATTTTTGTCGCGGAAAATGAAAACCAACCTAACCTGAACAACTAAACCTTGACGACACTCGGATTTTTAACACAATCGTTAGATCCCACCTTTGGACCCTATACACTGTAGTTCAAAATATTGTTTCCAATTAACTGAGGCAAAACAATAAAGCACTGGGGAATAAAGAGACCAAATTCCAAGAAGAAACATCAATTTGTTTATTTATAAGCAAAACCAAATTCAAGTAGCATACTTCACAACTTGTTGACCGTTTTTGGTTTTATAAAAATTCAGTTATTTTAATTCTTTTATAACTACAATTTTGAAAATTGTGAACGAATTTCAAAAAACGGTTGAAACGAAGAAAACATTTTCTTTTTCTTTACACCATTATAAAATACATGGAACAACCTACACTTTAAAACAAAAATTGCTCTTCTACGAGTCGGTATACTTAAACAATTAGCGATTAAAATTTAGAAATCTTTTCTGACGTTTAGCTGTTTACATAAAAAAAAATTGGTTTAATTCAATAACTTTCGTTAAGATTTATGCATTATATTTCTTAAATTATCAAAAACATGACAATTTTCAACGGTTTTAATTTTTTTGCAAGTTAACAAATTATCAAAAATTGACAGTTCGGTATTATTATTTTTACGATGCGATTATCGAGACCGCAGTTAATAAGACAAATAGAAGACAATTTTTAATTTTGCAACATATATAAGGTAATGGACAGATTTAATCTAAAACTTCCTTTGCACTTATCACATTTACAGTGTTCGTACTTGAAGTGGACATAAGCCTATATAATCCTTATTTTTTGAGATAATTGAACTTTTTTTTGTTATGTAAAGCACGGAAAGCTGTATTTTTGTGTCATATTGTCATGTTCCAGATGTCAGAATTCTCCAGAATTCGAAAAAATCATGTTAGAGATTCCAATATTTTGAAACAAAAATTGTTTTTTTAAATCCGAACCCCCTTAGCCACTTGTTCTAATAATAGTGTTAATATCTATTTACTCGTGGCAAGTGATTACCACCAAAAAATGTGGCTGATCCGCCCCTGCACACTGTAGAACAAAGTAAAACCATACAAAATTACATCCAAAATATATTTTGAGTCCACCACATTATTATTATCAAGATACCGCGGCAAGTGCAACTTGGCAACATCCAATTTTTTTTTGCAATAGGCTATAGAGTTCAGATCTTGCAAGCCGTTGCCTAGAGTGCACACAAAGGCTAAAAATATCTACTCGTCATACTTTCATTATTTGTTTTCCTCCGCGGTCCCACGATTAATGCAGCGAGCTTGAAGGGGTCAAAGACTAAAATCGAGGGGAATTCGGTTAAAAGAAGACGCTACAGGTTATACGGGTTTGGCGTGGTGCAAAAAAAAATTAGCGACGATGACGTCGGGAATTTAATGACGTTTTGCATGCGTATTCCATTAACCGCTAAGGATAGAAGGGGGTGAGGGGGTAAGGGGAGGACGTACATACTGCATTTGCAACGATAACGCCATTTCGCATACGCAAACTTCGGGCTTAAAAACAGCTGAATGGGAAAAGGTGAGTGCGGGGAACGTTCTGAAACTTCGCAGTAACTTTTAGGCTACTGCTAGCAGAACTGAAATTCAATAATTAGGGGTGAGAGAAGGCTAGGAGAGGTTACATTTGCAGGTTTAAAGAAATCATTTTAAACTAAAATTAATGTTTTAGTAATACCCAAGAATTGTTAAAATTAAAAAATATATTTATATTAATAGGCTGATTTTCATCTGATGTTGAATTTACCAATGAGACTAATAAACTCAGCTAGTGTCAAACGTGCGTAAACTTTTGTTACGAGCCAGTGGCGGCTGGTGAAATTTCAATATTTTTTTTCTCGTCTGTGGCGCATGGGACCCATACGAAACTTGGGAAATAACATCTAGAGAAGCACTTCTCTAATGACCCCTAAAAAATTTTGAAAAAGCAGTTTGCGAAAAAATTTTTGAAAATTCGCTAGCCTCCCCTGGGTCTAGGGACCCCTGTTTACTTTTATTTTTTTTTGTCATATGCATTTGACTTTTCATAAAAATGCATCGACAGATTTTGGAGTTTGTGAAAATATTTTCATTACTAACTGAGATACAACGAATTGAAATATTGTAATTTGGTAAATTGTAAATTACAAAATTTCAGTTCATTGTATTTCAGTTAGTAATGAAAATATTTTCACAAACTCTAAAATCTGTCGATGCATTTTTATGAAAAGTCAAATGCATATGACAAAAAAAAATAAAAGTAAACAGGGGTCCCTAGACCCAGGGGAGGCTAGCAAATTTTCAAAAATTTTTTCGCAAACTGCTTTTTCAAAATTTTTTAGGGGTCATTAGAGAAGTGCTTCTCTAGATGTTATTTCCCAAATTTCGTATGGGTCCCATGCGCCACAGACGAGAAAAAAAATATTGAAATTTCACCAGCCGCCGCTGTTACGAACCATTTTCATTCATCCACTTACATTTTCAAAGTCTTTTATTTTCGACACATTTTTTTAAGATTTGTGTAATAGTGCAAGCTTAGAAAATATTTGTGTCTGACATTTATTAGTACAGTTATTAAAAAGTTATTAACAAAAATAGGAACGAAATGAGGGAATTTGTTACACTTTTTTGTCAATCTCTTGGAAACGACACGAGATAGGGCAAAACACTATACGTAAAGTCCACCACAGAATTCTTAGCCTTGTAAAAAATGTCGGCGTCTTTGGCGGTACGGTAAAGGTCAAAGACGCCGGCATTTTTATACGTCTAAGAATTCTGTGGTAAACTTAATGTTCTTTTTTGGTAGAGCATAAAATTATCTAAAATAATAATTATAACAAAAACAAAGGTACAGTCTATAGTTAAGTTTGTACCGGCCGCCAGTCTCAAAAATAAGGTCGTCATTTTTTGATAGTAACCTTTACGGCTTTTCTTCGGTGATTTAAAGTGTAATTAAAAATCTGAAAAAACGTCATGTGTGGGCTCAATAAACACATTTATATTGTTTTAGTCTAAGAGCCAGACCCAAAACAATTCTCTAAATTTACTAAGCTTGGTTTTTTGCCAGTTGATTACCATACTGCGGTCAGTCAAGCGAAATCGAGAACAGGTGTCTCAGGTACACCATCAAAGGTGTCGTCATAATTACGGAGGCAATAAAATGAATTTACTAAGGCTGAAAATCGTTATGCAAATTAGATATTGAATATAAATAACAGTTATGTCCGTCAGTCAGTTGAATGTGGGGAAGGAGCTGGTCAGTCAGCCCCAAAGTATGTACAAAAAATAAATAACGTGCAATTCATTTACTAAACTTCAAAATCTTTATAAAGGTATTAAATGATATATTAATCATAAATAAAATGGTCAGTCAACCATTTTGTGGGACAACGCCCATCAGTCAGCGAAATAAAAAAAATAAAAATTTCACGCGCGATCGGTGTGGCAGGCGGCGGCTCGCTCTTTTCCTTGTTATTACTTAACGAACTATTAACTAACTTTATTTTAAAGTGTAATTGACAGCAATGTTAATAATATATATTTTGTAAATACACATTCAACTGACTGACGGACATAACTGTTATTTATATTCAATATCTACTTTGCATAACGATTTTCAACCTTAGTAAATTCATTTTATTAACACCGTAATTATGACACCTTTGATGGCGTACCTGAGACACCTGTTCTCGATTTCGCTTGACTGACCGCAGTATGTTAGTGTACACAACTACTGTAGTCAACTGGCAAAAAACCAGGCTTAGTAAATTCAGAGAATTGTTTTGGGTCTCCGTCTATTTCTATTTCAACAAAAATTTACTTTTTACTTCCCTCGTTTACCGAAGGGAAGTATCGATCGTGAAAAAATCATCCCCGAGATTTCTCCGAATTTTCACGTTTCAGACTAAGTATATCACGAAAATTAAAATCATTCAATTTCGTCAGTCTGCCTGTCTGGTGCCTCTTTATCTGTTGGAGCTATATCTATAAAACCATTTGACAGAGGAGAATAATATTTGGTAGGTAGTTGACGCTATTGCTAACGAAGAACTAGGATATATACTTCAAGTGAAAAACATACAGGGTGGACTCCTAAAAAAATAATTAAGAAAAACCATGTGATGGAAGACAGTAATATTTAGCATGTAGTTAACACAACTGTCCACGAAGAAAAATATGAAAACAATACAGGGTGGTCAGTCTAAAAGAAAATATCGAAAAATATGACGGAAGACAATAATATTTCGCATGTCAATGAAGAAAAATATAAAAAATATACAACCCCGAAAAAAGTGGTGAAAAAAATGTGACGGATGACAATAAAATTTCGCATGTAGTACAAAAAAAATAGTGGTAATCCTAAACAAAAAATAATGAAAAAATGTGACGCTGGACGATAATATTTCTCATGCAGTTAACACAACTGTCAAAGAAAAATATACGGGGTGGTCCTCACAAAAAAGTGGTGAAAAAAATTTGACAAATGACAATATTTCGCATGTAGTTAACACAACTATCAAAGATGAAAAATGTAAAAAAAACATACAAGGTGATCATTCTAAAAATAATTAAAAAATTATTGTGTAAATATTAGACCGTGGGATAGTGACAGATTTTTTTAAACGTTTGGTTCCTATCTGGCCTTTTGGGAGCCTTTTGTGTCTGATTTGTACTAACCATTTTCGTGTTTATCAAACGGATATCCAGGGCCCCTCAGCGGAAAACAGAAAAGAAAATTTCATGAAAATGAGCAATTTCAAACGTTTTGTTCCTATCTGGCGTCAAGTTAGACTTACGTTTTAAAGAAAAACATCCGACGGAAGCTTATCGCCAGATAAATTCCGTGGGCCGGAAGGCCCGAAATTTCAATCCGAAGTTGTAAGAAAAATGGTCAAAACCAAACGATTTGGTTCTTATCTGGGAGTTGTATATATAGGTAAATAGGTTATAATTATCGTGATATAACAAACGCCCGACAAATTCCGAGAGCCCAACACTGAAAAAATTATTGTTCAAGTTGTCAACTATTCCGCGAAAATCAAACGATTTACATTCGCCTGGCATTTGTTTTTTGTTAATATCAGGCAATAAGTAGTTTCAATTTAAGATTCCCAGACGAATTGGCTGGGTCCCCTGGATAGCCAGACAAAAAGAAAAGCGCGAAAAAAATGCCATTTTTCAAACGATTTATTCCTGTCTGGCATTTGGATTTTAAAAAGATATGTTAATAAATAGGCCATATTTCTAGTCCCACATAAAAAGCTTGGGCCCAGACGTAGATATGTTGAGCGAAAGTATCGAAAAATCAAAAAACAGTCGTGTAAAAATCGATGCATTTTCAAACGATTAGGATTTGTTTTTTAAAAAGATATGTTAATAAACAAACCATATTTCAAGTGCCAGACAAAAATCTGGGGCGCAGTTGTAGATATATCGCAAATTTTGAGGTTCTACACTTAGCAACTTTTTACTTGGCTCCTACGCCAAAAGACTACTCTAGCTAATTTAAATAGAATAAAATTTGCTAAAACCCTTTTTTAAATTTTTTTAATTCCGACAAAAATGAAGGAATTAGAGGGGGGCGGGATTTGGGACTTTTTTTTCGGTAAAATTTCTCCATTTTGTCACCGTATTTAATCGGTAATTAATTGAAATCGATCTCATATATGATGTTCACTTAATATCATGTACTACTTTGACGCTCCGTTAATCTCGATCCTTCGAAACAAAGGTTTCTGAGAAAAATTATTTTTTTTAGATTTACATACACTAGGAAAACGTGTAATTTCCTACATTTCCTCGAATATCTCGATAATTATTGTTTTTTTTTCGAAAAATTTGTAGATAGCTTATGTAAAGAGAATTGATTGAGCTTTCCGACACTTTTTTTATTTTTTCTCTAACATAAAGAGCAAAAAACCAAATATGCGGAAGTCTCAAAGCCAATCGCCACCCAGTCTATTAATTAGGGTGAAGACGGCTCGGCTAAAATACACCATCTGTGGGACCCCACGCTAGACTAGTTTCTGGATCTGACATCACAGTGCTTTTCGTGAGGAGTAGCGAGGATTTCAACTTTAATTATTTATTGTAAAGTAAGTACTGCGATTTAAGAGCTGATATTCGGTGTGGCGTGTTTTTATACATAAACACACACTTTAATGAAATTTTAAAAAATGGGCAAGTTCCCCATTAGCAAACGATAAATAAAAACCACTCCGGGACGAGCGGGAAGTATAAAAAGCAGCGTCGCTCGCAAGCAATGCATACCACATATGTTTCTACCACATCGCATCTTACGTGTCTTATGTCGCGTGCATTAATATGAAAGAAATCACTTTTGTGTGGTTGACTACCTACGCCAAGGGAGAATGAAACAGGTACGGACTTACGAGGACTCTCAGTTTCAGATATGGTGTAGTGCAGAGTTGTAAATTATATATTAATATGTAATAATTTATATTTGTCTTTTTGCTAGTATGTAACTTATTTATTGTAAATATTATTCGATCGAGGGATTCTGAATGTGAAAGTGACAGTTATATTGATTCCAGTGATAAAGAAAATCAAATTCCAAATGAGTTTTAAGTGAGAAAAAAACCGCATTCCAAGGGCGGATCTGGACCTTGAGCTTGGGGGGGGGGGGGGGGTAACATAGCCGTGTGTTGAAAATAACAAAAATCTTTTTCCTCGAAAATTAAAATTGATGAGCGGAGAAAATCTCAAAAAAAATTATAAACACAACTAAATAGAATATATATTCAAAAATATAAAATAAAATAATAAAAATTATGAAATTTTAAAATGAAAGTTGATTATTTACGGAATCTTGGGGGGTAATACCCCGTTAATTACCCCCATAAATCTTGCTGCATTTAAGTAGTGATGCGAAACAAATTTGTTTAAATGTGTACAATAGTCCTTTACAATGACAAGCTAATGAAATGCCAGACGAGTGTGAATCGTTTGAAAATCATCGATTTTACACGACTGTTTTTTGATTTTTCGATACTTTCACTCAACATACCTACGGCTGGGCCCAAGCTTTTTGTCTGGGACTTGAAATATGGTTTATTAATTACCATGTCTTTTTAAAATCCAAATGCCAGACAGGAATAAATTGTTTGAAAAAATGGGTTTTTTTCGTGCACTTCTTTTAAGATTTAAAATATGTTTGGCCCACACTTTTTGTCTGGGACTTGAAATATGGTTTATTTATTACCATATCTTTTTAAAATCCAAATGCCAGACAGGAATAAATCGTTTGAAAAAACGGCTATTTTTCTTGCACTTCTTTTAAGATTTAAAATATGTTTGGCCTACTAAAAATGTCTATGAATGATACAATACATTTTCGTTTTGGTTAATTTTTACAAAAAAAATCATTTCACATGAGAACCAATCGTTTGATTTTCGCGGAATAGTTGACAACTTGAATCAATAATTTTTTCACTGTTGGGCTCTCGGAATTTGTCTGGCGTTTGTTATATCGCGATAATTATAATCTATTTACCTATATACACAATTCCCAGATAAGAACCAAATCGTTTGATTTTGATCATTTTTCTTACAACTTCGGATTGAAATTTCGTGCCTTCCGGCCCACGGAATTTGTCTGGCAATAAGCTTCCGTCGGATGTTTTTCTTTAAAACGTAAGTCTAACTTGATGCCAGATAGGAAGAAAACGTTTGAAATTGCTCATTTTCACGAAATTTTCTTTTCTGTTTTCCGCTGAGGGGTCCTGGATAACCATTTGATAAACACGAGAATGGTTAGTACAAATCAGGCACAAAAGGCTCCCAAAAGGCCAGGTAGGAACCAAAAGTTTAAAAAAATCTGTCACTATTCCATGGTCTATAATATTTGGACTTCAATTGACATAATTATCGAGGAGGAAACCTAACATACTTTTAGTGAAACATATACAGGATGGTCGCTTTAGGAAACGACATAGGAAAATGATATATGATAATATAATATGGCTGTCACTATTGTCAAGAAAAGTCTGATACAATTTTGATTAAAAATATACACGGTGGTCATCCAACGGGCAAAATAATTGATATAATAAAAGATGTCCAACAAAGTTTTGTGTGAATACCTTTACAAATTTATTTTTGCTGTCATTAGTTTTTTACGATTCTCGAGTCTTTGATAATATCTGACACAATTTATGTGACATGAATATGGATCTTGTTTGCAACAAAATTTTGAACAAGGCAATCATTATTTTTGTTTTTGTACAACGAAAGCTAATTTTTTTATTTAAACATGAAGTCATGGTATACTGCGGAGGAAGTAAAAAAATCCTCTTTTACTGAAAACAATAGTTTTGCATCAAAATTTGAGATTTTTTATGTTCAATGTGTACATTTTTAATTTACATCGAATTTTATATCGAATGCGGTTTTGACATTACTCTTTATTTTTTGCTCATTTGTTGATTAATACACAAAACTATTTTTTTTTTTGGTAAAACACGCTTTTCTTGCTTCGGGTGCTTAATTAAAAAATCAGCGTTCGTCATACAAAAAAAAATAATGAATATCTTTTTTGTCGCGAAAATAAAGATAATATCTAAGACCCGAAAATCGCTCAAAAAACTATGTCAGTACAAAGAACACATTTTTTTTATTTAAATAGCAACATATACAAAAAAAAATGGTAAAAAAACCTATTGTGCATGACAAATGTTTTTTAAAGTCCACAGATGACGTGTGATTTTTTTTTCAGATTTTTAATTGCATTTTATACGACCGAGAAAAATCGTACGATTTTTTGCCAAAATAAAAGTGACAAAAACAAACGCTTCGGAACCCCATTTTTGATAAGTATGATACTCTAAAACAATCCCATTTTTTATAATGGTGGTCTGTGAAGAGTAATGTGCAGGTACACTTTGGATTAAATCATGCTTGGACTAGAAGTGTTTTCCGTAACATCTGCTTTACTCATCGGCTAATGAACAAAAACTTATTACTTTTTATTAGATTCTGTATTACTTACAAGCGTTAAAACAAAAAAGTGCGTTACACATCTTAGTATAATATTTATAAAATTTTACAAAAATTATGCAAGTTTATTATTGTCAATGTCAGCTCGACTATTTAGTCCTCATCTCTATGGTTTATCCACTTTAAGAATGAAGTGCTCCTAAGATCGGTTTAAGCAAGCACATATTTAAAACAAAATAATAGTGAACCGATGATGATCATAGGTCACAAAGGGCCGACTGTAGCGTGAACTCGCTTCATGTTTTAGCCGTGAGAAGAAGCTAGGAAATAACTAATCTAAAGCCAATGCTTCATTCTTAAAATGAACAGACTATATAGTCTTCTTATACGGATAGTATAGAAGTCTGGCTGTGTATTTTTATTATTCAAAATATATTGACCATATTGTATATTTATAATAACTAAGTATTAATAATTTGTTTATTTTTTAGAATAAATCATGTCTCGAAGAGTTAACTGCACTTTTAGAGAAAGACTTTTTAAAAATCTGTCCACGTACCACCTTCGTTCGATGAGAGCTTAAATCAAAATATATTATAAGTACCTACTTTAAGAAAAAATGTTAATTGTTATCAGAATCAAGAAAAGATTTTTTTCCTAAATCCAGTCCCGAAAAAAAACCTGCACCAAGATAAAAGATTTTACGTCTCGAAAATTAGTGAAAAACTCCTAAAGAGGCTAAACCTAGAAAGGAAAGCGCTATTATATGGAAAGTCAATTCTGTAGTAATGGTAATAAGTAAACGTGGTCTTATGTACCACACAATAAATACAAGAAAATTATAGCCAAGATAAAACAAGAAATATTTGTGCTTTTGTCACTGATGTATAATAAAAATATATAAATAGGGTATATCTCCATGATAATGGAATAGCGAATGGGCTCAATTAGCATGTATTTTATTACATTTTCCAAAAGATCTCTGAATTATCGAGCGAAATTCAAAAAACCAGGATATTCTAGGATCTATATAAGCTTTAAAATTAATCAAGAACATAGACGCTGCGTGACGTCATTCACTTCTAGTTGCATTTTCATTCCCCTCTTTTTAGCACTTATATGCTGCATACTTTTCTCTTAAAATACTCCAATAGTCTCCAAATCACCATCTGTGGTAGATTAGACAAATCTGATTTTAGATAGCCCGGTGTAAACACAATTTTGAGACAGACGGGTTGAATGACATCAGTACTTGGAGCGCATCGGTTCATGTTTAATGTAGTATATTTCTGAAACTACTTATCGGATCGATCTCAAGTTTTCAGCGTTATAATTATTCGACGATTACTTCGCATAAACGTGAAAGTGAAATATGAAATTTGACTGAATGACCTCATGGTGGGATTTGAGTGCGTGGAAAGAAGTGGTGGTAGCCATATTGTTTATCAGTGTTGTGGATAGTGTATATTCTAGGGGATTATATGCAAATAATAAAAGGATTAGCCATAAAAAGTACTAAAGAAAAAAGCAAAAAAATAGCCATAAAAATGAAGAGTCAAATATAATAAGGGTCACCCATTCCTAATAAGATTCCGTATGATGACTGTCATGTAGCTCTATAAAAGACGAATTTTTAGGAAAGATTTAGAAATGTTCGTAAAATGTTTCAGAACATTTCAACTCAGATACATAGAGTTGCCGTAAATACCAGGACAGCCCGATATCTCCATTATTTTTAGAAATATAATTTCTCTTACTGGAAGTCGTTCCACGCAATACTGTCGTTCATTTGGGGATGTCAGTTAACTGTCATTTTAGATTTCGCTTGAAATAATCTCAAGTCCTTATTTCAAATAGAATATCCTGTATTTTTATCTTTTTTTATAATAGATTACTTCTCCATGAATACAATGATTCAATAATTTGATATTTAAAAATGAGTAAAGCAAAAATTATTGAAGAAGCATTTGCATCGTAAAGAACATATACAACATAAAACCATAGAAATGTTATTTATAAGAGATGTTCGATGTGATACCATTTACGACCTGACAAAGTGTTAATCTTTCTCGAAAACGAAATGTCGCATATAGCTCTGGTGATGTTCCCTCAAGAAAAAGCGGAGGTAAGTCTGGAGAACGCGCTGACCACTATGCGGTACTTCTCGGACAAAGCTATCTTCCGGTAAAAACACTATTTAAATCATAGCGGACATCCTGTCGAAATCATGGCCCCTAAATAATGCATCATTTAAGTTTTGAAGTTGATCTAATGGAGCCGATATAATTCAATTCCTTCCCTCCTTTCAATTATCATCTATAAAATACGACCTCACAATGTTACTACCAACTATACTAACTCATACCTTTTAAGGTATGTGGCTTTTCTCTAGGTCACACCCGGAATTTAAATAAAATGTACCTTCATCTCAGAATGCCATTTTATTTAAGTTAGAACTGATATTAGCCATTCCCATTAAAGTTTCAAAATTAAATTCTACGTTCCCTTTACGTTCAATTAACTCATGACAGAAATGTACTTTATAGGATTTAATTTTTTCTGACTCAAGAATGCTTCTTATAAATGTTTGGCTCATATTAAAATATAATGCAAGCTATTTATTAGACATCCAGAAATTTTCTTCAACTGATAGTAATCCAATTTTCTTCCATGCGTTTTAAGATTCTTTGGAAAATTTTCATTTGATCCAAACCACAGTTTCGATCGGTACGCCAAATTTAAGATTTTAATTTTCCTAAGTACACATTTCAAACTGTTCAAGATTTAAGGAGTAGATATATATGTTTGCCATATGAATTTTTACTGACAATTTACAGACTCAAGTATAGAACAAATTAGGATCTACTTATGACCAGAAAAACATTCGTCTTCTAGAAATGCAAAGCCACCTGCGGTACCAAAATATGCAAAAAAAAATAAAAAATCATATTAGGCATTTTTTTTACCTGCTCCATTACTTTGTGCTGTTATCGATACCCGGTCAATACAAATCGATGGGGCGCTAGGCATTAATCCACACCGCTCGAGTCTCACCAGTCTACGTCTTGCTACAAATGCAACAAGTCACTTTACACGAATTCAAGCCCGAAGTTTAGACGACAAATTCAAATTACTGTAACTTTTGACCTGTTGAAGATAAATTAGTAAGTAAGTATATTTTTTTGAAGAAAATATAATTACCTACAATTTCCTTTCTGACGGCGTTTAACAAAAGGCTGAGAAGTTAGAAGTTAGAAGTTTGACGAAAAATGTGAGCCAAGTTTTTGAAAATTATCGATCTTCGCTGGTGAATATCTCGGAAATTATAACACATAGGAAGAAAATTAATACAGGCATACTTGTAGGAAATTAAATTATCTTTAATTTTGCAGAGAATGAATACTTTTTCCGTACGACGCACCGTTTCCGAGTTATAAACGAAAAACCGAAAAAGGGACCCTTCCCTCCTCCCCCCACCCCCTCCGAAGCGGCAGGGCTAAGGGCGGGGACTTTTAGTATGTTTACCTCCTAACACATTCCTGAAGAGGAAAAATTACCCCCCCTCCATGTCCTTTACAGCCCACTTTTGGACTATTGGACTATTGTGCAGTTGGATGAAAATGAAAACATGAATTACAATTGGTTCACGTCAGATGAAACATATTTCCACCAAAACCAGTGTAAGCATGAAGCCTAGTTGATTGCAGTACATAAAAATATTGGATGTGCACGAAAAGCAGACATAAGACACATAAGAAAAACAAAACACACCATATAATCAGCTACTCCCAAATCCAAAGCCAGGGCTGTTCGGAAGGAGGTTATATTATTGAATAAAAACCTACAATTCTTGTCATAGCCAAGTTATAGCGGCGGCACAGAAAAAAACCGATAGTGAAACAATTTTATAATTGGGCATACTGGTTCATAATATGGTTACAAAGTCTATTTTCTCAAGTAGAGCCAAATCAAAATGGTGCCCGATTTTAATATGGCGGCTCGTTTTCAAAATTTAATAAATCGACTTCTCCACCTGAACCATTGATTTTAAGAAAAATTGTATTAAGAAAAAGTGTTCAAAGTAGAAAACTCAAGTGCAGATAGCTGCCGAGGTTATTTATTTAACCTAAAAATGCTGTAGTAAAAGTAAGGGTTAGTTTCATAGCTAGACACATTCTCCATTACAATTGTTGCCAGGGCCGTAGCCAAGGGGAGCTATGGAGCTACTTTTGCCAAGTCTGGCAAAATTGGGGGAGTACGTCACTACGTTACCCCCCCCCCCCCCCTCCAACTTTGCCAGACCTGGCAAAAGTTTTATTTCGGTGGAGTTTTTTTTTAGATTTCTGCTCAGAGCTCATCAATTTTTATTTTGGTGGAAAAAATTGTTTAAGATTTATTAATATTTCACTGCTAGCCGTTTTCTAAGCATTATTAATGTAATAGCCGTCGTACTATGTATTTCCAATACTTTTTTAAATAAATAAATCCATCAAATGTGGTATTGGTATATTTGTGGTATATTGTATTGAAATATACAAAAATACAGTGTTCCATTTGATTGGGAGGTGATATTAGATTCGGCGAAACCGAAAATTATAGCTATCTGTCATCAAGTAAAAATGAAAGACACCATTGTGTTGAATAACCTACCTCAATTGACCTATTTCACATTAGAAAGTTTGATAAAAAGTGTCAAGGCCGTCAACTAGGTTAGTATCACTAAAAGTAAAAAGTCTGCGCATGTTGACCACCTCTTCTAATTCACAAAACTAAATACTCACTATAATAATATAGTACAGTAACTAGAGGTTTTAACTTCGGAATAATGTCCTATATGCTCAAATTTTTTTGCTCATTTAAAACTTGGTTTAAAAAAAATGCATTTTAAACTTTAAAGGAAATTTTGAAACACTTGGATGCAAAACTTAAATATCTCCGAAAATATCCTACATCAATAAGCAAAAAATATAATTAATTCTCAGTTTGTACTTTCTGCAATTGGTCTATAACATTTTTTCGATAAAGCAATACTTTTCGAGATACTTGATGAAAGCCGTTTGGAAATACCTTTTTTAAGCTAAAATCGCAATTTGGAAGTCGTTATAACTTAAAAACTATCAAAAAACTGCAAAGAACCTTTTCTTCTTAAAATTCGATTCTTTTTCAGCTCCAATAAATATATATATTTTTTAAGTGCCACCCCCTGAGAAGGGGTGGCATTCACCCCCTATAAATTAGCAAGCCCCCGAAGAATATAGAAACTTTTCTGTGAAGCATTTACTATTATACTGCCAAAAATGAACGAAATCCGTTCAATATGACATTATTCCGAAGTTTTGCATATTTTTTACCTCTAGGTACTGTACTAATAATAATCCTAGTATTGTCTCAGTGTCAATATTAAGCTTACTTTAGTAAGTTTAGCATTGAGTTTTAAGCTTACTTTAGTGAGGTTAACATGAAATAAACTGAAAACAATATTATTATTATTATATTATAGTTATTTCATTTTTACAAGGTTTGGGAATTAGACGAGTTAATCAACACGTGCAGTGAGTTTTTACTACTTTTAGTGATATCAATCTAGTTTCCGCCATGACACTTTTACCCAACTTTCTTTCGCGAAATAGGTCAATACATCCTAGTTATGTCTAAAAATAAGAGATATCAGACCACTCCAGTATTTAATAACGTCAACCCTATATAATAACGGATCCTTTTTGTAAGTTAGAGTTCAGTAAACAAAGAACGAGATACTAGAGTGATTAAAGTGTTCTAATTTTTAGTTAATTAAGCAATTATTGTTAGTATTATTAGTATGCAAGTTAATAGAATAGTATGTTGTGTTACTAGGTGTTTTGTTTTACAGACAACTTGGTAGCTCTAAAAATATTTATAAGAAAAACAAAGTGTAAAATGTGTATTGAGCATGTGTTTGGCCAAAAGTGCATAAAGCACCCTCTTTCCCCCATTGAAAAAAAAAATGTTAAATTTAACAGAGATACCCTGCCTACCAGTAACCAGGCCTTTTTAACCACTATATTTACACTATCCTTACACCTTATTATTTCCTTATTATAAACAGTTTTATTGCTAAATTCACTGGTATTATAATAAATTTAACAGGAGATGAAAAACTAGGCCTAAACACGTTTAAATTCTTATAAAATTTTTAAGTACTAACTATTTTTGAATACGATTCCCATAAACACAAAAAATGAAAGAAAAATTGAACTCACAGATACCCCATCTGTACAACCATCAACCGACAATTACCCAACCAAAACAAAAATTTCACGGGTTATTAGAATTTACCTTTTGTTCCTCATCTAAACTGATAATGATGATACTGAATAACGATGAATAATAATGATGAAATTGATAATTCCTTTCCAATGTTTAATTGGGGTCACCTTGTTTTTATAATATACACTAACAAAACAAAATGTTTTATTTAAATCTGCAAATATCTGCAAATATAAAGGGTAGGCAGAAAAGCAGGTTTTGACAAAAACGATACAAGAAACGCTTACTATTTATGTTGTTCAAAAAAGTGATCTGGAGATAAACCTGATACATAAGCGCTAAATAGTATTATACATGTATATAGTTAGTTCACCCAAGTGATCAATTTTTTTAATTAAATAAAAAGATAATCTAATTGCATGTTTGTAGTATTTTGCAAGTTTTCTCTCTTTTTTAATTACTACCTGTAATAAATTAGTACTATTTTTTAGTGGAATCAATTTATTTATAAACCTTTATTTTGTCAAAACCCATCATCGATAACTCGAGATGCCATTTTTTTTTAAATGGCTGCACAAATATCAATTTTTCGGGCATTTCAAAGGCAATTCATTGATATACATTTTTTTAAATTTTGTTCAAGTCAAAGTCAGCTTGATCCAAGATCAAAATCCAAGGTTACGATTGTTACAGCAATCGTAACCATGGATTTTGATCTCGCATCAAGCTGAACTTGGCTTGAAATTAGTTGGTACAACTCGCTCTTAGGCCGGTCGGTGATCTTTACACCTTTCTGTAACTAAGTAATAAACTCGTACACCTGACAGACGACGGCAGTATTTAAATGAGGTCGAGTGACATTTATCTGGTTTGTTTTTACGTTTCTTATTTCTTATAATCGAGTCCTTGACCATTGGAGAATGCAAAAGATCTTAAACTTGGTTTAGTTTGACAACCCTTACTGACTTAGCCAATACTATAGGTATCATTTTGCCAGGTGTTCTCAACAAGTTTTACTAATTTTGTTTTAAATTTTTTCTCTTCAAAACTGCACGCTTTAGACCTCATGTTGTATAAAGTTTTTTGTTTGTCTGGTCGGCCTCCACTACTATTTTTTTTATGTCATGAAACTAACTGCACCCTGTATATAAAAGGCAAAACCCAACCTTATGAATTTTGCTACAAGAGATGACATATTTTACCAAGACAGATCATTTTGCCAAGTACTGAAAAAACAACTCGTTATTTAATACTTGGAAAAATGTTCGAAAATGTTTTATTTTATCCTTCTTCAAAGGCATTCTTAATCACCCAATATGTTTTTCACAATGACTCCATATATGCACAAAAAATAAATGCTATATTTTTGATAAAAATTAATTATACGTTGAATTAATTATACGTTAAAAAAAAAAGATTTTTCGAAAAGCTAACAAAACAACACAAAACAAGTTTTATATAGAATGTTTATTTTTTGTAAATGGTTTTTTTCTATTTTCTAGTGTAACTTGGTGAATTTCAGTAAACCCCAGAAATTTAAAAAACCTAAATGTTAATAAGCTCTAAAAAAACAACAAAAATATCTGTCAATGGACAATAATATTTGGCACGTAGTTAACACAACTGCTAAAGAAAAAAAACTTTATACATTTCAGTAAAAAAAACATACAGGAGAAAAAATAATAAATAAAAGATGAAAAGATGACAGAAATTTTGAGCAAATACTTTCACATATTTTTTGTCTTTATTTTTTCATAGTTAAAAATTATTTTACATATACATTTTTTTATATAACTTTTAGTACAATATATAAATTGTCATATATTTGTACCGCTTTCTGTTATGCGAACATTAGAACCCCATTTAGCTTCCGTTATTTTTGGGGTTACGCAAAAAAGGTCAAAGATAAAAGTTATAGATAATTTCATGTATTATCCAAAAATCTCGTTAGAAAAGTAACTGAAAGACGCATTCGGGAAATATAAACTTTACTTGGGTTTTTTGCAAAAAAATCTAAATGGTGATATGCTATTTTGTAATGATCTACAGTGAGACCCATCTCAAGTGGACACACCTTCGTAGCTCAGTTATTGGTCATCCAAATTCAACCAAATTTGGATCGGTATCAAAGACCTTTATTATATCATTTTTGAATAAAACAAGACTTATTTCAGTCATTGGCGTGCATTTTTATTAAGAAAAATGGGGTCGATTTTTCGAGAAATCATATTAGGCATTTTTTTGTTGAAAAACTAATGTAATATTATTGATCAGCATGCTGTAGAACATCTATATCCTGAATTTTACAACATTTTGATTTTTGGTTTTCGAATTTTAAGGGGCCCGTACCCTTAAAATTATAGGTAATTTTGAACATTAAATAATCAATATATTGGTAACGAGATTTTTTTTTGAAAAGGTCATTCTTCATTTTCTCTTTATATTCACTTTTATACCATCCCACATCATCGATACTTTCAAATTTCGTAGGCCAAGAATTTTCATTGAAAAATTGGTAAAAATTTTGGGCCATCAGCCCTGTAAATTATTCGGACATGAAGGATTGCTGAATTTGAAAGTATCGATGATATGGGATGGTAGAAAAAATGAATGTAAAGAGATAATAAAGAATGGCTTTTTTTCGAAAAAAAAAACTCACAATTTATTGATTATTATTGAATGTTTAAAATAGGTAATTTTAAGGGGGTCGTATTTCGAAAACCAAATATCAAAAGCATGCTGATCAATAATATTGCATTCGTTTTTCACAAAAAAATGCCTAATATGACTTCTCGAAAAATTGATCCCTGTTTTATTAATAAAAATGCACGCCAATGACTGAAATAAGTTTTGTTTTACTCAAAAAGAATATAGTAAAGGTCTTTTGATACCGATTCCAATTTGGTTAAAACTGGATGACCAATAACTGAGTTACGAAGGTGTGTCCACTTGAAATGAGTCACACTGTATTAGACCAATAAATTATTTATTTGACGCGAAACGTATATTTAGTATAATATAATATTCGACTAGCTGTAGTGTTCAAGTATTTTGATATTTGTGGAAACATGTCAATATTGAAATATTGAACATGATATGAATAGCGGCGGTAAGGTTTGTTTTCCCAGAATAACGTGCATAATGTGAAAAAAGTCAATACGGCTGACAACAAAACCTGCTTTTTTTTGCCTACCTACAAATTTCTAAAAATTACTGGGTCATCCAAAATGACCTAGAGGGGGCTGGAACCTTCGGTGTGACGCTGCCTCTGAAGTAGTTTCCACAAACACCAAAACACTTGAACAACTATGTTGGAATCATCAGGAGATGATTTAAATTCAACCATCTTTAGATGATTCCAACACTGTTGGCAAAACGCGCATGGAGTGGTAGTATTCAAGTACTTTGGTGTTTGTAGAAACTAATATCAGAGGCATCCAAAATGAATTTAAAAAAATGCTTAAAGATCATTAATTCAGTCTCAACAACCATTCTGGATCACCCAATACATTCACACACATCCGAAATCGTGGTCTCTTACCTGGTAAACTTCCCTTGGCGCGGCCCACTCCACGAGCGGCTTGGCGTGCTGCCCCACGGGCCCCTGCTGCTCCTCCCCGGCCCGCTCTGTTGGCTGCCGCCCCACGGGCTGGGGGGCCACCGGCCCGGCCACGTGCCACCACCCCACGCCCACGGCCAGCCTGCTTAAAAATAGTAAGAAAACGAACGTTATACATCCAAATAGCTCCAGCAACAATATTGCGACGAGACGCTATTTCGCTCTTTCTCGCCGCAATATTCATAGACAACGAAAAAAATCCGTAAACAAAATAAAAGAAATGCGAAAAAATAAATAAATAAAAGGAACACAGTATCCGATTACAATAAATATAAATACATTAAACGTTGGATCCTTTCTACCATAACCATCAAATTGCAAAAGTGCGAACATAATGCAAAAATACCTTGTACGAACAGTGTGGAAAATATGATACGCGAAATTAGGTTAAAAATCCTCAGTAGTTCACCGTGACGAAACTACGGACGCCGAAAAGGATTGATAAATTCTACAATGGAAAAAATATTGTTTGAAGCATATATTTTTATTTTTTGTGAATTTAATTAAAAACATAGATAGACAGATAGGCATTATTTAACTACATTCATGTTACACCAACACTTGTAGCGTCAACACGAGTACATGGCTCTAATTGGTTATCAGTCGGTGATACAAAAACTAACAAAAATTTAACACTCATATTGGAGTTAAAATAAATTTTGAATGGATTTGTTTTGCTACGACGATTTTCTGGTTTTAATTTACTTCAGGTGTGACAAGTTGCAGAACTAAAATTTTTTAATATACATATCTCCGGGGCCTCCGCATCAAATCATGGGCCCCGGTACCAAATTCACTGGCGGTGTCCCGCGCCTAAAAATTAATAGAGGGGGGGCAACATCTTTAACGGGCCCCCGCACTTAATAATTGATGAGGGGAGAGTGGGGGGGGGGGGATTTGAGAAAAAAATTGTCAAGGCCCCACGTAATAATTAATGAGCGGGTGGGAGAAATTTGAAAAAAAAAATTGTCAAGATCTCTGACCGGCCCCCGCTACGGGACCCTCGGAAGCCTGGGCCCCTAAACTCAGTACCCGATGCCCCCCCCATACGGGGAGGGGGCTGCATATCTCTTTTATCTCCGGACCTGGTAATAGGTATTAAGTTTTATTATCCATTTCTTGAAAATACGTTTATTAATACCTTTTTTTAATTTGCCCTCTAGTGAAAGGAGTGTAGGTTAAAGTTTTATATGTTTAAGTTCTCCAGACCCCGCTCCGTCCTGTCCTTCAACTGTCGCGGCGCTGTGCCGTGAATATCTGACAGGATCCGGACGCGGTTGTATTTTATACAATATTAATAAAGTTTTGTTGGATTGTATTGATCCTAGAAATTCTATTATCACAAAAATTAATATACCAAACAGTTCGCAATAAAATTTCGAATAAAAAACTAGGCCTACAAACAAACTCTCCGATAATGTAAAAAAATAAAGACCGTTAAAAATTTCCTCTTTTGTACAATTTAACAGATATAATGCAATAACACATACATTTTAAAGAAAGTAGGTGAAACCATGCCTTTTATTGAATTAAACCTTCCTGTCCAATTTTAGTGCAAAATATTTATTTGAACGGCTAAAACTAATAAAGATTTCGAAATTTCAGGGCGAGTTGTACCAAACTACCCTAACCCGGTGTTAGCCAACCCCGTATTAAAATTTAACACTGGCTTGCGAGTTGTACCATCTGAATTAACCCCGGTGGTAATAAACACAGAAATAACTAAGTATAAGCACAGAATAAAGAACTACCAGAAGCGACACTCTCCGCACCGCCTTTGATTTTTCTTCATCAATTTTGTGACTCACCATATTTTTATAGGTATTTCCGTCACTTCGTTTATTGTTTTAACCTAACATTCTGTGACATAATATCCAACAATTCAACTATATTTTTCAGTAAACTAACTAACGGAAATACCTACAAGAAAATGGCGTCAATGGAATTTGGGCGGGAAGCTTAAGTGTCGCTTTTGGCAGTTCTCGTTTCTGTGGTAAAGTGCAAGTTGCTAGCGATGCGAGGATGCTGACAGTCCAGTTACATCAAATATAAAAAACTTGTAAAGTTGTGTCAAATGCATTATAGATATTAATATCACACAGATCGTAGGTTATACCTGTCATGAAAATGGACAATTTCGAGTTGGAGGAAGAAATGGGGGCTGATAAAACTATTTGTAAATAATTACAATGTACACTGTACACTCAAGACAGAAAATGTCAAATTTTGAAATGACGTTTTTACTAGCTCTGCCTTAAACCACCGCACGACCCAGTTTACGTTTTACAGGGTTAAATGCGTCCGATAACCATAAAATTCAATGTTAGCGTATTGGTATAGCACGACATTGCTCTTTTAACACTGGGTTAGGACTAACCGCATGTTGATACAACTCGTCCTTAGTGTTTAAGTGCATCGACTCGTATCTAAATCTATGTAAAAAGTGGTTTCGGTCAAATGTCCTAAAACTGGAGTATGTTGTACTTCAAACAATGCTAATTAAAAATCTCAATGATTTTGTCAAGGGTTTCCAAGATATTTAAGTATGTTTTAAAAATGCAACTAGCAGGGCAGTACGTTTCCACCAAGTATACAGGGTACGTAAGAAAATTTAGGAGGTGATTACGTGGCCAATTTCAAGCATAAAAGTTCTTATGAAGGTATGACCCAAAATGCTTCGTAAGAAAGCTACAGCTCTACAAATAAAGCTCTATAAAAATTAAAAAAGCAGATTTTTCATAACAATGACTTAATTGTTTCAAACTTTTAAAATACATTGTAATGAATTATTATTTTTAGATAAAAGTTAGATCTAGTTGATGAGATATTATTTGAAAATCGCATTTTGGACGCCATCTTTGTAGAGCTGCAGCTTCCTTTACGAAGGATTATAGGGCATACCTTCATTAGAACTTTTATGCTTGAAATTGGACATATAATCACCTCATGAATTTTCTTACGTACCCTGTATACTGGTGGAAACATACTGCCCCTTCCAGCTGCATTTTTCAAAATTTATACTTGAATATCTTGGAAATTCTTGACTTTAGGGGGCTGGGTCCATTGAGACTTTTAATCAGCATGGTTTGAAGTACAACGTACTCCAGTTTTATGACATTTGACTGAAACCACTTTTTACATAGGTTCAGATACCTCCTTTGTTATCAAAAAGTAAGTTTTTACATGTATTTTACAGTGGTATTAAGGAAAAAAAAATTGTCTCTATTTAAACCATTTTTTTGTTTACAATTTTCTAAATTGTAGTTATAAAGATTTTTTATCAAATCATAAACGCCAAACGAATTATGAAAGTGCGAAAAAACGAGCATTTAAAAAAATAATAGCTCCATTTGTATTTCTGCCCTCCTAACTTAGAGAGCAGTATCTCCTACGTTTACTAGTTTTAAGAAAACGTCTTTTTTAGTTTATTTAGCTGGGCCACCACAAAACAATAATGAAAATCTTTGAAATTTGTTCTAAGTGTTACAATATAATTGTTTTAAACTTATATCACAGATTTGGGGTCGAGATATGATAATAATCTTTGCGTTTCGGTCGCTTATAAAATAGCCCACGGAAATTAGCATTTGACCTGGACAAAATTAGTAAAAATCTGAAATTTTGCAAAGACGTTCTGCCTAATCCAAATCCACAAAAATCACAAAATCTCAACATGGCTACCCAAGATATTGAAGGTCAAAGTTTTTTGCAAATATCTCGCATCCTATGTATCGGATGCCCATGAGGTCAATGTGAAAGTTGTAGATAATTAAATTATCTATAAGTTGTCTTTTTTGTTTTTACCAAACCGCCCTCCTTTTCCGAGATATTCAGGGTCAAAGTTTCAGAAACATGGTTTTTCGCGAATACCTCGCGCCAAAAAAATTGGGCAGCAATAAAGTATTCGAAAAGGGCGAGGTTTTGGGAAAAAATGCAAAATACCAGTCTTGTAAATAATTGAATTCTCCACAACTTTTGTGTTAACTTTATTGCTGCCCGATTTTCTTGGCGCGAGATATTCGCGAAAAACCATGTTTTTGAAACCTTGACCTTGAATATCTCGAAAGAGGGGCGCGGTTTGGTAAAAAATAAAAAAAGGCAACTTATAGATAATTTAATTTTCTACAACTTCCACATTGACCTCATGGGCATCCGATGCATAGGACGCGAGATATTTGCGAAAAAAACTTTGACTTTCAATATCGTGGGTAGCCTTGTTGGGATTTTTGTGGATTTGGGTTTGCATTTTGGGTTTGGGATGCAAATATAAGCTGTTGTAACTCTTGATAAGATTTGACAATAACAAAAATTCTACAGAATTTAGCTAGAAGCTCTTTGCCAACCAAGCTGGCATCATCAGGAGACGATTAGAATTACAAATATAGCAATTATATCTAGAAAAGTCAACTTATTTTCAACAAACTGCAGAAGGTCTTATATAATGTTTAACAGTTATATAAAAACTTCAGTAAACTGGCGAACAATATTTACATTCAGTTATTTATTTTTGCTTTCTATTGACTTTGACTTTTATCATGTGGGTAGTTTCAATAGAAAAAAGAACAGTTACATTAATTCTTCAACGGTTTATATAACATTGTTCTATTTTCAAACTTCTCAAACAGTCTAGTTCACAAGTTCAAACCCGTGTTAATTCGTAAAAATATGAGTGAGGGTTCATTGAATTCGGAATGACGTCTAGAAAAATGTGCAAAAGTTTCAAACCCGCACATAAACAATTGCAAAAGTTTTAAACAAATTAAGATTGAAAAAATAACGAGATTCGTTTTTTGCAAATAACTCGAAAACTATTAATATTTAAGAAATTAAGAAAAAAAAAAGATTCTTAAAGAGGAAGAAATTTCCAATAAAAAACTCCTGACACCCGGAACTCTATCTCTATTATTAATAATTTTAATTTAATGTTGAAAATAGGGCTCCAATGCTCTGAAACCGACCGTAGCAAGTAGAAACATTTTTTTATATTATTAAATATTAATTTAGAAATTAAAAAAAATTATGGTATTATTTAGACACTTAAAGGAACAATATCTCGTTGGAAAAAAAATTTTTCGCCGATTTTTCATAAAATGAGCCTATTGTTAATTAATAAATTTTTTTAGAGTTTGCGTTTATATTTCAAGTCGGATAATTGTTAAACAAAAGCCACTAAAACTGTTTCGCTTCGTGGAGACCTTATGTCAACTATACTTTATGAGATTATGACATTGCGATGATTTTAATTGTTATGGTCTATTAGTTATTAATTATTTAAGGTAACAAAAAACTAAAAAATGAAAAAGAGAGGATTTTTATTAATTTTAATTATTATTACTGTTATTAAATTCAAAAATACTATAAGATTACATAAACTTTAAATTTTTAGTGCTATTTGCTTAAACAAATTTTATAGACAAAAAGATAAATTACATATTTTTGAAAAACATTTTTTGCCATTTTATTTATAAAATATTAGGTGATTTAAATTTTTTTTTAACTGTTTATAATCAATTTTTTCTTTTTTTCATTATTTAAACATATTATAAAAAAAATGATTCTTAAAATTTATTATTTGCAATTCTCTACAATGGAAAAAAGAACGTCTGTGCAAAAATTCAGATTTTTACTAATTTTGTCCAGGTTTCCTCCTTTTTTTGTCTAATTTCCCTGCAGTAAAAAAACAAATTGATATATACTCTTAAAATTTGGATTGGTTGTTCTCTAATGCTCATATTATTGTCGCTGCTAGTAGAAAATAATCCAAAACTACAATTAAAAAAAAAATTGATGAGCGGGAGGGAGAAATCCAAAAAAATTTTTTAGTCCGAAAAATTTTAACATTAGAAATGTTTATGTTCGTATATGGTGGTCCAGTTACGAGTTTTCGTTCAAGATCAAAAGACAACGGTGTCGATTAGAGGTGGGCAGGTGAGATACATATAGATAGAGGTGGGTAGTATTCATACGATTGGACGATAGGCGCTCTTATTTTGTAGCTATGGATTCTAAAATATTATTATGTCTCCGATGGTTGCAAGGATTGTGATATCTGTGAATTTTTTTGATTAGCGGAGGGAGAAATCCAAAAATGATTTCAGCTACTCTTAAACTTCGGCAGAAATCAAAATTATGCGGTAGATCGGTAGACTTTAGTACAATTCAGTAGATCTACCGAAAAATCGGTAGAGTTGGCAACACTGTACGGTTGATACCTAATATTGACTGCAGCGCCGTCTACATGTAAATATTCTATATTAAAGAAATTCCCAAAAAAAAAACGGTTTAAGAGCGAAATTGTTTTATTAATCATTGTAAAATACATGTAAAAATCTACATTTTGAAAAAAAAATTGTCCTACAAGTTGATGTATTTAAACAATAAGCGATAGAAATTTAGAAACCTTTTTTGATTTTTTGTCGTTGTCGCAATTATATTGCTCTAAAATTTGGCAGAAAGATCTAGTTCAATGAAAGGCATGGTTTCGCCTACTTTCTTTAACATTTATGAATTAGGTAACATCATATTTTTTAAATTATACAAAAGGGTAATTTTTGACGTTTTTATTCGTTTATAATTTAATAAATTATCAGAAAATTTATTTATAGTCTAGTCTTATTCGAAATTTTATTTCGAACAATTTGGTATTTTTATTTTTGCGATGCGGTTACTAGGACCGGAGGTAATAAGGAAAACAGCAGAAAATTTTAGTCTTGCAACATAAAAAAAATTAAAACGATAAAATCGCTGCAGCAAAACGATTCCTTTGCACCTTCTTTATACATAATTTGACTACACTAAAGCCTTTATCATAATCCTGGTAGTTGTTCAAACATGACAACATCGTCATCAGAAATTCTTTTTTTTAGAATTAGGCTTTCAACCCTACTAAGGTAAAATCAATTAACAAGTTTTAATTTATAGTTCGTCATTAGAATGACTGACGTACTGTTGTAACAACAAAAAATGGATATAACCTTAAAACCGCACAAATAAATATACAGTGCAAACGGAAAGGTCCGAAAATATTCTCTCGATATAGTTGGATATTCTATCAGATCAACGATTTTTTACTTCCTTCTCTTGCCGAAAGAAAAGTATGGTAATCGCGAAAAAATCGCTCTGGGATTTTCACGTTCCAAAAAAATATTTGTTAGGTAGTTAATCTTATAGCCAAGAAAGAAATACTAGCAAAATAATTAGTGAAACATTGTGACGGGGGATAACAAAATTTGTCATGTAATTAACACAATTGACCATTTGCACGAAAGAAAGTTTGGTAAAAAGTGTCTAGATTGGTATCACTGTAATTCACTGCACATGTTGACCAACTCGTCTAATTTTCAAACTTTGCAACAATTAAATACCTATAATATAATAATCATAACATTGTTTTCATTACCTTTAATGTTAAATCTACTTTCCTTGAATATAAATCATCTTTATTAGGTTGTTTCGTAGTCTACAATATTTTAAAAATGTCGAATTATGCAATTTGTCAATCACTGCTGCCAACTCTTCTAAACTGAGAGTTGGAAACAGTGTTTGACAAATTGCATAATTCGACATTTGTTAAATATTGTAGACTACGAAACAATCTAATAAATATGATTTATATTCAATGAAAGTAGGTTTAACATTAAAGATAATGAAAACAATGTTATGATTATTATATTATAGGTACTTAATTGTTGCAAAGTTTGGAAATTAGACGAGTTGGTCAACATGTGCAGTGAATTACGGTGATACCAATCTAGACACTTTTTACCAAACTTTCTTTCGTGCAAATCGTCAATTGCCAAAGAAGATACTTACTATATGTTTAGTGAAAAATAATATTTGTAGTTGACATTATTGCTAAAGAAGGAAACCGATATATCTTTAGTGAAAGAAAAAATACAAGAGGATTAATTTTTGTCAGGCGAAATCAAAATTTTGTCTTTAAACGTATATAGCAGCGAAACCATTAATCCTACAGGAATTTTTCAAGGAAGCAAATTCATCGTCATTTTATAATCTTTCTAATACATCCCTACCAGTTTTTTCTTAGAACTAACGTTTTTCTAGATATTCGCAAGAGATAAGAAAAAAACACGTTTGCTCCTAGCGTCCTTATTTTCTGTCGTAGGGCAAAAAATAAAAGATAGCTCGACTGTTGTAACGGGTTTATGAAGTAAAATTCTACATGACTGTACCCCTTACTTTTTGCGAATTTGCATTAACAAAGGTTTTTTTTAAACATATCTGACGGGATCGGGACAGGTGCAGGTTGATTTAGAATTAAATTCTACGTATGTTAGGTTATCTTTCGTTGTTGGTTGTTGTATTATTTATGGTTGATTGGTTATTAACAGGGGAAGGGCGACGGAAAGAGATGGGCGAAAAACACTCTTCTAACACAAAATCACGATCGAGAAACGTCAAACGAAAAATGGAAAAAATGTCAATTTTGATTCGTTCGTGTCGGGCCGAATTTTCGAAATTCGGCGTGCGATTTACGATGCGGATCAACTACAAGTCTTCCTCTTTCCGTATCGACATGGTACGGGCGTCGCGGTATCGTATTTCTGAAAATATGAGTAGGTATATTTAGATGTTAGGTTTTCGATGAAAATTTCCCTTCGGATGGCGCATCTCTGAAAACGGTTTTTCGCCCGTAACTCGGAATCCGTGAGAGATAGCTCAAAAATAAAAACTCCCAAAGGAAAACAACATAATGTGAGGAACGTTCTGCGCGTTCCAAATTTTACTGTGACTCTTGGTTTGGGCCCGGCGGGCCTTTTAAGGTGGCGGTGTCTTGCACTTTTTTGCTTAAAACGTCCATAACTCCTAAACGGTGGCTCCTGCGGCAAAAAATTATGACCTCGAATTTGTAAAGAATTTAATAATCCACAAGTCCCTTTTTTACTTTTTGTCATACGACAGAAAATAAGGACGCTAGGAGCGATACAACTCGAAATTTACATATTTCAAGGAAACGTTGTTTTTTTTATCATCTCTTGCGAATATCTAGATAAACGTCAGTTCTAGGAAAAAACTGGTAGGGATGTATTAGAAAGATTATAAAATGATGATGAATTTGCTTCTTTGAAAAATTCCTGTAGGATTAATGGTTTCGCTGCTATATACGTTTAAAGACAAAAATTCGATTTCGCCTGACAAAAATTAATTAATTTTTTTCAAATTAAATGTCATGGGGTCAAGATATGACTAAACAACCCAGTCACGATCTATTATCTTTTATATAAACTATTTTTTATATGAATAACAGACGAGGGCATTAACTTCTTATGCCGGATTTTGTACTATTACCAAATTGGGACAAAATCGGTCAAGAGATATTGCAAAAAAAAAAAGAAAAAAAAGGACAATTTTGACACCCCGTATCTTTTTCCACAGCAACAATTTACTAAAGCATGTTTGGTTATATCCCCATATTTTGATCAAAAGAATCAACCCTTGAACTATGGCCTATTATTAATGATCAACCCTGTATACAAAAAATACATCCGCAATAGGGCAGAGAATGCCCAAAAATAGATTCACTCATGTCAAAAACAATTATATGGATATTATTAATTTGTATTTTGAAAATGTGGGGCCAAATTTTTTTAAAAAATCTATTTTTCATATTTTTTCCGTTTCTACTGGTACAAGGTACTTTTGCAAGTAAATATAGTGTAATTTCGGTTGAAAATTCAGTATTCTTGTGCACGAAAATATACCATTGTTATTGTTAGTACTGTTAACCATGCAATAAATATTTTTCTGTTACATTGTTCGTGGTTAATACAATGAAAGAGGTTAGTAACATTTCTCATTGCCGAAAATATCAATAACTGTAAACCGAGAGCTCTGAGGAGCCAGCGAAATTTGTGCTACTTCGTTTATTGATTTCTTAGGCAAAAGAAATCCTTGAGAATACCCAAAAAAATATATTTAAAAAAAGAATAGTAATAGTACTTACATCGTTAAATATCGATTTACAAAACACGTATTGTATTTTCTTGGTAAATTTTCTGGCAATATATTAAGAGTTTTGTGTTTTTGTTGCTCGCTAAAATAATTAAAAACTGTAACTGACATGCTCAGTTCTGTTTGTGCAATAGAGATCATATAAATAAGTCACTCAAATGAAGGAGTCCGAATTTTTTGTCAACCGAAAATACACCATATATTGGGTGCAAAGATATATTTAAACATTTAAAAGGGTATGGTAGGAAGTTGGACGAAAGGACGGTTGTTAGGATTTTTTTCCTTGAATGTGAAACAAAAATAAGCCAATGAATTTTGTCTGCAAACATTATAATCAAAAAAAGTCAACATATAATTCACACTCGTTAGCGATTACTACAGTTAATACTGTTTATGCACAGGAATTTTGAGATGATTATTTTTAAACTCTCAAGAAGTTTATTAAAAGTTTGTTATATAGTGTACTTAAGTTTCTCTGGGCATGCGCGCAAACTAAACGTAACCAAATTAAATACAGATGAAGAGATATTTTAAAAAAACGTGGATCGATTACACAGGTCTAATGAATGTTGTTGGGCAGCTGAGGGTCATTTCCAAAATAATTTTTGGCGCTGAATTGGAATCTAGACTCAAAATTGGCCCATTTTGAAATATTTGACGTTAAATACTAAAAAAATTACTTTTTTGACAACTTTTGAAGTTATGTATAATAGAACTCGAAAAATGTTTCAGCTTATTTTTGATAAATACATCATTTAGTACCATTCTTCATCTTTAAAATGAGCTTTCAAATGGTTATCTATAATGTTTCCTCGCAAAGTTATAGAAATTTTAAGGTGACATGAATTTGAAACCATGTTCCCCTACAACCCAACAATCTTAACCAAACGACTCTAAACGAATTAAGATTTAACACAACAGAAGGGATAAACCAACAATCTTAAACAAACGAGGGGATCAGGTTTCAAATTCATGTCACCTTAAAATGGCTATAATGTTGCTAGGAAACATCGTAGATGTCCATTTGAAAGCTTATTTTAAAGAGGAAGGATGGTATTAAATGATTTATTTATTAGAAATAAGCTGAAACATTTTTTGAATTCTATACATAACCTCAAAAGTAGACAATAAAGCCATTTTTTAAGTACTTAACCTCAAATATTTCAAAATCCTGAGGTGATGGGCCAATTCTAAGGCCAGATTCGGATTCAGCGCGATAAAATACTTCGAAATGACCCTCAGCTGCCCAACAACAAAACCTCGCAGACCTGTGTTATATTGATGTAAATGGGAGTTTCTTTTTCTTTTAAACACATCAGTAACTAATAATTATGACCAGGTGATGCTGTTATCAAAAAGATGGTAATAAATGAGTAGATTTCCTTCATTTAAGTAGGATATCAATATTTGGCTTCAATTAATGACACACAGTTAAAATTTTATAGTGACAACCAGTGCTAAAAAATGTACTTGTTGATAAACGAAATTTCAAAATTTTCTTGTAAATATTAAACTTAATACGCATCCTGGGAAATTTCAAAATTTCCACAAATATGTAAACAAATAAGTTATTATCATTCGAGAAATAATCATGCCGAATTGCCCACGTGCATATAAAATTTGTCATTTTTTTTAGTCGTATGAAATATCACTAATGCTTAAAAATTTATCGGTAATTTTTTTTCAAGTCAGTGGTCCTAGTAATATAGAGTATACATTAACATCTGATCCAAGCGCTTTAGTACAAGGGATTTAATCTCTGATGATAAACTGTCTTTACACAAGTTATATTACTTTGGGCAACACAGCTCGAGACAAAATTTATGATAAAATTTAAAAGTACGAATGGTATTTACAGAGAATTGTTCAAGAAATAAAACATGTCCCTTGTGAATGGATTCAACGTGTTTTACGATGATAAAAATGTAGTTTTACAGCGATAAAACCGAATGCTAGCGTTCTAGCGATGCTGTCAAAAGCCGATCTACCTTTGTTTTACCGCTACCACAGGATGGCCAGTTAAAACTGCTTTTCAGATTCCCTGACTGTTCCCTGAATGATAAACTTCAGTTTTCCCCGAGAAATTGCTTCTTACATTTTATTAACAAAAATTGTGACCGAACATGAAAATTAGCCAATGTTTTGCCTGGTAGGCAATATTTCGCGAAAAATAACTTCGATTGACTCGAGTAAAATTCACAATGAATACAAAAAATTTGGTTGCAAGCAAGAGTATAACTAAATTAAAATAAATGCGTTTTACGCAATTTTCCCCGACTATATCCTTAAATTCCACGATTTTACGTACAAATTAGTACAAATTACTTGTTTTCCATGACCTCTCTAACTTTTCGCGGTTTTCCAGAAAAGTGGCCACGCTGTACTGAAAACATTCGATTGGTGCAAAAAATGGGATTTCACTGGGTACCCTTTTAATGAGCGAAATAATCAATGATAACCGTCGGATTACCAGTCCAATCACAAATTCGAAGCGATAAGCTTATCATCAATGCTTAGATACACATTGGCACCACAACCTGCCCAACAAGCCGATATATCTACGTTTATTTTACATCAATGTTTTCCTAGGATTTATCCTTTTATTTACTATCCAAAATCTGACAAATTCATTCAAAATACTTTTCAGTAAAACATTTTCATGAAAACGTTAAAATTGTATCAATTATTTTACAGGCACTGGATGGTTGAGTTTCAAGAAATCGAGACGACTCATCCTGTGCGAAATCAAAAATTTACTTATAGAATAAATTTATTGTATACATTTTCAAAAATTAAAAAGTTATGTGGCAAATTGTATTGTGATATTTTGATGCAAGTTCTTAGCAAATCATTTCAGACAAGATTTTCTTTTCTCAGTAAAAACATTTTAAAATATTCTTTAGTGTTAAACGTGAAATTTTGAGAAAACTATATTTTTCGGTGTATATGAAATTTGTATATTTATAATGATAGAAATGACCCTGAATAATATATTTGGATTTTTTAAGGTTTAATTAAATTGCTTTTATAAAGCAAAATAATAAAATAATAGGTATAATAACCAAAAAACTTAAATTTTCATATATAGCAATTTTATCTATTATTTCATATTTTTCCACGATTTTTGCTAAATCTAAAAAAAATATTCCACAACGTCAATTTGTTAAATTTTTAATACAAGTATTGCATTTAACTATTATATTGTCTGATATACATTGTAATTTAATTGTAATCTTTCACTACTGACATTACCCGCTGTTTTATTTGAATAAACTTGGTATACCTCGACTTAAAAATACAGCAATTTTTACATAACTTATATCGTCATCAAAAAGCAGAGGCCTCAGCACAAAGCCTTGAGGAACATAATTGTTGTAGTAGGGTCCAGGAAAAACTAATAGTGTATTATTTACGACAATGACATTAATAATGCAACAATTACGTATTATTTAAAATAAAAAGATCACACATCCCGCGCTTAGTTTTCTTATAACATTTGCAGACAGTTTTATATACAATAAACATAGAATTCATAGTACTTCCCTAAACATCGCACACACAAACAAATGCAAATAAAATTAGTACGTTAGTAAGCTCAATAAAATTAGGAAATAAATCACAAAACAAGAAAAAGCTGGACGAAAAGGTACAAGATGCATTCAATGCATTCTCTTATTCTCGACATCCAACACGACAATGCACCTTGTACAATGTACGCCGCTGGTAAATCAACAGTCCATTCTTCTTTTATAGATCCCATCGTCATTTACCAGCAGCTATACTCAAAACGGAAGTACTATGAACTGATTTACCTGGGATGGTGGGTGTAAAGGTTGGATTCTTTTGTTTACTTTTGAAAAACGGGCATATTAACACCGATTTTGGTAGAAAGGACAACAAACCTGTGTTCCACTGCTAACTTCGTAGTAAACGCCTGACCCGACTCCTTCATCCAGTTCCTAAGTGCCAACATAGAGTCAGTACCATGTATGAATGGTAACACTTAGTACTGGTAGTTTTTCCCAAAACTTTTTCCGTAACTTATTTCACAGGTACCATAACCTCAAATTCAGTTTCTATCAGCTGTTTATCAGTAAAACTCAATTTGACATTTTCGTACGTTCCAATTTTAGTGACTACTGCGATAACTTTACCAACACAATATCACAAAGCAAGAAAGAAATTATTAAAACAAAAACAACAGTTATCTTGCAGCAAGGTTACCGAACCTTTCCAAGTAGTCAGAAAAACGTGGTCGAAAAAAGTTAAAGGAAAAAACTAATCTCTTTGTTCCGCAATATAGAGGGCACCCTCGGGACTGACCATTTTTAACGCTTTTCTTTTTTTACAAGAAATTGTGTACAAAAGCTTTAAAAATTGTCCCGGGATGTTCATTTAAAACAAATACTGTGTGTTGCACTACCTTACTATTTAAAAATAAAGCCGCAGTGCATCACACACTACTACATCTGATTAGCCAACCAAAACGCGGTATAAGTAACAGACCAAACGAAAAATTTATTTTAATAGGTGTTAAGCAGATGAAAGATTAAAGATATATTTGTCAAATTTCTAATATAAAAATTGTCTTGCCATCCTTCTATGCGAGAAACAGCTAATTGAATAATTTAGTACATTTTTAGGCATTTAATAAAATTTCTTAGAATAATAAAAAATCTAATATTAAGTAAATATTCATGGTAATTCCTCAAATGAGAATGTGCAAGAAATACTCCTAAATACGAATCATCAACACATTTTGTTATCTAATAAATTAAATCATTTGATGAAAACTGTTTCGAACTTCTTTGTGCTCAACATACTTTTTATTTAAAGATTGTAAATTAAATTGAAAAATGTATGAATTTGTTGAATACTTGTAATATTTTTCTCATACATGCACATTTTTAAAGTCACTGTTTATTTAAACAGAAGACGTAATTTTCCAATTTTATTCTCATTTTGGAGCAAGACAAAATGTATACCTATTAATATTTGTTTAGTACATTAATTGAAAGCAAAAGATTCAATACTTCTTAGCACTTCTTTTGAAATGTTTGATTTCTTATAAACACATCTCGCAGACAAAAATAATAATTATTATTATTGTTTCTAAAGGATTATTAGGAACATAAAAGAATTTATTTTGTAATTTTGTTAAATACCCATAGGAACATTTTTCAATTATTACTTTCATCGCACCTAGTTATAAGGGGAATTCAAATAAATGTTTCTTTCGTCTGTCAACATATCGACACCAAATAGAACATCATGGTCAATACTTTTTTTTTAACCTACTCGACCAACAAAAAAATAACCGATCGTCAATAATGTGGATTGACTAAATTTCAAAATCAAATCAAGTTTTCCAACGGTTTCGTTGAATGTATAGTAGATTCCCTGTATTCAAATGCTTGCAAAAGCTATGTCAAACGCACAATAACTTTTGAAGGTTTGTGTTATTACTGTGGCCTCTACTATACATACAAATTATTTTAATGTAAGAACCCAATATTAAAAATCAATACAAGTTACCGATTCCCCATTTCTAGATTTCCTACAAGGATTATGTTTCCTGTTAGGCCATGCTGAATATAGAAAATAACACAAAAAATTCATTTTAATTTGATGCAGGCGTATATTTCACCTAATGTTATACCATTCGAAATATTTATATAGAACTGCTTAGGACGGGATTTCTGTCATCAAAATTTAATCAAATATACAGGGTGTGTTTTTTAATGCCGCAACACCCCGTTATTTTGGAATGCGTTACCCGATTTATTTTTTTTTTCTTAAGATACAGTGCTCGATGGGCTCTATTTGACTGTTTTGATAAATTTGTAATTTTCATATTTTCAATGCCTAGTAAGTTCCTCTAAGTGGGTCGAAATTTCGAGATCGACTCTTAGGCAATTTTTTATCGGCAAATTGGATAGCGTATTCGATTCGCAATTGTCTCAAATACTTCTATACAAAATTTTAGCTCATTATTCAATAGCCAAATTTCAAAACTTCTCACTGGCCCTGTATAAAAGTCGGTAAAGTAGTCATAGTAGTATTCGATTTTTCAAATAAATGGATTGGACGGAATAGCTTTTCTTTTAATATCAATATGTCGCTAAACGAGGAAGAAAAAAGAAAAGCTATTCCGTCCAATTTATTTGTTTGAAAAATTTTCATGAAGGCACCTACGCAAGCAACCAAATAATGCATAGCAGCACTATTTATTTAAAGAATAACCTTTATTTTTTCTTCCTCATTAAGTATCTGCTGTTCCTTAAATCGAATGACTGCTTCACCTTTTTTAGTAAACCTAACCGACGTTTATACATGGCAAGTCGAAAAATGAGAAATTTTAAATTTGTCTATTGAATAACAAACACCCTATATTAGGTATCGAGCTGAAATTTTGTATAGAGGTATTTGAGACAACTGTGAATCGAATACGTTATCAAATTTTCCGATAAAACATTGCCTAACAGTCGATCTCGAAATTTCGACCCATTTAGAGGAACTTAGTAGGGCTTGAAAATATGAAAATTACAATTTTTTCAAAACAGTCAAATGGAGCTTATCGAGCACTACATCTCAAAAATAATAATAATAATTTAATATCCAGCAATGCGTTCCAAAATAACGGAGTGTTGCGGTATTAAATAGCACGCACTGTAGATGCAGCGGCCATACTGCAGTAACTCCTACGGATTCATTGGTTACTATTATGTCATTTTTTTCGTCTTATTCAACGTTCTAGCAGAGTGTAACCATAGCTATTTCATCGCTCCATCAGGATACACCTTTCCTGCAATACTGCCATATGCTTCAGTCACAATTCGAACTCGGGAAAGATATACAGCGGGAGTCGCTGAACTGCGTTCTAGCCCACTGCGCTACGATCTCTGTTTAGGTTTCATTTCTGTCGTTAGAAAAATTTATTAAAAGACTAATTTAAAAAAATATATACAGTATGCAAGCACTCTTACGTTACGTTCATTTCATAGTATAGCTATTTTTATCAGAACGACTACTTTGAAAAGCCGTGGCCACTGAGGAGATAAGTTTATGTATAGATATGTATGTTTCTTGATCTATTTTCATGCCAGAAATCCCATATCGACAACTATTTTACTCATTGGGATAAAATACCCCACATATTTTTTACAGTATTTCGATATGTTGTACTATATTTATAATTATTACTGAATGTACCTTATCTTATTTCAGGAGAGCCAAAAAATTATAATAAAAATAACATGAAAACTTCTTACTTTAATACCTTTAAAATTATGCTATAATTTAAAACAGGACTAGCGTGTTGTTTATGGGATAAGAGCCTTTGCTGCCAAAATTATTTTAATCCCAAAGATTCTAAATGGTGTAGATATTTTCCACAAATCTTACAATTTAATCTTTCAATTCACAGACCACTGAATTTAAAAATAAAGTCCTAAAAAATTAGATCGTCTTAAACGGCGTCGACGGGCTCAGAATTTTTTTTAGATTTCGGGAATATATTTAATTTCACAAAGTTGTGTCCAGTTTCGGCGAAATTCTTGGTCAATATATGTAGATTTATGTCTATATTGCTTTCCAATAATTTTATATTTCCATTTAAAAAATTGATAATACCCCTTAGTTGCAGCAAGCAAATAATAAGCTCTGAATATGGTTTAAGAGTAGGGGGGGGATTCGGAGGAGGGGAGATGAGAATGATGAGGAGAAGTGAAAGTAGTTTCGTAATCAGGTGTTTGTAATTTATTTTTAACTCTCCAGCAGTGAGGGATGGAATCCGACCCAGATGATTATATGCAGAGTCCAGTAATACAACATATAAACACACCATACAAAATCCAAAGTCCCTATAACACATCTACAATCCTCGAGTTTGACCTGTTTTAAAAACTTCCATAGTTTTAAAGTCATTAAGGTAGAAAGTGTTCGTGTTTATTATTATTTTTATTATTATTTTCCCCTCCTGAAGTGAGATAGGTTAATAGATCTAGTAATAATAATTATAGATAGATCCTAAGTAAAACATCGAAATGCTATAAACATTCTATTCAAGTTCATGGAACGTCCTCGTTGTAGAGCGGGAGCTAGGTGGCTTTTTCAGCAGCTCATCGTTTTATGAACTTTGAGATATTTTTATGGTTTAATGGATGATAACGATTCATAAAATCGACTTCTGGCGGGGCACCTCCTGTCAGGAGCGTCACGAACACTGTTTAAAAATTAGTCAAATCATGTCATCGTTACAAGGCTCATTTTTTTGTGTGTACACATTTTATGTTTAGAATGAATAAAATATGATCGCCAGAAAGTGTGGGCCGTCAGGAGGCGCAGCCAGAAAGGTAATAATGATACAATACATCTGAGGCACGGTACGGAGTCAAATTAGCCGAAAGTGTTAAATTCCTGTATATTTAAGAGCCTATGGTACTTTTGTTGACACTAAGAACTTTACGGGGAGGCTATTCTATTGTTGAAGGAGCTTATATTTACGTTTTAAAAAGAAGCCAGAACTTGTAACGATGAGTTTCGAGTTCTGAGATGAAATATGCGAAAAAAAATCCAATTTTCTTCAAAAATCCTAAACATTTTCTTTCTGGCTGGCCTTACTGACGGGAGTTTCTTTCTGGGAATTTTCTTCTGTGTCCAAAACATTTAAATAAACATGCTCAACCTTAAAAAAGTTTGTAACGATGATGTTATATAACTCCGTTTTTTACCTCTTTGACCTTTCTGGTTGCGCCCCTGATGGCCCACACTTTCTGGCATCTTATTTTATTCATTCTAAACACACACACAAACACAAAAAAATTGGCTTTGTAACGATGATATAATTTCACTGATTTTTATATCTTGAACCATGGCCAACTCGACGGGCTGACATATGCCAGAAGTCTATTTTGTCGTTATTTAAGTTCGATAGAATTAATCAGCGCATAGAAAATGCTTGTAACGATGAGTGTCCAAAAAAGCCACTTAGCTCCCGCACCATTGGTTTAAACAAATGGCGTTTCACAAACCTGTAAGCTCTGTAAAATACCTAATTTACGGTAATAGTTATAGTTACAGTTCTGTGAAAAAAAAAGCGTATAAGTGTTGAATGTGATTTTATGGTTCTTTTAGCTATGTAAATAGTTTAACGGTTTTGATTAAAGGCAAAAAGTCAAAACATGGAATTTGAAAACTATCAAATCTTCGACCGTACATAACTGGAAGGCCATATAGTGTCGATATCAAAAGAGGAAGAATGACACTGTGTGCATATCGTGAACCGTGTGTTGCAATTCGGAAATTGAGCGGCATAACTCAACGAAATTGGTAATTTTTCGACATCACAGACGCCCGGTATTCCCGAATTGAAGCTATGGAAATGAAGTCTTATACACGCAATTAGTAGATGTGCGCTTTTTTACTGCACAGAACTGTACATAATTATTATAGAGCAATCATAATTATTTCTGAAACTAATTTCTTTTTGTGATTAGCCAATGCCTACGTCAATTAAAATTGAATTTTTGTGTAGTTAAGCATCAAATTAACGTCTAAATTCTTAAGTTTGTTTCCGTGTCGTTCGTTCGACGATCTTGCTCTGGTAATGCCCAACAAGATGGTCGAATAGATGAGATCCTACAAAATCAAGACGCGACAAAACTATCAGTCTACAAACATTACGAAGGCTTCAGGAACAAAAAGAACTTGTAGGTAGTCTATCGGGGAAATCTCCTATGCGGGCGTGTTGGTTGGCCTTCTCAGCTACACATCCTCCTTAAATCTATCGATGCGGAAGCTCTAGAAAAGGGTTATCCAAAATATAAAATGGTGTAACAAAGCTCGGCTAAACACAGCATGTGGGCCGCCTAGAGCGGCCCAAGCCAAGCACAAAGCAAAAGCAAAGCTTCTAAGAAAAGCACTATAAGCAAAAGCAAAGACAAATAGCTCTGTCGACGGCAACATTGCAGTGACACGGAACATGGACAGACACACAAGCTGCAGTCTTCTAAACACTTGCGGTTAAGCAACTTAAAAAAAAGAGTGAAAAAAATTAAAATGTTTAATAGGTTAATGTCGGCGTGGCGGCGTCGTCCCTCGCCCCACTTTTGGATAACCCTGCAACTAAGAGCACATCATATCTGAGCCAGCCACAGGCCGGCGGCTGGCGTCCAGTCAGATCCTCATGACTCAAGTCCGTCGCACTTTTCCCGGCGTCGCTGAATTTTGAAGTTGGCTCAGATATGATGGTATTTTTGAATGTGGCAAGTGTTTTAGATTAGTTCACTGTTTTGTTTTTGTTTTGACCATGCAAGCTTTAGGGCCGGGCAGTTAGAAGGGGTTAGGTGCTGCTCGTTAGTGGCGAAATGCCGACACTGTGCCACAATCAAACTACCGCATAAAATTAGGAAAAAATAAATAAATATAAAAAACGGTAATGAAAATTTGGTTTTGTCCCATACCGGTGCTGGCTGCCGGCCCCTTCCTCTCGCTTGTGTCGGGGCCGGCTGATAATCATAATAGTAATCTTCATACCGGTAAAAGTCATCATAATAGGGATCGCTGTAGCCGCCTCTATAGTCCCCGTAACCGTAATAGTCGTAATCATAATCTATAAAAGACAATAAGTCCCAATTTAGCCAACTAGATCCAATCGGATTGCCTGGAGAGGTATTACTACTAATAGCATGCCGGGAAAAGAGTCAAGTAACGATTCTCGCCAGAATCTATAGCTTTTTACCACATAACACTAGATATATGTAAAACTTAATTTATACACAAACGGGGGCTGACTATGCGCCACCCTACACACTACATCTTAAATAGTTAATCAGCTAACAGAGTCCAGTGAAGACGAAAACTATTAAAGGATATATGTATATACTTATATAATATATAGATATTGTAAATATACAGTCCCTACACCACAGCTTGTACTTACCCGATGCTCCTGGCTGCAAGCGCAACATTTTTTAAAACAACACAAGTGAAGAAAGACAGAGATACACATGCATGTTAGAGTCGGAGGCGCGTGCATTGCTTTACGATGCCCTTGCCTTGCTGCTGTGCCCCCGGCCGTCCTCGTGCATCCACTCAAAAAATACAACTTCACGCAAACACACACTCTGCCACTCACCAGTCGCATCCAAACAACACTACCAACATACTATTAGTAACAACACTACTTCGACTAGAAACTTGTTATTTAAAAAATACAGGCACTACATTTACATTAATACTTTCAGACCTGGAATAAACTGGTTTATATATATAAAAAAAACATTTTTTACACAGTGGCAGTTCCTCGTCAACTTGCAGTCAGATCTTGAACGGTTGGGAAAAAATGTACAAGATGATATAGGCAAAAAACATACACAAGATTTGTTAGTAGTGCTAGAAAGTTCATGTTTTGGTTATTTCATCAAACTTGTTGGTTAAAATAAAGTTTAGAAAATTATAAGTGTAAAGCAGAAACAAATTAATAAATAATGCAGTAGGATCATGGCAGGCTAAGTTTCCATTTGCATTCAAACACACTGCATTATTTACCTTACACAAAGTGGCATGTGGACATTTGACTTTGTTTTGTCTGTTTTTAGCATACTCTTACAAGTGGAATAGTTACTTGACTAACAAGCAGACTAAGGACCATTGTTTTTAAATTTATTAGATCATTGTAAAGGTCGATGCGGAGAAATATCGGCTTACCGTAGTCACCCCGACCCATCGGGCCCCCTCTCATGCTTCCTGATCCCGTTCTTTGACCTCCCTGTCCAGGTGGTCCTCTCAAAGGCATCGGTCCAGGCATCATTCTGTTGGAATCACTACATTAAAACCGAAAATAGTACGAGATATAGCGGAAATCTTCCAATACGGTAACCTTAATGCGTTCATTTTAATATGTCCCCTCTACTGCATTTTATAAAAGACGAATGCGTAAAAATAGCGTTTAAGGTCGCAAGATGTCTCTAATAGCACCAATAATAATCAGTCCATATTTGGCAATACGCTTTGAAAAACAATTGTGAAACGAATGTCTAGTCTCAATTAATGCTACAAAATGTAGTCCCCCAATGCTACCGGACTATAATCGTTAAGGGGTCCACACACGATCTCTGCTATGGAAATACAAGGTCCCCCTGAAACTCGTAAAAGTAATAAAAATCATAGCGATCAACCCACACATGACAAAATCTATAAGAATTTTTGCCATCGTGTGTGGACCCCTTTAGCAAACCCCTTGACATGATCGTTTTTCTTTTTCAAGACTAGTCTGTTTTTTATTGACAGAGAGAATAATAAATCACTGCATGATACTCGTGGCTGTTTCTAATTATCTATAATGTCTTGAAAATATTAGTCCAATCAACATGGGTTTTTACGAAGCAAAAGTTGTATTTTTAGATTTAAGTTGGAACTTAAAAAATGTTGCAAAGATACCCCACCTGCAAGTTGCAAAAGAGTGGAGGCAATGATCAAAAAATTTATTTTTGAAAATGTAGGCAATTTTGTTCTCTTCCACTTCAATTTCTCGAACATTTTTCTCGTAGGATCGAGCGTTGTCGAATTATTTTGAAAAGCAATTTTTTTTACCCTTTCAATCAAGATGGCGACTCCCCCCAGGTCGAAAACTTGTATTTTTCATCAGGGCCTCGACATAAACAACATATTTAGCGCAGGAGTTTTAGTTAATATATCGCTTCTACCCGGAATTAATTATTGTAAAGCTGAAAATGTCCAGGATTGTAGTTTTGGTCCAGGACAACACGTAGCAAAAAGTCCCATATTCTCCTCCGTTGGCTTCCCTGTTTTTTCGGAGCAAGAAGGACCTAAGTCGCAAAAATTGCAGAGCTGGCTATAAAGTGCAACAAAAAGGTTGTTACTGGTGCGATTTGGGTCGAAATGATCATAAAATAAAAGATTATGAGAAGCATATCCGTTAATATTTCAGATGTTCCATGCATATTTTTGTTCATAATTTTCCGTTCTATAGTCTATTTTTAAACCAGGAGGACTGAATATAGAAGTCCCATTCACACCACAGAAGTAACCAGAAAATACACTAGAACCTTTTTGGCGTTTTGAGTAACCAATATTACACCACTACAGTATATTTGTGTGTATTTTATTACATTATATAATGCATCGACTTCTGTTTGACCTCTATGTATTTGATACATCATCCATAATATTTACATAATATAAAGGCACCAAGTAATTAGCCACTTTTATCTTCAGATTTATACAAAATGGATTAAAAATGATATATAATGTGCAAACGATAAAATAGAAATTAAAACAAAATAATTTATGACATGAAATTAAAATTTATTATAATATGTCAAAATTTACGACTATTGCCCTGTGTAAAACTGGCGAAGGCGGATCCAATCACAGATGTATGATTTAGCGCGGTAAATTTGAAACGGTCTTCCTGGTCTAAAAACAGACTATAGTTCTGTCAACATTTCAAAAATTTAAAAAAATTTAAAAAATCCCGAAATGGCGCCATTGCGAATAAATGATGACTCGGCGTGGAAAACGTACCCCAATAAACATTTCTCTTCATACATTGGGCTTTCCATTGGTATGTCTACCTTCTCTGTAGCGTCACCCGTTACGGAGTTATAGTTGCCCAGAATGTTATAAGACACGTAAAAAATCACAAAGCTTTGCCGCGAATCCCCTTAGGATAGAGAGGGGCATGCCTTATTTTTCTACATCATATTAAATAATAAATATAATGTATTACTTAATACATAAAACATCATTATTCTCATGTAAAGTATCAAGAAATTAACGGAAACATACCTGTATCAATTATAATTTCAAATTATTTTGATCTAATTACGCAACTCCCTCTACCCCCCTAACCAGCGTTAGGTCGTCAAATATTTTAGGAGGGAGTTGCGTAATTATATCAAAATAATTTGAAATCATAATTGATACAGGTGTGCCTCAGCAAGTCTTAATGCGGATAGTTTGTGTGATGCAATCCGAGGAAGACTTGAAGGAATACCTCAGTTTTGAACTGTCTACTAGGCCACCTGCTCTCTTCGATGAGGTGTCGATGCAGAAGACTGCAGTCAGTTATTCAAAAGTTTTTTCCAAGCACTACACCTGAAGAAATTGGTAACAGTGGGGCTAGTTGCAGAGTGCTCAACGGTGGTTACCTTCTTCACGTCCTTGTTTGGCCTCGTCCATCCACTTTTGGAGAAATAGCCCAGGCATACGTCAGGTTTGTTCAGAAGCGACTTGGATCATCTATTACTGTGGTGTTCGATGATTATGAACAAAATTCAACGAAGGCACAGGAACAGCAGCGTCGTTATTATAAACGGGCACCCGTAGAAGTGGTATTTGACGAACACACGTCATTTGTGCAGACCAAACAATCAGACTTCTTGAGCCACCCGCAGAATAAAACGTGTCTCATCAACCTCCTCTTTGCTCAATTCGAAAATGCTGGAGTCACTGTCATCCAGGTTGTGACAGATGCGGATTCCCTGATTGTTAGGACAGCTTTCGACGAGGATATGCCTGGACCTCTGAGCCTCTGGTCACCATCATCGCCCAGGACACAGACATTTTGGCCATGCTAGTCGTCCGTGCTAGAGAGGACACCGCCATCATAATGCTGAGTCCGACCACGGGTACTTCCAGTGGACGAGTGTTTAAGATCCAGGAGATCAGGAGTAGTCCTGATGAAATGAACGACTCCGTTCTCTTCTGCCATGCCATGAGAGGACAAGATGCGACACCACGTCAGCTTTGTACAGAATGGGGAAAGAAAAAAGGCATGGAAGCTCCTGAAGAAGAGACCTGAACTACAGAAATACTCCGCGGTCTATTCACAACCTGCATCTGGTAAGAGGACTGTGGCCGTCGCTGGGGAATTTATCGTAGCCCTTTATGGTAGCAGTGAGCAGGAGAGCTTGGACCAGCTACGAGTAGTCCAGTACAATCAGAGCGTGGCGAAGCAGTCGGTGACAGCCTCCTTTGATTTGGCAAGCCTCCCGCCAACGAGTGCCGCATGTGAACAACATTCATTCCGCACATATTTTCAGGTGAGGGCGTTAGGGAGAATAGTGTGAGGATTTAATCTCTCGAAAAGCTTACAGCAATCAAATAATGTGCATGTGCTTTTTTAGATCCAGCAATGGCTAGACATCAGCCTTAACCCGGAGGAATGGGGATCGAAATTAAGAACCCAGGGTCTCGTTCCTGTTTCTACTACAAAGCAGCCAGCACTTGATAGCCTGCTACGGCTAATTTCCTGTGCCTGCAAGGCGGACTGCGGTACCGGTGCGAGTGCAGGAATTCTGGTCTAAACTGCAGCATCATGTGCAGGAGCCGTAGAGGATCCGACTGCACAAACAGCCAGTCAGTGGATAGTGGATATGGACGATGATCCGGACGATCTCTTAGATCAATAATGTCTTGCCGAATAAAGTCATTTACTGAGTCTAACAAGTAAAATTAAATTCAATAAATCTTTTAAAACACCAATAATAAACAGGAATTCGCAACAAGTCTCATCAAGCCAGGGCAGTTCCACCGGGAACATGACGGGCGCGGCCGCCGCGCTGCGACACTCCGAGTGGCGTAACTCCGTAACGGGGGACGCTACTGAGAAGGTAGACATACCAATGGAAAGCCCAATGTATGAAGAGAAATGTTTATTGGGGTACATTTTCCCCGCCGAGTCTTCATTTATCCGCAATGGCGTCATTTCGAAATTTTTTAAATTTTTGAAATGTTGACAGAACTAGAACGGAAAATTATGAACAAAAATATGCATGGAACATCTGAAATATCTCCAATTCTTGCGATTTAGGCCCTTGTTGCTCCGAATGGGGAAGCCGATGGGAGAGAGTAGGAGACTTTTTGCTACGTGTTGTCCTGGACCAAAACTACAATCCTGGAAATTTTCAGCTTTACAATAATTAATTCCGGGTCAAAAACTAAAATTCCTGGGCTAATTATATCAAAATCATTACTACTCCAACTCTTGTAAGGCAAACACAATTTCTCGTTCCTACTGACTGGATTAACCCTCAAAAAACATATTTCTGTACTCTTTAGTCTCTAAATATTAAATGTGGAACCTACCCAAATTTCCATTGACATTTTTTTTGTTTTTTCCAAGGAATATTTTACACGCATTAATAAAACTTTTCACATACCTAGGTCACAATATACCTGGATTTCATAGCAGTAAATGAATTGCATTTGAAAGTGACAAATATTTCAAATATGCTCACGGCTCAAGTAGCAGCCGGTTGCGCACTTAATGACACGAAAATATTTTATTAGCCACTGCCTCCACTTTTTGGAACTTACAGCAGGAATTTACAACTTAAATAAACATTTGTCCACGGCGCTTCCGCTTTAAAACTCCCTGTACATAGTCAATTATTAGCGGATATAAAAAAATTAGAAGGTACATATAGCATTTCTTTTAAAATTAGTTATAGGAAAAGCCACAAAAAGGCATAAAGAGTATCCGCTAAAGTTTATCGCCGGTGCAGTTATGGTCATCGAGATGAAGCGAACACGATTTACAAAGGAATAAACCGCCGTGTACAAAGGGTAGGCAAAACTATTATCATATTATCCTATACTAGTTAGCACGTATAATGCGATCTATGTTAGATCTATCGGTCAGTGACACCAACACAAGGTACCGTTTATTTATTATTATTACTTCATTTAAAATTTCCAAACGAACGTCAATGTAAATATTTTACCTGCTAGATCAAACCCAGAGTTATTCATGCAACACCAATAGTACAGGTTCCTATTAATAAACATTTGTTTAGGACACGTCCTATTGTAGATGAAAAGAATGTCTAGCAGCTGATCATGGGGGTGTTTGGTAGGGGTGGGGTTTTAAACCCCATCCCGCAGGAAAAAAGAATGACAGCACCCCAGTTGTAACTGCGCTTTGCATTATTAATCGGTATTTATTATTCTCTTTCAATAAGAAACAGTATGTCTATTAATTACACTTCTATAATATGGCACTTAACCCAAAATGACAGAATCGATATTTTTCGCATAACTCGAATCGCGGTAGTAATTTGGGACAAAATAAAACGTTTCGCCTTAAGAGAAAAAAAAATGGGCGACTTACCCTCCTCGGACTTGCATCATTTGCATCATTCGTCTCTCGCGCGCTCTTAAAATTTCTTCCTTCTTTTTCTTATCGGACGGAGGTTTGGCTAGTGAAACTTCAATGTGTGACCCTCCCATTTCTTTAGAGTCCAGTTCTTCCATCGCCTAGTAAAAAAAAAAAGCAAAATTGTGTTTCATCGTATGACGACTCTACCGAACAGGATGTTTACCTTAACGGCGTTATCCCTATCCTCGAAATGTATAAAAGCATAGTCTTTAATTTTTTTAACTCTTTCTACTTTGCCGTAAAGCTCGAACACTTCCTTGAGCTTCTCTTCAGTGATTTCCTGCGTCAAATTTCTAACGTATAGCACTTTAACTTTGGACATAGTCTGCTCGTCGGGCTCTTCCTGCGGATCAGCCCAGTCCACTATGATGTCACAGCCCCACACCTTTATGCGGCCCGTGCCGAGTCGTCTCTTGGCCAAAGATGCCGCCTTGTGCGACTCGTATTCGAGAAAACAGAAACCCCGATTTTTCTTTTTGTCGTCCGGGGATGAGTAAATGATCACCTCCATAAGTCCAGCTGTGTACACAGAGCAATTTTAGTATGTCGGAAGACCGATGATAGAGAGTTGCTTATGTCTGGACGAGCACCAAAGTCCATTGCACTAAAAGTACTGACAAATACTAAGAAGCATGAAGAAAAAACTGAAAATGCGTAGCATTGGACCTTGCTACCCTTCCTTGCTTGTAGCGGCCCTGCCCTACCCATTGCTCAGGCGCAGACTATCGCATTCCAGGGGTTAAGGGTTCTCAACTTACGTGCATGTTTGGAAAACTCTTCCAAAAGATCGTCTCGATCCCGGTTCTTTGGAATATAGCCCACAAATAACCGGTGATTGTTATAAGATATGGTTACGCCAATCTTTTTGCCTTTCCGTATCTCATAATCATTCAGCTGCAAGAACAGTGGAAGGGTAGCCAATTATGCCTTGGGCAAAGGGGGGGGAGGGGCAGGAAAGGACTGAGCCCGGCAGCCGGCCGCCACTAGCTACTGATGCACATTACCTGTTAATTTACCAAACTCTTCCAGTATCTCCTCTTTGCCTTTTGACTTTGGTATGTTTCCCACGAAAAGTCGAAGATTTGGAACGCTAATGTTAATTTTCAGGGTCTTGCCTGGTTTGATTTCATGATTGTCCAACTGTGGGTCAAGAAACAATGCCAGAATTTCATGATTTAGTCTAGTCAAATCTTAAATTTAGTGCGGTAGGACTAAACGATATAATTTAGTAGTACCAAAATAGACAATTTTGTAACAACACAGATCATATATGTATATCTACTTAACGAGCATGTGTAGGGCAGGAGGAATACGGACGCATCGTTAGTGGCAGCTTCGGAATCGCAAAAACATTTTTCAAAAAACAAAGTACAAAATAAAAGTCCAAACAAAAACTGTGTTCCACAACGTTCCTAGGCCGCCGCGATGGTCCTAACCCGTTCTCAGTTAGTATTCCCCCTTCTTACATCAGGACGCGGCGTATACCATCGACACTTTTCAAAATGGAGCTTATTCAGCACCCAAAAATAATAAAATTATATGAAAAATATTAACCAGAGAAAAATCTAACCAATATTTATTATGACACTTTTATAGTCGAATTTGTAAACAATGTTAACATAATCCCAAAATTTCAGGTTTCTGTAAACTGTCGGTAAACTTATAGCTTCGCGCTGAGCGGGTGACGTCATTTGTCAGTATGACTTGTGGTAATTAAGTAACGCATCAGTTTAAAAGTTTTGTTGTTGCAAGACACAACATTGGGTTTTCGCAATTTTTGTTCAGTTAGTAATCAAATCAATCAATTATATATATTTCACCGCTCAATTGAACCAGGGTGTATACCAATTCACAATTTTGAAATTCTCTGACTTTTCCCGGTTTTCCAGGACATTTCAATAAAAATTACAGACAAATTTTTTGCTCGAAAATTAAAACTCCCTGACTTTTTTTTATAAATTTATAAATTCTCTAACTTTTCCTGTTTTTAGTAAGTATACACCCTGATTGAACCCGAAGTTGGCATAATACCTACTAGTATTTACCGAATTTTTACATACGGTCGGCGCCAGCATGTCAATCGAGGTATGAAATGGAAGATTCGCGGATATATTTATTATAAAAATTACTATATTATGCCAAGCTGTAACAATACAGCAGTAAGATTCCTGATAAAACATTTATTACACCTCCTATTTGATGATGAAAAACGCACAGGTTGGTTAAAATTATGTAGAAGACACCTGACGGAGATATCAGTCTCCAGCAGAGCATATGTGGGTGAAAATTTCAAAACTATCACATTTGATGTCCCACATCGCTAAAAAAAACTGTTAACTTTAAGAAAATAATTACTACGATATAGTATTTTAATCACAAATTTTTTATATACCTACTCATAATTATTGAACAATTTTGAGAATAAATATTTTATTTATGGAAGCAGTGCTCTAAAATCATTCCTCTCGACTGTCATTCGTATTATGCAGAGTATAAATTAACGTATGCACGATATGTTTTAAAAAATTTCATAGAAGAGAAGTATAAATAACAACACTTAAACAGGCGACAAGGGAACTTTATCTTACCATTTTTGTGTCAGATTTTCTGTAAATTGTCTGTAGTTCTATAGCTTTATATCCTCATTCCTCTGACACACTTTAAAAGTTCACTAATTTTACCTAAGATGGCGCGCTACAATAATAGTCACTGTAAGGAGAACAAATTTGACGTTTTATGAGTTCACGGATAGGTTTGTTTGTACAACAAGAGACGCGTTAATTAACAATAGTGATCATTAAAGAAAATCATCGTAAGTCACACTTAAAAATATCATCAGCTGATGTTAAAATATTATCGCCAGATTTATATTAACAACAGGTATTTTCTTGCAAAGTTATGAAATTAGAGTACGATTTACTATATTTTATGAAAACCGCTAAAAGTTGTCGTTCCTCTGGATTAATTCCTCTTGCTCTTTGTAGGCCAGAGGAATGAATAATATCCAGAGGAATGATATTTTTACCACTTGGTTGTTCTTGTGAAGTCAAGAATTGTTAAGTAGAATTACTTAATTTTATTTTCTTAACTTATATTGCGAATTATTTCCATATATTTGATTAGTTAAACGGATTCATAATAATTACTTCCACATCCAAAGGAAGTATAGTAACGCAAGAAAAAATTTTGAAATTTTTTATCGTTCAAATAACCTTAGAATGTCTTGAAAAGTCGAGATTTTAAATTTGAGCAAAAAATCTGTCTGTCGGTCCGTCTAAATAATAAAAAATCAAGTCTGATCCTTACGTGATTTCCGTAATTTAACATTAATTGATTGCAACTATTCGACAATTATCCCATGCGACAATTTCTAATTTTCAAAATTTTCATATTCCAAATAAAACAGTTTGGAAATTTTCACCCATGTATGTGAGGACTGTTTTAATGTGAACACATTATCCTAAAGGTACGGACAGACACAGCTACTTTTGCTGCGGTGGAGTCTAAAAAACCGCGCAGTTCAAGTGAATCTTCATGTGAATACCTGTGCCACCTTGAAAGTAGCGCGTGCAGTTAGGTTGCGTGCAATATTTATATGCTGCATGCAGCCTCAATAGTAGCCACGTGTGAATTGAATTTTAAAGAGTAGCGGTGGCTGCAAAAAATATCTATCTGGTTGAAACTTTTGCACCGGCAGTGAGTGCAGTATTTTTAAAGCTGGTGTTCATTTGTGTACCTAACATTTTAAATAATATATTTGTGAATAAGTTGAGACTTGACAAAACTATTAATGTTTTTAAATGAATTATTCTTGTTTGTTTATAGTAATAAAAAAAAATAAATACAGAATTAAAGCTGCAGCTTTTAGTCATTTTTTTAAAATCTATTATTTAATAAGATACATGTTTGATCTTGGAGAGATCCTTTAAGTATATGATATTTATAGCTAAAAAACATTATTTTGACACATAAAAGTCAATATATATTGAAATTAATTTGGCGGGCTGTCACCGTCCAAAAAAAAGTTCTAACTTTTATCTATTTCTTATCCATTCTTTCATCCAAATTCTTGTTTTCGTCTGACGTCGGCATCTTCTTCGTTTTAACAGTACAGCTAATAAACAAGCTGTAGCTAGTGTCTCGTCATCCATGTTTTACAGTACACAAATCGGATTTTATTACGTATATTACGTATATTACGACACGAACCCAGCGAGATGTCAAGGAACAATAGCTAGCATATAGCACCAGGTTGCACGATGCAAAAACAGCGTGTTGTGTGTGAACGTCACTGCAACCTTTTTCCAGACTTGAAGTTTTGACGGGTAGCTGCAGGAGAAAAAATTGTCCGCTGCATGCTACTTTTAGGATCAGTGTGAACACGATACGAAACTTTTGCAGCTGCAACCCTAAAACTGCGTAGCAAAAGTTTGACCGTACCTTAATAAAGGGGCATACTGCATTTCTTCGTCAGGTTCTAATCTTTGTAAATAAGAAACTAGATGTAAATATTACTCTTCGCCATAAAATTTTTTTACAGATTGGTCCACCGTAATACAAACATTGTGAACAGCTTATTTGAGAAGAAATCATACCTACTGACACTTCCCCGTGGAAGGTAGTATTGCTATGGACGGATTATAGATTAAGAGGGAGACGTACGGGCAGAACAGAAGCCTCGGGTGAGAGCACTGAACACAGGCTTGTTAATCGTCGCGAACTGGAAATCGTCATATTTCGAATCGACTTCAGCCAGTGGCCGAAAGTCAACTGGACTTTATGTTCCTATTTGGATGGACCGATCGGTATAACTGTAGACTATTCTTCGCGAGTTTTTAAAGAATGGTACTACTGCTTAATGACGTCACACCAATAGCAACGCATTCTGAACGTTCTCAATGCACGTTTTTAACATTGTTCTTTATCCATTTAAGTGCTTTGGAAGTAAATTAAAATTGCATGCATACTATTTGATATTTTGGATATCAAAGATATTTTTTGGATAATCATATTATATCAAACCTATATGCGACACTGACGAGGATATCAAAACATAGCTAACAAGGGCAGAGACACATCCAAGTCAATGGGATTTAGAGACTCATGCACACATGCATGCGCAGTTCTAAAATGTATTTAGTGAATATAGATTTGTATCTTGGTACATATGTAAATATTGAATTTTCGTGTTTCCAAGTTTTATTTTATTACATATAATAAATTGTAGAATTCAGAAAAGTGTCAGTAAGGGATTATGTGGGATATTTTATGCGATTAGGATGTGATTGTACTGATTTAATATAAATATAATTGCCTGTAAGATAGGAGTAAACTAACCCTTTGGTTAATCCTATTTGTCCCGAGCATATATAATCTAAGTAAATACTATCACAACACGTCATATCAAAACATCAAAAAATAAATGAAAAATGTAAATATCAAATGCTGTTAGAACAATACAGATAGTGTCCAAAAAGCAAAATATAGAAATACACTTTTCGATTTCCGAAAAGCAAAGTAGCTAATATCAATATACTGTGTGTTTCACTTCTCATGAAGACATTCCTGTATCTTTTTTATTTGCGGCCGAATTCATTTCAAATTTCTATCAGCTACACAACTCCATAAGGTGATGAAGAGAACTTTCTCCAACAAATGAAAGTTGTGAACAAAAATCAGCATTTAATAAAACGCTAAAAGGGCTATTTTTTATTATAGGCCAGTCACCGTAGACACAAAAATCGCGTTATGTCGCAAAAAATTGCACTGTTCTGAATTTTTAGGAAGTTGTTAGGATAGATACCAATAGTGTAAAACCAAGTTTTCAGTTTCGAAAGACTTGTGGTAACTGCGTGGTGCTCGAAAAACCTTGAAATTTTCGGACTTTTTTCAGTTTTTGGCTTATATCTTCTGAAAGGTGCATCCTACGGAAAAAGTCGTCCTGTACACTTTTAAAGTAGACAAAATGTGCTACAATTTTGAGCACAACCGCAGATCCAATAGGTCCCAAGATACACCAATTGAAAATTGGCCATTTTTTCCAAAAAGTTCGACATTGTAGTTTTAGCCGTCTTCCGAGCAGGATATCGGCTAATACATTCATCTTACGAGGAAAGTCATAGGAGATGAAGCTGTAGAGCAGTTATTGTGCTTTAATTTAAGCACAAGCGAAACCCTGTAGGGCCAATAGTTCCCTTGTTATCCGGAAAGAACGAAAAATTAAGGAAATCGGATTTTTCACGAAACTGAGCATGACGAATTGCAGGACTTTTGTAAAGGATAAGAAAGACATAACGCAGTGGAAAATGGTTTATATCATGCAAAATGAAGTTGAGTGCAATTAATAATAAGGTATAAATTTATCAAAATTGTACAAAAATTATTTTGATAGTTTGGGGGACCTGGGACGTGAAATGTTGAACATGAAGTGATGGCGGGACCTCAGCTGACTCCTGCGATATAAATAGACAACACAATGTAAATAAGTATTTATGAAATGCGTAATCAATTTTATAATAAATTACAACGAAGGAGTAGGTATGTAATATTAGACTTACTTTTACGCACTTAGCGAGACAGTCGTGTTCTTTTGGAAGGCCCAGGTTCGTCAGACGACTCTGTTATCAGATTAGATCTACTACTAGATACCAGTGATAAAGGGTCGTCGACGTCGTCTCTTCATCCGACTCATCCAGGCGCGGATTTATCGGGGGGGTAATTAGATTCTGTAAATCATCAACTTTTGTTTTAAAATGTTATGATTTTTGTTAATTTTGGGAAGAAAAAATTTTTTAACAGGGTAATTACCCCCCCGAAGAAACTCTTATTTTAAAATTTTATTTTTTAGGATGAAAAAATTTTTTTGCTCATCAAAACATTTTGGGTTCAGTGTTACCCCCTCAAGCTCAAGGTCCAGATCCGCCCTTGGACTCATCCATGGCTAAGGGAGGAGTATTCAGGCAGGTCTTCCCCTGACAAACTTTGCAGAGAGCAGAGCATTTCAGCCCTGCTCTCTGGTAGGAGGAGCTTCCTCCTCTGTACCCTTTCTTGCAGCTGCATGACAGGAGTTTCAGCAGGGTTAGCAGCGCTGGTTCCTTGGTTGAGGTCACTGGTGTCAGCTCATGCTGGCTCCTTGTCCACCCTTAGTTGGTGGGCTCTTTCTCTACTCTCAACCACTTCTGCACCTGGTGGTAGGTTCTGTAGGAATGTTGGGCAGCAGCCTCTTCGGTTGGGGGCAGACGAGCGAGGTGGACTTTGGCGTTGGCAGCAGAGCGGACAAATATACTGTAACGCATGGCGTGGAGAGAGTCATCTTTTCCCCCACCATAGAGCCCCACGAGACATGTGTTGCCAGCAAAGGCTATCTCCTCATGAGTGGTGTCATGATTCAGAAACGTGGTAGCCGCGTCAAGAAGGTCTGGCTGTTTTGAAAGGACGCCCAACATCTTCGTTTTCCCTTGCCAGAAAAGGGCAGAGGTGGTGTCGCAACCAGTGAAGGCGTGAAGGAACAACTCTATTTCAGGAGGGAATGGGAGCTCTCCTCGAAGGAATGATGTTGAAGAGAACTGCTCACAATCTGTTCCACTCCTGCCCCTGCTGCTTTTCTGGAAGAATACATTTTGTATGCTGCAGCCCAATCCAGTAAGAAGCACCAAGAGGTCGACATACTCTCCAACGATTATGACGTGCTCGTACTCTTCGCTCTTCTCCAATGCTGTCCTCACAATGAGGCAATCGGCGTCCTCTGGGGCTTGCTTCGTTTCGATCCCTTGGCTATCCAGTCCAGTGCAGATGAAGTTGATCAAGCGCTGTTGTCAAGAGTTGATCAATTTTTGAAGTGGTTATCTCGGAACCTATTGGATCTACGAAGAAAAGTCCGAAAATGTCAAGGTTTTTCCAGCACCACGCAGTTAGCACAGGTCTTTCGAAGCTGCAAACTTGATTTTACACTACTGGTATCTATCAATATCCCAAAAAATCAGAACAGTGCAATTTTTTGCAACCTACGATGTTTTAAATGACTGGCCTATTATTACACATCAAGTTAAATAATGTAATACCGTTTTCATTTTTTTTTTGTTATCGCTGTTGGAGTAACTCTCCATCATATCCTTCTTCCTTATCGGCTCGGAAATTTAGTCAATCGTATATCAATATGTAGTTTTACTTATTTCATTCTTGCTTTTATGACAGAAATAATTGTTGTTACTTGAGTTTGTTAGTTTTTCTTGTTTTAATAAATAAATTAATGCATGCTAAAGATTCCTTATTTGATTTCTTTGCTCATAATGGTTAGAATACTTTTAACTACTGATGAAAAAATAGAAATATTAAGGATAGTCGGTGAAAATGTACGGTCTTCAAGAGAAGCAGCAGAAGAATATAATTTAAGACATCCTCTAAGACAACCAATACACCATGGTACCGTAGCAATATTGTCACTTGTTCAATACAACTAGTAATGTGCTTAAACCGAGAGTACATCTTAATCGAAAGCAAGGAGAGGATAATGTTACTTATATTAGCGGCGTTTAACGCCAATCCCCCCACCACCAGTCTTAGAAATATGGCTCGTGACCTCAATTTGTCGACGTCAAAAATTTGAAGATGTTTAAAACGCCATAAGCTACAACCGTTTCAATCAAAAGTTTTACATACCTTGGAAGAAGGTGATGAAGCGAGAAGACTAGAATATTGCTTATGGATCCAAGATCCAAGGTAATTATTTAAACAATATAGACTTCTTCTAGAACGTCATTTTCACGGATGAAGCAACTTTCTACACCAATGGGATAGTATCATCGCAAAACTCTAAATATTGGGCAGTAGAAAATCTTGGCTGGATAATAAATTGTAAAAAGGAAATATTCCCAGAAATTAAATGTGTGGTGCGGAATTTTTAACGAAACAATAATAGGTTCGTTTTTTCTTTTTTCAAAATATAAATGTGTTACGTTTGCTATAATTTTTAAATAATGATCTCTGGAATGCAATAGTCGATTTTCCTTTGGAACAAGTGTATTTCGAACTCGACGGAGCATCTATCCACAATTCCATAGTAGTAAGAGCACGGATGAATGAATATTTTCCCCAAAGATGGATAGGACGAAATAGCCCTCTAATAAATTGGCCACCCAGATCTCATGATCTCACTCCCATGGATTTTTTTTGGAGTCATATTAAAAACAAAGTTTATATGACCAGACCTCAAAATGTGGAGCAGCTTTGTGAGAGGATAAGGAAGGCGTGTTTAGAAGTTACAGCTCAAGAACTGCGAAGAGTTGTAATAAATAACAGAAACCGGAATGAGAAGTGTATTACACTTAAGGGTGGGTTAGTAGAAAGGGGCCGAATATAATAGTATAATAAGTTAGCCTGTTAGTCATTCATTGTAAACACTGTTTTTCATCTTTTATTTAATAAATAATTTCAATACTAATTGTGCACGACTTTCATTTGTTGAAAAAAGTTCTCTTCAAATTTGAAATAAATTCGGCCACATGTAAAACATATACTGGATTATCTTTGCTAGCGTATGGATTATCTTTGCTAGCGTATGTTTTTAAAAGCTTTTATCTAACTTGCAATGTTTGTATGTTCGTTTGTTTGTTTAGGTCAAATTTTACAATCAAAATTTCGGCTATTTCTAACTAAACTAGAGCGTTGAAATTTAGCACACGTGTATAAGTCCGGTGACAATGCAATATAGTATAGCCATTATCGGTCTAAATCCAATATGGCGGACGTCCCAACATGGTGGATCGGCTTTTTTAGTGACAACCCTTTGATATGGTTTGACGAGTAAAATATGATAAACTATGTCACGTCATTCTAAATTCAATATGGCGGATCGCCTTTTTCTTCACAACCCCCTTGATATGGGTTTGGCGAGTAAAATACGATAAACTACGTGACGTCATTCGAAATTCAATATGGCGGACGCCACAAGATGGCGGAGTATCTTTTTCTTCACAACCCCCTTGATATGGGTATCAAATGAAAGGGTTTGACGAGTAAAATACGATAACGCCGTTATAAATCCAATATAGCGGACGCCCTAGGATGGCAAACTATCTTTTTCTTCACGACTTCCTTGCCATTTGTATCAAATGAAAGGGTTTTGTCTGTCTGTTTGTCTGTAAAATAAGTAGACTAAAAAGTAAAAAATATTTTTTTTACTTAATTTTATTCCTTATGTTATTTGCCCTTCCAACCGTGGTCCTCCCTGTAGTGTCTATTTTCAAATGTCTTGACAGACCCCAGGACGAGAAGCGTGTGACCCTGTTTTATCCATTTTCGTCATCTTCTATATATATATTCTCCTCTCTCTCGTGTTAGGTTAGACATAGATATAGGATATTTTCTGAGACTTATCCATAGTATTCAAGTATGTTGTATGAGCAATAAATTAATTTAAGGTTTTAACTGGCTTTTAAAAAATCGCGGCTGGCAGTATGGTCCTTGACCGAACGCCATTAAAAAAACAGATACAGGGGTGTCTTCACGAGAAGTAAAACAAAGATTTTTTTTTAAAAATATTTCATTTTCATAAAATTTTACAGCGGGGCATATCTACTGATTCTGAACAACTTTCATTAACAACATTTTTGTCTATCTCTAAGCCTACTATGATTTTCCAAAAATGGTGATTTTCTTTTTATATAGCAGTAGACCGGCGTTTTAGATCTAGACTGTGTTGAATAAAGTCGTCTTATGGGGTTATATGGTTGATAAAAATTTGAAATGAATTCGGCCACAAATAAAAAAGATACAGGAGTGTCTTCACGAGAAGTGAAACATACTGTATTATGTATTGTTAAAAATTTTGTAGTTAAACTTTAAATTAATAATTCCATATTGTTAGCAAAGTAACAAACTATCAGTTAGATTTAACGTTATTTGAAACACGACAAAGACGTTTAAAATGGGTTAGTTAATTAGAACTTAAAATTTTTAACTAGGTATATGTCAAACTGTATATTTGATCTAACTACAGGGTGTTTTTGAAATATATTAATATGTTAAAATCTATGAAGACTCACATCTTCTTGGGTGGTTATTCTGTATTCATGTGAACGCTTGTTTTTTTTTTAATCGCCTTATTTATTTTAATGTCTTGGCGGAGTTTAGCCGATGGCTATTCTACCACTCAACTAGGACACACACACACATTCACACACACATAGACAAAATCACAACACCCATTCCCTGCGACATTGCCATCTGCCGCAGCGAAGACTCGAACTCAAGAGAGGAGAGCGATTAGACCGTGTTGTCTCTCACACAACCGCAGTCTAGCCCACTGCTACCGTCTCGGCAACACGTGAAAAACGCCACTACACATCCATAACCTAGCCAGGGTTCGAACCCGGGACCCCGTGGTCGTAAGCCTAACACCTTAAGCACTGCGCCACCGAGCCGATTCTTATGAGAAAGTAAGCGGAGTTCTCTTGAAAACCAAAATAGCGTATTCTCTAACTGTAAGAGCGCCCACACCACGACAAAAATTGGAGAACTTGCTTCTCTCAATAAATTATGAGGAAACCGAGCTATTCCCACGTCAGAGTAAAAGTACAACCTCACATTTTGGCGAACTGGCATTTCATCTGTGACTTGGTATTTGTTTAGTGCTTTGTAATTATTTTTAAGAGTCGAGTCTTGTGCTAATAAATATAGGAATTAAAGTGGGGTGGATAATGCTGATGCACTTATTAACCAATGATGTACTAAGAGACTTTCAGATTGCTGAAGAAAATGCTCAAGAAGAACGTTAACTTCTTCTCATGACCAATCCCTTCGGTTTAGCAAATGGCGCCTCTTCAAAAAAAAATCGAATACACAATGAACTTGCTCGGGATATTATACAAGTTGTCATCCCATTTATGCGAGCCTAGCCCAACACGATTTATTTCATTTTTTCAATTCACACACTAATTCCATGCACATGATAGAAAATATGCGTCATTTTGACAATGAATTTATTGCAGTTCCTACTATACCGCACGTGATCTTCGACTGTGACATTGTGACTTCTACTGGTTGAAATGTGGGAGAAAATGCTGGCAACTCTGACCAGATCACATCACATCAGCAGATGATTACTGTGTTTAGAGAATAGTGTTTTTGCATACTCTGGGAAGGGAACGTGGTATGACCTCTTTCCTCTCACGACAGATGATCGCTTTCACTGAAATTACAGAATAGGCGTCCTAGTATACACAGAAATATTTATTTATCATTATGTCGAAAAATGACCGAGAATATTACAAACAATTATCGAGCATGCCCATGATATGGTTATTTTTTCTGCATCTAACCCTGACTTTGTGGCGAATCATTCTCCGCCGGTGTCAAATGCAACAGGTAAACAGTAGCAGCAAGTGTCTATAGTTTAGGGTTTACTTCTGTCAAAATACGTACTGGTATGTAATGGTGAATTATTGTGTTTTTGCGTCTTCAACAATGGCGAATTTTACAAACATTGAATGGACAAATATTTTATTTATAATATTATCACGTTGTCCAGACTTGACAACGCTGTAATAAAGTGAACAATTTATGTTGTGGGCACCGAGATTGGAGGGATAAATGTCAATGTTTTTAAATTTAAAAAGTATAATTGATCATAATACAGATTAAAATATTTGAAGGTAACTCAAAAACACCCTATATACAATACATTTACATTTACTTCAATTAATCAATAGTCTTTTGAAATTTGTAAATATGTATACAATTTTTTTAAATAATCCGATACCGACTATAATTTTCAATTCTTAGTAGCACACTCCCTAATCTTATCAAGAAAATAGTTTTTGTTTTTTGTCTGTGAAAAAAATTTTGAAAGAGTCAATTTTAAACTAGTAATAGTGTGTCGTTTTGATCAAGCTGGCAACTTTATTGCATCCAATTTAAATGGCCAATTCTAAACGCGACATTTTAATATCAAAGAAGTATTGCTTATGGGTTTGATACACAGTAATTATTTAACTATCCATAATTTAGAATTTGGGAGCATATAAATATATATTTTTATTATAAATAAAAATAAGAAAAAGTTTATTTCAACAAATTACTTCAATAAAAACATTAGAAATCCCAATCATCTAAAACACCTCGTTATATTTCATATTTAGTCTTTTACCAATTCGCGATATTCTTTAACACCTTGCTAAAACTAATGCATATTAAAATTAAATGGAAAAGCGAAAATTTGATGTAAAACTGATGAATCAAATCAAAATTTAAAAAACCAGTTGACGTCTTTTGGCGTGAAACAATCACATTTCTAAGAAAAATCGATAATGAAAAGTGTCGGTGGCTTACGCCGCCCCACAAATAGTTTTCAAGTGGCTTAACCAAAATCGCCCGTCGTTTTTGTATTGTTTTTTTTTTTGCTTGTTTTTTGGCTCGCAGACTCGTACAACACCGCTACACCCAAACCAACCAATCCACACTACTCCTGTTGCCTAACTAAATGGAATTTAGAGTCACTTTTTCCGGTCTCAATTTTGCCCATTTGTGCAAAGAGGAGACCTGTAAAGGAAAACTTTAAATATCCAACCAAACACACACCAGTTTACTTCTTTCTCTAGAGAGCCAATCGCGACACCTGCGCCAACAACAACACATTGCCAGGTGTCTAATACGGTTCGTCGCAATTTTGGTACAAGAAAACTCTGGGCTCTGATTGGAGGAAAGCTACAGGGAAGAAGAGTACGTGTATGCTCCGTGGTCAGAGCCGCTGCAACAAAAGTTAAAACACTAAATTGCGGGCTATGACAACAGTTGCCACACATCACTATAATAGAATTTGCCAATTAGACACAAAATGGCCCGGCCACCTCGATGCCGCAACATCCAGATGCTCGGACAAGGTTACACCAGACCACGCTCACTGCTCTCTGAACAACAAAAGTCATTAAAAACATTTCTTACAGCGAGTGAACAATAACGACTACAAGCTACCAACAAAATATCTTACTCAGAATTTAAGTGCGAAATTGACGAAGAGAAAACAAAAGTGTGAGTAGTTCGCATTCGTTAACGCTCTCCCGCTACTGCTACTAGCAATGGTCTGTTGAAACCCAAGTAATAAATTTTTCAGGTATAAAAAGGTAAAGTAAAGGATACAAATTTAAAAAGTGGTCCCTCTAGAAAACAAGGGACCTTCAAGAATGTAAAAAAAAATATCTATCTGATCTAACCAATCACCGATTTGATAAAAAAATGCACAACATATATAGTATTGAATAAATAAAATACTAGCTAATCTTACTACTTGAACGCCCCTGTCCATCACCTAATCACAGTCTCGGACTAGAACTAGTAGAGTACACCTCTAGATCGGTATCTAATACTCGTTTGTTGACGTTTTACTTCTACGCAAAACTACGACTTCTACTTACCTTCTGGACGGCTAGTTGGGCGGCATCGCGTGTCGTAAATGTTACAAACGCATACCCCCTATTGGTGCCCGTCATGGGGTCCATCATCAGTCTAAGGTCCCAAATGGTACCGCATACTTCGAACAGAGGTATAAGCTCGTCCTCATACATATCTTTTGGGATTTTGCCACAGAATACCTCACAGCCAGAACCAGGCGACGGGCCATCCCAACCTGGCGGAGGACCACCGTATTTTCTTTGACCTTTGACAAAATAATAATTTTTACTGCAACGGTTCACGATGACGGAAATCACTCCGTACATGAATGTTATGATATTCATTTGTTAATAAACGAATTTTAGAATTTAAAAGAATATATGGGAAAGGTGGACTGAAAGGTTTACAACTCTGGCATTTTGTCTCACGTTCTACGCCCGTAGTCAACGCCCGAAGCAGCAAATGGGTACCGCCTTCGATTAAAGAACTTATATCTAGATACATAATGGCTATCTTTTCTTCATATACCTTATTTGCTCCTAACATAGTCACATTATATGTCCATTAAAATGGATAGATGAACATCACATCCCATAGGCAACAGTGGCGGATATGTGTAGAAGGGAAAAAGTACAATATTGTACATATTTTATGTAATAATTGTTGGTTAACCTCTATGAACATAACCGCGGATTTAAAAAATATAATAGGTAGAGATTCAAGGGAAATATGTATTGAAAGGATATTATTTATAATACTATTATTACAACTGTAAACTGAACGCCATCATGTTACGACTATGACCTACTTACTTATGAAACGACCGATTTTCTTCTTTTCTAAACTGCCTTCTGCAAACGGCACAGCACTTCAACATGTAGCATTAAATTTTCACTAAACTGTGTAAATATGAATAGAGAATATTACTTGGGTATTAAGCAAATCACAACTTAAAATAAAATTACTTTTTCATCACTTTTTGGTCGGAGAACACGAAAAACATTTATTGACATTAATGGCGGACACTGTCAAACTGAGTATAGTTCCTGTCTTCTGTGCTGAGATTATGATAATCAAACTGAACCGATCGTGTAGAAAACAGCCGCGAATAGGCCGATGGGCCAATCAGAAACTTATGAGAAAAAGTGCCTTAGATTGTGAGTCTTTCAGCAACAAATAAATCAATGCCATTATGTATCTAGATATAAGTTCTTTAATCGGAGGGTACCGCACTAAATAACAGACAGGCCAATAAAAGCCTGCCATCACGGAAGCAGTGGAATTCAAAGGTTCGGGCAAAACTATTCACCACAGTCTTAGGTGAAGTGAAACCGTGTCTGGACACAATTGGACTGAAAATAAACTTCCGAGTCTAAGAATGGTGTGAGACCAATCAACAAAAGAGAGCCGTCAGCGAAAAAAAAAAGGAAAATTAGGTAAACCGGTCAAAGCCCACCCAATAACCAAAAAAACAACATTTACGAGGCTATTGACGGAATGTCAGTTTGTCAAATGATGATGAAATTGCCATTAAAAGAATCCTGTTTTGCAGCGCACCTAGAGATGGCCATTTGGCTGAGATTATATACCATACTTTAAACCACGTACTGTAATCATAAAAAAAATCTAGTGTTTATCAATTCGTTTAATAAATGTTTGAAAATAAAGTTGTAAACCTTTTAGCCCTCGCCGTAGCAAATCTGTTTTATGCATATCTACTTTAACAGCCGGTTTTTCATAGCTTTATAATTAACTATTATTTTCAAGTTATATTTTCACCAATTCATGCTCTGATCACTCAACTGACTGATAATACTCTTATGTTAGTATCAAAAATAAACAAGTTTTGGTACAATTTCCGGAATTTGAAGGAGTATGGATGGCAGCCAAATCACAAACAAAGAAGAAATAAGAAAGCATAATGCTATAACCTTAAATGAAGTAATTTATGTTTCAAATTGTTTGTAATTAGTAATTAATCTAACGAATCTTGAACTAGGAATCAAAATAATACCAGTTTCAAATGAGGAAGACTATTTTCGTTGAAAAAATATATCAATAATTCATTGTGAAATAGATGGGAAAATGATATGGAGGGATAAGGTGGGAACTTGGGAAAAAATATCAGATATGATGGAAAAAAATTCTTTAGAATAATAAAAAAATCTGGTAGACAAATATGGCAATATAAAAAAGAAACAAACTAAGCCCATTCTGTAAATGCGTTTTTTGCAAATATCTCGGAAAATAAGCGTTTTAATAAAATATATGCAAGAGATTTTCTTTAAGGATTATAAAATTTCCATTAATTTGAGATTTATCACGTCCATTTTCGATAAAAATTGTCCAAGATACAGGGTTTTGAAAGTATGATCTTCTTTCATCCTTTTGAAGACTTACAAGTTTTACCCACTATTTTAGCAATTTACAAAAAACAAACAATGCCTCATACATCAAAATTTGGCAAATATCCAAAAAGTACATATTCATGATGTTGTTAAGTAACATATTTATAATAGACTATAAGCCCATCGTAATTTTTAAGGGGTCAAGAGACCCAGTATGAATTATATTCAGTACGATGCTGGTATTTGAAACCATAACTTTAGGCACAATATGCGTCACTTTTGGGCGGCATAGGTGAGTACACAGGTAAATTGAATTTTCCATCCGAAAGTGCGCTCTTCAGACAAAATATTCTTCTACGGCATTCTTCATGTGGATAGTTCATAAAGAAATAATCACCTAGAACCTACTGCCGTACAAAAATAATGGGACCGGAAGCCAGAAGAATTTTTGATTTTCCGAAAAATTTTCCAAGCATATGGGTAATTTAATACTGTACGGCGTTTGCATAATTAGATTTGTATGCTTTCATAGATTAATTTTTCAGCAACGCCGTACATATTTGGTGGTTACAGGATGAGAAATCCCGGGCGCAACTCCTTCCCTGTACCCGTAGGTTGCAAGATGATTGCAAAATGTACGGCATCGATTCTAAAATATTATTCAACACCTACAATAATTTTTAACAATTATTGTGCCGTCTAAAAATTATGGTAACTATAAATATAAATAAACAATTACCTGCATTTTTTGGCAATAAGATCAAACATTTCTGTATGGCAACCGATTTTTTGACATGATGTAACTAAATATTTCAGTTCAATTGTCAAATGAAGTAGAAATGTCAAACTTTCCAACTTTTGACATGTAAGACAATTTGATTATTTTTGTATGATTGTGAATAAAATATTTTTCCATCCATCTGGACTATTCTTTTTGTACAGCATTTAGTTTTTATTGATTATTGTTTGAAGTATTAACAAACTATGCTAATGCCGTAAGCAAATTTTTTCACCCTAAAATTGCTCTTTTCAGAGGGAAATAAGTTTTCCTGACGCAGCCATGTGTTCCATGAAAAATGTACCGTATGGCAAAAAATATCTTCGTTTCATGAAAAAGCATCAAGATCATTGAATTTGATGTTGGTTCAAATCACCACCACTATACTAGTTAGGAGTAGGGGGTTGCGCCCGGGGTTTCTCAACCTGTAACCACCAAATATGTACGGCGTTGCTGAATAATGAATCTATGAAAGCATACAAATCTATATGCCTGGAAAAATTTTTGGAAAATCAAAAATTCTTCTGCCTTCCAGTCCCATTATTTTTGTACGGAAGTGGATTCTTACGAACTTACTATCAACATGAGGAATGCCGTATAAAAATATTTTGTCTGAAGAACGCATTTTCGGATGGAAAATTCAATTTACCTGCGTACTCACCTGTACTGTTCAAAAGTGACGGCATAGTGCCTAAAGTTTCATATACCAGCATCGTACTGAATATAATTCATGCTGGGTCACTTGACCCCGTAAAAATTACGATGGGCTTGTAGTCTATAACGCATCCAATTAGAAATTGCTGTTATTATAATTCCAGTCCACTAACGTATAGATGTGAAAGTAAAATGAATGAAACCTTTTTGATCGATTTAATTTTTGTTTTTTTAAATAAATAATACCTGTTTATTCGTTTTCAAAACTTGTTTTTCTAACTCAAATTAATACTAAAATATAGAACATTTCTAAACGTCAACACAGACATATTTTTAGACCTTTGAAGAATGAACTCGAATAAACTTTAAAAAAAGTTTCTGGCATTTTTCGCTTTAAAAGTTATTTTCTGGATATTTGCAATAAACGCAAGCCTCCCTCTCTCTACCCTCTAAAAAAAAATGTTGATCCTGAAAGAGATTCATCGGTCCTTGATAGAGTAAATAAAAGTGAACACCTACGAAAAATTCATTATTCCCAAAATTTTTTCCTTCACATTACAAATTGCTATTTTGATTGCACTAAAATGGAAATTAACGAATGAAAAACCGGCTGCAAGAAAATCCAACAGAGGGGCACAAATGAAACCGTAAAAGAGGCAAAAATACCTGTCGTCACATCAAGAGTGTATCCCGTCCTGTCTAAGATCTGTTTGATTTTTTCCTCGTCGGGGCCTTTGACGGGGGCCGGTGCGGGAGTAGCGGTGCCCGCACTAGACCCGGCGCGGCTCTTTTGGCGGTAGGTCTTCATAACGCCGCAAAGATACGCCGACTTATTCGACACATGCTCCAAGTTTGAATCGAGGAACTGACCGAGGACGTTGAGGGCCCCATCGACGGGGAACTCCTTGAGAGCATCGAGAGCCCTCTCGTCAAGGTCAACATGCGCTAATTTACCAGTCTTGTAGATCTCATCTAATTTAGCCGCCACCTTCTCATCGAGGCCATATTCTATTAGTTTCTGATAGTCTTCAGTTCTCTCGACGTCCTGTTCTAACTTCATTGGTTCTTCCGGTACCTCACCATTACCTTCTGCCATAGCTGAAAGAAAAAGAGATCATTAGGCTCATGCTTAGAATATACAGGAGTGACAGAGAAGAAAGGTAAACAGAAAGAAACTAAAATAACGCATTATTTCTAAGAATAAGTAAAGTAATTCCAATATATCAAGCGTGCACGCCATCACTAGTGATATTCTGAAGTCATAAGTACCAACTCCGTATGTGTATACGGAACACGTGCACGTTTACATGTAGGCCATTTATATTAGCTTAAAAATAGCCCAACAGAAAAAAAAAATTATAAAGTTTTGCCACTTGGGGATTAAACTTGTCAAGGGATGTACTTTCAACATAAAAAAAGTTCTCAAGAAACAACTGGGAGCTTCATTAATGTAAAAGTAATGTAAAACCAACCTCTAAGTGCAATTTGGTAGATTTTTGCGTTTTTCTGGAAAACCGTTTGTACTACAAAAAAAGAAATTATACTTATAAAAAATGTTCCCAGTAAAATTATACATAAAAGTGTTTATTACCTAAAATGTTTAGAACAGAGGTTTTCGAGAAATCAACTATTGAAGATAGAGGTCTTGCATTAACAGAGATTCACGAACATGGTATATAATGTATCACTTATAATTCTAGGCGGCAAACAACAGTTTGTACATCTATTTAATCGCAGAAAGGTCCTTGATGGTGTAATTCAGATTTTTAATAATGCTAAGTCAACTCCAAAAGAAATTGAGCAAGCTGGGGAAAGATTTATATTGGAGCTCTATAAAGCTAAATCATTAGAGGGCAGTCTCAGTGAGCAACGATATGCTTATTTTAATAAATTTGTTGGTCAAGCGAGAAGTGCCGTGGTTCTTTCAAAATTACCTCCCACGTCGGCAGCAGTACAACAGCATTCCCGTCGTAGTTACCTCCAAGTGCAAATATGGTGTGGACAACATTTGCAACCTGAGCTTTGGGGCTGTAAAAAAATTATGATGCCCTGTCACCTGTCTATACCACTGAGCCACCCGCCCCGGCTTCAATTTTAAAATTAATAACCTGCAGTTGCAAACAGGGTGTGGAAAGAGATGCAGCTGTACTAAGGCAGGCTTACATTGCACAACTATGTGCAGAAATTGCCGTGGTCAAAGCTGTACCAATACAGATACCACAGATTATGTAGATAATACCAAAGACGTATCATTTTATTTTGACTTAGTGAATTAAGTTTCAAGGAGAAACCACTTTTAAAAAAACGCACCGATAACTCTACCTCAATGGTGGTGTGGAAACGAGTGCTCTTGTATAAATTGCAAAACTTCTTTTATAAACCCCTTCTCCACTATAATACAACCTTACATTAAATCACAGAGTTCCAAAATTGTACCTAAAATACATGATTGTACTATGTTCGTGAATCTCTGTTAATGCAACCCCCAACTTCAATACCTAGCTGATTTCTCGAAAACCTCTCTTCTAAACAATTTAGCTAATAGACACTTTTTTATGCAGAATTTTACAGGGGACATTTTCTGTAAGTATAATTTTTTTTGTAGGGCAAACGGTTTTCCAGAAAAACGCAAAAACTACCGAATTGCACTTTAGGGGTGGGTCACTTGTTGCTTGAGAACTTTTTTTATTTTGAAAGTACATCCCTTGACAAGTTTAATCCCCAAATGGCAAAACTTTATAAAATTTTTTTCTATTTATGCTAATATGAATGGCCTAATGGTAGATTGTTACACGTTGTTTCGAAAAACTTGACTAAACTTGCAGTGTTGTCGTTTTGTTGAACGTTTAATTGATTTTTTTTCAGTTTTTTAATTTAATTAGTTAAAGTTTTAAAATTAGGTAAAGTTTGGTTAGTGTGTTTTACAATATTAACATTTTTGTGATAGACGGGAGAGCTGGCGACGGTTTTCATCAAGTGTCTACGTAAGGCAAAGTTTGGTTGGGGATAGCTGTGTACACGTGCCATATTTGAACAACCTGCCCTCTGCGGCTCTGCGTTTAAGTGGAGGGTAGACCTGAAGAGGCGAAGAGGGTAAACATGTAAATTTTTCAAGTAATAAGATAAGGGTTGGCTTTTTTATATGAAATTATATGTACATTATAATTCCAAAATACCAGATCAAAATATTATTGTTAAAACTCCGACAAATTTTTTTTCGGTTGGGTCCTCGTTTTGAAGTTATTAAAATTTGATTATATATACACACCTTAAAGTATATTTGTCTATTGATTTTTTATGCAAGTAAAAAATGTCGGCGTATTCGATAGTGAAAATCAAAGGCGCCGACGTTCTTTGAGCGCATAACAAATCCGTAGACAACTATACCAAGAAGAATTTCGCGTCGTCGAAAGGTTGTTGGATTAGAGTACAGAGCGCCTGCCTGTAACGCAATACAGGTTTTGAACCACTTTATATTTTATCGGTAACATTTTTTTGAGAACGTAGTTGCCTAGTAATATAAAGAATGTAAATTGAGAGTTTATGATCTCGCGCTAAAACCCAGGGCAACCACCCCCCAATTTTCTTTTCAAACATAATGGATTATCAAGCAACACATCGTTTGAAAACTCATTTCAAGAGGAACACAATGCATTTATTATCTCCTAAATATTCCAGGAGGTTAAGTAATTATAGAAAAAAATGCATTTTAAACTGCAAGCTCAATGTTGTCCGGTTTTATTACAGAAACCGTACTCTTGAGGTATTTCCATAAAATGAAATCGAGTAGGATAACGTCCGGAGATCTTGCCAGCCACTAAAACCTCTTCTTCCAATTCATCTTGCGAAAATTTCGTTTAAATACTGTCGAGCGGTGACAGCATAGTGCGGTGAAACTCCGTCTTGCTTATACCACGTTTTTCGTAAGTAGGTAGTCTATGTAATGAAGGCAAAAATAGTGTAAATATTTCGTGCAAAGGCGAGATTACCTTTCCCCCCATTTTCGAGGGTGCTGAACACGATGGAAGTGGTGGGAGAAGTTTTTGACCGCCGCAACCCCCTTTTAGGGGGGTCCCTTTATGTTTTCATATATAAACGGGTCTGGGAAGTGATTTATCGACGGGTTATATATATTTAAAATAACATGGAAGGGGGTTATAGAGTAAGTGGAATTCAGACAGCAGGCCTAGGAGGTTGATTAAACCCTCCCGAGGGGTGGAAAATCTTTTTTTTTTTTTTTCAAATGATTCGATTCAAAGCTTATCCCCCGTTTTCTGGGTTGCTGATCACGGGAAAAATATTCATTTTTAACTCCAACCTCTCCTTATCCCTCAAATGGGCAGAAATCACCTCACTCATCAGAAAGCATGCTATCCAGAATTTACGGACTTTTCGGAACATGATCGTTATTCCTGTGCATATCCCTTCAATTTTCACGGAAGAGAAGTTGGTAGCAACCTCGGGGGTTGTTTCAACCCTTCCAAGGGGTGTAAAATTCATTGATTATATTTTTATCGTGATCAGCGCCTGCGAAAACGGGGAAGGGCGTACTGACGATCCAAAGTGTAATTAATGAATTTTACACCTCTTGGAAGAGTTGAAGCAACCCTCGAGGTCGCTACCACCTTCTCTTCCATGAAAAATGAAGGGATATGCACAGAAATAACGATCATGTGCCGAAAAACCGGTAAATCATGGACAACATGCTTTCTGGTGAGTGTGGGGTGATTTCTACCCGTTTGAGGGATGAGGTTGGAGTTAATCAACCCCCTAGGTCTGCCCTCTGGATTCCACTTATTCTATAACCCCCTTCCATGTTATTTCAAGTATAACCCGTGGATAAATCACTTCCTAGACCCGTTTATATACGAAAACATAAAGGAATCCCCATAAAAGGTTTTTGGCCGTTTCAGGGCGGTCAAAAACTTCTCCCACTACTTCCATCGTGTTAGCACCCTCGAAAACAGGGGGGAAAGGTAATCTCGTCTTTGCACGAAATATTTACAAGAAACTCGTCAAATAATGCTTCATTACATAGACTAAAGTTTGGATTTAACTGATTGGCCCTATTACTTGATCACCAATTATCGCAGCCCATACATTTACTTTTTGTGGGCGCCTAATGAGGGTTATCTTCCACCAGTAACGACAGTTCGGCTGATTAACTAACTTTACCACGTATAGTGAACGAATTTTCATTCCAAAAAAGTATCAACTTAGACACATTTGGATACGATTAATAAAGTCCATCAATTGTTCGCAAAATTCAAGTCTGCGATACGGATCAGTTAATTGATGCATCTATATTTTGTAAGGATGCATCTTTGCATCCTTAAGTATTTTCAGGAATATTTAGAAAATAAAAAATGCATTGTACTCATCTCGAAATGAATTTTCAAACGATGGGTCACTTGACAGTATGTCCTCACATTAAAAAGAAAAGTTAAGGGTGGTTGTAACCCTCAGGAAGAAGGTAAACTAAGAACATGACCGCTGAAATGTAGCCAGTGAAAAAGTAAAATGTTTTAGGATTCTTTAGAGAAATTACTGCATACTGACAAAATTTATTCCAGTTAAACTTTTCACACTGTATAATATATTATGTACTATTTACGTTTCAGAACTACTCTACTTAATATGTCTGGACAAATCAATAGATATTGATCCATTTGATTTCACACGTATACAGTGTGTTCCCGGATGGACTTGACAAAAGAAAATACATCTCTATTATTGATTTTACGACGAAAAGTCATTCTTTATAAAAAAATTCTACTTGTCGAAAAAATGAGTTTACCATATAAAACCGCTGCCCAAGGAATCACTACTTCCACATCCACATTTTCTATCCAAGTCACTCACAACGAAAAAATTTTGTACGTGGAAATAATTGCTTATGGAACTTTAATAATATAATATTTGAAATCCTCTACCCCAAAAACCTATAAAACGATACCCCACATCGGTAGTGGGGTGGGGGTGGTGCTAGGGGGTGGTAGTGGGGGTGGATGAAGTAAAAACATATTTTGAGGTTTCTGGTTCTTGTACACACACACTAAATCACAATTTTTTTTCATCCCCTTTAAAAATGGGGTGGGGGTGGTAATGGGGGTGGCTAATGCCAAAAATTTTTTTGAGACCTTAGCTTTACTTTAATATACTAAATACCAATTTTCTGGACTCTTACCTGCTTAATTTACCTCCTTACCCCAAATTTACCCCAATTTACCCCCAACCCTTCGATGGAACAAGATGAAAATATAATCTAGTTCCAGATCACGTTAAAATACATACGTGTACCAAATTTCAAGTCAATATCTTAAACGGTTCCAGAGTAAACGTGCGCACAAAAAAAAGTTACAGACCGACAGACAGAAATTTTTTTTTCGCTCAAACTTAAAATCTCGACGTTTCATGACATTCTAAGCCTATTTGAACAATAAAAATTTTTAAAAATTTTTTTGTCGTTACTATACTTCCACTGGATGTGGAAGTAAATCTTAGATCAGATGTACCCAGTGTTAATGAATTAAGAAAACATGAAAATGCCTCAAGAGAGAAGTATCTTTATTATTTTGGACAAAATGTTTATAAAACAAAGTTGTTTATATATATAATCCAAAATAAACTCTAAATACAATAATCCAATAATTATTTTGAAATTTCCATCGCTTATTGTTTAAATGAATCGACACGTAGGACAATTTTTTTTTCAAAATGTAGGTTTTTACATTTATTTTACAATGGTATCAGGAGAAAAAAAATATCTTCATTTAAACTGTTTTCTTGAAATATGTTTATAATTTTCAAAATTATCAAGAAAATTATCAGAAAGTTTCTTCATAGCCGTAGTCCCATTCAAAATTTTATTGCTAGCAATTCGCTCTTTTTATTTTTGCGATACGATTACTAGAACCAGAGATAATAAGAAGCGCCTACAACAAATTAAAACAATTAAATTACTGTAGCAAGAGACTCATTCACCTATTTTGGTGCTTAATTTGACTTCACTCACTATAAAAAAATATTTGTTATCGGTAAAATTTGCTTCTCTGCGTGGGTGGCTTTAACAACTAGAAGTAATTAGATAATTACGCTTTTTATTGATTTTTATCTCAATTGCTAAATGTTTTTCACTATTGACTGTACTATTGCTTTTAAACGGAACTTTTGAAATCCTTGCAGCGACCTTTGCCCTGGGTACAGGATATCGCCCATAAAATTTCTATCTCCTTATATCTGCGTCCCTTCTGAAGAGACCAGTAGGTAAGAAAATCGATTAGTGAATTAGTTAAATGTACATAACATCCACTTTTGACAGACCTAGGTACTTAAATTTAGCAAGTTGCAGCTGAATTTAAATAGCTCTTGAAACTGAATTCAAACCGGTTTGAATGAAACGTCGATGGTCGTACTCTTTTCACTAGTTTACCTTCATGATACCGTAAGAATATCTTGAAAACTAACCAGTTTTACCTTTTTATTGACAAGTATTAAACTGCTTCGAAACTCTGGCCATTATATTTATGGAAGTTTTACAGTATAAATTGTATTAAACTAAACTAGATAACAGTATTTGCTCGTTGCACACGGTTATCTTGCCTATTTTAAGAGTGAATATTGTTTTTATAAATATTCCACATCATGTAAATAACATAATATTAACAATATGCACTATTTTACAGTCTGCAGTACTAGGGCGCCCGCTAAGTTGAAAAAAATCAACAAAAATTGGAGTGTTTCGTTCTTTTTGCTTAATAGTCCACGGAAATTAGACATTTTAGAAGAAATAATTTATAAAGTAATAATATTTGAGATGCGTACTCCAGATAGGGTTAGAAATAGATACCCGAAAAGTATCCCTTTTTTTGCAAAAAACCGCCCCTAACGGGGACTTAAAACTGGTTTTTCACTTTTATCTTGTAAACCGTTCGTCGGGAGAGAAAAAATTATAGAAAATAAAAAATGTGTCGTTAAATTCTGCATAAAAAATGTCCTATTAACTTTGTAGCTTATCCTCACCTATTTCGCGCTAACAGCGTCCGAACAGACGGGTAGTTTGAAGCGCACAGGTAAAAACCGATCCTATTCGAAGTTTCACAGCGAATATCTTAAAACAGGTCACTTTAACGAGAAAAATGCACAGGAATAAATTTTTCTTTTTATTTTTTTTATTTATTTTTTTTATTTATTGAAAATATCATAGAGATAAGGTATTCTCTGTGAAACTTCGAATAGGATTGGTTTTTACCTTTGCGCTCCAAACTACTACCTCTCTGTTCGGACGCTGTTAGCGCGAAATAGATGAGGATAAGCTACAAGGTTTTATGCAGAATTTAACGACAAATTTTATTTCCTATACTATTTGCGTGTACTATAAGTGTATATATTTATTTATAACACATCCTAAAAACATTCAAACAGTTTTTACTCGAAATAATAACGATTAACATCCCTGAAAAAGCATATAGAATGAATATTAATCGTTTAAATTAAACAGCCCAGGTGACACATTAGTACAGTAACTAGAGGTTTTAACTTCGGAATAATGTCATAGGAATTAGATTTCTTTCATTTTTGGCAACTTGATAGTAACTGCATCAAGTAAAAGTTTCTATATTGAGGGGGCTTGCTAATTAATAGGGGCCCCTAAAAAATACAAAAACATTGGAGCTGAAAGAAAATCTAATTTTGAGAAGAAAACATTCTATGCACAATTTATCATATAGCCTTTAAGTTACAACGAATTGAAAATTGGAATTTTAGGTTTAGTAAGGAGCAATTGCGTTAAAGGATTTTTATTGTTTCATCCGTTTCTTGGTCACCTAAATATGATAAAATCACAAAATGCTATTAAATTTAGAGGTGCATTTTTGAGAACGGGGTGAAAGGGGTGGTAGTTTTTTTTAGTATAACTCAAAAACTAAGCGAAATTCATAAAATTTACAAGAGTACTTTTTTGTAAAAATTTAAATTTCCCATTGAAACCTGGAAACAAACATTTTTATACTAAATGTAAGCATAAACAAATCTGCGAAAAATGCTAAAAATTGCGAATTTGATTTCTTTTTACATGGCTTTTAATTCTTTTCTGAGCAGGGATAGATATACGAATTGCTTGAGAGAAAAAAAGTTAGAGATAGAGATATTGCCGCTCAAAGTTGGCCAATTTTGTCGTTTTTTTTACCGCGGTTGCTTATGTATCCTTTTCTTTTCAATTATCAATGAAAAACTTTATTTTTATTAGGTATACCGCAATTTTAAGGATATTGAGTGATAATTAACATGTTATTTTAATTTGTAAAATTTAATAATTGTTCCAAATAAAAAAGAAAAAAGGAATAATACATAAATTTTTCAAGTTTTTTGTATATAAATGGTAAGCTGATGTCTTCAATAAACTTACAATTGTCGATTTCTTCATCGATGTCCTCTTCAGATATGTCTGGCACATTTGCGTTTTCGCAGTTGATTCCTGGAGCATTTAGTGTCTAACTTCCTGTAAACAGCAGCGTTTCAAACAACCACAAGCTATCCGCTCGTTCAAAGCTCGAGCAAAGAGTGTGGTGCAGGAGGCTGTGTTGTGCGAATCGGTATCAATACATTTTTTTTCTACTCCTTTATGTAAATTTGCTGTTTTCTGTACAGTCTGTAGAATGGATAAGTAGGCAATTCCAGTTAACTGAACGGATATATTTCATATCAGTTCTAGAATGGGTATGAAATGAAATCGACCAATCACAGTTCGTATATTAAGTACATAGACAACCATTCGTTTTAAAATCAAATTAGTGCGTAAGCTGTCAGTGTGTATTTGTGTAATATATTAATGTTTAATAAATTTGTAGTTTTTTTAAGCTGGTCGTAGAAAAAGTATACTGTACAACTCGAGTGGATTATCCATATCGCACTCAAAAGATTTGAAGCACTCCGCCTACGGCGTCGTACTCAAACTTCTTTATCGTACGATATGGATATCATATCCACTCTTGTTGCACAAACTACTATTGTTTCCTTCCAACTCTATTGCAGGGGATTTAAAACATTTCCTTGCCACTGCTGCATAAATATGCTCACTGCCCATTAGGGTGGCCCATCTTTTTCGAAATCGAAATTTTTTATTTCTCATCCCTGCAAATGGTTCCATTTGAAGAAAAAACAGTCCCCTCAAAATATTATTGAGGCAAATTGAAGGCAAGGGGTGCCGCAGAATGCATTATTATGCAGTAAGAAAAGTAAATGGAATTATTTACATTCTTTGGTTGATGCATTGTTTTTTTTTTTAATCAGCAACATTTATCTTTAGAATGACTAATCAAGTCATACAAATATCAAAGACATTATCTGTTGTGACTATGACATGTGTCATACTACTGTAAATTCGTAGTCTAAGAAAACTAGACTAGAAGTTTTTGAAATAAAACTCTCGTTTTATCTTTGTGTATTTTATTATGAAACGTTTTTTTCATACATAGTACCAAATATTATCCTAAATCTACAAGACATATAGTAATAAAAACAATATTTTTTGCACTAGGCCAAGCATGCGACAGGGTTTCTTTTTTTACATTTGGAAACTGTGATTTATAATCATTTACAATTTGGAGTAAAAACTGTTTTTGGTCTTCATTTTTTGTTAAAATGTCATTATAGTCAGTAATTAGTTTGATTCCTCTCTCAGCGGCATCATTTACAACTTTAATTTTGTTTACAATATTGAAACATCGGGTATAACTTTCATTTTCCCTCCATGTTGTTGGATCATTTTCCAAAAATTCCATAGACAAACCTAATTTTTGAAAAAACTGTTTAGTGTTCTCGCATATGAAGTCCAGAATTTCCTATTCAAAGCTTTAACCATTTCTCTTTTAGTGGTAACTGAAATATCGTCATCAAAGAAAGATAAGCCAACATTTACTGAATTAAGGTACCACAAATGGTTCACTATTTTCCTACTTGCGGCTTGAGATATTTCTTTGTCAATAATGAGTTCTTTACAAAAGTCTAAGTCATGAAGCGGTGCTTTACTAGCAAATGACGTTGTAAACCAGGCCTTTACATAAACCTTTACAATAAAGAGACATATATCTTCAATACCTATTTTTTCTTTTTTAGTTAGTTGGAACTGATCTTGGAAAAAAAATATTTTTAGACAGTAAATGGCTTTGGCCATCCAACGTGCATGATGAAATGCCCCTGGTTGATAGAATGTCGTGTGAGTGGGCTCTTCTTCAACAAAAAGTTTAGAAAACATTAAAAATTCTTTATAATCATCATGAGGCTGTTGCAAAGTTAAAGCTGCATTTAGAAACTTTACAATTTCGGCTTTAACTGGTTGTAAAATGTGTTTAATTTTTGATACCTGAAATCCAGTTTTTAGTTTATTTTGATCTATTTTAGGCCAAAATTCCCTAAAACGTTTAAATAGTGGCACATTTGGACCAGATGAGGAAGGCATTTTTGTGTCAAACACACTTCTCAAAACCACTTCAAAAATATGATGTCTATAAGGAAAATATAGAATATCTCTTTCTAATTTTTGTTGCAATAGTGTGGCTGCCCCATTTATATAACCCATATTTGATGCTGTTGTATCACAACACAAAGCTATTACCTTTTTGTCCAAATTCCATTCACAAAGCACATCATAAACTGCTTCAATCTGTTCTCTTCCAGTTGAATTGGGCAAAGCTGGTACTCCAAGTAGTTGTTCAATATCTCCACTAGTAACTAAGATAGCAAGTCTATCGATATTTCCCATTCCAGTGAGAGAAGGTAAAAGTTTTCCATCCCAATGGATGACTGGGGCCGGCAATTCAGAATTACCGAAGGCAGTTTTTAATATTCCAGCTCTTTCTTCGCGGATGCGTTGTCTAGAGCGTTGAAGTGTGGTTCTGCTGATGGACAAAGATGTGGTGTCATGTCCTAGTGCTTCTGCTACTGCCGTCAAAATATGGACTCCATACCTGTCGCTTATTTTGCAAGCATCAAATGCAGCGGCTATTTTTGGTGTGATGATGTTACATGTTCCATACAATCTCTTCTTTTTTGGCTGTGACGGGCCAGGCTGGTCTTGTAACAACTCTTCTTGGGCTTCGATTATTTCATCTTCATTTTCGTTGGAGTCGGCTGAATTACTACTTGATGATGGACAGATGACTGTTTCCTCTAATCTAGCTTTTTTTTGTTGACTTCGTTGCATTCGTTCGGATAATTTCTGTAGTTTCTCCTCAGCTGATTTTTCTTGAGAAGCAAGTTGGTAATCAATACCATGCATAAATCCAGGACGTCCCTTTTTTCTTTGGTTAATTAAAAACTGCTTATCTTCATCTATTTTCATCAACTCCAATGCATTTGCATGAGAAATGTCAAAGAGATCGTCCAATTTTTCAACGAAATTTTTTTCTTTACCTCCCGCACTGGCCCTTTTAGCCGATTTTTGTTAAGTTCCTCCACTCTGCATAAAGTTTATCTAGTTGTTTAACACAATGAAAATCCTGACGTGTCGGAATGCGAGCTTTATCCCAAAAAACTGACACCTCTTTTATTGTTAATTTAGCATTTTCATGTACACTTAGCTTCACTTCACGAATGTTATAAAAGAGCACTTGTAATACTTGTCTATTAGACGGCAATTTATTGCCAATGATTTGTGACGAATAGTGTCCAACTAAGTAAATGAAAGTATCCTTTCGTAAGGATCTAACATCAGCCATCGTTAAATGTTTTTTCAAAAAGGAACGTATGCTAGAACTTATAATGTCACCACTTTAAAACACAATTGCAAACTGACATAAAAACCTACCGTAGGTGCATTATATTTCCAAACTTCCAAAACAAATAATTTCTAGGAAATAATTACACCAATAAAACATTATGAGAAAAGAGGTAGATATTTGTATTTGTAAAAAATTTAAGTGTATTACCGTAATAAAATCTTATCTACAAATTTCTACCTGAATGCGGCACGGGTTACCGTAATAAAATCTTATCTACAAATTTCTACCTGAATGCGGCACGGGTTACCGTTCACCGAATTATCTGAAACTTTGACATAAATTATTCCTAGTATAATAGTATATTTTCGTGGGGTGAGACTTAAAAAATACGCAAAAAAAATTCACCCCCTATAGAGATGGGCCACCATACTGCCCATGTAACTTTGTGGCGTCGGCTGTTGGAGGTAATTGCATTGTACTCGATAAAATTTAAAAAAATGTATTGATAATAATTATTTATTGTAAATAATATAAGTAAAAGCGGCAAAAAATGACAAAAAATAGCCAACTTTGAACGGCAATATCTCAATATCCCAATTTTCATCATAGAATCTTCACAGCTCATTTTAACGGTTGGAATCTCTACGTTATTTTCACTGAAACAATTCCTACACCTATTTCTCTGCTCAGAAAAAAGTTATAAGCAAAAATGTAAAAAAAAATCCTTCCTAAATTCCTAGTCTCCAGTAAGTACACACTTCTATTCACGGGGTAAAAAAAAAATCATACATTTCCTACCCACTTTAAACACGCGTACAAAGCGTTCTGATAGGAGTTGTTTAGTAACATTGGACGTCTAACGATTATAATGGGCTGTTGACAGAAGCACGATTTTTTGTTTCACTATTTTTTACAAGACAAACAAACAACTAATTATATATTTCTAAACGCGTTTCACCCCCCACAAAATAAATAATCTTTAAAATAGTACTTACCACTGCTATAAGGAATACAACCATATACAGTTGTTATCATAAATTTTGTATATAGTTAAATGCCACGTTCTAATAATGAAACTAGGAACTATTTTCATTGACAGACTACAATATTCAAGTACAACATAAATTTACAATAAAAAATATATATGGTTGTATAGGTTAGAACAATAGCAGCTACCTAAAACAGTTTCAAAGATTATACTATGTTTGGTATATTAAATATTTATATTAAATCGAAAATAAACGCATATTTCTCTCCCACTCTGCAAAATTATCTCTCTTAATACTCAAAAACCCCGAATATTCTAATAACCTGTATGGGGATGCGTTATGGTTAACTAAGCATCCAAGAGCGATATTCTCAATAAAATATAGTTATTCATGTACCAAGGGTCGTAAGTGCCCTTTTTTTTGGTGGAGAATACAGTTTGCAATCCGAGGTCCTAGGGACAAGACACTAGCTACAGCTTGTTTATTAGCTGTACTATTAAAACGAAGAAGGCGCCGACGCCAGACGAAAACAAGAATTTGGTTGAAAGAATTGATAAGAAATAGATAATAGAATTTTCGGGCGGTGACAGTCCGCCAAATTAATTTCAATATATATTGACTTTTAGGTGCCAACATAATGTTTCTTAGCTATAAATATCAAATACTTAAAGATCTCTCCAAGATCAAACATGTGTCTTATTAAAGAATAGATTTTTTAAAAATTCACTATAATCTGCAGCTTTAATTCTATATTTTTTTATAACTATATACAAACACAAGAATGATTCATTTAAAAATATTAATAGTTTTGTCAAGTCGCAACTTATTTACAAATATTATTTAAAATGTTAGGTACACAAATGGACACCAACCTTAAAAATACTGCACTCGCTGCCGCTGCAAAAGTTTTAACCAAATAGATATTTTATTATTTTTAAAATTCAATTCACACGTGGCCACTTTTGAGGCTGCACGCAGCATATAAATAATGCACGCAATCAAACTGCACGCGCTACTTTTAAGGTTGTACAGGTATTCACATAAAGATTCACTTGAACTAAGCAGTTTTTTAAACTGCACCGCAGCAAAAGTAGATGTGTCTGACTTAATGCGACTGGAGTACAGCATATTTTGTTAAACACTGCTTCCACGTTTTATATAGTGTCCCAAAAGCATGGATACGCCTTTATAACTCGTCAAGATAGCGAGATATGAGGAAAATTACCTGTATAAAAGTTGTTGAGGTCATCGGGGGCACCACTTGGTGATCTTGTATTTGACCTTGAAGGTCGTTCCAAGGCCATTTGATCGTCAGATTTCAGTTTTTTAAATAGACCCTCGAGTTCTAAAAGAGCAAAAAATTTTGCATTAGAGTTGTAAGGGGTGAAATTGACCCTAGGGTCTGATGACTAAAGGCAGGCAATGGTGATCGTGATGACCTTACACATAGATTTCAAGGTCAAATCGAGGTGATCGACTTCGGCGACTAGGGAGGTTCCTCATTTGATAAACAAAAGTTGACCTTTAAAATGGCCTTGAAAAAATTTATGCCCCTTCAAGGTCAAATCCAAGGTCGCCAAGTAGTCCCCCCCGAGACCATCAACTTTTATAGAGGTCATTTTCTTCATATCTCGCTATCCTTATGAGATACCAGCCTGAGAATTTCGAGAGACATTTGACCTTTAGTCAATCTGACTCCTTACAACTCTAGTTCAAAATTATTCGCTCTTTCAGAATTTCACAAAATAGAGGTTCCTATTTAAAAAACGAAAGTTGACTTGAAAATGACTTTCAAGGTCAAATTCCAGGTCATCAAGTGGAGCCCCCTATGGCCTTAACAATTTTTATTTTCATCATATCTCACTATCCCGATGAGTTAGTTATTCAGGCGTATTCTTACTTTTGGGATACCGTATTTTGGCTCTATTTAAAGCCAGATCTTCATATTTCTCTTCTGATGATGAACTTGAACTTGCACCGACTAGGCCAGGTATTTTCCCATTTTAACTTTGTATTCTAATGTACCAAAATCATGGCACCAAACCAATTTGTAGCTCAGGATTCGCACTAAAGATCGATTTAAAAAAGGACCAATTTGAGACTTTACGTGATAAAGAATAAATACTTTTTGGTAATACCTTCATTAAAAGTCGATTATGGAACGAGTTTTACAAGTTAAAAAGGCCTCTTAAGATCAAAGGGGATTTTACTTCAATTACACAGGTAATAAAAAAAAAAGTTCTGCTGCAAGGACTAAACCTATCATGCCTTAAGTATTTCTGTGTGCTGAAACAGAATTTTCAATTTAAAAAATGTTCTACCGCATAAATTTCGAGTTAATCCCCGTTTTTATTGTCAAAAAGTCGTATTTTGACCAAGTTTCTGTATTGAAAGTCAAATCGCTCTGTATCTAATAAATAATAATATTTAATATTTTTGTTATCTAGTTGTTATGCCGTAGATTTTAGGTGGGACATGGGAAAATCGCGGAAAAGTGAAAATCGTAACTCACCGGGGTTGCATTTTTTCAAACGATCCTGTACGGCTTACGTTTATTTGGACTGTATTTATATCTGTGACTCTTAAAAAGAGAATGCCGTACAAAAATAATGGGACAGAAGTACAGGAATAATTTTCGTTTTCCGAAAAGTGACCTCTATGAACTAAACTAAGGTTATGCGATACCGTACGGCTTTTATGAAATTCGATTTTTATATTAACAAGGATGAACTTTTTTGCCATGCCGTACAAATCAGTTGGACCATGGGGGAGGCAAACGCGAGATCAACCCCCTTCCTAGACCTCTATTAAGGGTGGTGATTTGACACCACATAAAGCTTGATTATTTTAATACTATTTTATATAATAATAACAATTTCTATTACCATACCGTACATTTTAGTTGGAACATGTGTCTGGAAAATTGAATTTTCCGTCCCAGAGTGAGCTTTTCTGAATAAAAAATGATTGTAAGACTTTATTACATTCCAGCAATACTTGATATTGTAATTATTCGAAACCAATAATTCAAAATTAATGGATCTGAAACGCAAAAGGATTTTCCGAAAATTTTCTGCTGTATTATGTCGAAACAGTACGTAAATAAATTATACTTTATAAAAATTAATATTTATCCAAAGATGAAATAGAAAAGCTGAAAAATATTATTTTCTCTGTACTTGGAACAAAGGTGATTCAGTAAAAAAGAAGAGCATCTTGTTTACTTTCACATCCCCACTTCTCTTTCTATGTTATCCACAAACATGGGTTTGCCTAAAAATAAACTTATGAAACATACTAAAATTTTTTACATTGCAAAGACTGTAACACATAATTTTTTCATAAAGTTTCCAAATAAATTAACCCAAAAAAGAAAAAATTGGGTAATTTGTACACATTTTTTATAATTAATTACGTTACATTGTATTTTAAAGTTTAAAAGTGATAATATACCAATTTATTACTTTACTTCAAGAAAAATTCGTCTCTGAAATATATATTTGGTTCTGGTATTTCATTGAGACCCATCTAAAATGTACGGCATTGTGATTGTTTATCAACTTTTGCTATTTTTAATGATATTTTGCAAACGCCGTACGGTATCTAATGACCATTAAGGGTCGTGTAAATCGCATGAATAACGTAATCTAGTGTCTAAAACTGTACGGCATGGACACATTTGTATTCTTTTATAGTTAAGGAAAGGAAAAACATTGTATTAAAAAATGGAGGATTTTTTAATTTGCATAATTTTTAAAAAATTTCACTTGTTTTGCAATTTTCTAATTTTATTATTGTCCATTATTTTTTGTACGGCTACTAAATAAAATAAAAATTCTAACCTATATTAATCCAAAAAATAAATAGCCGTCAAATAAACTTGCACTAGAAAACGTGAGTTTTTCCCTTTCTCGGGGGTCATTTTTTTATTTACATTGATAATACCCATTCTTTTTAGACAGGTCATTTTTATTAAAGATTTTAAATGTCGTATAACATTTTGGAAATGATGCCGTACAGGATCAAATCATCACCCTTAATAGAGGTCTAGGAAGGGGGTTGATCTCGTGTTTGCCACCCCATGGTCCAACTGATTTGTACGGCATAGCAAAAAAGTTCATCCTTGTTAATATAAAAACGGAATTTCATAAAAGCCGTATGGTATCGTATCACCTTAGTACATAGAGGTCACTCTTCGGAAAACGAAGAGTGACCTCTATTATTCCTGTACTTCTGTCCCATTATTTTTGTACGGCATTCTCTTTTTAAGAGTCACAGATATAAATACAGTCCAAATAAACGTAAGCCGTACAGGATCGTCTGAAAAAATGCAACCCCCGTGGGTTACGATTTTCACTTTTCCGCGGCTTTCCCATGTCCCACCTAAAATGTACGGCGTAGGGCTCAAAGTGATTTATTTCTGTAGGACTACAAAAATTATACCTTTTAGCATGGGCTGGTGAACTATTAGTATATTGTTGCTGTGGATAAAGATAAGGGTGTCAAAATTGTATTTTTTTTCTTTTTTTTTTTGCAATTTCTCAATTACCTCTTGACCGATCTTCTCCCAAGTTGGTAAGGAAACACTTTCTAAGCAAAGAAACAATAATTTATGTATAGTTTGTACCAACGATAATCCAGCGATATAAAAAAAAAACGGAAAGGGTACCGACCTGTATCAATTTCAGTCTATTTACATAAAAGGCCATAAAAGTGTTCGGCTTCTTTATTATCATCACAAAAAAAATGGTCACATATTTCCGAACAAAAATGTAGGCCACTCCCACTGAATATAATTAGTTTAAATTTTCTCTACCGGAATTATGATAGGTTGGTGGTCTACGTGGACTAGCGTTGTCAAATTGGACCGGCGGGCGGTACACTAACTAGAAGCGGTCGGCATCCTTTATGCTTTTTTGCGAGCTTTTTTGTATCGATGAAATATTTGTGGAATACACTATATAACATCACGCTAGCCCGTGGAGGGCACCTCATGAGCTATACCTGGTGACGGATATTTTTTATCTTTTTTTTTTACGAAACGTTGTCGTCATTTCTACGTAAAAAAGGTACACTTGATAGAACTTGATAGATAATTCCAACCATTTTCGAGAAAACTGCCGCAAAGATTTCAAGAATCCTTTGAAAACAAACTCAATTTGAAAAAGACAAATTGTATTTATTGAAAAGTGTGCTTTGATGACGTCTTAATTCTGTCAAAATGTCAAACTAATGAAATTGTACGTAAACGGCAGAACTAAGATGTCACCAAAGCACACTTTTCAATAAATACAATTTGTCCTTTTCAAATTGAATTTATTTTCAAAGAATTCTTGACATCTATGCGGCATTTTTCTCGAAAACGGTTGGAATTATCAAGTTCTATCAAGTGTACCTTTTGTACGTAGAAATGCATGAGATTTTCAAAAGTGCCATTACATTTCGTAAAAAAAAAAGATAAAAAGTATTCATCATCAGGTATAGCTCACGGGCTAGCGTGATGTAATATATAAATTATTTCTTAGCTTAAAAAATGTTTCCTTACCAAATTGGGAAAAGATCGGTCTAGAGGTAGTTGAGATATTGCAAAAAAAATTTACAAATTTGACACCCTGTATCTTTTTCCATAGCAACAATTTACTTGGTTATATCCTCATATTTTGGTCCAAAGAATCTACCCTTGAACTATGGTCTATTATTAATGGTCCACCCTATACGTCTAGTTTGTCGTCCACACTTTGCACTGCGGTAAACATCAGAAAGTTCATCACCTCGGGACGCGCGCGCCTCATGTCTAATAGGTGATATCAGAGCAGTCTGATTATACTAATTGATTTATATTGTATGTGCATGTTGTGCAGAATAAAGCAAGTACAATTGCAGTCTATAGAAACACGTATTTTTAACAATCCATCTACTAAGAAGATTATACTAAAATGGTGGTTATTAATAAGCTGTTTTTGGTAAATAAGTTGATGATATTAAACTGAAAATAATATGTTCTTGTAAATAACTGAATACTACAGAACTGTCGAAGAAAAACAGAAATAATCACAAAATCTGCTGTGAGGCACAAATTTTCACAAATTTTAACGGCTGTAAATCATAAAATATTAACAATAAAGAAAATGTTTCTAAAAAGTTGTAGCTTTATTTATTCCCTACGACATTGGTAATACCTAATTTTAGGGTAGAACTAATGGTGCAGGAGCTAAGTGGCTTTTTCGGACACTCATCGTTACAAGCATTTTCTATGCGCTGATTAATTCTATCGAACTTAAATAACGACAAAATAGACTTCTGGCATATGTCAGCCCGTTGAGTTGGCCATGGTTCAAGATATAAAAATCAGTGAAATTATATCACCGTTACAAAGCCAATTTTTTTTTGTGTGTACACATTTTATGGTTAGAATGAATAAAATAAGATCGCCAGAAAGTGTGGGCCATCAATCAGGGAGGCAACCAGAAAGGTCAAAGAGGTAAAAAAACGGGAGTTATATAACATGATCGTTAAACTTTTTTAAGGTTGAGCATGTTTATTTAAATGTTTTGAACACAGAAAAAAATTCCCAGAAAGAAACTCCCGTCAGTAGGACTAGCCAGAAAGAAAATGTTTAGGATTTTTTAAGAAAATTGGATTTTTTTCGCATATTTCATCTCAGAACTCTAAACTCATCGTTACAAGTTCTGGCTCCTTTTTAAAACGTGAATATAAGCTCCTTCAACAATAGAATAGCCTCCCCGTAAAGTTCTTAGTGTCAATAAAAGTACCATAGGCTCTTAAATATACAGGAAGTTAACACTTTCGGCTAACTTGACTCCGTACCGTGCCTCAGATGTATTGTATCATTATTATACTCTTCGCAAAAACGAAGAGTATTTTGTATTTGATCGGCACATTTCTAAATCAGTAAATATCGCTCGTAGAGAAAAAAATTTTATATCGTTATGTTAGTGAACGAATTCTGAACAACTTTCAAAATGTCCGTCTGTCCGTCCGTCACGTTTCCTGTAAGCACGATAACTCAAGAAAGAAAAATCCGATTGTATTGAAATTTGGAGAGTAACTTAGTGTTAGCTAGAGAAAGAACCCTATTGTTTTTTAACAAAATAGATTGGTAAATAAAAAAGTTATTAGTAATTTAAAATTTAAAAAAATATTTTTTACATTTTTTTATGGTTTGTAATAAACAGAAACCATGCGAAATGTTATTTCCTATCACTATTTTTTTTTAATACATTTTACTAATGTGTGTTTCCTAATAATCACAATAAATTTTTTAATGGTATTTATTACACTCTTTAACAATTTTAGTAATAAGAAATGGTGGTGTAGCGGCAAGAGTTTCGTCTCGCAATCCAAGGTGGAGAAAGCAACAGCATGAAGAATACGCGGGAGGCCATACCCGCCTTAACTACGCCAAACGGACAGACGTCAATGACGGACGTACGTAAAGCCAACGACTTAGCTGACCAATTTCAAAATATACATAACGTACAGATACCGAACAACCTAGAACACGACCGCATCGAAAACTACGTAAACGAGCTGATTGGCCATGACATCCAATTGACGAGACGCGAATTTCTAAAAGTCATGGCCAAGCCCTCGGAAGTTGCGGGCATTGTCCGGACTTTACCTAATAATAAAACTCCGGGTTCGGACGGTATCGAGTATAGGCTACTCAAATATCTCCCGAGAAAAGGCATTGTACAATTGACGTACATTGTCAACGCGATCCTGCGACTGCAACACTGGCCTAGCCAGTGGAAATGCGCCGTGGTCGTGCCAATCCTGAAGCCGAACAAGAACGCGAAGCTCGTTGGCAGTTATCGACCGATTTCGTTGCTGTCGGCGATCTCCAAGTTGGTGGAGAAGGTCATCCTGATCAGACTAGACGCTGCTCAGGATGAACTTCACATTGATGATGAGTGCCAGTTCGGCTTCAGGCGGGGCAGGAGCACTGTGCAGCAGGTCGTCAGGATCGTGAATGACGTCAAGGTGCAATGCAACCTCGGGAAGAGCACCGTCATGGTGCTCCTCGATGTTGAGAAAGCCTTCGATACCGTATGGATCCCGGGGATACTCTACAAACTAAACTCATTGGACTTCCCAACGCACATCACGAAACTTATTCACTCCTTCCTGTCTGGTAGATCGTTACAGGTCAGGGTGAATAATAAACTATCAACTCGGCGGGACATTCGCGCGGGCGTCCCCCAGGGGTCGTGCCTGTCTCCAAAGTTGTACAACTTGTACGTCTCCGACTTCCCGGAGTTCCCGAATTCGAACCTTGCCAAATACGCCGACGACACAGCCATGTACGTGCACTCCCATAACGCGCAGGCGGCTAATATGCTGCTGAAAGCGCACATGGCACGTGCCACGGCGTATTACGACAGGTGGAAAATTCGGATCAACGCCGAGAAGTCGGAATCGATTCTCTTCACGCGCCGCTTCACAGAAAACCGGATTCTAACACCACTTTCGATCGGGGGTAGAGAAATTCCAATTAAGCGGTGCGTGAAGTATTTGGGGGTGAACCTAGACAAAAGACTGACGTTTAATACACACATTAACGAGACGATACGCAAGGTCTACTCCATGTCCAGGAGTCTGTACCCGCTCCTGGCACGGGGTAGCGGACTCAACAGGACTAATAAAAAGTTGCTGTACACGATGGTAATCAGGCCGGCCATCACATACGCGGCGCCGGTGTGGTGCAGCATCCCGGCCACGACAATGCGGAAGTTGAGAGTATTAGAACACAAATTTATGCGCCTCATTTCAGACTCTGGTAGGTACACCTCCCTCAGAAATCTCTATGCACGTTGCCACGACATAACCCCACTAGCGAACTACGTCCGAGAATCATCGCAAAAATTCTATCAGTTTAAGCTGGACGGTAGTCCGCTAACCCGCAACATTACTCGAATCAGACAGCATAACGCAATACTTTTCGATATAAGACACCCCCTACCATACCAGGCGTTGCCTATCTTCCGGCAATTTCCTTAGCCACACTTCCCTCTACGAAAACCTAACCCTACTCTATTATTTATCTTTCCTCAACTTTAACTTTCCAACCTCTTCTTTATGTTTGTACAATTTTGTTCTTTTCACCTTTTTGTCCCCTTTTTGTCTTTCTAAATTCCCTCTAGGCCGATAACATCCTGTAAATCCAAACTTTTTAAATTCAACCCTTTTAACTACCCTACCTTCCTTGACGGCGGTCAGACCACAAGGACGTCATTTGCTCGAACGGGTTTTTTCGTTTAATTCTGTTTTCCCGTATCAGCAACCAAAAATTTTGTAAGTGCAGTGCAAGTGTTAGTTTTAAGTTTTTTATTCATTAGTTTTAGGCTCGTGCGAGCACATTCCCTAATTTTAACCTAGTTTTAAGTCTGCCTAAGGCGGACAGGTGTCCTAGCTGCAACAAGCATTATCGTTAAACCAAATCGGACCCGCCACGTCCAACCACACATTTTCCACGACGCTACGCGCCGTGGTTGTCTGGTTGGCTCCGGGCCGGGATCCGATGAGGTGCATTCTTGTAACAAGAAATGTCAAATAAATTTGTTTTCTCTCTCTCTCTCTCGTCTCGCAATCCAAGGGTCCCGGGTTCGATCCCTCACATCGTGATTTTTTTTTCATATATTTTTTTTTTCACAACAAAGTTGGTATCACAAAATTTAGAATGTCCAAAAATTAACATTATTTACAAGAAAAATGCGAAGAGTATCCTATAGAATGTGTAACAATTATATAAAAAGTTCAGTAAATCGGCGAAGAGTATAATGCTTCCACTAGTTACCTTTCTGGCTGCGCCTCCTGACGGCCCACACTTTCTGGCGATCTTATTTTATTCATTCTAAACATAAAATGTGTACACACAAAAAAAAATGAGCCTTGTAACGATGACATGATTTCACTGATTTTGAAACAGTGTTCATGACGCTCCTGGCAGGAGGTGCCCCGCCAGAAGTCGATTTTATGAATCGTTATCATCCATTAAACCATAAAAATATCTCAAAGTTCATAAAACGATGAGCTGCCGAAAAAGCCACCTAGCTCCCGTTCTATAACAAGGGATCGAAAAAAAAACCTATTTTAACCGTAATTTTTCCAATAACGCGGCCGCACGGTGATCGATTTCCAGGTATTAGAGGGACAAAACCAAATTTCTCAGCTATTTTTAAACTATTCTGATTATGCATCGATATAATTCTAATAACCCAAAGTACCACTGACCACAACAAAATCCGCAATAAAAATATCTAAATATATCTCTAAAAAATAATAAATAAAATTTCACTCAGTTTTACAAATACCTGTCTACCTATTAGTGAAAAGTAGCAAGGAACTGTACTTTATTACCAAATATCAATTAGAAGTGGGTGCAAAAAATTCTAATTTCAAAAATACCTTTTGCACCGACTTCAAACTGATATTTGGTAATGAGGTACAGTTCCTTGCTACTTTCCACAAATAGGTAGAAAGTTATTCGTAAAACTAAGTGAAATTTTCTTCCCTACTTTTGTGAAGGCGGTTCGATTATTTCGAATATTTCCTTTCAACCTTTTTAGTAGCTTTACATATTTTAAGGTACCTGCCTGGCGAATAAACAAATAATACAGCATGACCTGACTTTAGTTCCTTATAATAATGTACTTTTAGTCCACAGTACATAATATCAAATAGTCGTTTACTTTTCGGTTTCTGCCATTGTACCAGGTTTCACGTAAATGTACAAAAAATTTGCCGGCATTATCGCATCTCAATTAAAAACCGTCCTGCAATGAAATCGTCAACATTAACAGCATTGTAAGCAACGACATGAGTGAGAGCATGCTGTACAGTTTGCTTGTAAGAGCAAATTGTTCAACAGGCGCGTTTCTCAATAAAAATCTCAGTTCATACTGCTGTCGTAGAAAACATTCTTCGGCTGATTCGGCTTCATGCGAAATGGAATATGACATGATATGAAGTTATATAACGCCCTGTTGTTTGTGAAAAATTATTATTATTATAAATCGAGAACTAAGTTTTTAATTGTGCCACCGGCGACTCCGCCAAATCTTCGAATAATATGGTAGTAATATAAAAAATTGTTTCCAATTGTTGTTCACCTTACACTAGATGTAGCTTGATAAATTCAGTATGGGACCACCGCCGGACCATGGCCTACAGTTTGCAGCAGATTTGACAAAAATCACTTAAGCTAAGCCAGAGTAATCATTGAACAAATATATATAAAAAAACATAAATACGGGTTGAATTGAGAACCTCCCCATTTTTTAAATTTTATGAAAGTCGGTTAAAAAGGGGCGGAGTCAAGAAATTCCGGCATAAATATGAGAAATGAGCCATGGCAATTAGGCGATTTAGTAATGTTCCAATTAACCATGTTCGTACATATTGTGTTATCTTTTAGATGATTACTGAGAACATTCAGCATAGCCTGCGCCATGAGGCATGCATTTTTTAAAATATATTTAGTTTATTTTCCAAAGATTTCTGTGCAGACCGTGTATTGTGACTTTATAGTTTTCTTGTCAAAATTTTAGCTCGTGGTAAGTTTAAGGTGGGCGGTGCCGTGAACGTAATTCGGCAATTTCTCCTACATCCCTGAACCGATTCAAATCTGATAGGTTTTTAGGGACAACTTTATACAATGGTTTTAGGCTACTGGAAACCACAAAGCAACCCCTCTTAGAGATTTCACGTAGGTTACGCAAACTGAGACCGGTCACGTGACAATTCATATTGTATCTTACATCCAAAAGATATCTCTAGGTGTCGAGTTTTGATTTTACCACAGAACAGATCACTGTTTTACCTTTTTTGAGCTATCATTTCGTTTCTGTCAATTCTGTGATCTGTCATTCCTTAATGTGTCGTTAATTGCTTTCTTAATTGTCATCATATTAATGGTTCTAATACACAACACTAGATCACAACTACAGTAGTTTGTTAAGTGAACCATTAATTGGTGAAGCATCAAATCCTGAAGAAGTGCCACACATTTCATCAGATGAATCGGCAGGAGAAGGTAATGAGAAATGAATAATCAGCCATCAGGCCTATGACGCAAGGGTAATCATAACAGGACTATTGCTGTAAATATTGACCTTATCTGAAGTCAAAGTGAGAAAGATAGGTGACTGTAACATGGATATTATGATTAACGTAAAAGTTCCATCATAGGGCCAATCAGTGCCAGTTTTAGATATAAATTGCCCCTAGGCCCAGGTCAATTTTGCACCCCCTCCCGCTTGCTATTAATTTATGAGCAAGGGACAAAAACTTTTTTTAGTCCGGAAAATTTTTGAAGAGCGGGGGGGAGAATCCAAGAAAAACTTTTCTAGTCCGAAAACTGTTTTCAGGTTCAAGCACTAATCACTAAGACCTAAGACAATGCGCCCCCCCACAAAGCGGCGCCCCTAGGCCCGGGCCTATGAGGCCTCGTCACAAAACCGGCCCTGAGGCCAATTATAAGTAAAAGTTAAACATAAACACTTTTCTCAGTGAAATTTAACTGTAAAATCAAAACCTTTCAAACGGAATATCCTACAAACTGAAAACTCCGGGAGTAAATCCATCTGTACATTATTTTTATTCATGAATATTTAAAAAAAAATGTCATTTTTTAATACCAATTTTATTATTTATTTACTAGCTGTACATTTGTGCATTCAAGTATTTAATAAACATTTGTAGTAATACAATATAAAAAAAAAGTTTTTTCATAACATTAATGTAACTCACTATCATCGGAATCATTTAATAACTAATAAATGAATTATGTATTAGTTATGATACATAAATTTATTCTTAGAAAATTAATTTTTATTATTTTGCTAAAAATTAAATTGTTACAGGAAAATATTTCACTCCACACAAGGCCCACGTAAATGCTGGTTTGAAGAGAAATCACTCCGAGGAAAAAGCAACTGTATAATGAAGTGAAGTACCTATGCCTGTATTTTATTTATAATATATCTATTAAATATGTTGATGTGTAATTTTATTTATATTCATTTTTAAATTTTTTTTTTAAACGGTCTTTCAATTTCCTCAATGAATTCAAATTTCCCGCTGTATTTCAATTAACATTTTCGATTCAAATTTCCCGCTATCCCTCTAACATTTCATCTTACATGGCGCCGATTTGGTTTTAGTATTAACTGTGGGTGTGAGAAATATGCAGAAATTTCATTCAGAAAAGGGTTTACTAGTGGATCTACCAAAATAAGGAGGTGGTACAACAAACGATGGAAACACTGCTTGTTGATTTTTTCAAATTCCAAAAAAACTGCAGAAATAACATATAATGAAGATCTGACCCATCGCATATCAATTTTAACGACACTATCAATAGCCATGTGCAGTTAGGTTTTTTCCTCGGAACACGTCTATAGTGAATAGCTTTTCATGAAACTTTTTCCATTGAGTTTCTAATCGTAAGTACTTTAATCTTTTACATTAAAAAAAATATTTCTAATAATTATTTAGGTATTTAAACAAATAATTCTTAATTATCGAATGAATTTTCATATTTGTCGCAATAAAATTGATTGTTTTTAATTTTTTTTTTTTTTCTTAATTAGTCACAGAAACACAAAAGACATACTTTTCAAAGAAAAATCCTGTGATACTTAATATGAAAGAAATTATTGTTGAAATGTAAAAATTTTTACAATACAAATGTGATCGGAAAAAATAGGATTCTTATGGGTTTCGGGACTGCTGAGTATGACCTACGTTCAAAGAATCAAAATTAAAAAGTGATGATACAAAATGGCGAACATTACGTCACAAAATGTTATATAATTCGATTAAAAAGTAGTCATTAAGGTTAAAGAATTATCCAAATAAAACAATGGGAAATTTCGAGTGTAGCAAATTATTTATATTGAAAAAATCAATACAATACAATTTTGAAAAGAGACTACGCCATTATAGTCCATCCGTCAGGTAGTTCTAGGTGGAATTAACTCGGGAAGTTTTGATATTTGGTATAGTTCTAGAGATAGGTGTCTAGTACTAAGATTCACGTTTTGCACAAAGCAAGCACTACCGCTCGCGTCGCCATATTGGCAAGATGGCCTCCAAAAACGTTTTTTTTTTAATATCTCCGTTGCCATACGTATAGTCAAAATACCTATAACCAAAATTAAAGAGTAGGATATTTTCTATAAAACATGTCATATGTATGTTTTCTCTAAAGTCAACGGTTTAGGTACATCAGTCGAGTGAAATTAAGGTAAAGGAGACATTTAAAAAAAACTGTTTTGGCGGCCATCCTGGCAATATGGCTACGTCGGCGGCAGATATTGCTTTGTGCAAAATGTTTTTTGCATTTTAGTTGTAGATACCTAAATCTACACCCTGCCAAATTTCAAAACTTCCCGACTTAATTCCAGGTAAGGCCTTTTTATATGACCTGACTTAGTCGTAAAAGTGGTTTCGTCCGTGAATTAAATATTTTTCTATGAAATGATCTACCTGCTAAAATTTTCTCACCCATAGCTAAACAAAAGTCCAAACGAGCATCATCTAGAACTTGAAAGTGAATAAATTTAGGTTTGAATGCATAAAGTTGCCGACTAAAATCTTCTGAATATGAGATTTGCTAATATCTAAATGTATCGATCTTTTCTGACCATCGATCATCTTGGGTGTTCTTGTACAGAGTCTAAAACTACAAGGGTAGCAGCGGCATCTTCATTTAATTGTTTTTTTATATATATATTTTTTACATCCCCAGTGGAATCAAATTAATAAATTAATTTACGTACTGCTTTGCAGTAACTTTAACAACTAAACAACTAACACCTAAAACATTTCTATTGCGTATTTATAGGAAACATTTCTTCCATAGCATTTGACCAAGTAAATTCGTTGTTCCAGGGCTAGCACAATTCAATAATCAATAATTAATATTTTTATAGAAAATACCAAATGCGAATAAATATCTATTACACTGACATCGACATTAATCCATGGCATTACTTGATGCAATCTCATCTGTCTATAAAAACTTTAAAAAAAGATTAGAAAAATGTGTACTCTATTAGTTGAATATAATATTTTTGTTTAATTGTTGTGTCCTTATTTTGTAACCAAACTCCGTATTTATAAGCTTTTCTTCATAAGTGAAAAAACTTTGTTAAATAAAACTTTCAATAAAAATGTAACAAAAAAAAACTAGTTTGTTTCAAGTCGATTTCATATTTTCTAATTTTTAGAATAGCCCCTTTATTTATCTTAAGTTTGAAAAGTTTATGACTTCCTAAGACAAGCAAAACTTTTTATAAAGAATGACTTTTTCTCGGCCAATCAAAAATAAGAAAAGTTATAAGAGTACGGTACCCCCATCCGGAGACACAAAATATAAATACTTTCAACATTTTAAAATAAAAAGATGGAAATACTCTATAAGTAAATAAACAAAAAAGTAACAGTTCTATAAATGAAAAAAAAATTACGATTAATATTTTTAGTATTATTATTTTTTTATTTATAACAACCCATACTTTGCAATGCGTTCCCAAATAGTAAATACACGAAGAACCAGGTTTCAAATATACATTAAAGGTTTTGTCTCGCTAAATTAGTCAAATCGGCTACTGTGGGCCGTATCTGCAACGATATTTTTATGAAAAACATTAATTAATGATTGCGGAAACCCCGCCATACATTACAAAAAAATCGTGTAGGAATTATTCACGGGTCAAATGACAAATTGGCTGTATTGGTACTATTTCTTTAAAATTTCTGCAGGTCATTTTCAGAGGCTACTAGAAGGCTTTGCGAAACCGTCACACTTGACAACAGCCACCGTGCCAGGTGTCAAGAACAGGTGCATTGTGTAAGAAGATCATTTCACTTCGATAATCCCTTTTCCGTTAATCTACAAGTCCTTTCAACACAACGCATAATACAGATCGTGCTTGCAGTTCCGAAACTGTGTAACAATAATCCCTAAATTGGTTAGACAATGAAACAAGATTAGTTTCGATTTTATTCGCTTTCATGACCATAGAGGTAGTATTATGTTTCATCCCGATTGTTACCAAGGTTCGAAAATATCCGATATATATCGGATATTTTAATATTTATAATAAAATTGTAAAACAGAAACATTTAAAAGGCACATTTCAAAAATGTACCAAATAGTAAAAAATAAATATTTTTAAATTCGTACATCTGGAAAATAAAATCTTTGTAGGCGGTCAATTGAGCAAATAGTATATTAAACGACCGCCAGCAAAGCTTTTATTTTCTAGGGGTATGAATTTGAAAACGTTTTTTTTTTACTTTTTAATACATTTTCGAAATAAATGCTTTTTTAAATTATTTTATATATAATTTTATTTTTTTTACTATTTAGTCATCAGACCAGCAATGTTCAATGATACCATAATAGTATATACTATTGTGTCATCAAAACTACACATATTTATACGTAAAAGGAGGGGTATCGATAAGCTAAGAAAATTGACCCCAATATGACAAAAAATTTAATTATATTTTTTTTATATTTCTCATTATTTTAGTCAAATACAGAACACTACCTTAACGCTACGATAAATTAAAAGTAAAAATGACAACGTTTTCTTCACGAGAAAAATCGACAAACTGAGGTCAAAATGGCTTTTTTTGGAAAATTGTACCCTTTTTTTACTATATCGAGTTTTTTTAGATATGAGCGCATTTTTTTAGCAGTTTAATTTTTGTATTTTTATATTTGTTGACGTCTAAAGAACAAAATGTAAAAAAATCAAATCACCATGCTAAAAAAATGCGCTCATGTCTAAAAAAACTCGAAATAGTAAAAAAAAAAGAGTACAATTTTCCAAAAAAAGCCATTTTGACCTCAGTTTGTCGATTTTTCTCGTGAAGAAAACGTAGTCATTTTTTACTTTTAATTTATTGTAGCGTTAAGTTAGTGTCCTGTATTTTACTAAAATAATGAGAAATATAAAAAAAAATATAGTTAAATTTTTTGTCATATATTGGAGTCAATTTTCTTACCTTATCCCTTTCAGCTTATTTCGAAAACGAGAACTTGTTCAAAATTGACATTTTCCACTATTTTTAGCCTTAATTTTACAATAAAAATTATTCCAAATATAATTACATATTAACTATTAAGCAACATTCCGAGAGACGAACAGGATGTTGTCTGCTGGCCTCATTATTGTCTGAATAAGTACATACTATTTTATTTACATTTAGGCTATTATACAGTGCGTGTAATTGCCCATTAGGCCTAGCGCGCACTACGATTCGATTTTTTACAGCACGATTTTAAAATTTTCCAGGTAGATGGATAGGTTTAAGAAGTCAAGTGCATGAGTTTCCCCCGAGGTCTCACCACTTGATTTCTATTTGTGGGGTCGTCTAAAAAATATAGTGTATAAGGACAGACCACGTAGCCAAGATGAGTTAATGATCAAAATTAGACAGGCATGTGTTGAAATCACTCCAGCCGAGATTAGGAAAGTTGTACTCCATGTAAGAAAACGGATTGAGCAATGTATTCGGAATGATGGTGGTTACATAGAAACGCAAAGAATTATATAATAAAATTATTTGTGTAGATTATTTGTTAGAAACAAGATCCAGCATCACCATCGTGTTCAGCATCCTCGAAAACGGGGGGTGACGCAGGTTTTGTCGGTATGAGACGGCGTATCCGCGTTAACCCCTTTGGGGGGTGTTTTTTGGCCGTTTGGGGGGGGGGGGGTTAACTCGGAAAGAGTTTAAACCACCGCCATCGTGTTCAGCATCCTCGAAAACAGAGTTTTCGGAGTTTTAGTCTCCTTAAGCTATAAATTAGTGACATGTCTGTCCGACTCACAGAAGCCACTACAACAGATAAACAAAGATTACTAAAAATTCAATCTCTTCATTGGCAAATATTCGTACAAACATATAAGTTGACCGTCCCTCTGTCATTATCATAGGAAATTGTTTCCTATGAGATTCAAGAATAGCAATTCTCTCAATTTGTTGATTCGCATGAGAATTACATCATGAGAAAATTTTCTCAGGAGAATTAATTCTTACGATTTCAAGAATTGGGTCCCTGCAGGATAAACAGATAATACATCATTACCTCACTTTAGTTCTTTATAATAATATACTTTTAGTCCACAGTACATAATATCAGATAGTCGTTTACTTTTCAGTTTCCGCCATTGTGACAGGTTTCACGTAAATCTATAAAAAATTTGCTGGCATCGCATCTCAATTAAAAACCATCATTTTCAGACAATAAGCTCTAATTATGGTTTAGCTGTAAATTACTACATAACGAAACTTATGATTGCAGATCAGACCTGCTAACGCTCTGGTTTTCTCCATCTTTCTTTACACTTCTGAGACATGGACCGATAAGGAGGAAGAAACTTAGATGCTTTCGGGAGGTGGTTTTGCAGATGTTTATTACAAATTCCTTGGACAGCCCGTCCCTATATACTATATAGAGGTTTATGGTTCAGGGAAAACCATATGGTCAGCACCAAAAAGAACCTCCAAAAGGCTGATATCGCCAAAATTTGGGAAAGAACTTTGGTAAAGCCTTATATTTAAAGGCCACGACAGATGGCGTGATGGCGCCAAACGTGTTATACAACAAAGAGAGGCCGAGTAGAACAATGCATGAGTCACTCAAATGACTCACTACGATGTGCATCAGATGCTACATTGATCGATTAGGTCAAAATCCCCCCTTTCATAAAGTAAAACAACATACATACTTAGGTACTAAGAAAATCTGATATAAAATGCATCCAATTTTCTTAGAGGTCGAAATACCCAAATCACGTGACTGTGTGCTTACACAAATTTTTGTCTAAATTTAAACAAAACAAAATTGTTGGTATGCATATTTTTAACAGCAAACTGGCCATTATAAAATTTAGATTACTTCCTGCTGAAAAAGCGGCCTCAAATAAAATCACTCGTCCAGAAATAATAAGCAGTAAAAAATGTTCCAATAAATAATAACTCCCACATAGTATATAAACGCTCAGTATACATATAAAATATATCTATGCGAGTATCTATGTATACACGATTAAGGCTAGCTATGAATACGCAGTAAATCTATAAAAATATTTTCGCAGGAACTTGTTAAAAACGAGATTCCAAAATATGCAAAATAAACATAGGTAGCATTTCGACTAAGCTACCCATCATAAAACTACAAATCGCTCTATGCATTTTTGTATAGATTTAAAGAAAAAGAAATAATTCACTGTAAATGAAAACCAAATGCATAGGACCCAGCATATTTCTTATATAAATTGGCTTACAGTCAAATTGGCTGAATTTTTAATATGTTGGAGATTTCGACTTTCTAATCAAAAACTCTCCTGGGCTCAACGCGATCTTATGTCTAGTTTCCGAGATACAACTATAAATTATTGTAAAATTCTGTATCTTGTCGAACTTTTAATTTATTGATGGGGTATTAGAGGTCAATCTCCGAAAGTTTTTCAATTAAAGTTTTTTAATCAGGAAGACACATACCTTATGAAAAAATGTTTTAGACTATTTGACCGAATATTTTTTCACTTCTTATTATACTCTTCGCAAAAACGAAGAGTATATTGTATTTGATCGGCACATTTCTAAAATCGTAAATATCGCTCGTAGAGAAAAAATTTTCATATCATTGTGTTAGTGAACGAATTCTAAACAACTTTCAAAATGTCCGTCTGTCCGTCCGTCCGTCACGTTTCTTGTAAGCACGATAACTCAAGAAAGAAAAATCCGATTGTAGTCAAATTTGGACAGTAAGTTAGTGTTAGCTAGAGGAAGAACCCTATTTTTGAACAAAATCGATCAGTAAATAAAAATGTTATTAATGATTTAAATTTGAGAATTTTTTTTTGATTTTTATGTTTTTGTAAAAATTTACATTTTTTTACGTGTTAGGTAGTTTTTACGCTTTTGACCCGGAATCCAAAGGTTCCAGGTTCGAAACCCACATGTGGTATGGTATAGTTTTTTAATTTTTACTTTATTTTACACTGAGTCTTTCACCAACTAAGTTCGTACTATCAAATTAAAAATGGCTAAAACTAACATTATTTACAAAAAACTGCGAAGAGTATCCTATAGAATGTGTAACAATTATATAAAAAGTTTAGTAAACCGGCGAAGAGTACGTTTTTAGCTCGTTTTTATATAGATTTCCCGTCGCCTTCGCCAACATTTTTCAAACTCGAATTTTTTTCTACGCTATTTTTATTAAAACAACAAATGGTTTTAGTGCAAAATATTATAAAGGGCTATTAGAACGCATCACAATATAAAATGTATGAAAAAAATCATGAATTCGAATTTTTTTTTAACTGTACTCTCGTGAGCAAAAAAAATAGGACAACTATTTTTTTTTAAACAACACACCACACCACAGATAGTAGACAACCCCCAAATCCAAAGCCAAGGCTGTCCGGAAGGGGGTTACACATTCGGAAAAACGCAGACATACATCCACACCAACCGGTGTTGTCAATACCGGGGCTGGGGGTCGAACCCAGAGCGCGGTAGCGAGTCGATCAGCGTATTCGCCACTCAATACGCCTTAACTGATTGAGCTACCGTGCCGGTGTACAGTGTGCACAACTAGATTTTAGCAAAAATACGTTATATGACTTGTCCTATTTTTTTTGCGCACGACAGTACAAGAGGTCATTCTTGTACATTTCTTGAGCTGCATCTCGGACACTTGACATATAGCCCAGGAATTTTAGTTTTTGACCCGGAATTAATTATTGTAAAGCTGAAAATTTCCAGGATTTTAGTTTTGGTCCAGAACAACACGTACCAAAAAGTCCCCTACTCTCCCCCGCCGGCTTCCCTGTTTTTGCGGAGCAACAAGGGCCTAAGTCGCAGAAATTGCAGAGCTGGCTATAAAGTGCAGCAAAAAGGTCCGAAATGATCATAAAAGCTTCGTAGAAGTATATCCGCTCGTGTTTCATATGTTCCATGCATATTTAGTTCATAATTTTCCGTTCTAGTACTGTCAAAACTTCAAAAATTGAAAAATTGTCGAAATGGCTCCTTTGCGGATAAATGAAGACTCGGAGGGGATCTTCATACTTTGGGCTTTCCATTGGTATGTCTACCTTCTCTGTAGCGTTACGGAGCTACGCAACTTTGAGTTAGCGGGCGGCAGCCGCGCCCATCATGTGCCCGGTGGAACTGCCCTGGCTGCGCTGATGAGACCAGTTGCGAATTCCTGTTTATATACTATTGGTGATTTAGATTTATTGAATGAAATTTAACTTGTCAGACTCAAAAAATGACATTATTGATCTACTGGGAAGTAGGGTCGTCCGGATCATCATCCATATCCACGACCGGCTGTTTGTGAAGCTTCGGCACATGATGCTGCAGTTCAGACCACAATTCCTGCACTCCCACGGGCACCGCAGTCCGTCTTGCAGGCACAAGAAATTAGCGGCAGCATGCTATCGGGAGCTAGCTGCCTAGTGGTAGGAACAGGAATCGGAACCAGGCCCTGGAGTCCTGATTTCCACCCCCAGTCCTCCAGGTGAGGAGAAAAGAGGGGTTAGGGAGAATATTGTAAGGATTTAATCTCCCGAAAAGCTTGTAGCACTCAACTAATGTGCATGTGCTTTTTGCAGATCCAGCAATGGCTAGACGTCAACCTTAACTCGGGGTGGAAATCAGGACTCTAGAGCCTGGTTCCGATTCCTGTTCCTACCACAAGACAGCCAGCTCCCGATAGCCTGCTACCCCTAATTTCTTGCGCTGCAAGGCGAACTGCGGAGTGCAGGAACTCTGGTCTGAACTGCAGCATCATGTGCGGAAGCTGTAGAGGATCCAGCTGCACAAACAGCCTGTCGTGGATATGGATGATGATTCGGACGATCCTACTTCCCAGTAGATCAATAATGTCAATTGTCTGGCCGAATAAAGTCATTTTCTGAGTCTGACAAGTTAAATTTCATTCAATAAATCTAATAAAACAGCAATAATATATAAACAGGAATTCGCAACTGGTCTCATCGGCGCAGCCAGGGCAGTTCCACCGGGCACATGACGGGCGCAGCCGCCGCGCGCTGACCGTCAAAGTTGCGTAGCTCCGTAACGGATGACGCTACAGAGAAGGTAGACATACCAATGGAAAGCCCAAAGTATGAAGAGAAATGTTTATTCGGGTACGTTTTCTCCTCCAAGTCTTCATTTATCCGTAATGAAGCCATTTCGAAATTATTCAATTTTTGAAGTTTTGACAGCACTAGAACGGAAAATTATGAACGAAATATGCATGGAACACATGAAATACGAACGGATATGCTTCTCCGAAGCTTTTATGATCATTTCAACCCAAACCGGATCAGTAACAACCTTTTTGCTGCACTTTAGAGCCAGCTCTGCAATTTCTGCGCCTTAGGGCCTTGTTGCTCCCCAAAAACAGGGAAGCCGACGGGGGAGAGTAGGGGACTTTTTGGTACATGTCCTGGACCAAAACTACAATCCTGCCAATTTTCAGCTTTGCAATAATTAATTCCGGGTCAAAAACTAAAATTCCTGTGCTACATGGCTTAACTAAGATCACTCAATTTTTCCGCACCAATGAACCAATGCATATTTTTGAAACGTAGAATATCTATATTTCTGGAATCGTTCATTACGACTCTGAAGTCAAAATTTAAAAATACAAAATGACGGCTCCAATATGGCGGATGGACATTTTTTCTAAAGTATTTTAAATGCATATAGAAAATTGAGCATCTAGGTTATGCTATATACCAACAAAAAACACTGCACTTTAGAGCCAGCTCTGCAATTTCTGCGCCTTAGGGCCTTGTTGCTCCCCAAAAACAGGGAAGCCGACGGGGGAGAGTAGGGGACTTTTTGGTACATGTCCTGGACCAAAACTACAATCCTGCCAATTTTCAGCTTTGCAATAATTAATTCCGGGTCAAAAACTAAAATTCCTGTGCTACATGGCTTAACTAAGATCACTCAATTTTTCCGCACCAATGAACCAATGCATATTTTTGAAACGTAGAATATCTATATTTCTGGAATCGTTCATTACGACTCTGAAGTCAAAATTTAAAAATACAAAATGACGGCTCCAATATGGCGGATGGACATTTTTTCTAAAGTATTTTAAATGCATATAGAAAATTGAGCATCTAGGTTATGCTATATACCAACAAAAAACACTGCACTTTAGAGCCAGCTCTGCAATTTCTGCGCCTTAGGGCCTTGTTGCTCCCCAAAAACAGGGAAGCCGACGGGGGAGAGTAGGGGACTTTTTGGTACATGTCCTGGACCAAAACTACAATCCTGCCAATTTTCAGCTTTACAATAATTAATTCCGGGTCAAAAACTAAAATTCCTGTGCTACATGGCTTAACTAAGATCACTCAATTTTTCCGCACCAATGAACCAATGCATATTTTTGAAACGTAGAATATCTATATTTCTGGAATAGTTAATTACGACTCTGAAGTCAAAATTTAAAAATTCAAAATGACGGCTCCAATATGGCGGATGGAAATTTTTCTAAAGTATTTTATATGCATATAGAAAAATGAGCATCTAGGTTATGCTATATACCAACAAAAAACAGCATTTATGAAAATAAAAATTAATTAAGTATCGGACAACTACAGTAACAAAATGGTGACATTTTGTAAAAAAAAATGTGGAAACGCACATTGTTTCAGCCATAACTTCTTTATTTTCTGTGATACAGAAACAAACAAAAAATCGTTTAAAAGATTGATTAAACATTTATCTTTTATTCTGTTCCTCAGAAATTTTGATGGAATTTCATAATTTTTAAGATGTTCAACATTTAAACTAAATACTTCATCCTGCCCGATGCCATCTACAGTGTGTTTCACTTCCCGTGAAGATACCCCTGTATCTTTTTTATTTGTGGCCCAATTCATTTCAAATTTTTATCAGCCATACAACTCCATAAGACGACTTTATTCAAAACATAAATGCCGCCTAGATCTAAAACGCCGGCCTACTGCGATAAAAAGAAAATCGCAATTTTCGAGAAATCATATGGGCTTAAAGATAGACAAAAATAGTGTTAATGAACGTTTTTCGGATTCACTTGACATGCCCACTGTAAAATTTTGTAAAAATCGGAACATTAAAGAAAAATTGTATCATTTCTTACTGTATCTTTTTTATTTGTGGCCGAATTCATTTCAAATTTTTATCAGCTATACAATTATCCCGAAGTTAAAACCTCTAGTTACTGTACTATACATACTCTTCGCAAATACGAAAACGAAAAGTATATTGCATTTAACTGGCATCGAGATCGGCACATTTCTAAAACCGTAAATGTCGCTCAGAGAAAAAAAAATTGTGTTAGTGAACCAATTCTGTCTGTCCGTCAGTCTTGTAAGCACGATAACTTAAGAAAGAAAAGTTCTATTGTACCGAAATTTGGAAAGTAAATTAGTGTTAGCTACAAGAATGTTTTTGAACAAAATATATCAGTAAATAAAAAATTATTAATAATTAAAAATTAAGAAAATAGTTTTCTTAATTTTTTTTTCTGTCAAAATATGATTTTCAAATCAAGATACCTATTATATTTTAACACCTTTAAAAATAGCAAAACAGAGACAGGTTGGACGCAGAATTGTTTTTTTTTACATTTTTTTATACTAGCAAGTGGTGTTTAACCAAGTTGGCTTCATAGAATTTAATATGTTCAAAAACTGACATTTATTTACAACTGCGAATGGTATTCCATAGAATGTGCAACAATTATACAAGTTCAACAAATCAGCTACTCTAGCTTATTTATATATTTTACGAGATATTTTACTAAAATACATTTCATAATATCCAGTCTATCTAGATAGATTATATTATAGAAGTTTACGTTTAAAAAGTTGGTAGTGGTAGTGGTAATGTGGCTACTTTGATTCGGGTTCAAGACACAAATAGACTAGACGTAGTTTTACTTTTTTTTTGTTTTATATTACACTGGCGAGTGTTTTACCAACTAAATTGGCATCATAAAATTAAAAATACATAAAACAAACATTAAAAAAAAAATTGCGAAAGGTATCCTATAGCACAAATGTGCGACATTATATAAATAAAAAAATTTTATAAATCGACCGAAGAGTATATAAAATACGTTTACGCTAGTTATTTTCTCTACTCCCATGCTTTAATTCGTTTATTAGACATTGCCTACCTGTACTTTAATAAGATTCATTAAGATACAGATTTTCTATTAAGATACAAGTTTCTAACCAATAGAAACACGACACATAGCAATATTCTGTCAATATCAACTATTGCCTAGAACATCTGACAGATCTAAAATTTCAATTTTGAAAAGTCGTTTTTAATTACGACTGATCGTAGAAAAAATAGTGTATGCAACTCACATTTAATGGCAATTAAGACACTCGCATTCATTATGCCACTCGCCTACGGTTCATGTCATAATTCTCATGCTCGTGTCTTAACAGTTACCATTAAATGGTCGTTGCATAATATACTAATTTCAAATTTGTGGGTAGTTTTTTGTTACAAATTATCAACAATAAAGGAACCGAGTGGTACTTTTGGAGAAGACAAGGTAAAACGGTGTAAGGAATATATGGAAAACTCGGCAAAACTTGTTTAATGACTTGGAAATCTAGTAGCAACTAATTGAAGTACCAAGCCAACATTACTTATATTCAATTTTCTCGAAAACTGCTTATCATAGAAAAAAAGTTTCAAATAAAAAAGTTGCGTCCATCCTTTCTTTCTTCTCAACATACTTGTTATCAGTTTCGAAAGATAAAAAAATGTCCCGCTTGATATATTTGCCCCTGCAATTTTCACATTTTATCGACGTAACATTAGAAAAAAAATCATAATTTCTCGTTTGCTAAAATTTGACCTTCATATTAACTAATTTTTTTAACAAATACGCAGAGACAACACAGTATAAAAAATTGAGATCAATGAATTGTTCCATTATTGAGTCAGAGGGAGTTAAACGAAAAAGCAATTGTTTTATTATTTATCCACTAGATGCCGAAAACGAGAGAATGGTCTCCGAAAACCTCGTGATGGTGTCAAATAATTATTTGCGGTAATTAAACTATTCGACAAATCGTAATGAAATTCTATAGGTTTCTATTCTGATAGGCGAAGCGATTAGAAAAAATCACGTAGATCCGTTAAGCATTGTGGCATGTAGATTGTTTCTCTACATATGTACGTACAGACCTACTGACCTATACCTATATATTATGGCAATCTTCAAGAGCAATTTTAGAACTCAACAAAATTTTAAATCAATCTAAAAAAAAAGCTTTTAATGATACAATTTTTTAAAGAAGCACCTTCCCTTTTCAAAAAATTATAATTAAAATCAATTCCTTGCAGAGTTAACCAAATAAAAATTATCACTTGTAATCTCCCTAGTGCTTGAATTATTTCGGGAAATTTTTTTGAGGTTCGAATTTTTTGAAAATCTTCCCGATGCGTTAGCCGAGTATATCAAACATTTCAGTGAATATACATTAACCCCTCATATAATTTTTTGCAACTAAAATGGTTGGAAATATTTTTTTAACATTGCATATATGTAGATAATGTTTTCTTTATTTTTGTTTCCAAAACGCAACATTTTACCAACTCTTATACTTATGACACAATACCAATTCCGATGCATTTCTGTCATTTCGTCAACAAAACCCATTTACGGCCTACTAATCATATACCTTTGTTATTTCTTAGAATAATCTTAATGTCATTTGAAATTAGTATTTATTTAATTTACTTATGTATTAAATTTTCTTACCGAATCCCCCGCGTGCATGAATTAGATGCAGGAAATTTTTTGAGTACATGAATTTTTTAAGAAAATTGATGTACTGTCGTGAGCAAAAAAAAAATAGGACAACTGTTTTTTTCTAATGTAAATCTGTCTCTATTTGCACACTTGCAATGAATTTTGACAAATAACTGATAATGTCACAAAAAATAAAGTTAGATGTACACAACTAGATTTTAGCAAAAATACGTTATAAGACTTGTCCCATTTTTTTGCGCACGACAGTACTCAAAAAATTTTCAGCAATAATTCAAGCACTTGGGAGATTACAAGTGAAAACTTTTGTTACACGCGTATAGACATTAATAAAGAGTCATAAAAAGGTTTCAAATGTCAATTTGAAAAATGTTAGAAATAAAAAATTTTGGCTTTTTCTTCCATTTTCAAGGCCGTGGGGGGCTGGCTAGATATTAACCGATTTTACTAAAAATTTATCCGAATTATTTTTAGATACATAGTAATAAATTAGAAGCTACCCCATCTGCAAATTCAAATTTTCATGTTTTTTTGGCTCACCCTATAATGCGCAACAACTAACTCATTGAAAATCAAATGCTTTAGTAGGTACAATTAAAAGTACATATGTACAGATTTCTGTACAGATTTTTATAAAAGTTCAAAACATATCTTCTGCAAAAGTCACTAAACAAAAGTTTATAAAAAAGTATAGATACCTATTTTTAACTTTAATTTTATATACTAAATCTGCATTTGATTTACAATAAGTATGTGTTTTCGTTTATAAATTATACAAAAATTTATAGTTCTATTTATAGTTAATGGTCGATGTCTGCTCAAAATGACACCTGAAAAAACTTCATTTGTATTTCTAGTTTATCAGCGAGTGGAAATTTTTTAAAAAATATTCGATACCTAGGTACATCAGTTTCATACAAACATGAAAATGATGCTTACACATATCAAACGACATTTTATTTAAACCAAAAACTATAGACCACGCACCTCAACAAAGGCGTGGGCCGATTAACACAATAACGCCATTGTGGTTAGAAAAAAAGTAAATAACAATTATAAAAAAATTACCGCCCGGTAAAACGAAAATGAATCACGCGGGATGACGAACGTATCTTGGCGAGATGGCGAGGTACAGTTACTATCTCGTCGAGTGCACTTTTTCAAGGTGATTGGCATTTAAATTTGGCAAGGAATGCTCGCATGCACTTCAACCGCGCCACGGTGCAAGCTGCATCGAGCGCAAACTACACTGCGACAAAACAAAATGGCGAGCCAAATAACTATGCAAGTCATTTGCATAGCCAACGACTTATTTTTGCAACTATTGGACTCAACACTCTCTCCTAAAATCTATATTATGACTAGATAAACGCTATTTTATCAGGGAAAAATCATCAGAACGATGAAATATCAATAAGTGCAGCTTTCTATTTTCGAGATCTAAAAAAAAGGCTACGCGAATAAAGCGAGACGGCTTCAGCAAAACGGCTTTCTTGGCACCCTAACGTATGTGAATGTCCCCTAGACATACCCTTTTCTTTTATTCGGGTAACGACATGTCATAAGAAATAGGGTGAACAAATCTTTTAATAAATCTTTAAAAATGCTATTAAGACTGTCTTTCCCCTTGCGAGTCATGCCATTGCGGTATTTTTTCATATCTAGGTGTAGATAAATTATTAATTGACGAAAGTTTGCAAACATTTTTGTTATAAAAATTTCCCTTATTATATTACTTATCTTATCAGCATAATATTACACTGTATGGAATACAATTAACTATGCATTAGGTGCTTTCAATAGATAAAAAGGTGTGTGCCTATGCCTCAATTAGTCCAAACAATACACATGCAATGCAGGGATTGCTGATCGCACAATTATTTTCAAGTGGAGAAAATCGATATTTACTACCGCTTTGCCTACGCTATAAAATGTCAGGATAGCGCGGAGACCCGTCGACGGTCTATACCTAGTATTATAGGGCCGATGAATTAAAAACAAAAGAAAAACGTTTGGCTTCAGCCATATTAGTTACCTGTAATTCGACTTTCCCGCTTTTTTCAACTTGCGCAAGCCCAGTGCTCAAACAATTTGATAACCGGCATTTTATTCAAAGAAACAAGAAAAACGGGCAAGTATGCCATTAAACAGAATGATTTATTTGCTAAATTAAGCGTCGATCAAGCACAAATTGGTGTTATGTTTTATATTTGAGAAAATCGATGCAGGTTGCGGCACAAACCACCGTAAAACAAAAGTAGTATGACAACAAAACAGCCGACGGAAGATTTTGCAGTGAAAACTAAGCTATTTCGTTTGTTAAATCTACTGGACTTGTAAAATAAATTTCTCATACCTTACCAGATGAAAATTAACTATTTATGTACACAAAATTTACACACAACACCTAAAAATAATAACAAATTTATAAAATTTAAAATGGCGGCCGCCAACTCTAATGGCCAACGTCAACGTGACGGGAACGATTCGGGGTTTACTTGGCGACGCGCAGGGGTTTAGCCTCGAACCGATGCGCATTTTCTAAGGCTGCAACCGCACTGCACGATCATGAACGAACATAAAGTCTACTGTCTAAATTTAATAAAACTAATAATTTTCCTTTTTCTATAACAATTTAACTTTATTTGTAAAGAGTGAGGCAATAGCTGGGCAAAACTTTTCTGTTTTATTCGCTTTTAGATGTGGAGACTAGAGAATGATCTAGAAGAATGAAGATAAAGTGTGTTCTGCGTGCAATGTGCATGCGGGTTGTGACAAACGCACATTCCCCAGTGGAACAAAAGCCTTAGATAAGTAGCCGGGAAAAATTCAAAGCAGAATTTTTACCGGCATTCTTATTTTTGTTTGGCCGTGCTATTCTCGCAAAACCGCGTCCGGCCGTCCATTTTATTTACATATTGTTATAAATAGTCCGAATAGAAACAAAACAAACTTAAAAATAAGTACCTACCACTCAGTTAACAGCAGAATCCTCGCTTTAAATTACACTTCAACAAACACAACAAACATCATTTAAATAATAAAATAAAAAATAACACTATATTTTATTAACAACTAGGTAGAAAATTAAAATTATTTAACATTAAATTAAATAAAAAAAACTTAAAACACAAACTTAATTTAGTCCCAATAGATTAGTTTTCTTTTAACAAAAAGTAACGAATTTTGTTTTTGGTGTAGCACCGACTCCCGCGGTTTGTAATGCAATGTGCACCGTGCAGATTCCGTTGTTTTGCAACCCGTCTGGCCGGCGCGTTTGGCTTGCATTCAGGTTGTTCGCCAAGAAAGCGCGCATGCGCACCGCCCCGCAAACCAGTCTGGCATCTCAGACATTCCCCAAGATTATAACGACTCGAAATACCTCGATGATACAGTCCATTTCATTTACAATAATGAAATACCAACAATATTTACCCGCAATTTGCCTAATTTTCTTTTTCTACCGTACAACTGGCACCTTTTAAGGCTTAAGACAGACTACAGTGTGATATAATGTATTCATAATCCTCTATAAAAATAGAAAAAAGAAACTAACATTGATTATTTGTGTAGGTAACTCCGTACAAATTCTTCCCTTGCTGATGGCAAAAAACGATTTTTTTATTTGTAGGTAGGTATGTGCTTAATTAAAAATGTGACTTCAAGTTGTGTCCAAAATTCATTCATAATATTTGTACTAAACAATAGAAAAAACATTTTCGGGCATAATTGGTTCAGTTTCGGTAATGAAACCCAATTGAGGCTAATAACAGTTAGCAGTGCATTGCCGATTCGAAAGGCTGGATCAATTTGTTGTGGGTCATCGTTTCCCACGATCCTTACACCGTAATTATTGTCTGCGGGATGAAAAGGTGTTGATTTAAATTTCGCAAGTAGAAAAATGGTCTCAAATTGCAAATGCTCCGTTCATATGGCAGCTCGGTGGGTACATTCCCGCCACTAGGTACTATACATCGTAAAAACAGGTTATTCAAGAATCATGCCCCGATGGCGTATAAAAACGCAATTCGAAAGGGGGCGGAGGCGGTTAAAAATCTTACAAACGGGTTTTCTTCTATGGCTCTCGCCTTGTGATATAGTGTAAGCATCCGATCTTGTGTTCGGGAGATAGAGAACTATGATAGAGAAGGACGGAAAGTGCATGGGTTCGCCAGCTGGACTTGCAAAATCCCCTCCACGCCGCACCCCTGCCGGCCACCGTGCACTTGCCAAATGTGATCGCGAGGTGCGAGGGACAAAGGATGGTGTAGCGCAGAGGCGTTCGTTGGCGGACCTGGGAGGTACTTATCGAGTTAGAAAAAGGAAATAATTAAGTAGCGTCTGCGACGTCTTATCTGATGAGTGACGACAAACGATAGCGATACGTTCTAATTATGACATTTCATGTTGAAATGAGTTTTAACTGCAGCTTTTCCTAGAAAAGCAAACATTTTCGGTTCATGATTCGTTAAATTTTGGTAAATGGCATTCTTCTAGAGCTTCATTTCGACTTGTTTTTTCGGCAAAATTCAGATTTTTTTTCAGTGTTTCTTACAGAATCATTTTCCTTACGATCGATGCGAGGAAACTTTACAAATTCTAAATTGATATAATAAGCCGAGAGCAGGATTGCTACTTTTTGGGACAAGCGTTCCTTTCCCGCAAGAGGGTCTAGATTTTTTTCTCCACTATTTGGGGGAAGCTAACCCCTTCCCTCGCAACTCATTTTTTTGGGCAGTTCAAAGTTACTGAATGTCTTTCATGTACCGCAAAACAATAAACAATAACTTTTCTTTGACAAGTACAAACATTTTTATTTAAAGTTTGGCTGAGAACCAGAGGCAAAATAACGCAATTTTATACTTCTATCTATCTAGCTGCCCGTCGTTTCCGAAGTTCTTTTCCATCGACCACCATTATTTCGCATTGGGAATGACCTATTAAGTTTCCAGGAATATTTGGTATTAGCTCTGCCTTGATCAGATCCACAGAGCATATATTCCTTACATTCTTCCACTTCATGGACATATGGGAAGACACTCGTTCTACGTAAGAATCAGAAGGACATCTTTCATCAGCCAACAAATAGCAATTGACGAATGAAAAGGAAATAGGATGAATTTTGATCCTCCGAACCTCGGTTATGGTACTCTTCTATCTCACCAAATAGTATATACTAAAAATTAGGACATAAGCTCAACCAGTTGGGACCCCGAACAATGCACTAAGAATCGGAACTACCCCAACGAAATCGAGACAGGTGCCGACCGTACATCATGGAACATCCGATTAATTTAGAATTAATTAGAAAGAATATATGTCAAAGAACACTAAACCGGTGGTCTGCCTAAACATATCCTGACGAGAGAACCTTAATAAGCTAATTATGGAATATAAGAATCATAAGAGCATATAAATCCGGCTGAAATTTATATGAACTATTAATACAGTAAATAAGCCGGAAAAAAGTGTAAAATGTGGAAAAGTGGTGGAACACCACCAATTTGGAAAATTCCTTTTTTCACGTGTTCCCTAGACACCCAGGAACATTCATCAGCACTGACCTCTGAATTACGTCCGAAAATGAGAAAGTTAGGGGGTTTGAAGTGCCCCAAAAAGTAGCTGTTATAAAAAAATTTATAAAATTAATATTTCGCCTCGAAAATGGGCTCTAGGAGGATTTTTGGTCGCTGATCACGAATCCGAGGTCCGTATTCCAGTATGGAATTCGTGCCATTTTTTGATGAAAATTCCACTGTATCGGGCGTAAATTTAAATATGAATATTGTGCTGCGGAAGTGTGCTCTAGGAGGTTTTTTGGGTCGCTGATCACGATTCCGAGGTCCAAATTGAGCGATTCCATATTCCAGACTGGAATACGTGTCACGGAAAATTCCATTTTTTTTTTAGAAAAAATTTAAATACTAACGTTTTTCCAACGAAAATGTGCTCTAGAAGGTTTTTTGGTCGCTGATCATGATTTTGAGCTCCAAATAATTTAAGAATTTCATATTCCAAACTGGAGGACGTGCCATGGAAAATTTCATTTTTTTAGAAAAAATTTAAATATTAACATCTTTCCTCGAAAGTGAATCGATTTGTCCGGCTGAAGTATCGGATAAACAGGAAGATGAAAGTGACGCTGAAGAAGAACTAACAAGTCCTGAAATACCAGTAGTTTCGAATATGATTCAAATTATGACGGATGTAAATGGTGTAAATTATATAAAAAAATAATGATAAATTAATAACTACTTTATCACACAGAATACCACCTTTTGTACCAACACAATAAATGCTATATTTTTATAAAAATTGTTATCTTTTAATCTTACTTACTTACTTACCTCACTTGAAAGAAGAAAAAATTTGCATGCATTTCTGCAGTGTTTATAAAATTGCCATGCATATTAATTTGAAATGCTCGTTATATTCATACATAACTTTTTTCTTCAAAGCAAAATTGACTTGAAAAATTATTTTGAAATACTCGTAATACTCATACATAATTTTTTTCTTCAAAGTGAAATTTGACACGAAAAATGGCACAAATTTCATTACAGAATATGGAATTCTTAAACTCGGACTTCCGAATCGTGATCAGCGACCCAAAAAACCTCCTAGAGCACACTTCCGCATAACAATATTCATATTTCAATTTCCGCCCGAAAAAGTGGAATTTTCATTACAAAATGGCACGAATACCATACTCAATTTGGGCCTAGGAATCGTGATCAGCGACCATCCAAACAACCTCCTAGAGCTCGTTTCCGAGGCGAAATATTAATTTTATAATTTTTTTTAGGACAGCTACTTTTTGGGGCACTTCAAACCCCCCTAACTTATTCATTTTCGAAGGTAATGCTGATGAATGTTCCTAGGGAACACGTGAAAAAAGGAATTTTTCCACATTTTCCGACTTATTTATTGGACTCTATAGACAAATATTAATTGTTCAAAATTACTTTGGCATGCCTTGCCTCATCTTCATCGAACAACATTATTGCTATTATACTCTTCGCAAAAATGAAGAGTATATTGTATTCGATAGGCACATTTCTAAAATCGTAAATATCGCTCGTAGAGAAAAAATTTTAATATCATTGTGTTAGTGAACGAATTCTGAACAACTTTCAAAATGTCCGTTTGTCCGTCCGTCCGTCACGTTTCTTGTAAGCACGATAACTTAAGAAAGAAAAATCCGACTGTATTGAAATTTGGACACTAAGTTAGTGTTAGCTAGGGAAAGAACCCTATTGTTTTTGAACAAAATCGATCAGTAAATAAAAATGTTATTAATGATTTAAATTTGAGAATTTATTTTTTGGTTTTTATATTTTTGCAAAAATTTACATTTTTTACATTTTTTTACGTGTTAGGTAGTTCTTACGCTTTTGACTCGGAATCCAAGGGTCCCAGGTTCGAAACACACGTGGGGTTTGGTATAGTTATTTTTATTTGTACTTTATTTTACACTGAGTCTTTCACCAACGAAGTTCGTACTATAAAATTAAAAATGTTTAAAACTAATATTATTTACAAAAAACTGCGAAGAGTATCCTATAGAATGTGTAACAATTGTATAAAAAGTTTAGTAAACCGGCGAAGAGTACATTTTTAGCTTGTTTTGTTTTATTTTAAAGCTTAAACTTTCTTTTAAATGAATATGTTGATCTTTTGGAGTAAAAACCGGCGCACATATGTGACAGACCTGATTTTCATGAGCATTTCCCCCTAGCAAAAAATCTCGGAACACAATTATGTCGTCGTTCTTTACCAGGATTTCATGCTTTCACAAGTAGTGATTGCACTGCAGTTTAAAAAACTATTTAATACAGAATGAACAGCTTCCAATAGTGAATCATTTACAAAGCCTAGTGAAATTTTTTATGACATAAAAATGGGAATGATTCTATAATAACAGGGTAATGTCGCCCGTTTTGAAACTTTTCAGAAATTTTGTGTCTATGCCTCGAGTAACGAAGATGACAATTTCATTGACAATTTTAGAAACTTTAATTCAATTATCCCCCTTGCTGGCGATCATGAAAGAAAAGAAATTAAGAATAAACTTCTACCATTTTGGTATAGAGGAAAGCCAATACCATTATGTGTAGAAGATGTCATTCTATTCACAATATATGTTTTTCTTCAAACGTCAGATAAGCATTACATTTCTTAACTCATTTTAAAGTTTGACTTTTTAGACGGCTGTGCGTTGCCATTAACAACGGAGGTAAATAGTAGTTTGTGCAACAAAAGTGGATATGATATCCATATCTCACGATAAAGAAGTTTGAGCACGACGCCGCGCCGTAGGCGGTGTCCCACCGGGATCTGCAGAATTTCTAAGAAAATCGCACATAATTCAAAAAGTCGTAAGTTAAACCCATACAATATCAACGTGGGGAAAAAAGGAAATTTAATTTTACATAATTTAACGCAAGAAAATACAGGGAGGGTGTTCCATTTGACTTAAACAAGTTTTCGCGGTTTGAAGTTGACAAAATGTAACGTAAGAAAGTGAACACTTGGTATATTATTATTCAATGTATTTAAACTGTAGAGCGTAGCTCACCTTATGGCCTGTCTGTATGCCAAAAAGCAAATAAGGATCTTTTACGTGAAAAAAGTTATAAAGGCTATTGCAAAACGTTACACCCAAATATCTCTGAAACGGCTGAGTTTGGGTATAGAGTATGCTACATGTTTTCGGCTCAGAATTTCTCGTTCTTTTCGAAATATTCCATTTATAATAAGCAAGTTGATATCGACTTCCCATATAAGCGAAAGTGCCAAATGCTTGTAACAGATTCTTATGAAAATCTGGTCTGCCACATATCTGCGCAAGCCATATCTCCGGCAGATCAACATATTTACTTAGAAGACAGTTTACTTTAAAATAAAACTGGCATAAATGGTATACCTTTCGGCCGACTGATTGAACTTTTTATATAATTTTTGCACATTGCATTGGATACTCTTCACCATTTTTTTTTTTGTAAGTAATGTTAGTTTTAGACACTTTTAATTTTATGTCAACTTAATTGGGACACCAGTCGTCAGTATAAGAGAAAGTAAAAAAAAAACTACCTACTTGTATTTCGAACCCGGGATCTTCTGATTTCTGATAAAAATCTCCACTCTTTCTCATTCTAAAAGTGTTAATTTCTATATTATACATGTAGATCAAAATCATACTTTGGCGATTGGATATTATATTATCAAGAAATATATATTAGTAAAATAAATAAATAAAAAATAATGATAGAAAATAGCATTCCACAAGATTTCTATTCAATTACCGAAGCATGGAAATCAAAGAAAATATAATTTACATTTAAATAATTAATAACTTTTTTATTTCCTGAATGATTTTTTTCAAAAACAATAGGGTTCTTCCTCTAACTAACACTAACGTACTGCCCAAATTTCAGTGCAGTCCGCTCTTTCTTTCTTAAGTCATCGTGCTTACAAGACACGCGACGGACAGACAGACAGACAAACGAACCCATAAAACGATATGCCACATCGGTAGGTGGTGGTGGTAGTGGGTATGGATGAAGTAAAAAAAATTGTTGAGGCTTTTGGTTCTTGTACACATATTAAATCACAATTATATTATTTTTACCCCTTTTAATCTGGGGGGGGGGGCTAATACCAAAAAAATTTTTGAGAACTCAACTTCTTTTATAAATACTAAATACCAATTTTATGGACTCTTACTTGCTTGATTTACTTATTTACCGCCGTTTACCCCCTAACCTTCCAACTGAGTAAGATTAAAATATAATCTAGTTTCAGATTTCCATTAAAATATATATGCGTACCAAATTTCAAGTCAATATCTTAAATGGTTCCAGAGTAATCGTGCGCACAAAAAAGTTACAGACAGACAGAAAATTTTTTTGTTCAAATTTAAAATCTCGACATTTCATGACAATCTAAGCCTATTTGAACAATCAAAATTTTGAATTTTTTTTACGTTACTAAGGAAGTAATTTAAAAAACCTGCAAAAGGCGTGAAAGACCCCGTTTGATAATGCCCCTGGAACCATGTTGCCTCTTGCAGAAGAAGAAATCACCCCCAACTTTTTTTTTCAAAAGACGCTATGTATAGCTAGAGCCCTGAAATCGCATCACCCACGTCATTCTGAACAGTGATATACTGCAATCATCACGAGTGTTGGCGAGTAAAGGGGAATCTCTATGTAGAGGTACAGGTCCAGCGCATGTACCGCTACCATGACTGGTGTTGCACACTAATAAATTATTATAGGAAGTAGACGCGTAGTTGTCCGATAGGCCGGTACGTTCCCCTACAATCCTTGCCGCTCGCCAAGATCCGTGGCGGGTACAGTACATACTTGGTATATTTGGAGGATCCTATGGATCGTATTCGTGAGGCTTGCCGCAGAGTAACACCAGCTATGTTTAGAGCAATCTGCACACAAGAGTTACTGCGACAATCTTTATTTTACAACACTCGATGTATTTACTAACGTAATATTTTGTCGAAATCTATACGTTTCCTTAAATATACAGTGTGACTCACTTAAAATGAAGACACCCTTATAACTTTTTTATTTTGTCTCCGACTTGAATAAAATTTTACTGAAGTATAGAACAAATTAGGATCTACTTATGGCCAGTAAAACATTCGCCTGCTACAAAGGCAAAGCCACCTACGGTATCAAAATATGCGGAAAAAAAAACATTTTGAATACTGAAAATTCTAAAAAAATTCGTCGGATCGGCGCGGCACCAAGAACGTACATACATCAAAATTTGATTTGGTTATTTATGGGGAATTTCTCATACATAAGCTCATCTGGCAAAGGGAATCCTCAGTTTCCGCAATTTGTGGTGGATACGTGAAATTCTTCAAGACCCACTAATATGATTTTCAATTTTTTTCCGCATATTTTGGTACCGCAGGTGGCTTTGCCTTTGTAGCAGATGAATGTTTTTCTGGTCATAGGTAGATCCTAATTTGTTCTATACTTCAGTAAAATTTGATTCAAATCTTTAATTTTTTTTTTTAAGTGTCATACTGTATATTTAAGGAAATGTATAGATTTCGACAAAGTATTACGTTAGTAAATACATAGAGTGTTGCAAAATAAAGATTGTTTTGAGACTGTGATTTATTAGCAGATCACGGTAAACCGGTTTGATAGAAAAATTTCGGATACCTAATTAATTTATTTATTAATTATCGATTTTCGCTGGCGAATACCTCGGAAACTATAACACATAGGAAGAAAATGAATATAGACACTCTTGTAGGAAATTTAATTATGTTTAATTTTGTATAGAATACTTTTTTCCGTACAACTCATATTTTCTCCGAGTTATAAGCGAATCAAAAAAACGGACTTTCTGTATTACTTCTCACGCGCGACAAGCTCTTAAGACAATCAATTTTTTTTATCTCTATTTTTTTTTCCTTTTAGTACATTATAGTCGCTTCACCGAGTTCTGAGAGCGTATGTAAACAAATATATGTCAAAATATGTTGTCATATGCAACCAAATGTCAAATTCACCCAATGAGGAGGCATTACGGCATGGTCACGTGATAATACACACATATATTTGTTTACATACGCTCTCAGAGCTCGATGAACAGAAAATAAATAATAAAATCTTGTTTTTAAAAGGTTTTTCTTACATTTAATTTTTACCCGACCAAGATGATGTGCTCTCTACGTTTTGAATTTCATTAAAGATCGCAATATTTAGGAACAGTATCCAAATGTACGGATTGTATTGAAAATATTAATGTAACCGTAGCTAGTGGAGAGAGAGTTTGTCTAAACCTAAGCTGATAAAAACCTGTCTACGACCGACAATCTTTGCGATATCTGCGATCCCCAATCCAGATTAACAAACTTGCGGATGAACTTCGCTACTTAATGAGACAATTTGCTGATAGGAAGACCAGGAAAGCAAAATTTTATTAAAAAATTGTAATTTCAAAAAATAAATATAATTCATTTTTTTTTCTCTTCTTCTTTTCACATTTATGTGAATTGGAGAGCAGATAGGGGGCGCCGTAGAAATCTCGCCAAGGTGCCGATATTGCTAAAACCGGCACTAAGTGTATCATTGTACTCAGAATGAGGTGGGGATGCAATGAGATTTCAGGCTATAGCTGTACATTTGAAAAAAAAGTTGGGGGTGGTTTCTTTCTTGCCTTTTGCAGTTTTTTTTTATATTTTCATCTTTTGAAATAACGGAGACATCGCCTGTTAGTATAATTCTGGGACACCCGGTATATTCTTTCGAATTTATCATGAATTAATCGAATGTTCGACAATGTAGGCTTTAGGGCTATAGGCTCTGGGACTATTTGTTCTTTAGGACCATTTTGGCTAGTTTATAATAAGTGTAAATTTAAATTGCATCTCCCACGAAACTAGAACATTTATTACTCTAATTGTGTATTAAATTATACCTAATTCCTCGGTCTAGTCGCCGAAATGCATTTATCATAGATATTTTAAATCCTTTTTAAGGATTCATCAAGATCTTTTGTCTACCTTTTAAAGAGATCACACGTGATCCCCCTCTTAATATATTCCTGTGGCACGTCCATGTCGTCATGAACAGTGTATTTTTCTTGAATGCGATCATAACGGCCGAACAGGGGCTCTTTCTCTCCTTACTCTTTCACTATCAAGGCGATGACGACTGGTTTATTGGACATTGGACTAGACCACTTGTTTAAAAAATCGTCCTCTTTTTATCATCCGTGATGATGAATATCATTTACTAGCACTGGATCGACAGTTTACTTCATTCGCCCTCATTTATTTAATATTTTCGCAACCATAATAGGGACTGTGGCGCACAATAACTATGTATAATATTTAACTGTTTAATAGAACTTTGGCTGCTAATTGATAATTTCCAGTCAGTCCAATCGTAGTTCAATAAGCAAAGAACGCATACTAGTTCATTGCATTTTTAACACCTTAACAGCCTCATTCATTTCTCAGTATCAGAGTCAACTTCTGTTTTGCTTGATACAGTAAATATAGACAAAGCTCAACGGCCATCTTGAAAAAATGGCGCACAATATATCCCCGTGGTTTAATCAGACAGCTGAAAAATATCGTTTTGTGCCAAGAAAACATCAAGTACGAACATAACTGGTTCATAATCATATCCTATTGCTGTGGAACAGCATATATCAATTTAGAAAGGTGGCCACTGGCCAAGGTCGTCCCTGTATATTCAAGATGGATCGCATAGATATATTCCGACAGTAATTCAACTTTCTGTACAGCACCTTCCACTGTAACGAACGATATTAGAACCATAGCAAACAAAGTACTCGCAGCCTAGAACCGAAAATGTGAGATTAAAAAATTCTTTACAATTTCAAATCGTGTTAATACCAACATTAAAGTTACATCGGTATATCGGCAGCATTATTTTTTTCTCTCCCGGAGGTGCCAGTCATGCTAAATTTAAGACAATAAGTGCGATCCCTATTATCAACAATTTATTCAATACGTTTCGCTCACTGTACTTTTGATTCTATGCCACATCAACAACATCCTGACCTCTGCTTAAATTATCCTCAATAAATGAATCTAAGAAGTGGGATCGACATTATCTTATTTAAACGAAGTATCTCACATAAGATTCTCAATTGATGTTGCCATTCGCTTCACTCACGCCCAGACTTCTCTTTTTATTGCGATTCCTTTATGCGTGGGCGAATGTTTCACAGCATGATGTCTTCATTTAGCAAGTAGCGATAATAATTATTCACAAGCCAAGATAATTTTATCATATGTTCAGAAGAAAAGGTATTTGATTGTTAGTAGTCAAAATACATAACGACCTGTGCAAAATTGCACTGAATGATTCTTATTTTGCTTTATACTCTAAAAGGTGTGTTTTATGACATAATTAAAATCGTCATTCAAGGAAATCAGTCTAAATCCAGGTTAGCGGCAAAATATGTAGTTTTGTTCGTAATTTTATAGATTTAATGTTGTGGAAAAGTCAGTTTTTATATTTAAAATCGGTATTTTTTGTGCTCCAAATTGTGCCATTTATATCACACGTACCATGGGAGCCCGCCACACCTATTAAACTATTAAATCCGACACGGTAAATCTGACAAAATCCAGAAGGGAGACTTTCATTTATTTCCGTAATTATTATGATCCGCTAATAGCTATACTGACACTCATTTATTTAAACAAAGATGTTGGCCCAGCTCTCTGTTATTACAGCGATTGCATTATCTTCTTCGAGTGAAATTGATCTGGACCTCTATTCTGTAAAGGCGTGAAAGCACATTCCCGTGAGAAGTGGGCGCAGTTCATTTGAAAATGAATAAAAGTCTATTCTGTAACTACGGGAGTAATCACCTCGTGCGAAAAATGCGTGAACTCACTTCTACTGGTAAATCATGAGGGAATCATCAGTTCCCCGGGGGAACGGTGGTCCTAACCTTACTTTTGTGACAGTTTGCGTCGGCCAAAAATTATTAGGCAATCCAACAACCTGTCAAATTATTTTGGTAATATGGCGTGGTGGGCAAACACGGGGTTTATTTTAATTAACTCGCGGAAACGTAGCTAAGGCATCCGAAAAACAAACTCTTTAACAAACGTTTAACGAATGAAAACAAACGTTTGCCGGATGTTTGCCCACCACGCCATGTTAAAAGTCACGTGGTTTGGATTGCTTAATTGTTGTCAAATCTGTTAAACAGAATGGACATTGCGGATTTGCTCATCGCGAATGAGGTTATAATAATATAATTGTTAGCAAATATTACAATTACTTTTAGTTTATTATAGTAATATTTTTTTAAATATATATTACCAATAACGAGGGTACATCCTTACGGAATTTTTGGTCAATAAATAAATTCTAGATCTTCGTGATGCCGAGGAGGATTTGGAAGGGGAACGGCAAATTCTTCATAGGATTAACCCTTTTGCATCATTAACCGACCAAGCACTTATACGGAGAATCAGGGTCAGCAAAGAACTTGCGCATGTTATAATCAAAGTGGTATCTCCTTTCATACAAGCCTCCCATACGATGTTCAGGAATCACCAACTTTTCACTTATATGTTCGAAGGTGGCAACACTAAACTTTAAAAAGAGTAACCACAATAAAATAACAACTGTACACTAAACAGCTGATAGCTGATGCTTTTTCGTCAACCTAATTGGCTGTAAATTCGGCTATTCTCGCTTAATCACTTCACGTTCACCACCTATTCACTGCACTTACGGAATGCATTCTAGGACTGTCTGGACCGTAATTATGGGGAGAGTGAGCATTCATCGTGCGAAATGAGAGCTCCCATCACACGCATCTCACCCGACCGTCCTAGATTGTATTCCGTAAGTGCAGTGAATAGGTGGTGAACGTGAAGTGATTCAGCGAGAATAGCCGAATTTACAACCAATTAGGTTGGTGCAAAAGCAGCAGCTGTTTAGTGTTTCGTTGTTATTTTACTTTGGAGAAATTTAGTGATAGTATTTACTTTATGCTCGATGGTGATTCCTGAACGTCGTATGGGGGCTTGCATGAAAGGATTATATCACGGGCAAGTTTTTTGCTGACCCTCCTTATAAATGCACGGTCGGTTAATGGTCAAAAGGGTTAATCTTATGAAGTACAACTTGCCGTTCCCCTTCCAAATCCCCCTCGGCATCAGGAAGATCTCGTAATACCTAGAATTTATTTATTGACCAAAAATTCCGTAAGGATATACCCTCATTATTGGTAACATATATTTTAAAAAATATGATTATAATAAAATAAAAGAGAAATTGTTATATTTGCTAAGAATTATATTATTGTTAACTCATTGACGATGAGCAACTCCGCAATGTCTATTCTGAGTCACAGATTTAACAACAGTAATTTTTGGCCGACGCAAACTGTCATAAAAGTACGGTTAGGATCGCCGTTCTCTGTTATTACAGCGATTGCATTATCTTCTGAAATTGATCTGGACCTCCATTCTGTAAAGGCGTGAAAGCACATTCCCGTGAGAAGTGGGCGGAGTTCACTTGAAAATGAATAAAAGTCTATTCTGCAACTAAGGGAGTGATCACCTCGTGCGAAAAATGCGTGAACTTACTTCTACTGGTAAATCGTGAGGGAATCCGTCAGCTCCCCGGGAGAACGGCAATCCTAACCGTACTTTTATGACAATTTGCGTCGGCCAAAAATTATTGTTGTTAAATCTGTGACTCAGAATAGACATTGAGTTGCTCATCGTCAATGAGTTAACAATAATATAATTCTTAGCAAATATTACAATTTCTCTTTTGTTTTATTATAGTCATATTTTTTTAAATATATGTTACCAATAACGAGGGTATATCCTTACGGAATTTTTGGTCAATAAATAAATTCTAGGTATTACGAGATCTTCCTGATGCCGTGGAGGATTTGGAAGGGGAACGGCAAGTTGTACTTCATAAGATTAACCCTTTTGACCATTAACCGACCGAACATTTATAAGCAAGGTCAGCAAAGAACTTGCCCGTGATATAATCCTTTCATGCAAGCCCCCATACGACGTTCAGAAATCACCGTCGAGCATAAAGTAAACACTATCACTAAGTTTCTCCAAAGGTGGACCCAATAAAATAACAACGGAACACTGAACAGCTGATGCTTTTGCGCCAACCTAATTGGTTGTAAATTCGGCTATTCTCGCTGAATCACTTCACGTTCACCACCTATTCACTGCACTTACGGAATACAATCTAGGACGGTCGGGTGAGATGCGTGTGATGGGAGCTCTCGCTTCGCACGATGAATTCTCACTCTCCCCATAATTACGGAATAGAGGTCCTGGTATATCGTGAGGGAATCAGTCAGTTCCCCGGGAGAACGGCGATTCTAACCATACTTTTATGACAGTTTGCGTCAACCAAAAATTATTGTTGTTAAATCTGTGAACCAGAATGGACATTGCGGATTTGCTCATCGCCAATGTGGTAGTAATAATATAATTCTTAGCAAATATTACAATTATTCTTTTAGTTTACTATATTCATATTTTTTTTAAATATGTTACCAATAACGAGGGTATATCCTTACGGAATTTTTGGTCAATAAATAAATTCTAGGTTTTACGACATCTCGTGATGCCGAGGAGGATTTGGAAGGGGAACGGCAAGTTCTTCATAAAATTAACCCTTTGCATCATTTATCGACCACTGAACAGCTGATGTTTTTGCGTCAACCTAATTGGTTGTAAATTCAGCTATTCTCGATGAATCGCTTCACGTTTATCACTTATTCGCTGCACTTTCGGAATGCAGTGTAGGATGGTCGGGTGAGATGCGTGTGATGGGAGCTCTCGCTTCGCACGATGAATGCTCACTCACCCCATAATTACAGAATAGAGGTCCTGGTGAGATGCATGTGATGGGAGCTCTCGCTTCGCACGATGAATGCTCACTCCCCCCCCATAATTACAGAATAGAAGTCCTGGACGAAGTAATGAGATATAAACTGTGCTCATATCCTCTCCAGCATTATTTGAAAACCCAAGCGTTATGCTGGTAATCCACATCTACCAATGTTTTTCATAAAGATTAAATCCTAAGGGATAATTTTAGACATGTCCCCCAAAAAAAGTGGCTGTACTTTCAAAATGGCGTCCGTTTATAAAAAAAATTTTGCAAATATTGTTTTTGTCGTTTAACACAGAAACTAAAAAAAGATGGAGAGAAACTTTCTGCACAAAAAACAAAGTGCATAAAATTTTCTACAATTTTGTTCCTATACGATATTTGGATAGGAGTTACCATTTTCGAGATAAATGATTCAGCTCTTAAAATAAAATATAAAACGTAAAAAACACCTCATTCGCTTTCAGATTCACTAACGTTGTCTCCCGATACATCGAATATTTCTTCCTCTATTGCTTTATTTATGATATCGTTATCATCCTCACTTTCGTCTATTATTATTATTATTATTATTTGATTTGGAGTCATCTCTTGAAGAATTTCAGTAAGCGATTGAGGCAGTATTTTTCTGCTGAACACCAAAGAGGTTCTCCATTTTCTTGCCATCCATACTCATTGGAAGGCTTTGGAATATTGTGAATACCTTCGTCGGCTAATCGTCAAATACGCGTTTGGTAAGCACGTACAGCTATGGAGAGCTCCCCCACTACCAGTCTCGCAGATTAAATTAGGCTTTTTGGCGGAACGAAGGCTAGCTCCAGGCCAAGGAATGGAATTTTTGCTCCTCCCGCCAAACGGTCTACTTCCTCGTTGCCCTCCACGTCACTGTGTTCGGGCATCCATATGAATTTCACTGAGTTGTGTTCGCACAACTCAGTCAGAATGTTCGGATAGTTCAGCACCAGCTTAGAGGTCACTTTGCTTGATGCAAGAGTCTTCAAGGTCGCGTGGCTATAAATGTACTTATTGACAAAACCTCGTCTGAGGTTTTCGCTTGCACACAGTAAAAGGGCACATACCTCGGCCTGGAATACACTAGGGTACTTACCAAGTAGCGCCGATATACGAGCTATTGGTTTCCATCCGTATAAGCCATCACCGGTTCCCTTATGAGTCTTCGATCTGTATTTCTGAGCTACTAAGAGCAGAAGAATGTTTTCAAGCATGGAGATTCCCTAATGCATCGCCTACATGGCTTAAAGTCAGTACATAGAAGGAGATATCTAGATTATATGCGACATTTGTTATAACCAAGTATGGACAAACAACTACTGTATTTGATGGATATGAAACAAGATCCATAATAAAAGACAAGGCGTGTGGCCATCAAATACAATTTTCCTCTGTGTTAACTTTACACCCGAAATGCCATTCGTAGAAGAGAAAAACGGTGTTCCCTTTAATAAGGGAAACAAGCAGAAAATAATCTAATCCCTAAAGAGATGAAAGAGCATGAATGTTTAGTTATTCATACAATGGATGATGTTGTATCTGCAGTGGAATTCTCAAAATATCAAATCACAGCAGCAATCAGTAAAGGTATTGATCTACTAGTATTGCTGGTTTATTTGTGTGATCCAATAAAACACAAGTTGTTTCTCAGGAGTAATAAGGCACTTTCTAAAGAGAATAGGGTTTACGATATCAATGCGATTAGATTTTCACTTGGAAATTACTTAATAGTCTATAGTTTATAGATTCATAAACGAGATGTGATCTTCCTCTAGAATATTCTATATTGGAAAGCAGTCAGCCTTCATTCGTGTGAAATTTTCGTAAACTTACTCTCAACTGAAATAACCTCCCCGATCAATCCGAATAAATTGGAACTTAGATAATGATCTTTTTAGTGGAAACGACACATATATCGGTACAAAAACATTTTGAATACAAAAGGTAAAATCTTTCGTTAAACCACAGCATCTTCCCCCAACGGAATCAGCTGTAAAGTATTACAGTCTCTGTGTCTATCTACTAATTAGTGTACTAAAGTGGACACAAGAAGGAGTGAGGATGAAGTGATAATATGTATATGGAAAACATGGAAAACAATGGACGCACAATACGGTATAGTTGCAGACCTGGCTCTAGCTCAATAAAATACGGTTGCTGGAAAAAAGGTTTTGATTACTACTTCTTATCAGGATGCAACTTGCGAAAACAGTCAATCTGATGATGCTAGTCGAAAGGATCGAAAATGAAGACCTTGCACATGAAGAACTGTGAAATACACATCTTTAATTTAATTTAAAGTTGCAGCATTTTCTTTTTCACTTAATTCATAATAAAAAAAGTTTCATTTGTTTCATAACAAATTTTTTTCTTATACTTACAAGAAAAATAGTAGATTATACAGCGAGCGTATAATGATGGCTATTACTCGCGAGGGTGATGTTTACGTCACGAGCCGAAGGCGAGTGTCGTAAACCATTCGAGCATGTAACAGCCATTATACGCGAACTGAATACTATACTTTATCCGCGTTTTAATCATTTAAAAGTAAAAAAATAAAGTTAGTCTACAGTTAAACTTTGTTTGACATTTTAAACGTCAAATAAGAAAACATCTCTCGGAAAAACTGGACTCGCCCGTTCTTTATGAAAACTGCTAGTTCTGATTGGTTACAGGTGCGTTAGAATAAGATTATGTTCATTATATGTTAGGTTGGCATAATGATCATATCACTAAAAGAAAAATAGTCTTTCAGCTTAATCTTTAATTTAGTTTCTTAACATTTTTGGCGCGAGTGTCATAGTTTCTGAGATATTTAACTTTTACAGAGGTATTTTGACTTAAAAACATTGGATGCCATTTTTAAACCTCCAGATCTTCGAAAAAACAAAAAGTTACGGAGATTTTAAAAACAGCAAATTGTTCCTATCTTTATAAACTTTTTCTTTATTGGAGATTTTTATTTTTTTGTTGAGAGTGATACTTTTCGATTTATTCGATAAAAACCGTGTTGAGGCGCCCGTTTTCGCAATCTGCAAAGAAGGCGAACCCGAAATCTTTAAACATTCAGATTGAAGTAGAAGGGCCATGCGCCATATGTCATTTTCGAAAGAGGAAGAATTGCATTTGAGGCACATCGTAAATCGCACCTGCGAAATTGATAATTCGAGCCTACAGGAGCGTACGAAAGGTGACATTTTTTGAATTTTAGCAAAATCGATGACCCACGTTTTATGACAAATTGAATTGAATTATGGTACACACGATGTTTTTCAACTTTAAATCGTCTTTGTGATTGGTCCACAAAATGAATATAAACTCTTGTGATTGGTCCCAACCTATTGAGTAATGAATTATTACCTACGGCCGTAAGTAATGAGCCCCATTACTTATTTAAAAACGTATCTACAATAAATGAATTATGTAATGATCATAGAAAAAAAAATTCAACCACCAACTTGGATTTTGACTGACTTCCCGGTTTCAGATTACGGGAGATTTTGAGTATGTCATAATAAAACACACTTTTTAGAGTATAATTCAAAAAGAATCACGTGTTGCGATTTTGGCCAGATTAAGGATATTTTTGCACTATAATGACTGTACTATATGTGAATTGATCTTGAATGAAATATTTATCGTTTGTAGATGTCCTCTATGGTATCAGATCTCGAGGGTAAAATGATTACTATTCGATATTTATACCTTTGCAGATAGCAGACGTGTGGAGACCATTTCCTTTTTATATCTTCGATTTGTTGTTTTTCCTTGTGCAAACATGTCATATCAGTGCTGCTCCTTACTAATAATGAGTTTATCAGTATTTATCTTCCGAGTGTTTTAGTTATGCAGTTTATTATTAGGATATTTAATAAAACGTCTAGATAATCACATATTTTTCACATCGCATCTTAATTCTGTAAACTAGACAATTTTTACTGAAATTGTCTTTGTAAGCAAATGCCATATTTTTTTAGCACATGTTTATCACAATTATCTTTAGACAGCACTCACGATGAGGGGTTATGGTATAATAAAACACGTTTGTACATATGTACATTTTATTTTGAAATACTTAATGGAAATGCAAATTAACAGATTAAGTTGATTTTCACAAAGTCTATTAATGGTTCGAAGAATATATGAGATGCACCAAAATAGTTTATAGTCATTACAGTCCAGTCGGCAAATATAGTTTTATATATAGGTATAGTTTTATATATGGAGATAAACGGTGTAAGAAAGAAAACAGATAAATTGAAAAGAAAGACCTGTCTATTTCCACTACAAGCACAAGCAGTTGGAAGCGATAGGTACCGATGCCTTGCGTTGATACACGACAAGGTGATAAAAATAAGATTTCACGAAGTGTCGGACGTGCTGGGAGCAGTACATCCGTCTGTCTTTTCCTAATTTCTCTGTTTTCTTTCTTGCACTCGTTTATTTCAGGATATATAAAACTGCATTTGCCGAATCTGTATATGCAATCACTATGTAGAGGTAGACAGTTTTTTTTTTTTGCATAAAGGCCGAGGCCATACAGCCAGCCACGAGGAGGTAGACAGTTACCCGACGACGAGCTTCGGGGCATGGTAGGGGGTCATTGGTGAGTGTATTGGTGAATTGTCGGCAGGCTGCGCGACCAGGGTTTGCCGCTATCTTGGAAAAAAACTGGTTAAGAACCAGTTTCTTCAAATATTGCGGCTTCTGTTGAGGCTACATAAAAAAACATAAAAAAACCGCGAGCTGCACCCTCATTTCAAACTTTCTTTCGCAATAAAAAAGCTATCAGTCCTACCATATAGCACATAAATCACGGAAAATTTTACGTCTCTTAAAACGTAATACTACGTTTTAAGGGACGTAAAATTCTCCGTGATTTATGTGCTATACATGTTTTTGGTAGGACTGATAGCTTTTTTATTGCGAAAGAAAGTTTGAAATGAGGGAGGGTGCAGCTCGCGGTTTTTCGCATTTTCTCCGATATGGTTAATTCCTACGAGAAAATTGTTCTACATGAAAATTGTTGAGCAGGAAAAAAACCAACAGTTCTGTTTTTTAATTTTTATTTTCAAACAATAGTTTGCAATATAGTGCGCTGCAAAGTCGATATGTCAGTTTTTTTTGTGGGGAGGAAGGGGAAATCTTCTAAAGACACCCACCTAGATGTTGTGTGGCAGGGTAGTGTGCAATTCTCGATTATTCGTTATTATTCGATTATTTGCTTCCTTTGTCGGATTCGTTGTTGATGCTGTCCTGCATACAGATTTTCGAGAATTCTGCAAAGTTGTCGCAAATTTTACTAAAAAAAACGCTTGAAAATGTAACGAATACTTTTCTCGGGGGGGGGGGGGGGGGGTCGAAGGGTCGACCCCCCTTCAGGTCGAAAAGTATGGCATTATGCTGTCTGATTCGTGTTATATCGCGGGTTAGCGGACTATCGCCCAGTTTGAATTGATAGAATTTCTGTGATATTTCCTGGACGAAGTCCGCTAGTGGGGTTATGTGCAAATTTTACCGCTGCAGTTTTGACATCTAACAGAGCATTTCGTTCCAGCTATGCGGCAATCACAAGTTGTTCCGCAATATCCTTTGCATTTACAGGCTATTAATTTTAGACGTTCATTGGGTGTAGCTTTCCTGTAATGGTTTTAGGTTGTAGTCCACAATTTTTCCTGATCCATCCCCATTTCTCCGGATCGTGAACGTTCCAAGCCACGTTTGCATTTGAAGGTACGTCCTGAGAGTATGTTGCCGGGTCGCGTCCGATGTCGGTGGAAGTGATGTAAGGTTCGCTTTTGATTTCTTAGTTGCTCTTACAGAACGTTTGAGACGTAACAAGTTTAACTTTTCTTGTGCTTCGTTTTCTTTGTACAAATCAAGAAAAAATGTTTCTCCTGCGGTAGCGAGAAGTTGAGGGGAAACTTTATTTCTTTAAATATTTTCAGAGATGCTTCCAAATGATCGTCGTTATTCAAAGTGGTGATGAATTTTGGTTTGCCAAATCCAAAAACGCACCCGCAAAAGGCGGGTAGAAACAGGATGTTTCTACACGCTTATGACAAAGTCGTATCGAGGGATTGAGTACAGTTTTTGACATTTTTTCCCTTCGTGAGTTTTTTGAAAAACACATTCGATTTGTCTCGGGTCAGTCCTGTTAGTAATACAAGAGGTCATCGCCTACGATTACTACGAATCGTAATTTCAAGCATGTCTTGTAGCGGTGTTTACTATCTCGGTACCGGCGTCTTTTTGAACGTGTGTGGCTCTTATGTTGTTTTGGTTTAAGTATTTCAGAAGCATTTTTATAAATTTATCCTTGTTCTTTTTCGTTGGTTAAAAACTTTTATTGAGTCGTCGATACCATCATGGCTTCATTGAATGTGAAATCTCTACAACGATGTTTTCTCGCCCTTCATAGTCTTTCGGAAGATTTTATTCCAAGAGCTCCTGGTTCATCACTCATCAGGGTAACTGTTAAAAACAATGTGAAGAATTCTTGATCGTTTTCCTTGGCGCAGAAAAAATAGAACGTAAATTCGACTGTTATCTCCGAAAAATAACTATCGCCTGAATAAAATATGAAAGAATCATGCCGCATTCCATATCAATTGTATTGTACAGTGACCGTACAATTAATGTAAAGCATTTCTTCTTTACTGTGTAGTCACGCGTTGACATGCCGACTTTGCGGCGCGCTGTAGTGCAAACTATTATTCGAATTAAAAATTTAAAAAAAGAAGCTGTAGGTTTTTTCTTGCTCTGCAATTTTCATGTAAACAATTTTCTCGTGGGAATTACCCATATCGAGAAAAATGCGAAAAACCGTGAACCGCACCCTCATTTCAAACTTTTTTTGGCAAAAACAAAAAGCCATCAGTCCTACGAAAAAAAAATGTATACCACATAAAACATGGGAAATTTTACGCCCTTTAAGACGCAGTATTTAACCATGTTTTCAAGATACACCAAAACACTCACCAATGACCTCCCCACAAGCCCCAAAGGCTCGCTGACATCGGGTAACTGTCGACCTTTTCAGACATACTGACTGGAGTATTGATCTAGCATGTCAAAAAAATGTTACCAATTTGCCCCTAAAACAGAACTAATTAAAAAACTGAATTAAAATAGACACATTAAATAAAACATATTTAAATAATTCGTTGAAAATTCTAATCTTAAGCCAGTATCGCCAGATAAATTTCGCACAGGAAACGGAACTATGTGTTATCAGAGAGGTCAATTGGTTCTATGCTAATTCCTCCAAAATTTGCGAGTCGAGATAGCGTATCACGCGACTATTCCAAAGCGCCTCCACGTCGAAAACTGATAATTTTAGTATTCTAGCATTGAGCAATAGTTTTCCTAGTAACTGACCCGTAATTACACGCTCAGAAGAATTTTTCGAGGTATTTTAAACATTTTTTGGGCGTATGTTACATTTTTTGTAACAAGGTCAAAAATGGCATTTTTCATTCCGACATTTCTTCGCATCAACATTTATTTCATTTCCTAATTGGAAACCTCAACAGCGAAATACAAAGTATTGAAGGCGTGAATTTTTAAAATGTACAAATATTTTGAGGTAACACAATATAAACTGCTGGTCAATTGACACGGACCAAGTGAATTTTTAGGTTGAACTTAAAACCATTTTTAAGAACGAGAATAGATATGAGATTTGAGAGATAATTTATTTGTGAAATAGTGGGTTTAGCCTGATTCTTTTTTTTGAAGCACGTTACTGTCTACAGGGTGTGAAAGAAAGCTGTGTTTTTTTTACCAAACTTTATAATGTCAGATATTCCTCAAAAATTATTTTTTCTTCAAACATCAGAAAAACATGACGTTTCTTAACTCATTGCATGATATTAAAGTTTGACTTTTTAGACGACTGTGTGTTGCTATTAACAACGGCGGTAAAAGTAATTTTTCAGCAGAAAATGCAGTGCCGGTTTTAGATATAAATTGCCCCTAGGCCCAGGTCAATTTTGCTATTAAAATCTCTATGCTTGCTATCGGTTTATGGGGACTAACCACTAAGATGAAAGGCAAAGGCGCCCCTAGGCCTGGGCTTATGAGGCCTAGTCAGAAAACCGGCCCTGAGGAAAAGTAATATCTAGAGCAACGCGTATTTTATTTAATACTCCGGCCATGCGATATTAACACATTGCGTATTGGGTGGTGAAATTCGAGATTTTTATCTTTATTTTTTTTTTATAGGTAATCGACGTTTGAAGAAAAAATAGCATGTATTATTTGGGGTAAAAACCACTTGTTGTGACTCGTCTGTAATTGCCGGACTCACTTCGTTCTTCTGGCAAACCTACAGACTCTTCCTAATAAAACAATATATATACTATTATATTTTTTTGATGCTCATTTTTTTAGTCACTGGATTATGGGGAAAAAGAAATTTCTCAATTTTTTTTCTTAAAACCTGTCATTTTTTCCATTTTTTTAAAGTTATGCCTTATTGAGTTTTGTTTATGATGTCTTTATTAAAACAATAATAATAAGTACGTTTTTTTTAACTGTCAGTTCGTAGTGACCAGTGGAGCATCCAAAATCGGTACACGTTCACTATTTGGGTTCCCTAATCAATATAAAAATTATCTCCGGAACGGTTACAGATATCAAGTTGAAATTTGGCACACGTGTGAAAAGCTTTACCTGTAGTTACAAACAATATTTTTTTCATTTTTTTTTTATGTAAAAACCAATTTTTTGCACCTTTCAATCAAGATGGCGGTTCGCTCCCCCCGCCCAGGTCAATAACATGTTTTTTTCATCAGGGCCTCGACTTAAACAATATAAATCAAAATCATTACTACTCCACCTTTTGTGAGGTAAGGGCCATTTTTGTCCCTACTGACATTACATTAAAAAATGTGAATTTCATCTACTGGTGCGGTGGGAAGGTTCCAACCGCTTCCCATAGCTGCCCATTTTGTGCTAGAATCGTTTTCAAGTTTAAATCTGTTTATTTTGAATGCGACACAGTCCACGGAAAATAGTAAAAACAACGTCTCAAGAATAGTTTCTCTCCAACAATCGAAATAAAGTTAACCTTTTCCGCTTTTCCTCAAGAAAAATGGTGGAACATGAATTATTTATTAATCAAGCATATCCTACAATATTAGAGAATAAAAATAATAATTTATTGGTCCGTTCAATCAATATACATGATATTGGACAGGTCAAGGAAATACATTAATATACAATGAAATATTAATTAAGTAATAGTAAAATATTTAAAAATATCTATTATTTGAATCTTTGAATACGCGAATGACAACTTTACACACTAAACTGACTAAACTAAATACAATTTGACTCAGAACTATAATACTCACATGTAAATATATTAGTAAAACCTGTGGTAAAACTAAATTATTACAGAAACTGCTGATCACGCATCATCCAGGTAATCGATCACTGAATAATAAATAGCACTTGCTAATCAAAAATAATTTTATTTTTTTTCAAACTGGTGGAGCAGGATTGTTGACTTTATATCTTCAGACAAATGATTATAGAATTTGCTTCCAGCATACGATGGGGTCTTTTCTTTGGGTAACGTCAGAAGAGAACCATGTCTCGTGCCATAATTATGCTTGGCGGCATTAGATTGAAACTTATCGATATTATTCTTGGCATATAATATACAATTATAAATATAAAGACACGGAAAAGTTAATATTTTGTGTTCCCGGAATACTGGTTGTCACGAGTGTGTCGGTTTTAATGAGAAAGTGAGCCTTACAATTCTTTTTTGGGGAACAAATATTCTGTTACAATTACCCACAGTGATATTTCCCCACAGGATAACATTACAGCGCAGTCGAATTGATTTAATTTATTCTTTTTCGGCGTCAACATTCCACCTGAAATTTTATAGTTGGTTCTTATGTATTAAGACCTCCTTATTACGAAAAAAATATTTGTGCCCAAAAATTCCTTGTGCATCAAAAGTTATATGCACTTTTTGACGCGCTTTCACGCATTTTCAACTTATCTGCTTAATGTATCTTGTACTAGTAATCGGATGGGAATTTTAAAAATACTGGCTTATTTGGAATAAATTTCTTAAAAAATATAGATCTGTCCGATATGTATTTGTCAATCCGCCTTCATCGAAAAAAATAGAAAACACCAAAAATGGCCGAAAGAATCAAAACTGAATATCTTTTCTATAAGAAGGAGCCATTTCACCAAAGTTGGCAAAAATAAAACACATTTATGGTCAAATATAATACACCATTCCCGGATACCGTATGTCAAATAGAACGGTCAAAGATGGCGAACGAAATAAAATTTTTAATTCTTCGTCAATTATCAAGAAGGCATTGTACGTCACATTTTTTTCTTTTCGATTGTACGTGATTTTATGTACTTTTAGAGGATAGAGTTAATATTTTTTAAATTTAAAAAAAGTGCGGTTTTCTTATTTTCAGAAAAAGAGCATTTTTACAATTTTCAAAAATGTATTTTCTTTGACCCTCTGTTTTTTCACCCAATTTTCATCAAAACAAAATGAAATATACTATATTAGTCCAGTCAATGAATATATTGTAGAATGCATGGAATATGCGAGACTGTTTGTTAGTAGGTAAACATACTAAAAGTCCCCGCCCCTGGGAGGTGAGCTTACGGAGGGAGGGAGGGGGGAACGTACCATTTTTGGATTTTTTCGATTATATCTCGGAAACGGTGAACTCTAGAAAAATATGTTCTAAATAAAAATGAAAGCTAATTAAATTTCCTATAAAATGTTTCCAGACATATTTGTAGAATTTCCAACGGTTTTTGAGATATACGTTATTGAAAATCGATAATTTTCGAAAAAATTATTTTTTAAGTGTATATCAAATTGAAGGAAATTTAATGCTCTACAACTTCGTTTCTGACAATTTTTCTGAGAAAGGATCGTGGAAGGCCCTAGAAGTAAATGTTTGACAAAAAGAGTTAGGTAAAAATTATTTTTTCGAGAAGTATCGATTTTCAATAACGTATATCTCGAAAACCGTTGGAAATTCGACAAATATGTATGGAAACAAGTTTATAGGAAATTTAATTAGCTTTCATTTTTATTTAAAACATATTTTTTCTAGCGTCCACCGTTTCCGAGATATAATCGAAAAACCCAAAAATGAGAACTTCCCCCCCTCTTCCTACCATAAGCTCACCTCCCAGGGGCGGGGACTTTTAGTATCTTTACCTGCTAACTACTCCTAACGAAGTCCTGAAGTCAAAAAGTCTCGCATATTCCATGTACTCTACACCCATCTTTTGAGCACTCATTGACTGGATTATATTAGTTTCATTACCGCCATATGCCATAATTTCACCGCATTCCTCATCGATAGCCGATTCATCAAAGGTAGAAGAAGCATTGGCACAATTATTTCCTTTACAATAGACAAATAGAATAGAACATTATATATTCAGTTTTCTACAGCTACACTGATTTTTCTTACAGCGTTTCTTACATTTACAAGAAACATCACTTAGTGAATTATTAGGAAAAGCATTACTTTCACTCATAACATCAAGCATTAAGCCATTCTCAGTTTTAAGCCACCCGAATTATAACGGATCCTTCTCAGAACCTAATCATTTCTTGACTTGGAAATATACTCTTAATCGGTGTTTTTCTATTACCTCTTCATAGGTGAAATTGCAGACAATTCTATTTTCATCATAATGTTCGCCAATTATTTTATTAATTTTAATGTCAATGTTTTTACCAACTATTATAACTTGATTGTCTTCGGTATTCAAATCAATAGCAGTTTTAAGATTGTAGTATCGGTGTCTTCTCTGTATATTTTAACGTTAAAGTCATTATCTATTAACTCTTTGCGCAATAATTTTATAAAGCTATCATTTTTATTATTGGCTAGAATTTTTTTTTACTAACGAGGATTTCATAATGTGATTGAAATATCTACCCAATTTTTTTCTAAACGACGAATGCGCTCGTTATTCTTAAGTGTTATTCTGTTCATCGGCATACCCATGAAAAATAATGCTACTCTAGTCTTGACTTCTTGAATCTGATTATTGATCATATATTCATATTAGTATAGGAAATAGCGTGCAAATTCGACGACAAGTGGTTACCGTCTGCCAGTCGGTAATCGAAGAGACTATATAAATACAAAATTTTTTCTTTCTGGAACTTTTTGGTATGGTGGGGGGATAGGGAGGGGGGGGGGGGCATTTATTTTTAAATCGAATGATTATCGATATCTGTCCGCATAGGTAGTTAGTATACGTACTTCACATACCCCAATTACGCTGGTAGACGAAACTTCCGAACGGCGCGCGCGCTAACCGGAAAAAGAAACTAAAAATTTTTTTTTCTAGTAGTAACTACTATTAATTTTTTACAGGCATGATCAGTGTGGCATGTACAACTTAAGTCAGCATCAAAATGAGTACCTAAAGATTTTTTAGAAGATATAATTTCTATTGTCACATTATTGACTTTTATATCGAAATGATGATCACTTTTTTCCTTTTGTAAAAATTCGTGGCGACTCTTTTCTGTATTGACAATTAAACCGTTTTTCCAACAGCAGTTGGTAAATTGATTGGAAACAATATTAAATTTATCTTGGAGATCCGCTGGATTTTCTGCATCAATTATTAAAGAAATATATGTTGGTAAGTCACTGACGAATGATAAAAATGTTAAGAGGATCCAGCACAGATCCCTGCGGAACACCAAGATGGATTTCATATTTATCATAAAAATTGTTTCCGATTTTAACTGACATTTTCCTGTATAGTCTAGGAAATAGCGTGCAAATTCGACGACGAGTGGTTACCGTCTGCCAGTCGGTAATCGAAGAGACCATATAAATACAAATTTTTTTTCTCTCTGGAACTTTTTGTTTTGGTGTGGGGATAGGGAGTGGGGGGCATTTATTTTTAAATCAAATGATTATCGATATCTATCCGCATAGGTAGTTAGTATATGTACTTCACATACCCCAATTACGCTGGCAGACGAAACTTCCGAACGGCGCGCGCGCTAACCGGAAAAAGAAAAAAAATTTTAGTTTGTTTTTCCGGTTAGCGCGCGCGCCGTTCGGAAGTTTCATCTGCCAGCGTAATTGGGGTATGTGAAGTACATATATTAACTACCTATGCGGACAGATATCGATAATCATTCGATTTAAAAATAAATGCCCCCCCTCCCTATCCCCACTATACCAAAAAGTTCCAAAGAGAAAAAAATTTTGTATTTATATGGTCTCTTCGATTACCGACTGGCAGCTCAATGTTGAGATTGAGACATTTCCCCACCAGGAAGAAGGCCGACGTCATAGTCATCCCGAAGCCAGGTAAGAATCTAACCTTTCCCTCTTCTTACAGGCCAATCAGTCTCCTCCCAGCCATGAGCAAGGTAGCCGAAAGGATCATCCTCAAGAGGATAGCCGAGAAGACAGAAGAACTGGACATCCTCCCGGACGAACAGTTTGCCTACAGGACCGGACACTCTACCGAACTCCAAGTGCTTCGCCTCACCGAGGAGATCATTAAGGGGTTCAACCAGAGACAGGTCACGGCAGCGCTGTTCTTGGACGTCGCCAAAGCCTTCGACAGGGTCTGGCACGATGGTCTCCTAGCCAAAATGATGAGTATGGGTTACCCCATTGCACTCGTCAAGCTAGTGAGATCATACCTCCACAAGAGACAGATGAGGGTGAAGATCGTGGACAGGGTGTCCACGTACAGAACAATGGAGGCAGGAGTCCCCCAAGGCTCGGTGCTCTCCCCGCACTTGTTCTCCATCTTCACATCCGATCTACCCCGGACGGAGAGGACCTCCATGGCCCTCTACACCGACGACACAGCCCTGACAGCCAGATCCTGGAACGAAAGGCTAGCCACCAGAAACCTCCAGGAGGCGGCCACCCTCCTAGAGGACTGGTGCTACCGATGGGAGGTAGCCGTCAACGCCGAGAAGAGCAAGGCGGTCCTCTTCAAGAAAAGGAAGCAGAACCCCACAGGCCACGTTTCCATGTTTGGCGAAGACATCCAATGGCACGACTCCGTCAACTACCTTGGCGTGGTCATGGACAAAGGCCTAACATGGAGACAGAACACGGAGGCCATTATCAAAAAGGCCAGGAGGACGAGAGCCCTAATCTACTCGATGACGGGCAGACAGGGCAGACTCAAGCTGAGGAACAAGCTCACGCTTATCAGGTCCCTCATCCGGCCTCAGCTGACGTACGCTTCGGTAGCTTGGGGCTACCAAGCGCAGAGCTACCTCCAACAGATCCAGAGAGTGGAGAACGTCGCCCTCCGGACAGCAGTCAACGCATCCTGGTTCGTGCGCAACGAGGACATCTTCAGGGACCTGGACTACACCCCGGTCACTGACATCATCAAGGAGAGAGCCAGGAAGATGTACGCCCTTGCTGAGGAGCATGGGAACCCACTAGTCAGAGAGGCTACTGACTATGACCCAGCAGATGCTCCCAGACACAAGCGGCCGAAGATGCAGCTACTGGATAACGGGTGAATATAAAACACCACCGTCAGATGAAGACACCCCACGAAAGAGACAGGACGATCACCCAACCACCCACCCAAGACCCTGCGGGTACCGGACAAACAACCGTCCAGTACCTGTAGTCCCCCCAGCTCCGGGCAGACCGAAAATGCTACCAAAGCAGTTAGGTCTGCCCTTCCTCGAGCTACACAGCTCATCCTTACCTCACCGATGATCCGGATGGCAGGATGTCAACTGACATTCTGTGTACCGGCAGTCACTCCTGCCAAAAACCCAAAACACCCGACAGACCGATGACACCCCCCGGGGGGGACAAGCTGGCGAAGAAAGAAGATCAAGACAGAAGCACGCCAGAAGAGGCCTTAGCCAGCAAGGTCCAACGAGCCAGGACCCAGGGAGGTGGGCCGAAATCGTCTGCACCGCTCACATTTGTGAGTGGGGTCGACGTAAAGTAAGTTCGCCCGCCCTGCACGAGGCTGGTTCTCGGTCTACAGCGATGTATTGGGGTAAAGGGCAATAGTCCTGCCCGACCCCAGCCATCCGAGACCGACATCTATAGCCAAGAATATTGGCGCCGACTGGCAGACGGTAACCACTCGTCGTCGAATTTGCACGCTATCTCCTATACTAGTACTTATGACAAGAGATTATCCATGACAGGAATTTACCCCTAAAGCCTATGGCATAAAATTTTTTGTCAACAAAATCGAATTCAAGACAGTCGAAAGCTCGTGACGTCGAAAAAAAGTGCTCCCACTAATTTATTATTTTCAATACATTTGTGTACATTGTACATATTCAGAAAAATCACATACTCCGGTTTCTGTTGATCTACCAAAATATTCAGCTGTCACCAAAAAAAAAAAAAAAACACCTCGCTGCAACAGTAATTTTCTTGACAGTGATAAAATTCTTAGTATGGGGGTGTACATCCGAAAAAATGGGAAAAAAATTCAATACTTTTAAACCGTCCAAAACCGGACCCATCTTTGAGGTTCTTTATCACCTACCTTATTCGCCATGGATAGAACATTTTGTAATCTTTAAGGTAGAATAATCAGAGATGGGTCGAGGAAAGTTTCCACATTTGATAAAAGTTTGTAAGTCATGTAAATAATATAATTGTATGCACTTATTTGGTATCACAATGAAGCCTGCATTATCACGAATCAGATTTCGCCATAAAATAACCTATCAATATACCCAATGGAAAGTTAGAAGGAAAACTTCCTGGAAACTTTCGGAGTTTTCAAAACGGAATAATATAAATTTTTAATTTTTGTAGCCATTATTGATTGTCGTAATGAGTATTCTAATATTGCAACGTAAATTACATAGGTCAACATTTGATCTAAGAATAATCACCAGACTTTGCCAGAGTATACATAGGTTTTTTGGGTCGCTGATTCCGAATCCGAGGTTGGTAAGCTTCATCACGTCAGGTTCTTGGTCATTTGAAGGTCAAACTGAGAAAAAGTGTTGTAAAAAATTTGAAAAAATTCATGTTTATGTTTCTGAGGTCGCTGAATTTAAATCCGCTGTTATTTTTACCTTTCAAGAACATCTAGAGGTCATTTCAAGGCATTTTGAGATCATTTTGAGGTCAAATTGAGAAAAAGCGGCTAAAAAATCTAGAAAAATGCTTACATGGGTTTTTTCGGTCGCTGACCTCGAATCCGTGGTTGGCTGGACTCTATCACATCGGATTCAAGGTCACTTGAAGGTCAAACTGAGAAAAAGTTTTTGTATGTTTTTGTGGTCGCTCAGTTCGAATCAGTTGTCATTTTGACATTGAAGGTTGAGGTGTTATTTCACACTCATTTCGCGGTCATATGAGATCAAATTCAAAAATGATGATTAAAAAAGACCCCGCACCTTTCTTATGGAAATTGGGTCCTGGCCAGGAGGCAAAACTTGCTGTCATTGCTTCTATTACTTGGAGCTCAATCTGTTTTGTTTCAAGGTCGTATAATGTAGGCTTTTACAGGCAAGAATTTATAAATGTTCCACCTGCACCCTAAATTTTGTAATCTGTAACTAGTTCAATAGCAAATAATATGTGTGGTTGCACTGAGGGCACCTCAGGTCTCACTATCCGGCAAAGTCCCTGGGTCACAGCGATCTTTCCGTCATGGCAACCACACGTAATAGTGTTACAAGACAGAGGTTCGGATCCTCAGAATCGGCGGCTAGTCAGGGTGGGAAAGCGGGCCCGCAGGCATCGTCATCGAGTGACCGTAGCTCTACATTGGTGGGGAACTTGGCCTTTGTGGAGTCAAATGTTACAAGCCAGTCTTTATCCTGTATGAACATCATGAACAATTTCTGTGTGTAGACAATATAACTGACAGAAATGTCACAGCTTGATGACAGATGGCTTAATATAGGTTTATACTCAGTAATAAAATAAACCTATTATAGGTACTTAAAATTTTTCAGTTTCTTGGTTTTCAACATTCTTGTTTTAATTTGATCATGATATGGCCTTAAAGAAACTTTGAGATGAAATAACGACAAAATTGAACGCAGTGATCCCAAAAACATAAACATACATTTTTTCAATTTTTTTACACCACTTTCTCTCAGTTTGACTTTCAACTGACCTTGAATCCGATGTGATAGGGTCCAGCCAACCACGGATTCGAGCTCAGCGACCCAAAAAACCCATGTAAGCATTTGTCCAGATTTTTTAGCGGCTTTTTCTCAATTTGACCTCAAAATGATCTCAAAATGCCTTGAAATGACCTCTAGATGTTCTTGAAAGGTAGAAATAGCAGCGGATTTGAATTCAGCGACCTCAGAAACATAAACATGAATTTTTTCAAATTTTTTACACCACTTTTTCTCAGTTTGACCTTCAAATGACCATGAACCTGACGTGATGAAGCTTAACCAACCTCGGATTCGGAATCAGCGACTCAAAAAACCTATGTATACTCTGGTAAAGTCTGGTGATTGTTCTTAGATCAAATGTTGACCTGTGTTATTACGTCTGCTGTTTAAAATTATAGATGTAAGGAGTCATATATTATTTTTTGTTATATATTAGTCATGTCATAAAGTAGTGATGTCATTGACTTATTAATTTTATGTTACTTCGTGTTTTATAAAACAATGTAAATCTGTTTAGTACAGAAATAAAAGATATTGATTCGTATCTGTCTTACTAAATAATGATTAGTAACCACTTCTCAGTATTTATAGTATCGGGAACGTGTTCGACACCCTAAAAAACATGTAAAATGATATCTCACATGCCTATGCAGTGCATTTTCAATAAGAATCAAAGATGGCGTCGATTTTTTTTAATCACTGGATAATTACCAACGATATCCAAATGAGTGAACCTCCGGTAAATGAATGACATACAGAAGTTTGCTCAGCGGTTATATTATAAAGAGCTGCCCCTACATTTAAAAATAATTAACCTTTTTTTGTTAGAATCGTTTTCGGTTTTAAATCTAAAGAAGGAAAATGGGCAAAACAAAATATCAAGAAAAGTTTCTAAGCATTATTATTATTACCTTATGATTATTATTTTAGAGAAGCCATCCTAAGGTATTAAAACAACCTACAACGATCGGCTCTTACAAAACAATAAAGCATAACGGCAAAAAATTACATATCTTTAGCATAAAATTAGTAGGTATAGTTCATCTCAAACTTATAGCAACATGAGGCCCAGTGTTTCAATGCAAAGTTAAGCACTTTATCCTACAAATAAATTAGCTAGAAGATTAGAATATGAAGTTACATATTAAAGTGTTTAATAAAAGCATATTCTAAACTTCTAGCTAATTTATTTGTAGGATAAAGTGCTTAACTTTGCATTGAAATATTGGGTCTCATGTTGCTATAAGTTTGAGATGAACTATATCATGAAAATTCGAAAAATTTGTAATTTACCCATAAAGTGACTAAAAAAATGCGCATAAAATTTTTTTTTGTGGAATTTCGGTAGTTACAAAGTTTGCTAAAAAAACATGCTTTTCTTTCACATCCTGCACATAGTGAAGAGCTACAAACTAAAAATATCGGGCCAAACTCGCGATTTCACAAATAAATTGCTTGGTCCTTTTCAATTCACCAGCAGTTTTTATGCTCCTTAAATATTTCCCCTTACTCCTGAGACATCCTGTATCATAGTTGCCAACCCTACTTGTTTTTTCAGCAGATATACCCTTTTTTGGTTTTCTTCCCAGTTTTTAGTCCGACCTGCTAAATCTACAGTTTTTTTTGCATATGGATCAATTATTTTATTAAGGTATTACTAGAGAGTACAGTATCTATACAGAGGCGAAAAGAAGCCTTCCCGCCAAAACCAAATTTATATAATCATCGCCATGTTTTAATGGTATATCAATCAACCTCACTTTTATGTTGACACTGTTGACGTTTATCATGTTAAGTTTGGATTTGTGAATTTTATTTCCACTCATTTTGGGAGGATGAAAACATTAACCGAGAATTAAAATTCTCATAAATAAAACCTAGTACACAACTCAATCGAAAATAGGTGCCGATTATAAACAATTCAAATGGTAATATTTTTCAATCCAATTCGAAATACACTGTTTTCTCAGTGCATCCTTAAAAATAAAGAAAACAGAAATAAATTAACAACACATTTCTCTCAGTGTAGATGCATTTGGTACACAAGGTCACAGAAATCGAGCCAACAAAACTCAAAGGTGTCGCCAAAGCTTTCGCCTCTGTGTAGTTACTGTACTCTGTGATTTAATACATAGTAAAAAAAACAGTAGTTTAACAGTTTCACTAAAATAAATTCCCAGTTTTCTACAGTTTTTTTTTTTGCTTATCTACAGTTTCCTCGTCTAATAGAGTTGGCAACAGTGTCCTGTATATTAATTTGTATGGTGAAATTATTTTGTAAAAATGGAATGAATAGAAATTACGAAAAAGAATCCTATCAGAGTGGGCCCCGTTTTGTTGTCCCGTGTGACCGGGATTCTCCAACATTACTGTGCTATGACCAACACCGCTGACATATCAATGCACCGATAAACCTATCTTACACCGACGTCGCCAGCGGATAACCGGGAACACCCAGCGGTACTCTCTACCAGGGATCCGGGGACCTTCCCCAGGGTACGTGAGTCACGAAGACTCTGTATGTAACCCCGCTAGTCGGACTTGGTAGGATTCATACAGACTAACGTCGCTTACTTGTATTTGTACTTAGTAGAGCAAAATCAGTAGCGGCGAAATGTAACTAATTTCGCGTTATATAATTTAAATTTTAGTTATAAGCTAAACTGTATGTATGTACGATGAATGCTACTTTATCGCCCTCACTGTTATTAGGGAAATTATAATTATATCAATTAATTAACACTTATTAGGAGACTAAAATCTGATTTAACATGTACAGAACTGGCTTCTACGATAGTGTACAGTAGACCAAACAATATTTGACACTACAAAAAATGTCTAATGTAAGTAAGTAAGTAATTTATTTTAAATAGGAATCCTAATATACATATATTTAAAGTACATTTCAACAAAACTAAAATACATTAATTACTATTGCTATTATCACAGAATGACTAAAGTATAAATGTAATTGAAACATTAAAATCAAAATATACAAGTATAAGAAATATAAAATCTAAAGATATAAAAATGCTATAACAGTTTACTAAGATTTTAATTAATAAATAATAACACTATCAAAGTTCTCTAATGTGCTTAATCAACTTATATTTGAACAGTTTAACTGAAGGGCTATTTTTAATTTCAAGAGGTAGTTTGTTAAATCGATCAATCCCTTTGAAGAACAAAGAATTCATGGACCGTTTTTTATGCATTTGATTTAAATGAAGATTATCCCTTGATCTTGTAAGATGGTCATGGATTTCATGATTAAATGTAATGAATTCATTAAAGTAACTGGGTTGTAGTTTGTTCACAATTTTATATATAAAAATCATTGCACTTAGGTACAATTTGTCTGACACATTTAGCCATTCAAGAGTCGACAGCATGGTATTAATTGGAGTGAACCTATTGCATTTAAGGATTATTCTCATACTCCGGTTTTGTAATTTTTGTAGTTGGGAAATTTTATTTAGGTCAAAAAGATAAATTATAGTTGCACAGTAGTCAAAATGTGGCTTAATAATGGTGTTATATACTGTAATTTTTGTTGCAATTGATATATGATGCGAGATTCTAGAGAAAAAGTACAATTTTTTAACAATCTTTTTATATATGTAATGGAAATGACTATTGAATGTTAATGTATTGTCAATTTTGAACCCTAAATATTTCATTTCAGTCACAAACTCGATATGTTTACCATTAATTGTTAAGTTATGGAAGTTCATATCAATTTTATTATATCTGAATTTAGTTGTTAATATCATTGCCTTGGTTTTATCTACATTCAATTTCAATTTATTTACATTAAGATAATTGTTCACTTTAGCCAAGACAAGATTCATATTGTCTATTGTTTCCATCAAATTTTGACCCTTGCAAACTAACAATGTATCATCAGCAAATAGGTTAATAAGATCACAATCTATAAACAAGTTGATATCATTAATATATATAATAAATAAAAGCGGACCCAAAATACTGCCTTGTGGTACTCCATGTTTACAATACATTTCACTAGAAAATGAATCCTGCATTTTTACTACCTGCTTTCTGTCTGACAAATATTCTCTAATCCAATTTAATACATTACCTTGGATACCATAGACTTTTAATTTTTTTATAAGGATATCACGGTCAATAATTTCAAATGCTCTACGTAAGTCTAGAAACACAGCTACTACATAGTTATCAAGATCAACAAAGTTTTTAAATTTTGTTAATGTTAGTTGCAATGCTGCTTCACACGAATGTTTCTGTCTAAAGCCTGATTGGTTACTTATTAAGATATGATTTTTTTCAAAATGTCTAAGCAATTGACGTACGTAAACGAAGTTATACAGGGTGGACCATTAATAATACGCCATAGTTCAAGGGTAGATTCTTTGGATTAAAATATGAGGATATAAGCAAACATCCTTTGGTAAATTGTTGCTATGGAAAAAGATACAGGAAAATTGTAATTTTTTTTATCTTTTTTTGCAATACCTCAACTATCTCTTGACCGATCTTCTGCCAATTTGGTAAGGAAACATTTTTTAAGCTAGGAAACAATAATTATTACATCACGCTAACCCGTGGAGGAAGCCTCATGGGGATGATGAATATTTTTTCTCTTTCTTTTTACGAAACATAGTGGCACTTCTGACTAGAAAATCTCATGCAGAAGTCATTGCTACGTAAAAAGAAGGTACGGTACTCTTGATAGAACTTGATAATTCTAACCGTTTTCGAGAAAACTGCCGCATAGATCTCAAGAATTCGTTGAAAACAAACTCAATTTGAAACGGACAAATTGGGTTTATTGAAAAATGTGCTTTAGTGACGTCTCAGTTCTGTCATTTACGTACAATATCATTAGTTTGACGTTTTGACAGAACTAAGAGAATTCGATTCTAAACAAAAAACCTCTCTATATATTTTTGTAAGATGTACCGTTACGGAGATACAGGGCAAAAACTGTTAGCACCCCTGGTGAGGCAGTGCCTCACCACTCACCAGTATATTTGCAGTAAATCTGTACTATAATTCGTAATTTTATAAACTGTATTATCTTTTACTTTATTCAACTGACGAAGTAGAGAATTCCTTCCTGAGTATTAATGAGAATTCCTTATCTGAGTATTAGTCCATGCCAAATTTGCAAAAACCCCAAAAGTGCAAGGATAGCGACCAAACATGGCGTTTCGAGACATTTTCGAGGGCGGCGATGATGGTGATAGTCGCGCGGTCCCTGCCCCCCTCGAACTACCAAAAACCACCCCCCTTTCCTATTTTCCGTTGTCAGGTATGCGAGAACTTGTTGGATCGATTTTATTTTGAGGAAACTCAATATGTTCTGTAAAATTTCGTAACCAGACATACTAATGACCACCGAGGGATGAAACCACCGCCTCACAGTGGTCGGAAAAGCGAAAAAGCTGGCCAAAACTAGGATAAGTTTCCGAAATCAGCTAAATCTTGGATACCTAAGTTTTTGAGGTCGCTGAATATGAATTTGAAACAAGAATTCAAAAATTAAAAATGACAGACCCAAAATGGCCGACGAATTTTGAAAAAAATATTTGATTTGAGTGAAACTTTGTACACTTTAGTTTTGAGGTCGCTGAATACGAATTTGAAACCAGAATTCCAAAATTCAAAATGGCGGATCCAAAATGGCCGACGAATTTAAAAAATATATATTTGATTTGAGCTAAACTTTGTACTAAAATATACAAAGTTTCGCTCAAATCAAATATATATATTTTTAAATTCGTCGGCCATTTTAGGTCCGTCATTTTGAATTTTGGAATTTTGGTTTTAAATTCGTATTCAATGACCTCAAAAACTAAAATATACAAAGTTTAGCTCAAATCAAATATATATTTTTTAAATTCGTCGGCCATTTTGGATCCGCCATTTTGAATTTTGGAATTCTGGTTTCAAATTCGTATTCAGCGACCTCAAGAACTAAAGTATGCAAAGTTTCACCCAAATCAAATATATTTTCTTAAAAATTCGTCGACCATTTTGGGCCCGCCATTTTGAATTTTTGAATTCTAGTTTCAAATTCATATTCAGCGACCTCAAAAACTTAGGTCTAAGATTTAGTTGATTTCGGAAACATCCTAGTTTTGGCCAGCTTTTTCGCTTTTCCGAACACTGTGCGACTACATAACATGACATGACACGACAAAAGCGAGTAGCCAAACTTGGTAAATTTCTTTGTATATTCACGGAGTATGCACTATTAAGTTTACACTGAATCGTAATACTTTTCTGGATCTCCTGGGATCACAACTTTTTCGATGATAAATGATGCATGTGTTTTTAGATTCATAGTTATTTTAGTCAATTGTTTAACACGACTTAAAATATATTCAAACGAAATTCAGAATTAAAACATGTTGCATAGAAATATTCTACATACTTCTAGAAACACTCTCCATTGCACGAAATTGAAAGCACAGACTCCAGTAAAAAGTTAGTACAATATGAATACCGCGCAAGATTAGATCTGCTAAGAAAAACAGCCCAGGCTATTCTGACAGCGGTACGTTCGGACTGCTGCAAAGAAGCAGGTACGCTCTGACCTTTAGTCAAACTATTCACTAGCTCCCTGTGTTGATAAATTCTTATTACTACGACCATCCAACGACTTTCGTTGTTTGACTTTTGGCCGGCTTTTTCGCTTTTCCGACCACTGTGCGCCTCCCTCAATACCGAAACATGCAAAAAACATCCAAACGTGCTGAAAATTATTTTGGACGCGTTTTCAAGGGCAGAGAACACGATGCTGATATTATTTAGCCTCCCACCCCTAAATGCATAAAACATAATTATTATTAAATAATAATTTATTCTTCGGCAATTACAAATTAGATCACATTGTTCTGGCCAATCGGAATGGACATTACACTTTTCAATGAGACAGACTTGCTTCCATCTGGGTACATTCATCATCATCGCCACTATCGTCAGTCTCATCGTCACTGACATTATTATTCTGTATTAACATTTCTGGGATTAGCTTTTGAATATCATCAATAGTACTATCCTCATCTTCTCATAGATCTAGATTTTCAGCACGCTCGCTATTATCGCAATCATTACCTCTACAATGTTTACAGAGTGGATTACATTTTACATCTAATTTTATGCAGCTACACCTCGTGTTACACCCGGTCTTACAACCACAGTTATATTGTTCGAAAAATGAGTGAGCAATTAGCTTTTCGGAGGAAAATTTCGGTTATAAGAAGTCATTTTCCGTTGTCCAACCCCAGTCAATGGGGTTCATTTCATTTTGTGACCACACCTGAACTTGAAAATACACTTTTTTACATGTTCCCTAATTGCCCCCTCTGTAGGGGGAAATTTACATATATCTAAGGTTTTGTCATGCTTCAACATGTAATCGAATCGAAGTTTATTGAAATTTTGTAACGCGGGATATTTTTTCAAGTACAATTTTCCAACTAATTTCAAGCCTACATTGAATAATTCATCAGTCACAGCATTGGAGTCCATAAATATTCCACATTCAATAAATAATAATATCAGCATCGTGTTCCCCGCCCTTGAAAATGTGTAGAAAATAATTTTCAACACGTTTGGATGCTTTTGCATGTTTCGGTATTGAGGGAGAGGGTGGTTTCAACCCCCGGGAGTCGTTAGAATGTCTGGTTGAGACATTTTATAGGGCATATTGAGTTTATTAAAACAAAAACTATCCAACAAGTCCTTGCGTGACTGACAACGGAAAATGGGAAAAAAGGATGGTTTTTGCGTTTAAGGGGGTAGGGACCGCCCTCCAAAACGGGGGAGTAGCCATGTTTGGTCGCTACCCTTGCACTGTTTGGAACTTTTGCAACTTTAATATGGGCTATATCTAGACCCTGCCTCATCAGCTTGTTAGACAACGAGCCGCCACTGGTAGTATTTACGTAAGTGAAAATTGGTAAACTATCGGAAATCATTCTTTCAGTAAATGTTACGCCATAATTACCATAAATAAGTAAGTAAATTCGTCTTTTACCAAGCCGAATTATAACTAATTTTAAGGAAAATGTTTACTAGGATAGTCTGCATAGGTAACATTAGCGCCTCCGCCATATTTTTAAAAATAAAATAACCTAGAAGTTCCAGTAGATTAACATATATGTTATAGACTAGTTCACAAGTTCAAAGCCGTGTTAATTCTTGATAAACTCGTAAAAATATGAGTGGGGGCTCATTGGATTCAAAATGACGTCTAGAAAAATGTGCAAAAGTTTCAAACCAGCACATAAACAATTGCAAAAGTTTTAAACAAATGAAAATTGAAAAAATAACTAGTTTCGTTTTTTGCAAATAACTCGAAAACTATTAATTTTTAATAAATTTTAAAGAAAGATTCTTAAAGAGGAAGAAATGTCCAAAAGTCCCGCTTCCCGAAACTCTATCTCTATTATTAATAATTTTAATTTAATGTTGAAAATAGAGCTCCGCGGGGCGAACACTAAGCCGTTACGATGCTCTGAAACTGGCTGTTACAAGTAAAACTGTTTTTTTATGTTCTTAAATATTAATTTAATAATTTTAAAAAATCATGGTATTATTTAGACACTTAAGGGAACAATATCCTGTTGGAAAAAAATTTTTCACCGATTTTTCATCAAATAAACCTATTGTTAATAGACACATTTTTTAGAGTTTGCGTTTATTCAAGTCGGATAATTGTTAAACAAAAGCCACTAAAATTATTTCGCTTCGTGGAGACCTTGTGTCAACTATACTTTATGGGATTATGACATTGCGATGTTTTATATTGTTATAGTCTATTAGTTATTAATTATTTAACCTAACAAAAATCTAAAAATGAAAAAGAGTGGTTGAAATTTTTTTTTTATTAATTTTAATTATTATTACTGTTTTTAAATTCAAAAATACCATAAGATTACATAAACTTTAAATTTTTATTGCTATTTGTTTAAACAAATTTTATAAACAAATAGGTACATAAATTACGTATTTTTGAAAAAATAAATTTTTGCTTTTTAATTTGTTATAAAATATTATGACTAAAAAAGAAATAAAATGGCCGCCTTTACTTAAAATTTAAAATTCTAGAAAAAATATAATTTTTTTTTTGTCATGTTTATGTATACGGTTGTTTTTGTTATTTTTTTTCCATCTAAAAAAAATATAAACACATTCGGCGATTGTTAATAACAAATTGTTTATTAAATAAACAAATAAATTAACAACAACAAAAAATTTTCTTTTTTCCACCTTGTAGAGAATTGCAAAAAATAATAAATTTTAAGAATAAAATTTTTTCTTAATAATTTGTTTAAATAATGAAAAAAGGAAAAAAATGATTATAAACAATTAAAACACTTTTTAAGAATTTTTTTTTAATCATAATATTTTACAACAAATAGGTAAAATGGCAAAATTTTTGTTTTCAAAAATACATAATTTATAACAATTAAAAACATCGGAATGTCATAATAATTATACTTTAAGGAATTATTCCTTAAAGTATAGTTAACATAAGGTCTCCACGAGGTGAAATAATTTTAGTGGCTCTTGTTTAACAATTATCCGACTTGAAATATAAACGCAAACTCTAAAAAAAATTGTTAATTCACAATAGCAGTGGCGTATCTACAGGGGTTCCGCGGAACCCGGGCCCGGAAGCTTTAGGGGGCCCGCCAGAGATTTTGGCAATTTTTTTTTCAAATTTCTCCCTCCTGCTCATCAGTTATTAAACACGGGGGCCCGTTGGCTTCGGAAGGGGATGTAGTGGGGGCCCGCCAGAGATTTTGGCAAACATTTTTTTTTTCAAATTTCTCCCCCCGCTCATCAATTATTAGGCACGGGGGCCCACCAGTGAATTTAGTACTGGGGGCCCATGATTTGATGCGGGGGGCCAGGGCCCGTGGAAAACCGTTCGAACCCAGGTCCGTAACAGAAACGTTCCACCACTGCACAATAGGTTCATTTTATGAAGAATCGGCGAAAAATTTTTTTTACAACAGGATATTGCTTAGTGTTCGCCGCGCGAAGCTCTATTTTCAACATTAAATTAAAATTATTAATAATAGAGATAGAGTTTCGGGAGTTGGGACTTTTTTTATTGGAAATTTCTTCCCTTTTAAGAATCCATCTTTAAAATTTCTTAAATATTAATAGTTTTTGAGTAGTTTGCAAATAACGAAACTCGGTATTTTTCAATTTTCATTTGTTTATAACTTTTGCAATTGTTTACGTGCGGGTTTGAAACTCTTGCACATTTTTCTAGACGTCATTCTGAATCCAATGAGTCCTCACTCATACTTTTACGAGCTTTATCAAGAATTAACACGACTTTCAACTTGTGAACTAGTCTATTAGTGAATATTAATGAATAATAATAATAATAATGCTTAATTAGTGCTATAATACAAAAGCATTTATACTAGTCGCAAAGGCAACATCACACATAACAATAATATAAATAATTGTATACGTAATGTAAAAAACGATCGCTAACAAAATAGTATCAGTTATAGTCCACTCAAATTAGGAAAAAAAACGCCGTTTTAAAGAACGATTTTGAACAGCAGTTTCTTTGCATAGATAGTAAGTACTCAACTTTTAGAACAATTTTTTGCTTATGCGCAGAAAAAAGACATGATTTTTGAGATATATACATATATATATACGTTTTTTCGTATTTTTTTTCATTTAGACTTTCATATTTCGAAAAGTACACGTTTTTAAGGCTAAATGAACATAGGTAAACGAGTTCAGAATACGATTTCTTACATTTCTTCTATACATTTTCCCGATTATCCCATTGGTTTTTCCGGAAAAGCTTCTTGAAGAATATATATTTGCTTTTTCGTATTTTTTTTTCATTTTTTCATTTGGACGTATATTTAAGGCTAATGAACATTACTAAACTTGTTCAGAATGTGATTTCCTACAAAAAAGGTTCTGTATATTTGAGACATATACGTCAAAATGAAAAAAAAACACGAAAAAGCAAATATATATTTTTCAAGAAGCTTTTCCGAAAAAACCAATGGTATAATCGGAAAAATGTATAGGAGCTTTTTTTCAGGAAATCTCATTCTGAACCAGTTTACTTATGTTCATTTGGCCCTAAAATCGCGCACTTTTCGAGATATTTGCATTCAAAATAAAAAATACACGAAAAAAACACATATATATATATTTTTCAAGTCGCTTTTCCGGAAAAGCCAGTGGGATAATCGGAAAAATGTATAGAAACTTTTTTGAAGGAAGTCGTATTCTGAACATGTTTACCTATGTTCGTTTAGCCTTAAAAACGCGTACTTTTCGAGATACATATGTCTAAATCAAAAAAAAAAAAACACGAAAAAATGTATATAGGTATATGTATATATCTCAAAAATCATTTCTTTTTTTTTCGGCGCATAAGCAAAACCTTATTCTAAAAGTTGAATACTTACTTCCTATGTAGAGAAACTGCTGTTCAGAATTTTTCTCCGCTATTTTCCTAATTTGAGTGGACTATTAGGAACTATACTAAGTGATAATACTCTCACATGAAACTCCCCAGGCAGTTTCCGTGCTAATGAAAAGAAATATTCAAATGCTGTAAAAGCCAGGGTATATAATTTTGTTTTTGAAAAACTGTCAGTTTTCAAATTATCTGATACTTCCCATTTTTAAATTATTTAAATTTAAAGTATAATTTGGATTGTATAATTTGGAACGTATAATTTGGATTGTGTACCTTTTTTGTTAATTATTAGTTACCATACATCATTATTTAACCTCTGTCTAAAATTTGATCCTTGTAGCTTTTATAGTTATAGGATAACACGAGTTTTATCTGAAAAACTTTAAATATCGCCTAAAAGAGGTGAAAAATTAATATAGGGGATGAACGCAAGCTTACATAGCAAATCGCCCTCCGGAAATGGATTCGGCAGAAAATTTTACATACGAAAGATCTAATTTTAAAAGTAGGTCCAAAAGATGCATAGCGATGTAGAAATAAGCGGAATTTAGTTTACTGGACCCTGATTAATATAAAGAAACATATCCCTCAAAGTTACAAAAAACACTGGCCATTTTCATTGACAGTATTCTTATAACCCAGTCAATGAATACATAAAAACAGGGTTTGTTTGCAAAAGGTCGGGAAGTTTTGAAACTTGGCACATACCTAGATCTTGAGGTCCTCAATGAGCACCTGATATTGCGAACACGGCGTGGCGCCACTCGCGACGCCATCTTGAAAAAATGGTGCATGAAATTAGAAAATTAGCCATATCTTCCTTACCGTACCTTTTATTGGAAAAATACCTCTATTCAAAATTATTCCTTATAAAATTGTCTACAATTCAGCTTTTTACTATTGTTTTGTCCGATCAATATTTACAGAGATATAGCTTCTCAGATTCGGAAAAAAATTAAGTTTTGTCTTACAGCGCATTTTTTAGATGTATAAAAGTACGTTTATTTTTCAAATGATGAATATTGACCCAACTACACTAGCAGTGATACGTTAACACCTAATACACCCCCCCCCTCCTTGCCTCTACCTCCCAGCAACATCTCCATAAAGTCCGTTGGCACATCTATGACCATTTCTCGTCCATCTGTAGCAAATACCTCCAGTATGTTGAAAAACATTACGGCTCAAACACAATAATAGTTTTTGATGGATATCCGGCTGCAGAGACGGTTAATAGCACCAAAACCGTCGAGCGATTACGGCGTTCACGGATCCACAAGTCCCTTGAAATAGTTTTTGATGAAAGCATGAAGGTGCCTTCATCTCAAGAGCGTTTCTTATCAAATGAGTCAAATAAAGATCGTTTAATTGCCATGCTTAAGACAAAATTCATTTTCAAGTAAAGCAGGCCACAGAAAATGCAAACACCCTTATTGTTACTACAGCGTTGGAAATGTCCTCTTTGTATAACTCTGTATATATTGTAGGAGAAGATATAGATTTGCTTGTCCTCCTAACAGCTCTCGGGCACGATTATAACAACATTTATTTCTGAAAACCAGGAAAAGGAAAAGTCTCCGAGAAGATATACACCTCACGTAGCTTACAATACGATAAAACTGTAGTAGACAACATTCTGTTTCTTCACGCATTCAGTGGTTGCGATACCACATCGTCTATCTACAATCAGGGAAAAGTGAAATTTTTTAAAACAATCGCAAACTCTCGGTCTCTCAGTGACATCATTGGTATTTTCAAAAATCGTGATGCTGAACCCGCCAGCATTGCTGAGGCTGGCGAATATTTTTTAATTGAATTATACGCGAAAAATTTCGAAACCAATTCCACCCTCAACTCACTTCGGTATAACCTTTTTGCCAAGTGTGCTGCAAAACGTACCTTCCATCTTGCTTCTCTACCACCAACAACCGAGGCCGCCCGACAGCATTCATATAGAACGTACCATCAAGTTCAACAGTGGCTTGGTGTGCAGAAAAATCCAGAGATGGCCTGATTGCCATAACTACGCAGAAAGAACCTGCTCCAGCTAACCTTCTCAATTGCATTTCTTGCAAATGTCAAAAAGGTTGCGGTGCCGCGTGTAGCTGCCGCAAAGCAGGTTTGAAATGCTCCAGAATGTGTGCTGTTTGCAATGGAAATGCATGCAGCAATGTAGCCGACATATGTCTGGATGATGACCATGACGACGAACTTGACGTGCTTCAGAATATAAATAGTGTTGCTGAGGATGTCATAGAAGATGCGGAGATGTCGGATGATGATTGCGCCGGTCCGTCGGGTCTTTGATTTAGATAGTCAGATTTGTGGATTAGGCCTACTGGGGATACCACATTAAAAAAAACACGCCGATTTCTCTACCTCATAGGTGGTGTGGAAACGAGAAAAATATCACAACTTACATTTTTTTTCATCTATAGCGTCGCTATAGGTGATAAAACATCGTCTCCCTAACATCGGGCAACCGTTGCCAATAGTTGGTGAAACAAATTGCTTCATATTTTAAGGCAAAACTCTTTTTTCCAATTGAAGATGCTATATCTCCGTAAATATTAATCATACAAAAAAATAGTATAGAGCTAAATTGTAGACAATTTTATAGGGAATAATTTTGAATAGAGGTACTTTTCCAATAAAACGTACGGTAATTTCATGCGTCATTTTTTCAAGATGGCGTCGCGAGCGGCGCCACGCCGTGTTCACAAAATCAGGTGCTCATTGAGGACCTCAAGATCTAAGTACGTAACAAGTTTCAAAACTTCCCGACCTTTTGCAAGATCATTTTATTCATTGACTGGGTTATTACATGAATAATGGGGTTATTTCATGTGTGTAAAAAACTTAAAAATACCTACTAATTTGAACAGTAAAATATACGAGGATAACGTAATAGCAATAAAAGTCACTCTGATATTTGTTAATTATTCATAAATCAACAAAACTATACTACTCATTTTAAATTTTATTAACGCGTGACGTCAATGGTTAGAGGTAATTTTATCGCTGTTAGATTGCTGTCCTGTCAATACCAAATGTAATACTAATATTTTAACTTCTAGTTTTATGAATTTTAGGAAGTGCGAATAGGCGCATATTTTCGGCCACAACTTTGTTGTTTTTTATGTTAGAGAAAAAATAAAAAAAGCGTCGGAAAGTTCGATTAATTTTCTTTAGAATCGGTGTCTTAATCCAGGCGTTTTAGTTGTAAAATTGACTTCTGTGCTAAATTCGTGCCCTACGAAAATTTTTTTCTTTATTATGTTTATTTGGACATCTTGAATAACACGATAGTTACGCCACGAAACACCTGGAGGATTTCATGAAAACCGCGTCGGAAGTTCGCGAAAATCGCGAATTCGCGATTAACTCAGTTTTTATGGCCCAAACGGGAACAACACCTATTATAAAAATTGTACATCTGTAAATTCTCTACCTCAAAAGGTCCTATCCCTTTTTTTCGTACGCCTAACCGTTTTGGAGATACGACGCGGACTAAGTGAAAAATGCAATCAGTTCCACCAAACCTCGTTTCGCACCACATATTTCGCAATTATCTTGCTTTCTATGTCTTAAATATTAAATATTATCAAGTCCAAACCTGGTTGGGAAAAGACATTGATCCTGAGCAGTAGGGCTGGATTAGGAAAAATGATATTTTGCAGCCAGTACTAACGCAGTTACCACCAGCACCAGACATATTGTTAAATTCAATTTTTTGCAACTTTACGAAGGGTTGTGCAGGAAAATGTAGCTGTAGAAAAGTAGGACTGAATGGTTCAACAGCTTGTGGCCATTGCCACGGTCACTCCTGCTTGAATACCGCTCCTATAATTGCTATGAATGACGAAATGGACGACGTAGAATCTTATCAGAATAAAACGATTTGTCATTGGACGATAACGCTTCAGATACCGAAGGAGTCGGAAACGGCATGGATTATGCCTCCTGGGGAACCATGTAAAAAAAAGCGCGCCGAGCATTTTACCTCTAGGGTGGTGCGGAAACGAATGCATTTTTGACTTATTCAGTGTAGATAAATGTAAATAAAATCTATAAGACATTCTGGTAGAGAATAAAGATCACCGAGCTCTATAACAGCAATATTTAATTTTCATTCTGAGACATAGAAAGCAAGATAAATGCGAAATATGTGGTGCGAAAGAGGTTTGGCGGAACTAAATGCATTTTTCACTTATTCCCGGTCATATCTCCAAAACGGGAAGGCGTACGAAAAAAATGTATAGGACCTTTAAGTTAGAGAATTTACAGATGTACAACTTTTATAATAGGTGTTGTTCCCGTTTGGGCTATAAAAACTGAGTTAATCGCGAATCCACGGTTTCCGCGACTTTCCGACGCGGTTTTCACGAACTCCTCCAGGTGTATCTTGGCGTAATTACCAAGTGTTATTCAATACGTCCAAATAAACACAATAAGAATAGTATATTATATTACTAGGAGTAGAACGCACTCTTTTTTTGTGTTGAGCCCAGGATTTGCGGCTGAGGCGAAGCCGAAGCCGCAAACTGGGCGAAACACAAAAAAAGGCGTTCTACTCCGTGTAATATATACTATTTTTTCTTCAAGCGTATTAAAATGGAAAAATTCATTTATTTATCATAAATGTACAAATATTCAAACTACAGTCTTACATGTTGACACAATATGACAAGTGGCTAGTGGATAGCGCGCCACCGGTGGCTTTCGGTATTAACATTATGTTACTAGTAAAACAATACCCACTGCGGTGGCGCTTTCGGAACTAACATTATGTTACTAGTAAAACAATGTCCACTACGGTGGCGTTCGGTACTAACATTTTGTTACTAGTAAAACAATATCCTACTTCTACTTCTGTTTTTGGTGACATAATTTAAACATTTTAATACGCTTGAAGAAAAAAACTATTTTCGTAGGGCACGATTTTGGCAGCAAAAGTCTAATTCGCCTGGAGTATAAAACATGGGGTTCAGTCCGAACGAGTGCGGGAGTTTTGAAACTTTGGGAATTTGTAGATGTCGATGCCATGAATGAAATAAGAAAAAATGCAAAATGTGATCCCAGCCGCCGGCGCCGCCACATTGAAAAAATGGCGCATAAATACAGTTTCTTTGAAATATCTCGCTTCGGGTGCCTCATATGGCAAAAAATCTCCTGATGAAAATAAAAGAGCATTAAATTTTCTACAAAATGTGTCCTAATATATTTTTTCGTTAAACTGAATAGTTTCGGTGCAGCAGCCGATCGAAGTCAAGCACTCTTGACAAAATTATGATATTTTGCAATTTCTCGATTTAGTGCGACTTCTATGAAGGAGTATTTTTGTGTTGAGACAAAATTTGTTTTCATACCTGAAAATTCTCAAATATAGTTGATTTTACTTGTCTGCTACGCATAGCTCAATGTTCAATACTCGTTTCCACATCACCTTGAGGTAGAGTATATTATGGTGCGTTTCTTTACGTGGTCCCCTATAGGCCTAATCCACGACTAGCCTGCTTCTTGAGGTGTTTTAGGTGCTTGATGTCGAAGGTCCAGGTTCGTTATAGTCTTAAACAATACTTTCTTCGGAAATTGGTTCCATTGCGCTGTCCATTGATTCTACGTATTGATTGTTCTCCTTGCTTGCGAGAAATGTTTCGACTGGAGAGATGAATTCCTCGTCGTCATGAAGTTCGTCGACTGTTGCTGGTGCATTGTCGCAGCTTTGTCCGTTACAAAATTTGCAAATTACAGAACATTTTAACCCTGCCTTTCTACGACATGCTGCACTTCACCCTTTCTTGCATTTACAGGAAACAAATTTAAGTAGCTTTTTCAGAAGCAGGATCTTTCAGTATTGTTACTAGCCTCGTTACTGGTTGCAAGCCCTCCTTTGCTCTGTTTTCAGCCACATTCTTCAACATTTTTACAATGCACCAGCAACAATCGACGAGCTTCATGCCGACGAGGAAGCCGACTCACCAGTCGAAACATTTCTCGCAAGCATGGAGAATAATCAATACGTAGAATCAGTGGACAGCGCAATGGAAGCAATTTCCGAAGAAAGTATTGTTGAAGACTATAACGAACCTAAACCTAAAACGCCTCAAGAAGCAGGCTAGTCGTGGATTAGGCCTATAGGGGACCATGTAAAAAAAAGCGCCATATACTCTACCTCAAGATGGTGTGGAAACGACTATTGAACATGGGCTATGCGTAGCAGACAAGTAAAATCAACTATATTTGAGGATTTTCAGGTATGAAAACAAATTTTGTCTCAACGTAAAAATACTCCTTAGAAGTCGCACTAAATCAAGAAATTGCAAAACATCATAATTTTGTCAAGTATGCTTGACTTCGATCGGCTGCTGCACCGAAACTATTCAGTTTAACAATAAAAATATATGGGACATTTGTAGAAAATTTAATGCTTCAATTAATAATTTCGGGAAGGCGGTTAAAAGTTTGCTCATTGTTAAACCCTATCATAATTTAGAAAAATATCACAGCCCCACAAAAAAAAAAAGTTCAAAGCAGCGAACCAGACCCATGTATTACTATGTATTTTCGGTCGCTGAATCCGAATCCGGGGTCAAAAAAAATCGTACAACCCGAAAATCATTAGCTAGAGCCAAAAAACACACCTGAAATGGGGTAAAAAAGTTATTAAGCTACGAGAATAGTTGTTACATCTTAATCGAATTATACAAATTAAAGTTAAACAGCAGCGTACATACAATAGATATGAAACACACCCCCAGCAGGCCTGTAGCTAGAATGTGCTTTAAGGCAGGGGGCCCGTGGGGCAAAAATTTTTGGATAAGCGGGGGGGAGAAATCCAAAAAAAAAATTTTTTGGGATGAACGGGGGGGAGAAATCCAAACGAAAAATTGTTTGTTGGGCGGAAGGGGCTACGATAATTGAAATTGCCCCCCTTGCGATCACCGTAGGTCGGGCAAAAATTATTCCAGAACGGGCGCCGCCTCCCCTGCCCCCCCCCCCTAGCTACAGGCCTGACCCCCAGGGAGGGGCGAAAACTAGCCCCCATATATAAAAAAATCGATCCAAAACAGCAATGACTGCTGAAAAAGCTCAAAATGTTTAAGTTTTGTTAAAGTGATAAGAAACTGCATCAGGTCCGACGTAATCTTCATAAACTGCCCCTATAGAGTTGAGAACAACCACCCCCCAAGTTTAAAAGACACGAGAAAAACAAGAAAAAACGTAAAATGCAATGCATTTCTATTTTCATGGATGCTATGATTGGCTGGAATTACCTAGTACTCTAAAATAAAACTAGAAACTTACGTACCATCAACATTCTACAGTGTCAACGCTCAGAGGATGTGAAAACTATCCCTTATGTAAGGTTTGACTATAAAAAGTTACAGTGACTTCTATAAAAATTCGAAACACTTGCGTTGTGTGGAAGAGAGAAGAAACTAGACTATGTTCGACGCTGTGCTTGACAACCACCCCCACGGGGTTGAGAGACGCCGCCCCTATAAAAAAAAACTATGGAAATGAAACGAATAAGCAACAGTATAGCTTTTTCGTTAGATTTTGAATTACGGTAGTTTACATCCTTTCTGGGGGTGTTACTTAATAACATTTATAGGACATGAGTTTCAAACTCTAAGTGCGCAACACGATTTTTGTCAATCATAGCATCCATAAAAATGTAAATCCGGTTAGTTTCTCTTTGTTTTTCCAGCATCCTACAGATATAGGGATAGTATCTCGCAACCCCGTGGGGATGGTTTTCAAGCACATTGTCGAACATAGCCTAGTTTCTTCTCTCTTCCACACAACGCAGGTGTTTCCAATTTTTATAGAAGTCACTGTAACTTTTTATAGTTAAATCTTACATAGGTGATAGTTCTCACACCCTCTGACAGTGTAGGATGTTGATGGTACGTAAGTTTCTGGTTCTATTTTAGAGTACTATGCAATTTCAGCCAATCATAGCATCCCTGCAAATTGAAATCCTGTTGGATTTTACGTTTTTTTTTGTTTTTTTCGTGTCCTTTGAACTTAAAAATGGTTGTTCTCAACCCTATAGGGGCAGTTTATGAAGATTAGTCGGACTTGATCTAGTTTCTTAACACTTTAACAAAACTTAGACATTTCGAGCTTTTTCAGCAGTCATTGCTGTTTTGGATCGATTTTTTTTATATATGGGGGCTAGTTCTCGCCCCTCCCTGGGGGTGTGTTTCACATCTGTTGTATGTACGCTGCTGTTTAACCTTAATTTGTATAATTCGATTGATTAAGAAGTAACAACTATTCTCGTAGCTTAATAATCTTTTTACCCCATTTTAGGGATGTTTTTTGGCTCTAGCTAATGATTTTGGGGTGTACGATTTTTTTGACCCCGGATTCGGATTCAGCGACCGAAAATACATAGGGATACATGGATCTGATACGCTGCTTTGAACTTTTTTTTTTGTGGGGCTGTGTATTAGGTCTGTTTCTGCAACAATCGCGGACTAGTCAAACATAACACGATTAGTTGAAAACAATTCGTGACTGGTCGGCCGACCACGTTAGACAGAGCTTATTAGTTCTGACTAATTTGTGTATTTTGTGTTAACGTATTTTAATGTAATGTAATGTTTTATTTATTTTTGTTTTTGAAATTGCTTTTTATTGTACTGTTTCTATTTACTGAGATTTTTTTGTCTATTTCATTTGCTATTCTGGACAATAAAGTATATTTCGAATGATTAATTTTTTGTAACCTTGGTGGCTGTAGAAATGTTTCAATTTTTTGTCAATTCATTTGAGCTCAAGGCACTATACCACACTTACTTTTTCCATATTCGAATTTTATTTTGTAATAATAGTGACAACTTAAATTTATATAAAACTGGTTTCAATATACTCTCGCAAATTTCAATTTACTCTTTGGTCCCTAAGGGACCTCTATATATCTTTCAATCGATTGGCTCATTTTTGTTCAGCATGTGGAACAAAACAAATAAAATACTTGGCAGCGCCCTATGTAAATAAATGCACCTAGCCAAAAATTCAAACAAAATGCATCAATAATAAACACAGTAAACTGTTTACTTCTATATATTATTGTTTTCAAGTATATTGGTTTTAATTAATACAAAGGAGAATCCGTTGAGAACTTGTTTTTGAAATAAGAATGTTTTGTTTTCATCCTCAAAAAAACACACTAACAATTACAAAAAAAAAATCATCCAGTCGCCAGGTTAATTGAACACTATGATCTAATATCGATATTGAAGTTTAAAAATTCTTTTGGTTTCGTTATTATACTCTTCGCAAATAAGAAAACGAAGGAAGAGTACATTATAATGCAAACTAGTACAACACATTATTCTGAACAAAAAATGAAGAATATATTTTTTTCATTTGAGAATCAGTTTTTCAGATAAAAATTATTTTTAGTTGAAAAAAATATGACCTTTGGCCAATATCTCGAAATCCTGTCATTAAAAATTTTTGTGTCCGTGGAGACTTTTGATCGACAGGTCGTAAACTACCACTGTGCAAAGTTTCTGCTCCCGGGAGTGAAAGTCAAATTACATGTAAAAGGTGCATGAGATCCTTTGAACAGTAAGTCAATGTTAGCTGGAGGTTAAACTATGTTGTTTTTAATAAAGTCGATCAGTAATTAGAAAAGTTATTAATAAATTAAATTTTAAAAAAATTATCTTTACATTCATGCTTCGTAACTGAATAGTAATTTTGTTAAATGGGGGTGGGTGGATAAAGCAAAAAAATATTTTGAGGTTTCTGGTTCTTGTACACACACTAAATCACATTTTTTTTTCATGACTAATAGATGGTGACAGAAAATCAAAACTGATAGCCTACCGTCTGCAAGTAATTTAGTCAGTATTATGTATACAATAAAGCTCAGTTTTTGGTACTTTCAAGGTTTGCCCGCATGCACGGGATGTAGGAAACGATTTCCGGTTTGCATAAAAAAACAATATTTTCAACTGATACACTACCGTCTGCAAAGTTCATAATTCGAAATTAAAGGAATAAAAATATGTCGGAAGCGCTTTTGCAGACAGTTCTGTCATGCACCAAACCTTATACAGGGTACTCCAAAATGTATCAAATTTTAGTAAAAAAAAAAAAATGATAATTTACCGTCTGCAAACAATACAAAGATGATTCTGGTTCATGAAGACGAGTAGGGGAAAGGTGCAGATGATTACAATATGCATATCACCATATTGTGCGCATGTCAACTTATTATTTTTTTTTTAACTTTGAACAATTGTTTACCGTTTAATTATAGTTTTATTAGAAAATTTAGGTTGCAAAACTATCGTAAACAATGTTTTCAGACGAATCCAATATGCACGGTTGTCCATTGAATTCTATAAACTTGTAAGAAAATGGGGGTAATTTTTACCGATTATTAACTGTCTGCAACTTGGTACAAAGAAAGGTTGTTGATTCGATTACGCAATTATTTAATTTGCGAACAATTCGCACATGCACTAAAACCACAGATATGTACCAAAAACAACTATCTATACCGTCTGCAACTTGGTACAAAGAAAGGTTACTGGGTTAAATACGCAATTATTCAATTTGCAGATAATGCCCACATGCACGAGAGCCACAATAGAGTCAAAACTCGGTGAATTCCCTTTGATATCTCTTCGTGTGCGATATGCACCAAAAACAACTCTTTACCTTCTTCAACACAACATTGTGTAAGCTAACTTATGCAAGTATATTTTTTTCGGATGGGCAGACAACATGCAGATGCACACGGACCAGAATTAGTGCTGGTATTCAATAAAGTTGATCGATAATTAGCGTCGTAGCTAAATTCAATTGAAAAAATATTATTTTATTAAAGTTGTAACAAAAATCTTATACATATTATCATAATAATAATAATTATTTATAAAAGAATTTGTTCGCCGTCTGTTTCTTCTTCAACATCATCATTCTCAACCACTGACTCCTGGAACGTTTTACGATAATCCTCAGTGAAATAATACATATCTTACTCACTGTCACTGATATGTTCTAAAAACAAGTTTTCTTCATCTGAATCATTATCAGCATTGTTGTCGGTGAGCATCATTTGTTCGTTATCCTCCTCGACCACACTGTTATTGGTAATTGCGACTGTAATTTTAAAAATTAATCAGCATTTGAAATTCACTGGAATTAACAAGAAAACTACGGTATTTTCGTACCGTTGTCGTTATCAGCTACAAAAATTTCTTTGGCGGTTTGTGGCATTTCATCTCTATCAAACAGTCCTCCGATTTGCACCAGCCATACTCCTCAACTTTTAAGCTTGATGCTTAGGCAAAGATGCGTTGCTCAATATTTTTTACACTTTATTGTGACTCTCGTGCATGTGCACATTGTCTGCAAACTAAATAATTGCATATTTGAATCAATAATCTTTCTTTTTACCAAGTTGCAGACAGTAGATAATTGGTAAAAGTTACCCCCATTTTATTACATAAATGCGTTAAGCGGCAAATGCTTTGTACACATTTAATCTATCTGCAAATAATTCTTTATCGAAGCTCTATTTTTAAATCATGTTTTCTTTTTAGCTGCAGACGGTAAACAATTGTTCAAAGTTGTAAATAAAAATAACAAGTTGACATGCGCACGATATGGTGACGTGCATATCGTAAACGTCTGAACCTTTCCCCTACTCGTCTTCATAAACTAGAATCATCATTTTGTACTGTTTGCAGACGGTAAATTATCATTTTTTTTTTTTACTAAAATTTGATACATTTTGGAGTACCCTCTATAAGGTTTGGTACATGACAGAACTGTGTGCAAAAGCGCTTCCGACATATTTTTATTTCTTTAATTTCGAATTATGAACTTTGCAGACGGTAGTGTATCAGTTGAAAACATTGTTTTTTTATGCAAACCGGAAATCGTTTCCTACATCCCGTGCATGGCTATCAGTGTAAGCTATCAGTTCTGATTTTCTGTCACCATCTACTAGCCTATATACTAAATACCAATTTTATGAACTCTTACCAGCTTGATTTACCTATTTACTCCAAATTTACCCCAATTTACCCCCCAACCCTTCGACGGAATAAGATGAAAATATAATCTAGTTCTAAATCTCGTTAAAGTACATACGTGTACCAAATTTTAAGTCAATATTTCAAACGGTTCCAGAATAAACGTGCGCACAAAAAAAAGTTACAGACAGACAGACAGGAAGGCAGGCAGGCAGACAGACAGACCGACAGACAGATTTTTTTTCGCTAAACTTAAAATCTCGACGTTTCATGACATTCTAAGCCTATTTGAACAATAAAAATTTTAAAAAAATTTTTTGTCGTTACTATACTTCCACTGGATGTGGAAGTAATAATACCCTATTTGTGAATTAATTGATATCACCAGCGACTCCGCCAAATCTTCGAATATGAAGTAAAAAAAAAATTCTTAATTTTAAAAAAAATCCTGACGTGATGGGGCAAAATATGTATCACATTCGGTTTCAGTAACCCTAAAAACAATGCTACACTGGGTCTGGTCCGTCGCAACTCGCAAAAATATTTTGTGGTCCTGTGTAATTTAAGAAAAATACGTACTCAATTTTTTTGTTGGGTCGAAAGTTGATAAAATCACTTTTTCGAAGATATCGACGCATAATATTTTTACCAGCCATTTTTCTTGTAAAGTGTTACTTTTACGAAAAAAAATATATATAATCTTTTGCGTTTTAAATCTTTAAGCTACACTTTTGATAACAATTGTTTGTGTCATAAGTCTAATAGTTTTAGAGATATTTCCAAAAAACTGTTTCTTTTTACCTTTGACTTCTTGTAACTTTTAAATCTCCAGTATAAGGATTTTTGACATTTTATTAAAAATATTGAAAACATACTTCACTCCAAAATTCAGCCGAGTGAGAATTTTTGTTCAAATAAAATCTAATTTGATTGGAGTAGTATCTATCCATCGAAATATGATTTTGAGCTAAGCACATTGTATTATGACATTAACGCTTTTGAAAAAATAAATGAACGTCTAGAGGTTACGCTTTTTATTTGTATTTATACGTTTTGTTAAGTTGGTTTAGTGTTTTGCCGCCCAGTCTTTCAATTTACAACTGGCACCAGACCCCACTGGCGTATTTTAAAAAAACTATATCCTGCAGAATGTGTAACAATAGGGTCATTCACTAAAATGCATTCAATCATTTCTTTTACATTTTCTTACAGCATTAGGTCTACTTATAATGCCCTGAAAATTTCAGGATGAAAGCACTTTTCAAAGCTAGAGATATCAATTAAAAAATATAATAATTATTATAACCTAATCAAAGTAGGTTCCGTGTTATTTAGCAGTAAACGACCCACAGGTAAAATAGGCGATTAAAAACAAATAATCGTGCAGAAGAGTGGCGTCAGGGGCGAAGGAAAATCGTGCCGTAAGCGTTGCAGTATCGATTTGTACCACTTTGAGCAAAAACAAATAAACGCATGACTGGGTAGACCAGGTAACGTATAATTAAATTGAATCCCTATTTACCTGGATTGGGTTACCTCCCTCATGTTTCCTACCTACCAAGGGCTGGGTTTTGTCAATCCCTGTAAATATATAACAATAATAATAATTGCTTTTATTGATATCAACGCATTTAAAATATAAGTGAGGCAGGTCAGTCCTACAGACAAAAAAATCTAATCAAGAATATAGTACAGTACCTACGGGTTTTAACTTCGGAATAACGTCATATGAAACGGATTTCATTCACTTTTGGCAACTTAATAGTAAATGTATCAATGAAAAGTTTCTATATTATGCGGCGGCTTGCTAATTTACAGGGGGTGGATACCACCTCATGATTTTAAAAACATTGGAGCTGAAAGAAAATAAAATTTTGAGAAAAAAAGGCTCTATGCAACTTTTCATAAGAATGGAGTCTTTAAGTTATAACGATTTTAAAATTGTGATTTTAGCTTAAAAAAAGGTATTTCCAAACAATATTCTTCAAGAATTCGAAAAGCATTACACTGAGCGAGAACATGCTAGGGACAAATAAAAAAGCCACTAAATTGAGGATGAATTTCGTTTTTTTCTAATTTCTCTAGAGGGAATGGTTTCGAAGATCTGGAAGTACAAAGGTGGCGTCTAAATGTCTATGAGACGAAGTGTTTAGTTCAAATGTTAAATATTTCAGAAATTAGGGCACTTACGTCAAACGCGGTAACAACCAAAATGAAAGACTATTAATTAGGCTTTCGAATGTTTTTTTTCTATTTCTATAGAAATGCTATAGCATAGAAACAAAGAAGTTATGACAGAAACAATATGCTTTTTCAAAATTTTTTTAATAAAAACGTCGCCATTTTGTTAATGTAAGTAGTCAGCAATTAAAAAATAGCCCAGTCGATGAAGGCATCTACCCACAAAAAGTTGCAAACTGTGTAAACTTTTTTTTAATGAGTTCGTGAAACTATGTAGAATAATATCCTGAAAAGTTTACAGTTCGCTCGGAAGCAGAACATAAAAAAAAGTGAAAAAAATTTTTTTTCATCCATTTTTTCAAAATTTTGAAATTAAGTCAAGCTTGGAAAAAACAAAAAATACAGATGGATAGATCACGTATTTATGATCAAAAAATGTGCTAACAAAATTTATCGCTAAAGCCACGGTTTTCCTGGAAAAAAATAGTCGAGTATAACGTTATAACACTCGAAGCGAGATACATGCGTGCGCGCGCTTGAATACGCATGACTGTAACACCGACGCATTGAATTACATGTCACTAAATCAGAATTTGTTTAATCTACATGAGTGTTGGTTCATTTAAAAGATGAAAATTGTAGCTTTCTGATGCTTTTTTGTTTTAAACAAAACAAGAAAAGGATAAATGGGAAAAATATACTTATATATACTATCACGCCCGAACTCAATCGTCGCAATAAAAAATATAGAAAAAAATAAAAGCCGTTCAAAAAAATTCTTTCTGCTAAGAATTTTTAGTAGTATGCATTTAACCGTGCGCTTGGCCGAGCAGAGTGACAAAGTTGCTTCACTATTTTTTTCCGGGAAAACCGTGGCTTTATCGATAAATTTTATTAGAACATTTTTTGTTCAGAAACACGTGGTATACCCACCTGTATTTTTTGTATTTTTCTAGCCTGAGTTAATTTAAAAATTTTGAAAAAATTGATAAAAAAAATTTTGTTCACTTTTTTTTATGTTCTGCATCTTAGCGGAATGTAAACTTTTCAGGATATTATTCTATACACTTTCACGAACTCACTAAAAAAAAATTATTCAGTTTGCAACTTTTTGTGGGTTTCACTATAAAATGATCTCTGTCGTCTGGGCTAAAAATATATTCCCATATACTGTTTCGATAATATGTAGTATGACCTAGACGCTCAATTTTTTTCGTTCACTTACAGCGCTTGCTTTAGAAAAAAAATTCATTTTAAACTGTAAAGGAATTTTAGAAAAAACGTAACATTTTTGTTTCTCTGCAAATATCTAAATAAATATTAATTTTAGAGCAAATATATAGTGGATATCAAAAATTAGGCTTATAAACTGAAAATGAATTTGTTTTTTTTATATAGTTGCATAGGGAGATATTTAATTGTATAGATGGCATTCGACTCTTTTTAGGGTGAAGTATTTAGTTTAAAATTTTGAATATCTTAGAAACTGTGACACTTCCATAAAAAATTCTAAGAAAAAAAATTGACGATAACTAATCGATCTTTAAAATGATTTTTTGTTTGTTTCTACATCACAAAAATAAAGAAGTTATGGAAGATTCAATGTGCGTTTACACATTTTTTTAACAAAATATTGCCATTTTGTTATTGTAATTCCTCAGTAATTAATTTTTCATTCAAAAATGCTGTTTTTCGTTAATATCTAGCGTCACCTAGATGCTCAATTTATTTTGCACTGTACTAAATAAATTATATATATTTTTTTCATAAGTTGTAGTTTTGTAGGCAAATAGACAAGGCAAAAACCTAGCATTCGTAATTCGTATGAAAAAAATTTCCCATACGATTTTTCTGCATATTCACGTTCGGGACATGCCCCTGAATAAGGATCAAGAGTTTGCCGGGCGAAAATCTGGTCGCAATTTTCTTTATATTTTTTTTGGTCATTCTGAACAAAAAAGGTCTCTTGTCATTTTTTCGTAAAGTTGGCCGTTTTCGACTAATTAACAATTTAATGTTTGAAAAAACGCAAAAATGTCTATTTTACAATTAAAAATTTAAGCTTTGGAATAAAATAATCTGCACTTACTCTTCAGGCTTTTTTTTTAACGGATATTCAAAGATTATATAAAAATTTTGGTGAACTCAAAAAATGTACTTTTTAATATTGTTTTTCAACCTTGAAAATTACCGTTTCTGCGTTTTTTCAAACATTAAATTGTTTATAAGTCAGAAACGGCCAATTTTACGAAAAAATGACAAGAGACCTTTTTTTATTTAGAATGACCAAAAAAATCTAAAACAAATCATTCGGGCCAAAAAAAAGAATTTTTGCAATTTATATAAAAAAAGTTAGTGTTAAAAAAATTGGGACCAGATTTTCGTCCGGCAAAATCATGATCCTTATTCAGAGGCATGTCCCCAACGTGAATATGCAAAAAAATCGCATGGGAAATTTTTTTCATACGAATGCGAGGTTTTCGCCTTGTCTAAAACTAATACGGAGGAAGTTAGGAAGAGGAAAACTCTATTATTTAGTGATTTACCAACACGAATGTATACATTCACAGGAATGTCACAGGACCCGCGCTCTCTTCTAAGAATGGCTACAATGTACCGTCTATAATTTTGTATATGTATATGCTAGAAAAAAATTAATTAACCTTTAATAATTGTTAATCACAAATAATTTAACAGTACAAATTGCAGGTTTAAATATTAATTGTTTATTTATAAACAACATGAACACAAAAAGTAAGTTATCTCGGTTTCCAATTAACAAAAAAAGTAAGTTCCTTAATTGTTGATTTACGTTCACGTTAAAAACTTTTTAGAAGGATCAAAAATTCGCAAAATATAAGGATTTAAATACATTAATGATTTTCGAAGTTCATATTGATTTTTTTTTAAATACTCAGACATGCCAATTTCTTTTTCTAGGTGAAAATCTGTCGCAATATATCTCACCTGCAAATCACTTCACCCCTTCGCGCTGCAACCATATTCAGTGGCGTAGCCGTCTTTTTGGAGCGGAGGGGGCAGTCGTTAACAAGGCGCTATAAAAAAGTTGCAAAGAAAAATGAAATACGAATTTTTATCTACAGCAGAGGCACCACATTTTGGTGACAGTTATTAATAAATTTTTGGTCATCATGAAACCGACAAATTCCACGCGTCGGACTGGACAATCCGAAAATATATTTGTTCTACTCCCTATGTAAATTTGCTGTTTTCTGTACAATCTGTAGAATGGATAAGTAGGCAATTCCAGTTAACTGAACGGATATATTTCCTATCAGTTCTAGGATGGATATGAAATGAAACCGACCAATCACAGTTCGTGTATTAAGTACATAGACAACTATTCGTTTTAAAATCAAATTAGTACGTAAGCTGTCAAAGTAACTGTTAGTGTGTACTGTCAGTGTGTATTTGTGTAATATATTAATGTTTAATAAATTTTACTTACACATCCAGTGGAAGTATAGTAACGACAAAAAAATTTTTAAAAATTTTTATTGTTCAAATAGGCTTAGAATATCACGAAACGTCGAGATTTTAAGTGTGAACGAAAAAAAAATTTCTGTCTGTCGGTCTGTCTGTCTGTCGGTCTGTCTGTCTGTAACTTTTTTTGTGCGCACGTTTACTCTGGAACCGTTTGAGATATTGACTTGAAATTTGGCACACATATGTACTTTAACGAGATCTAGAACTAGATTATATTTTCATCTTGTTCCGTCGAAGGGTTGGGGGGGTAAATTGGCGTAAATTTGGGGTAAATCAAGCAGGTAAGAGTCCATAAAATTGGTATTTAGTATATACAAGAGAAGCTAAGGTCCCAAAAAAAGTTTTGGCATTAGCCTTTTTAAAGCCGTTATTTCGGTGTAGACACCTTTAACGTTGCAAAATGTTTGTCGGACAATTTTTTTCTCGCGCGTTTCATCAAGTTTTCTTGCGACTACATTTTGCAAAAGTACAGTATCTATATTTTTTTTTACAACGGGAAATCCACTTCTCTCGGAGAAATGGGGGGATGGAAAGCCGCGTATACGAAAATTTTCGCAGAAGAAAAGAGCGGTAGACTAAGGCAGAATAATGCTATATAGCCTGATCAAATGGTGTTCAAAAGTGCCTGTCTCGTAACATGAATCCGGTAGAAGGTTTCTCAACGGAATTATATGTTTTTTGGGGTGCTCACCATGAATCTGAAGTTTGCTGCCTCGTAGCAGTACCGGCTCAGGTCGAAAAACGCAAAAAACCTCGAATTCGGAGTATTTCCGGTTTTCCGCTCATATCATGCAAACGACGCGTTGTACGGAAAATATTACTGTATTCAAAGTTGAAGAGCATTAAATTCTGCGTCGAATGACCTTGAATAGAGCTGCACAAAATGTTCCCAAACAGACGCGTTCAAAAGAAAGGGGCTTTCTTTTTAAAACTCATTGCTTTTGTGCGGACAAGAAAAAAAAATACTTCCGCAAAACGCAATACGGCGGTCTATCCTGTGAGAACATTGTCCATGAGAGAAAAAGTGATGAAACTTGCGGAAGGTCGAAATGACGAATATGAGCGAAGTGTATTGCGTCGTCTTCAGCAAGTTGAGGATTTATGTGCAGCTGATGCGCAGTACCATTTTCGCTGCACGAGAGCTCTACACTATGCCTGGAAATCAACTCAAACGGGCAAACGAGTCAGTGATGAGGTTGAAGCTGCTATGCAATCAATTGTTTCCTACTTAAAGAACAGTGATGAGGAATGTCAATTCACCATGGAGGAATTGATGGATCGCCTTTTCCAGACACCCAAGAAATTATGTCAATCAGCACTGGGAGTGTGGGAAATGAAAAGATAAATTGTCACTTGTCTAGGGAGGTGGGAACTGATGGTATCAATCGAATTGTGGGCAGTGATTTTTAAACTGTAAAGTTTAAAAGGAGCAACCGAGTACAGCCCATTGCAACTGTCAACTCAGCTATCCTCATTGATGACCAACCCGTAGAGTGGCTGTTTTCAAAACACAGACGTCTAAAAGTGAGTTTGTTGCAGTGTTGGTAAAAATTGCCTTTTTTCACTGACGATGGCGACCTTATAAATCAGTCTAATTTGGAAGGTCATTCGACGCAGAATTTAATGCTCTTCAACTTTGAATACAGTAATATTTTCCGTACGACACGTCGTTTGCAAGATATGAGAGGAAAACCGGAAAAACTCCGAAAATTTCGGGGTTTTTTGCGTTTTTCGACCTGAGCCGGTACTGCTATGCTTTCTGTATTATCCCTTTTGTAACAAATGTTTTGATGCAAACTATATGATATATTATATCATTATTTGCTAAATAGTTGCTGCTACATAATAATATAGTATATAAAATTGCTATGTTACTACTATAAACGTACATTCATGTATGTAAACTAAGCTATTCGCGGTAATGAACAAATCGCCCTGTATAAGAGAACTGATTTAATTTGTCAGACGAATAGTACAGCCTGCCTCTATTAGATTTGTGGGGAAGTTGCGATGTCCCCCGTATTGTGTATAACAAGTAATGGCAAAGCATTTGTTTTTTTGCGAATTATAGTCTCGCACACGTGATGAAGCTGAACGCTGTACGACCGGTCTACTACGATTTGTGTGCGAGCTGTCTTGCTGTCTAGTCAACGACGCTATAAAAGTTAGGAAGTTCGTTAAAGGTGAATGCACTGAACAAAGAAAACGTATTACTTCTCTAATATGCGCGAACTCTCTCCTCAAGACGTCGCGCATAGGCGCCGGTTCCACGGGGACTGCGGGCTTGGACCCTTTGGCGAAATCTGAATTTTCTATGCAAACGAATAAAAAATCATCAAATATTTGATTCGCCCTGCATTTTCAATATTTCGTGTAGACGTGAGATTAAGATACGAGACACAACACGTTTATATATTGTTTATATAAGATTAAGTTATACATAGTGGTGCAAAATTAACTCCCGATATTTCGGTGGTTGATAGTGCATTCAAAAATAAAGGTATTCTTTTATACAGTGTCCCATTTTGCTCGAAAACCTCAACAACTCAACATCCTCAAACCACAGACAGGCCAAATGCTACATCTAGCGTAAGATGAACAAAAATTGGAACTGAATTGCCTAACATAAAGAGAATTTCACAATAGTGTCCCCTTCACTGTGTAGAAGTTAAAAAAATAAAAGAAGCTACTAAAAAAGTTGATTTTTTTTTATTAAACCGCCTTCAAAAAATATCTCTAAAAAGTAAGAAATAAAATTTCACTCAATTTTACTAATATCTGTCTACCTATTAGTAGAAAGTAGTAAGGAACTGTACCTTATTAGGCCAGGCAACGAATGCTCAAAAAAGGGTGTAGAGGGAAATTTTAGGGACAGAAAATTTGACTTCGGAACTTTGTTTAGACTAGTCTGGAGATGAACATATCAAAAGTCCCCACTCCTAGGTGGTAAGCGGGGGGAGGGGGCACTTTAAAGGTCCCATTTTTTGATTTTTCGCTAATATCTCGGAAACTATGCGTCGTATGGAAAAAGGTAATCTATGCAAAATTAAACATAATTAAATTTCCTACAAGAATGTTTTCTTCCTATGTGTTATAGTTTACGAGATATTCGCCAGCCAAAATAGATAATTAAAAAAAAAGTATTAGGTACCTTGAATATTTCTATCAAAGCGGTTTACCGTGGTCTGCTAATAAATCACTGTCACAAAACAATCTTTATTTTACAACACTCGACGTATTTACTAACGTAATATTTTGTCGAAATCTATGCATTTCCTTAAATATACAGTGTGACTCACTTAAAATGAAGACGCCCTTATAACTTTTTTATTTCGTTTCCGATTTGAATCAAATTTTACTCAAGTATAGAACAAGAAAATGCATATAAACAATCTTGTAGGAAATTTAATTACGATTAATTTTGCATAGATTACCTTTTTCCATACGATCTTTAAAGTGCCCCCCCCCCCCCCCCCCCGCTCACCACCTAGGAGTGGGGACTTTTGATATGTTCATCTCCAGACTAGTCCAAACAAAGTTCCGAAGTCAAATTTTCTATCCCTAAAATTTCCCTCAATAATCATTCGTTGCTTGGTCTATATTATTTAATATCAATTTGAAATTGGTGCAAAAATATCTAATTTGAAAACTGCTGCGGTTTTCAGCTACAGATTTAAGGTTTCCCTTAATTTAAAAAAAATCCAGACGTGATGGAGCAAAATAAATTTCAGATTCGGTTTTAGCGACCACAAAAACATATGCCACACTGGATCTGGTCCGGCGCACCTCGCAAAAATATTTTGTGTTCCTATGTTTTTAGTTAATTCAAATACTGCATCTTCAGTATTTTTATTATTTCGGAAACCAAACTGTTTTTTATAGAGTATATTTTCCTGTTCTAAAAAGTTAATTAACCTATGCTTTAAACACTTTTCAAATATCTTCGCAAAATTACTAATAACAGACATTGGCCTAAGTTTTTTAAGATTTGTGGATCACCTGCTTTGAAAACTGGGGTGACAAGAGAAGATTTCCAATCTGTAGGAATTTTAGAGGTAGAAAATGACAAGTGTATTAGATATTTGAATGGTTTTAGAATACTTTTATCCACGTTTTTTTATAAATATTGCGATTATTCCGTCTACACCAGAAGTTGAAAATTTTTTTAATATTGCAATATGTATAATGAGTTCTTTCTCGTTTACAGGGTTTAGATATATAGAATTGTTTGTCCAACTTTTAGGTGAAAATGTCTTACTTATTTTTGCTATCTCACTTTGCATTTTACAGCTTATGTTTATAAAAAAAGTCATTAAATTATGCAGATTTTTCTTGATCATCTTTAATTAAGTTGCCATAATTAACTGTGAGGTCGATATATATTTTTTTATTTATTTATTTGTACTACTGCTAGTCCAGGAGTTTTAGTCAATATATCGCTTCTACCCGGAATTAATTATTATAAAGCTGAAAATTTGCAGGATTGTATTGGTCCAGGACAACACATACCAAAAAGTCCCCTACTCTCCCTAGTCGGCTTCCCTGTTTTTGCGAAGCAACAAGGGCCTAGGTCGCAGAAATTGCAGAGCATGGCAGCAGAAAGGTTGTTACTGGTCGATTTGGGTCGGAATGATCATGAAAGCTTCGGAGAAGCATATCCGTTCGTATTTCAGATGTTCCATGCATATTTTGTTCATAATTTTCCGTTCTAGTTCTGTCAAAATTTCAAAAATTGAAAAAATTTAAAGACAAAGACAAAATGTACCTGAATAAACATTTCTCTTCATACTTTGGGCTTTCCATTGCCGCAGGGCTGGCTCCAGGTATTTTGCCGCCCCGCGCACAGTTTCATTTTGCCGCCCCCCTCTTAAATAAATAACATTAGGGTCAGGCGGGGTAAAAACGAGACAGGTTAGGTTGCTTAGAATCGAGTCATATTTAATGAAAGATTGACAGGAAAAATTATATTTCTATGTATTTTTTTACTAAAAAGCACCGTTAATTGATAAACAAAAATAAACAGTGTCTCATTTTTACCCTCCCAGTGGAGGGCAAATGAAAGACACGTGATTTATTCCCATTCTTATTGATGTCGTACAAATGGAAGTGTAAAAAACCGTTGCCCAAGGAATCGCTACTTCCACATCCAGATTCTCTATCCAAGTCACTCACAACGAAAAAACTTTGTATGTGGAAATAGTTGTTTATGGAACTTTAATAATATAATATTTGAAATCCTTTACACCAAAAACCCATAAAACGATACCCCACATGGGTAGTGGGGTGGGGGTAGTGACGGGGGGGTGGTAGTGGGGGTGGATGAAGTACAAAAATATTTTGAGGCCTTTGGTTCTTGTACATACACTAAATCACAATTTTTTTTCATCCCCTTTAATAAGGTGGTTTAAAAATTTTTTTTGAAACCTTAGCTTCTCTTGTATATACTAAATACCAATTTTATGGACTCTTACCTACTTTATTTACTCATTTACCCTAAATTTACCCCAATTTACCCCCCAACCCTTCGTTGGAACAACATGAAAATATAATCTAGTTCCAGATCTCGTTAAAGTACATATGTGTACCAAATTTCAAGTCAATATCTTAAACGGTTCCAGAGTAAGCGTGCGCACAAAAAAAGTTACAGACAGACCGACAGACAAATTTTTTTTTCGCGCAAACTTAAAATCTCGACGTTTCATGACATTTTAAGCCTATTTGAATAATAAAATTTTTTTAAAATTTTTTTGTCGTTACTATACTTCCACTGGATGTGGAAGTAATAAGACAGAGGAGGGTTTTTTCTGTTATATGTAATTTATTCAGATTTTTTACTAAACAAGAAGGGGCTTGCGGAAAAGCTAGCTTCCCCTAAATTAGGAAGCTGAAATGGGCTTGCTTCAGTCTGTCCATTTGGTCTCTTTAGTCTCTTATTTACCCCGTTTTTAATTTTTTCGTTAAAATCAAATTTTTGATGATTTAAAACTAGCAGATTAATAAACTTGATCACAAAATGTGAAGTATGACACTTCTAGTTGACGTCTGCCAAATACGGACAATGCAAATAGAGAAACTATAAAATCCCCAAAAACGTACTAAATTTTTTAAAATTGAATAATATTTTTTCCCGCATTAACAGTAGGCACAGGACCTGATTAGATAACATAAAACAGTTCTGAATGTACAAAACAAACTTGAATAAAAAATTAAGTTTAATTTATTTCAATCTGAGTTGGATATCACCTTGTCTTTTATTTACCCCACCTTACCCTATCTTTTCAGTCCGTTATTTTTATAACATTTTAAGAGTCACCTACTGAATATTCTCGATGGTTTGTTTTTTTAGTTATAAGGTTTACAGCAATTTTTGGATTTTCAGCAATATAATTACTGTATTTAAAAGGGTAAAATAAAATAATTGAAAAAATTAACCGTATTGAAACTTAAAAAAATACCACACCACAGAAATTAGACAAGAAATAAAATCACATATAAGAAACAGAATGTATGTATGTAACCTACTTTATATACAAAAAAAAAAACTAACAATAACAAATTATTTATATAAAGTTGACATTACTATTACTATATTAGTGAAACAATCGTTTCCTAGCTTTTTTTATATTTTTTGGTAACTGTGGATTTGAAGAATTTGCCGCCCCGGGCAGCCGCCCGCTTCGCCTCCCCCCCTAGAGCCAGCCCTACTGTCCATTGGTATGTCTACCCTTTCTTTAGCGTCACCCGTTACGAAGCTACGCCACTCTGAGTGTCGCCGCGCGGCAACGGCGCCCGTCATGCGCCCGGTGGAACTGCCCGAGCTGCCTTGCATACAATTTTTTTCTTGTGTGTGCCTGTGTAATATATGAATATCACCGGATCCTCCGCCATTTTATAGAAAATCGCGTATGCAAATATATTAAATAGGTGGTCCGACGTACGGCATTTTCCTATGAAAATAATGGCTTTATAAGTGCGTGCTTTCTATTTAATTTAGTAGATGGCGCGACCTTTAAGGTACTACAAAATCCTGTATATAGATACGGACAATGCAAATAGATAGATAGATGAATTTGCTTTGCTGCATATAATGCTGCATATATTCTTTCAATATTTTAAATTTAGCTACTTAATGTCAGATGTCACTGGACTCTTGTTTCACTAAACAGAAACGAAAGGCCGGAAATGTATGCAACACTGTATGCAGCAAAGCAAATCCATCTGTCATGATTTTGTAGTACCTTAAAGGTCGCGCCATCTACTAAATTAAATAGAAAGCATACACTTATGAAGCCACTCCATCACCTATTTAATACACCCTGACACAAGCGCACAAAAAAAAAGTGAAAAGTGGGCTGTTTCTGGGTCTCCATTTCGACATGCTGATTACGAATCAGGTGTCAGTCTATCTCCATTACCCACCAATTTTTAGTAAATCGCGAAAATAACCTAAACTATGAGTTTATTTTAGGTTATTTTCGCGATTTACAAAAAAATGGTGGGTGATGGAGCTAAACGATGACGACAATTAAAAAACTAAGAGTCTTGGAACACAAATTTATGCGCCTCATATCAAATTCATCTAGATACGCCTCCCTCAGAGATCTCTATGAACGTTGCAATGATATAACACCACTAGCGGACTACATCAAGATTACATCTGAGAAATTTTATCAATTCAAACTTGGTGATAGCCTGCTAACAAACAACATCACGCGCATCAGAGAGCATAATGCACCATTTAGGATAAAACACAAATTACCATATCAGGCGTTGCCCATCTTCCGGCAACTTAACTAGCCAATAATCTCTCTTCCATACTCACACAACTTTCAACTTTTTTTTTTTTGTTATTCACTGTTTTTGTCCTTTTAAATTCCTTTTCACTGCAACAATTTTAAATTATTAATAACAATTTTTTAATAAACAGAATATTTTTAATAGGAAATTATGTGGCAAAATTTAACCGCACGTTTTTTCGCATTACAAAAAAGGGTTTTTTGACTAACGATTTTTCCCTTACCGTCAATTATGCTTTTATACATATTTTACAATAGCGTCTTTTGCATACATTAATTATCTTAAGTTGTTTTTCTTTATACCTAACTAATCTTATACACATTTTAATTCGTTTAACTGCGAAAGGAGTTTGTGTTCAATTTTCAGTTGTTTATAATCTGAACTGGCCTCGTCTCGTCCAGCCTTTCAATTCCACGGCGCCTCGCACCGTGGATGTCTGGCTGGCTCCGATGCGTGTGCTTGGGGAGGAAATTTTTATTTGTTATTTAATTTGAAATAAAGTTTATTTGATTTGATTTATTTGATTTGAATAGAGGTCACCGAATGGAGTTCCAGGAACAGACCACTTCCTTTATTTTGTGGATTTTTTGTTCATAAATACGTGATCTATCCATCTGTATTTTTTATTTTTTCCCAGCCTAACTTAATTTCAAAATTTTAAAAGATTTTTTTTTATGTTCTGCATCCGAGCGAAATGTAAACTTTTCAGGATATTATTCTATACACTTTGACGAACTCATTAAAAAAATATATATTCATTTTGCAAGTTTTTGTAGGTAAAATATACCTTCATCGACTGGGCTAAATGCCCTTTTCAGAGATTTACGTTTTAAAAAAAATCACTGTATATAGAAGACAATACCCACATTAGAATGAAGACACTGTTAAAATTGTAGAGAATTACATTTTCTACAAGAAAGTTAGTCAGAGCATACGTCTATCTTTTATAGTATGTACTGGAAGCGTGTAAAGTGTGGCATCACACAGATTCATCGTATTTAAACGCATATCTATGTTGCCGAAACCAAAAAAATGTTGAACAAATTCTAAGCACAAGGGGGAGAAAAGTAAAATTTCGTTTTAAAATTATGAAATTGTAAATATGATAGAGAAATAGTAAAAATATTGTATTGTATTATATTGTAAGTATTTTGGTTTTAAAATTTTGAGACTTTGTAAATAACATTGTACAGTATAGTACAGGTTTTAACTTCGGAATAATGTCATATGAATTAGATTTCGTTCATTTTCAAAATAGATAATTAAAAAAAAAGTATTAGGTACCTTGAATATTTCTATCAAAGCGGTTTACCGTGGTCTGCTAATAAATCACTGTCACAAAACAATCTTTATTTTACAACACTCGACGTATTTACTAACGTAATATTTTGTCGAAATCTATGCATTTCCTTAAATATACAGTGTGACTCACTTAAAATGAAGACGCCCTTATAACTTTTTTATTTCGTTTCCGATTTGAATCAAATTTTACTCAAGTATAGAACAAGAAAATGCATATAAACAATCTTGTAGGAAATTTAATTACGATTAATTTTGCATAGATTACCTTTTTCCATACGATCTTTAAAGTGCCCCCCCCCCCCCCCCCGCTCACCACCTAGGAGTGGGGACTTTTGATATGTTCATCTCCAGACTAGTCCAAACAAAGTTCCGAAGTCAAATTTTCTATCCCTGAAATTTCCCTCAATAATCATTCGTTGCTTGGTCTATATTATTTAATATCAATTTGAAATTGGTGCAAAAATATCTAATTTGAAAACTGCTGCGGTTTTCAGCTACAGATTTAAGGTTTCCCTTAATTTAAAAAAAATCCAGACGTGATGGAGCAAAATAAATTTCAGATTCGGTTTTAGCGACCACAAAAACATATGCCACACTGGATCTGGTCCGGCGCACCTCGCAAAAATATTTTGTGTTCCTATGTTTTTAGTTAATTCAAATACTGCATCTTCAGTATTTTTATTATTTCGGAAACCAAACTGTTTTTTATAGAGTATATTTTCCTGTTCTAAAAAGTTAATTAACCTATGCTTTAAACACTTTTCAAATATCTTCGCAAAATTACTAATAACAGACATTGGCCTAAGTTTTTTAAGATTTGTGGATCACCTGCTTTGAAAACTGGGGTGACAAGAGAAGATTTCCAATCTGTAGGAATTTTAGAGGTAGAAAATGACAAGTGTATTAGATATTTGAATGGTTTTAGAATACTTTTATCCACGTTTTTTTATAAATATTGCGATTATTCCGTCTACACCAGAAGTTGAAAATTTTTTTAATATTGCAATATGTATAATGAGTTCTTTCTCGTTTACAGGGTTTAGATATATAGAATTGTTTGTCCAACTTTTAGGTGAAAATGTCTTACTTATTTTTGCTATCTCACTTTGCATTTTACAGCTTATGTTTATAAAAAAAGTCATTAAATTATGCAGATTTTTCTTGATCATCTTTAATTAAGTTGCCATAATTAACTGTGAGGTCGATATATATTTTTTTATTTATTTATTTGTACTACTGCTAGTCCAGGAGTTTTAGTCAATATATCGCTTCTACCCGGAATTAATTATTATAAAGCTGAAAATTTGCAGGATTGTATTGGTCCAGGACAACACATACCAAAAAGTCCCCTACTCTCCCTAGTCGGCTTCCCTGTTTTTGCGAAGCAACAAGGGCCTAGGTCGCAGAAATTGCAGAGCATGGCAGCAGAAAGGTTGTTACTGGTCGATTTGGGTCGGAATGATCATGAAAGCTTCGGAGAAGCATATCCGTTCGTATTTCAGATGTTCCATGCATATTTTGTTCATAATTTTCCGTTCTAGTTCTGTCAAAATTTCAAAAATTGAAAAAATTTAAAGACAAAGACAAAATGTACCTGAATAAACATTTCTCTTCATACTTTGGGCTTTCCATTGCCGCAGGGCTGGCTCCAGGTATTTTGCCGCCCCGCGCACAGTTTCATTTTGCCGCCCCCATCTTAAATAAATAACATTAGGGTCAGGCGGGGTAAAAACGAGACAGGTTAGGTTGCTTAGAATCGAGTCATATTTAATGAAAGATTGACAGGAAAAATTATATTTCTATGTATTTTTTTACTAAAAAGCACCGTTAATTGATAAACAAAAATAAACAGTGTCTCATTTTTACCCTCCCAGTGGAGGGCAAATGAAAGACACGTGATTTATTCCCATTCTTATTGATGTCGTACAAATGGAAGTGTAAAAAACCGTTGCCCAAGGAATCGCTACTTCCACATCCAGATTCTCTATCCAAGTCACTCACAACGAAAAAACTTTGTATGTGGAAATAGTTGTTTATGGAACTTTAATAATATAATATTTGAAATCCTTTACACCAAAAACCCATAAAACGATACCCCACATGGGTAGTGGGGTGGGGGTAGTGACGGGGGGGTGGTAGTGGGGGTGGATGAAGTACAAAAATATTTTGAGGCCTTTGGTTCTTGTACATACACTAAATCACAATTTTTTTTCATCCCCTTTAATAAGGTGGTTTAAAAAATTTTTTTGAAACCTTAGCTTCTCTTGTATATACTAAATACCAATTTTATGGACTCTTACCTACTTTATTTACTCATTTACCCTAAATTTACCCCAATTTACCCCCCAACCCTTCGTTGGAACAACATGAAAATATAATCTAGTTCCAGATCTCGTTAAAGTACATATGTGTACCAAATTTCAAGTCAATATCTTAAACGGTTCCAGAGTAAGCGTGCGCACAAAAAAAGTTACAGACAGACCGACAGACAAATTTTTTTTTCGCGCAAACTTAAAATCTCGACGTTTCATGACATTTTAAGCCTATTTGAATAATAAAATTTTTTTAAAATTTTTTTGTCGTTACTATACTTCCACTGGATGTGGAAGTAATAAGACAGAGGAGGGTTTTTTCTGTTATATGTAATTTATTCAGATTTTTTACTAAACAAGAAGGGGCTTGCGGAAAAGCTAGCTTCCCCTAAATTAGGAAGCTGAAATGGGCTTGCTTCAGTCTGTCCATTTGGTCTCTTTAGTCTCTTATTTACCCCGTTTTTAATTTTTTCGTTAAAATCAAATTTTTGATGATTTAAAACTAGCAGATTAATAAACTTGATCACAAAATGTGAAGTATGACACTTCTAGTTGACGTCTGCCAAATACGGACAATGCAAATAGAGAAACTATAAAATCCCCAAAAACGTACTAAATTTTTTAAAATTGAATAATATTTTTTCCCGCATTAACAGTAGGCACAGGACCTGATTAGATAACATAAAACAGTTCTGAATGTACAAAACAAACTTGAATAAAAAATTAAGTTTAATTTATTTCAATCTGAGTTGGATATCACCTTGTCTTTTATTTACCCCACCTTACCCTATCTTTTCAGTCCGTTATTTTTATAACATTTTAAGAGTCACCTACTGAATATTCTCGATGGTTTGTTTTTTTAGTTATAAGGTTTACAGCAATTTTTGGATTTTCAGCAATATAATTACTGTATTTAAAAGGGTAAAATAAAATAATTGAAAAAATTAACCGTATTGAAACTTAAAAAAATACCACACCACAGAAATTAGACAAGAAATAAAATCACATATAAGAAACAGAATGTATGTATGTAACCTACTTTATATACAAAAAAAAAACTAACAATAACAAATTATTTATATAAAGTTGACATTACTATTACTATATTAGTGAAACAATCGTTTCCTAGCTTTTTTTATATTTTTTGGTAACTGTGGATTTGAAGAATTTGCCGCCCCGGGCAGCCGCCCGCTTCGCCTCCCCCCCTAGAGCCAGCCCTACTGTCCATTGGTATGTCTACCCTTTCTTTAGCGTCACCCGTTACGAAGCTACGCCACTCTGAGTGTCGCCGCGCGGCAACGGCGCCCGTCATGCGCCCGGTGGAACTGCCCGAGCTGCCTTGCATACAATTTTTTTCTTGTGTGTGCCTGTGTAATATATGAATATCACCGGATCCTCCGCCATTTTATAGAAAATCGCGTATGCAAATATATTAAATAGGTGGTCCGACGTACGGCATTTTCCTATGAAAATAATGGCTTTATAAGTGCGTGCTTTCTATTTAATTTAGTAGATGGCGCGACCTTTAAGGTACTACAAAATCCTGTATATAGATACGGACAATGCAAATAGATAGATAGATGAATTTGCTTTGCTGCATATAATGCTGCATATATTCTTTCAATATTTTAAATTTAGCTACTTAATGTCAGATGTCACTGGACTCTTGTTTCACTAAACAGAAACGAAAGGCCGGAAATGTATGCAACACTGTATGCAGCAAAGCAAATCCATCTGTCATGATTTTGTAGTACCTTAAAGGTCGCGCCATCTACTAAATTAAATAGAAAGCATACACTTATGAAGCCACTCCATCACCTATTTAATACACCCTGACACAAGCGCACAAAAAAAAAGTGAAAAGTGGGCTGTTTCTGGGTCTCCATTTCGACATGCTGATTACGAATCAGGTGTCAGTCTATCTCCATTACCCACCAATTTTTAGTAAATCGCGAAAATAACCTAAACTATGAGTTTATTTTAGGTTATTTTCGCGATTTACAAAAAAATGGTGGGTGATGGAGCTAAACGATGACGACAATTAAAAAACTAAGAGTCTTGGAACACAAATTTATGCGCCTCATATCAAATTCATCTAGATACGCCTCCCTCAGAGATCTCTATGAACGTTGCAATGATATAACACCACTAGCGGACTACATCAAGATTACATCTGAGAAATTTTATCAATTCAAACTTGGTGATAGCCTGCTAACAAACAACATCACGCGCATCAGAGAGCATAATGCACCATTTAGGATAAAACACAAATTACCATATCAGGCGTTGCCCATCTTCCGGCAACTTAACTAGCCAATAATCTCTCTTCCATACTCACACAACTTTCAACTTTTTTTTTTTTGTTATTCACTGTTTTTGTCCTTTTAAATTCCTTTTCACTGCAACAATTTTAAATTATTAATAACAATTTTTTAATAAACAGAATATTTTTAATAGGAAATTATGTGGCAAAATTTAACCGCACGTTTTTTCGCATTACAAAAAAGGGTTTTTTGACTAACGATTTTTCCCTTACCGTCAATTATGCTTTTATACATATTTTACAATAGCGTCTTTTGCATACATTAATTATCTTAAGTTGTTTTTCTTTATACCTAACTAATCTTATACACATTTTAATTCGTTTAACTGCGAAAGGAGTTTGTGTTCAATTTTCAGTTGTTTATAATCTGAACTGGCCTCGTCTCGTCCAGCCTTTCAATTCCACGGCGCCTCGCACCGTGGATGTCTGGCTGGCTCCGATGCGTGTGCTTGGGGAGGAAATTTTTATTTGTTATTTAATTTGAAATAAAGTTTATTTGATTTGATTTATTTGATTTGAATAGAGGTCACCGAATGGAGTTCCAGGAACAGACCACTTCCTTTATTTTGTGGATTTTTTGTTCATAAATACGTGATCTATCCATCTGTATTTTTTATTTTTTCCCAGCCTAACTTAATTTCAAAATTTTAAAAGATTTTTTTTTATGTTCTGCATCCGAGCGAAATGTAAACTTTTCAGGATATTATTCTATACACTTTGACGAACTCATTAAAAAAATATATATTCATTTTGCAAGTTTTTGTAGGTAAAATATACCTTCATCGACTGGGCTAAATGCCCTTTTCAGAGATTTACGTTTTAAAAAAAATCACTGTATATAGAAGACAATACCCACATTAGAATGAAGACACTGTTAAAATTGTAGAGAATTACATTTTCTACAAGAAAGTTAGTCAGAGCATACGTCTATCTTTTATAGTATGTACTGGAAGCGTGTAAAGTGTGGCATCACACAGATTCATCGTATTTAAACGCATATCTATGTTGCCGAAACCAAAAAAATGTTGAACAAATTCTAAGCACAAGGGGGAGAAAAGTAAAATTTCGTTTTAAAATTATGAAATTGTAAATATGATAGAGAAATAGTAAAAATATTGTATTGTATTATATTGTAAGTATTTTGGTTTTAAAATTTTGAGACTTTGTAAATAACATTGTACAATATAGTACAGGTTTTAACTTCGGAATAATGTCATATGAATTAGATTTCGTTCATTTTTGGCAACATAATGGTAAATGCATTAAACAAAAGTTTCTATATTATGCGGGGGCTTGCTAATTTATAGAGAGTGGATGCCACCCCTTCTCAAAGGGTGGCACCTAAAAAAAAAAAAAAAACTGCTGAAACAGAATCAAACTTTAAGAAAAAAAGGCTCTATGCAACTTTTCATATAAATTGATAGTCTTTAGTTATAGCGACTTGAAAATTGGAATTTTAGCTTGAAGAAGAGGTATTTCAAAACTATTTTCATCAAATATCTCGAAAAGTAGTACATTGAGCGAAAACATGCTAGAGACAAATAAGAAAGCTATTAAATTGATGATGAGTTTCGTTTTTTTTTTCTAATTTCTGTAGAATTAATGGTTTCGGAGATCTTTTTTTAAAGATGGCGTTCGAATGTTTACAAGATGAAGTATTTAGCTTAACTGTTAAATATCTCAGAGATTATAGCACTTACGTCAAAAATATTAACCACTAAAATGAAAGACTATTAATTAGAATTTCAAATTATTGATTAACTCTATAGCATAAAAAACAAAGAAGTTATGACAAAAATAATATGCTTCCTCACAATTTTTTAACAAAATCGTCGGCATATTGTTAATGTAAGTAGTCATTAATTAAAAAAATATATTCTCGTATACTGTTTTTTGATAACATATTGTATGACCTAGATGCTCAAATTTTTTCGTTCGTCTACAACACTTGCTTCAGATAAAAATTGCACTCTAAACTATATAGAGATTTTCGAGAAAAAGTTTTTTGTTTTTTTGCAAATATCTGAATAAAAATTAGTTTTAGTGAAAAAATGGTAGACATCAAAAATAAAGCTTATAAACTAAGAATAATTTTTTTTTTTTATTTAATATTCATGTAGAATTAATAGTTTCGAAGATATTTAATTTTAAAGATGACATTCGAACATTTACAGGATAAAGTATTTAGTTTCAATGTTGAATATCTTAGAAACTATGACATATTTATCAAAAGTTCTACGGAACATAATTAAAGTTAATTTATCAAATTTCTTTTTCAAAACACTTGCTTTAGAAAAAACTCCATCCGCCATATTTGAGCCACCATTTTGAGTTTTGGGATTTTGACTTCAGATTCGTAATCAGCTATCATAAATATCCCATGTTTCAAAAATAAATCAGTAATTCCTTTGCGAATATTAAATATCTAAATTTAGTGGTGGTTTTCACCCCTTGAGGGTAAAAGCAAGGGTCCGGGCCATATAGATACTGAATATAATGCCTTTTAGTACAAATTACCCATCAAGGAAAATTATCATTACATATATGTAATGATAAGGTTATTCCGAAATTTTGAATATTTTGTATCTCTAGATACTGTACTAGTAGAGCCTCGATAATCCAGTTTAATCTCGGTTTAATTATTTTCTCAAACGACAGTAGAAAAAATCATATATTGTGTGCAACACGTAGGAAAAATGATGTGAAATTATGGGATTACGAAAAAAATATTTGCGCCCAAAACTTCCTGGTGTGTTAAAACTTATATTCACTTTTTGACTCGCTTTCACTGATTTTCTACCTATCTGCTTAAAATATTATCTCGTACTAGTAATCGAATGGGAATTTTAAAAATACTGGCCTATTTGAAATAAAATTCTTAAAAATATAGACCTGTCCGATATGTATTTGTCAATTTTGGTTTTATTTATATTTATTTTCAGGAAAATAAAAAGTAGGTATTTCAAAACATTGCCACATTTTTATTTATTTTCACTTTCAGGAAAATTAATCGAATTGTCAGTTGTGTTTCATAATTCAATTTACGAAAGCTCTTCAAATATGATGACACGAAAAGCATATATTTTTTTAATTGAACGTCATATTTTTTATTTGCTGGAAAGCAAAGATTCTCTACAATTTTATATAAGTAACATGTGGTTAGCGACTAACAGTAGGATTAAAATTGCAGGTAGTATGGTGCCCAGTTTCCCTATACCTCTTTCAGGTACAGATTTGACCGGTGCCCAGATTACATGTAGGATTAAAATTGCAGGTAGTATGGTGCCCAGTTTACATCCGCCCTCTCTGATATGTATAGAAAAAAATAGAAAACATCAAAAACGGCCGAGAAAATCAAAATTGAATATCTTTTCGATAAGAAGGAGTAATTTCATCAGAGTTGGCAAAAACAAAACTCATCTATGGTCAAATACAATGCACCAAACCTGGACCCAGTCCAATAGAACGGTCAAAGATGGCGGACAAAATAAAATTGTTTAATTCTTCGTCAAAAGTATCAAGGAGGCATTGTGCGTCACCATTTTTTTCGATTGTAGGTTCTTTTAGGTTCTTTCAACTCATAAGATATTGCTATCTTGACATGAGCAAAGCAGAGTAAGATTTTTTAATTTACCACATTAAGAAAACACTCAGAATCTCCAGTATTATTTTGCTCATTCTAAGACGCAAAAATTTGAAGTATAGCTCTGTAGTACCTTTGTCAGTATGTAATGGCGCCGACTTTGATATTTTTATGGGCAGTTTTTGTAGTCTATACCTTCCAAATGAAGTTATAGATAAAAAGGACTGTTATTTTCAAGTAAGCTTGAGTCCCCCTGCTAATTTTGAAAAACCGGCGCCTATGACGTCGTGTACTGTTTGAACCAAAAACATGTCTGATTCGTGATTTCTGTAGCATTCCTAGTATAATTATTCACCTAGTTGTACAATTTTATTTCATATCCGCTGCTTGTTTTGAGTTTTTCTGAGCGGAATTTGTATATATGTATGAATGTTTAACTGCGGGCCAGTTCACAGTCGCAGATATTATTTTGTGGGTTACTATAGCGGAAACCATACAAAACAAATGAAAACATGGTTTGGCGGATGTCGTGGGATTATTAACCTATTTGGTACAACACAAGGTTACTGTGACAGGACTAACTAATTTGGGTGTGTTGTGATGATGACACATCAATGACGTCTGTCTTCATCCATCGCTGGTTCCTCGACGCTTCCTGGAACTTTTGGAAAATATTTACCATATCTTAAGATATACAAGATGACTTTAAAAAAGGGATCTGAACCGGAACAGTATTCTCTATATAGGTAATAAAGTTAAATTAACTGAGTACGGGTGAAATTTTATTTCATAATTTTTAGCGATCACTTTTGAAGGCGACTCAATTTTTTATTTCAAAAATTTTTTTAATCGATATTAGGTAATAAAGTTCAGTTGACTGGGCAACATAAAATTTTAAAAAGGAGCCCAAGGAACAATTTTGGTTTCTTAAATATATACAAGGGTGCTACAAAACTATTCATGAAATGCCTTGAAAAATCTATTTTGCTGAAACAATATCCTTAACACCATCATAAAGCGACTTGTAGACTAAAAGAGCCCACCCTTATGAAGGTTATTAAGGCCTTTTTAAATTCCATCATAAAATTCCTTAGTGAGGCATAGTGCCGCTCTTGAAAACCTTGTTCAGGCCGTTTTAAAACATTTCTTAAAACCTATTTTAAAGCTGTTGGAAGCTGTTTTATTAGCTTCCTGCATTTCTAGAAAACACTTAGAAAGCTACCTTAAAACTGATTTTTAAAACTCTTGTAAGTCCACATTAGAACTGAGAAGCTATAAGAATGTCCACGAAGGAATCCAAATAATTTTATTATTGCATTTATTTTTTCTAAACTGATTTAAGCAAACACACCATCAGACTTATTGAAGATAAAATGGAATTTGAAATTTATATAGCGTAGAGTGGCACTATAACTTCTCTAAGTCCGATTTAAAAGATAATAAAAAGACATCAGGTATGACAAAAAATTAAAACCAATGGCAGTTTGTCGTTAAAACTACAAAAGAAAGGCCCAAAAAATAAGGGCCCCTCAGAAATATTAATGATTTTACATACAAAATTTGCATAGACCCATTTTTATATAACAAGAAAAAACTGGCCGGCCAACTAAAAACCTAATTGTCATTTTACAGTCCTCTCATTAAACTAAATATTCTAATAATGGTAAATGACCTAGAACATTTACTCTAAATGAAGTCCTTTTAGTCTTTTTGTATACTATCACAAATAATCCCTTCCTTACAAAAATGCAAATGCACTTGGCGAAGATCACATGGACTTGATAAAAGTTGTAATAAAACGTTTGGGAAGTTGACATTTGATACAAAAAACTTAAAACTTAACCTCAAAATAATTTGTGTGTGTGTGTGTGTTTTAACAGTCCTTTTAAAATGGCCACTCTTTTTTATTTTCTTCCACCTTTCCAAAAAAGACTTAATTACACATCAGTAAGTCGTGAAATGCTTTTAATTAACACACACACACATGCATCAACGACACTTCGGGCAGATATATTGTTTTTTATTTTTATAATAAATGTTTTATTGAGGTTTTGGAAAGTGTTTTATGGAATTAAAATTTGCCTTTTAGTCCAGTCAATGAAAGAGTTGTAGAAAACATTTTGGAGGGGAGAATTTTTCTCTTCAGGAATGTGTTGGGGGTAGTCAGGAGGTAAACATACTAAAAGTCCCCGCCTCTAACCACGTCGCTTCAAGGGGGGAGGGGGGTGGAAAGGTTCCTTTTTTCGATTCTTCGCTTATAACTCGGAAACGATGCGTCGTATGGGAAAAGGTAATCTATGCAAAATTAAACGTAATTAAATTTTCCACGAGAATGTTTATATTCATTTTCTTCCTATGTGTTATAGTTTACGAGATGTTCGCCAAGGAAAATCGATAATTAATAAAAAAAAATCAATTATGTATCTTGAATATTTCTATCAAAGCGGTTTACCGTGGTATGCTAACAAATCACAGTCACAAAACAATCTTTATTTTACAACACCCGACGTATTTACTAACGTAATATTTTGTCGAAACCTAGACATTTCCTTAAATATACAGTGTGACTCACTTAAAATGAAGATACCCTTATAACTTTTTCATTTTGTTTCCGATTTGAATCAAATTTTACTCAAGTATAGAACAAATTAGGATCTACTTATGACCAGAAAAATCATTCACCTGCTATAAATGCAAAGCTACCTGCGGTACCAAAAGATGAGGAAAAAGATTAAAAATCATATTGATTTTTAACCTTATGAACGATGAATTTTACGTAGCCACCACAAATTGCGGAAACTGTGGACCCCCTTTGCCAGATGAGCTTACGTGTGAGATATCCCCCATCGATAATCAAATCAAATTTTGGTGTATGTACGTTTGTGGCGCCGAGTGGATGCATTTTTTAGAATTTCTAACATTCAAAATGTTTTATTTTTTTCAGCATATTTTGGTACCGCAGGTGGCTTTGCCTTTATAGCAGGTGAATGATTTTCTGGTCATAAGCAGATCCTAATTTGTTCTATACTTGAGTAAAATTTGATTCAAATCGGAAACAAAATGAAAAAGTTATAAGGGTATCTTCATTTTAAGTGAGTCACACTGTATATTTAAGGAAATTTCCAGATTTCGACAAAATATTACGTTAGTAAATACGTCCAGTGTTGTAAAATAAAGATTGTTTTGTGACTGTGATTTGTTAGCAGACCACAGTAAACCGCTTTGATAGAAATATACAAGGTACATAATTGATTTTTTTTTAATTAATTATTAATTTTCGCTGGCGAACATCTCGTAAACTATAACACATAGGAAGAAAATGAATATAAACATTCTTGTGGAAAATTTAATTACGTTTAATTTTGCAAAGATTACCTTTTCCCATACGACGCATCGTTTCCGAGTTATACGCGAGGAATCGAAAAAATGAACCTTTCCACCCCCCTCCCCCCCGAAGCGGCAGGGCTAGGGGCGGGGACTTTTAGTATGTTTACCTCCTGACTACCCCCAACACATCCTTGAAGAGAAAAATTCTCCCCTCCAAAATGTTCTCTACAAACCCCTTTTGGGCATTCACTGATTGGACTATTCAGATTTATAGAGGCCTTTTTTTCTTCATAACGGTTTCATCACAACATTTATCAAGGATGTTTTAAGAGTCTAGTTTTGTAATGGCCTTTAATAAGTACTAATAGGCATTGAAAATGTCTAGTTTTAAAAAGGATTTAAAATGCATTTATTGCAAATATGTTACAACCATAAAGAATAATTTAAAGCATCTTTAAATCTAAATGGAATTTAAGACGTTCATAAAACTATCGAGAGTTTTATGTAGGTTATGATAAACCCATTACAAATACATATTATCCTAGAAGCAAATTAGCTTTATAATTAGGTCTTACAGAATGCTTTAAAACTTAACATATAAGAGCAAGTATACTTGAAGCCTAAAAGACCTTACCTACAACATCAATACAGCGCAAGACTATTTCCTAACCCTGACGAACCTTTCTTAAAACCTCCTCAAGTCCAAATGACTTTTAAATTGTTCCTTGGGAGGAGATTCTCAATTCGACCCGTATGTATGCTTTTTTATATATATTTGTTCAAAGGTTACTCTGGTGTGGCTTAAGCGATTTCTGTCAAATCTGCTGCAAACTGTAGGCCAAAGTCCGGTGGTGGTTTCACACTGAATTTATCAAGCTACATCTAGTGTAAGGAGAACAAAAATCGTATTTTTTTTATATTACGAGCATTGTGACATTTTCATGGTTGTTATCATAATTGTTTAGAAAATAATATTATTAAAATAAATAACCTCAATAAATTCCGCTTTTATTCGTCTTGTGTTTCCGTTTTTTCTTCCTTTCTTTTTCTGCTGATTTTAATTTGATTAATAATCTCGTTCACTTTTTTTTCTCTCTCTTTGGCCTTAACACCTCCTTACATATGTTTATGAATATCTTCTATTAGTTTACTTATTATTTAATTCCATAATATATGTCTTCTTGTAAGTTAGATTTTCATTGTCTATAATATTGTAGTTAAATCATTATAGCACATTATTTGGTACATTATTTAACATATGGTAATAGGTTTAATCTTATTTAATGCACGTACATAATTATTATAAATTGCACATTATCACAAGTTGTTGTTATGTGTACTTTCTGAATTAATTTAGTACATTTTGATTTAATAATTAATAGTCTTTTCTGGGTTAAGTGGAAGAGCGGGTGTACTACTGTACCACCTTTCATTTGTGTTTGTTTAATTTTTTTTCTTGTTTATTGTACTTTAATTTGTATACACAATGAATAAAGGCATTTTTTTTTTTTTTTTTTTTTTGTAAAAGCCAGTCACCCTTTAAACTCTGTGGCTCCGACACTCACAGAGGGGAGCTGGTAGTACCGGTAGCCACTCCCCACGCCCGTGGGGTGAGTGACTACTGGGTCCGTGAATCGTGTGCCCTGAGCAGACGTAATGAACCGAGGATGACGGCCCTCTGCATTCTGCCGGCTAAGACCTCTGCCGAATTTCGGCATGCCGGTATGATCTTAAGTTCTGAAAGCAGTGTATGTCTCGTTCCACCGAGGGCTCCTATAATCAGTTTATTATTATTATTATTATTATTTTTTTTTTTTTTTTTTTTTTTTCGCGTGCGCGATGCTGGGCAGTTCTCCCGTGTCTCCGACATTCTTCTTATTATTATTATTATTATTATTATTATTATTATTATTATTATTATTATTATTATTATTATTATTATTATTATTATTATTATTATTATTATTATTATTATTATTATTATTATTATTATTATTATTATTATTATTATTATTATTATTATTATTATTATTATTATTATTATTATTATTATTATTATTATTATTATTATTATTATTATTATTATTATTATTATTATTATTATTATTATTATTATTATTATTATTATTATTATTATTATTATTATTATTATTATTATTATTATTATTATTATTATTATTATTATTATTATTATTATTATTATTATTATTATTATTATTATTATTATTATTATTATTATTATTATTATTATTATTATTATTATTATTATTATTATTATTATTATTATTATTATTATTATTATTATTATTATTATTATTATTATTATTATTATTATTATTATTATTATTATTATTATTATTATTATTATTATTATTATTATTATTATTATTATTATTATTATTATTATTATTATTATTATTATTATTATTATTATTATTATTATTATTATTATTATTATTATTATTATTATTATTATTATTATTATTATTATTATTATTATTATTATTATTATTATTATTATTATTATTATTATTATTATTATTATTATTATTATTATTATTATTATTATTATTATTATTATTATTATTATTATTATTATTATTATTATTATTATTATTATTATTATTATTATTATTATTATTATTATTATTATTATTATTATTATTATTATTATTATTATTATTATTATTATTATTATTATTATTATTATTATTATTATTATTATTATTATTATTATTATTATTATTATTATTATTATTATTATTATTATTATTATTATTATTATTATTATTATTATTATTATTATTATTATTATTATTATTATTATTATTATTATTATTATTATTATTATTATTATTATTATTATTATTATTATTATTATTATTATTATTATTATTATTATTATTATTATTATTATTATTATTATTATTATTATTATTATTATTATTATTATTATTATTATTATTATTATTATTATTATTATTATTATTATTATTATTATTATTATTATTATTATTATTATTATTATTATTATTATTATTATTATTATTATTATTATTATTATTATTATTATTATTATTATTATTATTATTATTATTATTATTATTATTATTATTATTATTATTATTATTATTATTATTATTATTATTATTATTATTATTATTATTATTATTATTATTATTATTATTATTATTATTATTATTATTATTATTATTATTATTATTATTATTATTATTATTATTATTATTATTATTATTATTATTATTATTATTATTATTATTATTATTATTATTATTATTATTATTATTATTATTATTATTATTATTATTATTATTATTATTATTATTATTATTATTATTATTATTATTATTATTATTATTATTATTATTATTATTATTATTATTATTATTATTATTATTATTATTATTATTATTATTATTATTATTATTATTATTATTATTATTATTATTATTATTATTATTATTATTATTATTATTATTATTATTATTATTATTATTATTATTATTATTATTATTATTTTTTTTTTTTTTTTTTTTTTTTTTTTTTTTTTTTTTCGCGTGTGCGATGCTGGACAGTTCTCCCGTGTCTCCGACATTCTCACGGGAGAAGCGCCAGCGGATTATCTGCAGCCGCTCCCCGCGTCCCGCAGGGTTAGTGACTGTAGATGCCAGATTCGTGTGCCCTAAGAAGACGAAGGGACCCCAGGATAACTGCCTTCTGCATTTGGCCTGCCAACCACTCGGCTGACTTTTGGCAGGCTGGTATGGCCTTTAATTCCGAGAGCAGCGTAGGCCTCATTCCACCAAGTACACCGATTATCAGGACGACCATCTTGACCGAGTAGTCTGGGTATAGCACTCGGAGCTCATACCGGAGATCTCGGTATTTAGTCCGTTTTTCGCCCTCCTTCAAGATGATGTTTGTCTCGGCAGGTGCCGAGAACTCGATGACATACATCATCTTGGTTTGGTGGTCTAGGAGGACTATGTCAGGCTTGTTTGCCTGAATTTGCCTGACCGTCGGAAACGAGTAGTTCCAATATATTCGGCACTTCTCGTTCTCGACTACGGACTCGATCTCTCCGGGGACGTAAGGCAGCACTGGTGTTTGGTCTACTTCGTACGAGTGCCGAAGGTGGTAGTATAGCACTCGTAGAGCCGCGTTATGTCTATGGATGTAGGCCGAAGTCGCATATACCGTACATGCAGATAGTAAGTGCATGAGCGACTCCGGCGCCTGACGGCAGGTCCTACAATTAATGTCAGGGACCTCCACACCCATAACGCGACTGCGGTAGACCAGGGTGTTAATAACACCATCTTGGCAGGCCACAATGAATCCTTCGGTCTCCGACTTTAGCCCTGCTGACCGTAAGAAAGCGAAGGTCAGCTTTGTCGATAAACCCAGCGTCTCTATGTTGTTATAGAATACGCCGTGCATGGGTTTATCGACGTGCTGCCTGAGTAGATTTCTCTGCTCGGCAGCTTTAATTTGGGCTATCAGACGATTTGGCGCAAGCTCAGTTACTGATTCTAGTTCAGCACCTCGCCGGCCTCCTCGCCTGAAGTCGAATACGAGACCGAGATCATCTGCGGCCTTACGTGCTGCCTTGAATAAAAATGCGCCAACTCCTGCAGTTTCATGATCTCTCACAAACCGCAGGAGTGGGTCCGAGCTCCTGAGGACGTTGCATGCCACACTCAGCGCTACTCTGCCATGCGCACACTCCAGTCTCAAGAGTCCTCGGCCCCCCCGTTGGCGTGGGAGGTACACTCGAGGAACGGACGACCTAGGATGGATGCTCCTGTGAACATGCATCATCTTGCGGGTATCCCTATCCAATTGGCGCAACTCTTCTAGCGTCCACTTAACTACTCCGAAGGAGTAGAGCAGAATCGGAACGGCAAGCATATTAGTTGCAGACACCTTGTTCTTCCCCGAAAGTTCAGAAGACCAAATCTTTCGGAGCCGGTGTCTGTACTTGCCGCGGAGAGTATCCTTAACTTGTTTCACGTCCTGGATGTGATGTTGTTCCACACCCAGGTACGTGTAGGTCTCTCCGGCATCCAGCTGTCGTAGGATGCTTCCGTCTGCGAGCTGCGCATCTTCAAGGAATATCCCGCTTCGTCCTCTCTTGAGGTGAACGACTGCACACTTGTCCAGCCCGAATTCCATGCCAATGGCCCGCGTATACTCTTGGACCACCCTTAGAGAGTTTTGGAGTTCGCACTCTCCGGAGGCATAAAGTTTTAGGTCATCCATATAAAATAGATGGGTGACCTTATGCCTCCGATTGCTGGGTGGACCACATTGGTATCCGCGGGTTTGGCGAAGCCTGACAGATAACGGCAGCAGTGAGATGCAAAATAGGAGAGGACTCAGGGAGTCACCCTGGAAAACTCCTCTCCTAAAAGTTACCAACTCTGTCGATACCCGCTGAGCACCAGATGTTATGGTGAAGCGGGTTCTCCAGAGTGGCAACAGTTGTTCAATGCATCTCACTAGTGGGGCAGGTACCACAAGGCATTGCAGCAAGTGTAATAATAGTGCATGAGATGTTGTATCAAATGCCTTGCGGTAATCGATCCACGCCATTGATAGATTACGCTTGTATTGTACAGAATCCTGTGTAATACAGCGGTCTATCAATAGGTTCTCTTTGCAGCCTGCCACACCTTTCTTGCCACCACGCTGTTCGTGTATCTGTCGGTAGACCGGCTCAACTGACCTCAATGTCCTGGCATACAAGATACGAGTAAATATCTTGTAGCAGGAATTGAGGCATGTGATCGGTCTATAATTCTTCGGGTCGGACAGATTTCCCTTTTTGGGGATCAGTACAGTACGCCCCTCGGCAAACCAGTCCGGAATCGGCTGCCCCTCGTTCAACCATGAGTTGAAAACTCGGGCCAGATGGCGGTGGGTGGAAGGGAATTTCTTCCACCACCAGTTGTTTATGCCATCTGGACCCGGGGCAGCAAAGTTCTTAGTACCAACAAGTGCTTGTTGGACTTCCTCGGTACTGATCGCCGGGCACACTTCGTCTTGCTCTCCCAACAATGTGGTGCAGAGCTCCTCGAAGCGTGCTATCGCTGGAGTGTCGCTGTCGAATGGACTCGTGGTCTCATATATTCCCTTCCAGAAGGCTTCGACAGTCTCAACAGACGGCGGATTTTCCACAACACGCGGTGGCTCTTGGAGCAGACGAGAGGGACTTGTTTGGAACAGATGGTTTTGTTCCATTGCCCGTGCTCGTCTGACCAAGATTTTTTAATGGCCATAAGTGCTCGAATCCTATCTAGACAGTGCTGTTTGATGGTTTGCAGCACTGTCCGATTTAGAGTGTGGTGTTGTCGTCTTATACCGGCAACTATACGCCGAATTTTCGGCGTGAATGGCTTAGCTGCCGTTATATACTCCACCACACTCTGGATTCGAGACGCGTGTTGTCTCGCCGATTTGATTTTTGCCTCAATTTTTTGTACGCGCCGCTTAGTCTTCTCGACCTTACCCAACACGCTTGCCAGGCGTTGCTGGGGGACGAGTTGTCTAGCGGCTGCGTACACGGCACTGTTGATCTGCCATATGTTGGCATCTTCTGGAAGTTCATCATCGAGTAACGAATCCATTCTTGCCAGGTCTTGTGGCTTTGGGTTAACCCTGGTGTTAAGGCTAACCCTCGTCCTGAGGGTATCATCGGTGTACTCTAGGTGATGTTGTCGTTCAGCAGGTAGTTGCCGCGGTGGTGATGCGGCTGGCCCTTGTTCCTGCTGACGGGGTGCCCTTTCGTAGCCCGTTCGACGCAGGAACGATACCTGATCTCTTATGTGTTGTTGAGAGAAGGCGCGGTACTCCGGGTGCATATCGCACCACAACCGGTGTAACCGCGCCATGTACCCCCTGCGTCCGGGTTCGCTGCTCTCATAGCAGATAAGCAGGTCATCCCGTAGTCCCCTCGTCCACCTAAAGCGTCCATGTACAGTAGCATTGTCGTCATCGTTAAGACCGTCCGGTATGGCCCCTCCCACGTGTCTCCGACCCCCATCCGACTGGGGTCTATTGTGAGGGGCCCGTTCTCTGTCGCGGTCGTGAACCAGAGATTTGAGTCCTCAGGGTGGTTAGCCCTGAGGGCCCACGTCCGACATCTGCCAGGCAGAGTCACCTCTACCTGTTGCCCGGGGAGCACCGCGTGGAGGCTGTCGGTCCGCATTCGCCCCCCTTATTATTATTATTATTATTATTATATTATTATTATTATTATTATTATTATTATTATTATTATTATTATTATTATTATTATTATTATTATTATTATTATTATTATTATTATTATTATTATTATTATTATTATTATTATTATTATTATTATTATTATTATATTATTATTATTATTATTATTATTATTATTATTATTATTATTATTATTATTATTATTATTATTATTATTATTATTATTATTATTATTATTATTATTATTATTATTATTATTATTATTATTATTATTATTATTATTATTATTATTATTATTATTATTATTATTATTATTATTATTATTATTATTATTATTATTATTATTATTATTATTATTATTATTATTATTATTATTATTATTATTATTATTATTATTATTATTATTATTATTATTATTATTATTATTATTATTATTATTATTATTATTATTATTATTATTATTATTATTATTATTATTATTATTATTATTATTATTATTATTATTATTATTATTATTATTATTATTATTATTATTATTATTATTATTATTATTTTTTTTTTTTTTTA